>CM068829.1:18891050-20091050 GCA_028554795.2 Sinohyriopsis cumingii
AATCAAAGAGTACCCTGATAACAATCATAAAGTGGTCTTTAGAAAATGGTCGTCTTTATACACCCGTTTTGATTTATGTATAAATAGGTCCCCTAGATATTTGTGTGAATACACAGATGTTCCTTGTATACAGCCGTTATATTATTGTCACTGTAAATATACTCAGTTGAAATTATTTTATTTACGTTACTATTTATATTAAATTGTCTTAACATAAAAACGAAATATTTCATTTTTTTTCCAATTCCTAGGATGCTACACTATGTTCAAATTATTTCGATTCAGCTAACAACTGCATATTTTGATCAAACATGATAATGCATGGGAAAAAGTACAATTTTAATAAAAGCTATGTAGCGAATGTTCAATATATCTTGCTATTATGGTGACATAAGTAGAAAACATAACGTAACTTAGCCACAATGGGTTCGTCACATTAAATGCCATACTTAGTTAATGTGTCTTCTAAAGTCACACTACGCCATATTATACACCCTAAATTACTTCAGTTAGCGTTGTCTTGGTCAATGAGGGTTATGAAAAATATATGACGAATAAAATGTAATTTTACACTCATGTTTATAGTGCATTTGATACCTTAAGTCCTCAAGGTGTTGATTTTGTAGATATTATTTTAATTTCTGAGCAAGTATTAGAAGAAAAAAATCGCTTGTTGTAGACCCTAAATTCCCATTGATCATTAACCCGAGACTTAAAAGTTCAAAAGCAGTAATAATCATACATTTTCAATGCGTTTTAAATTTAAATGACGCATAAAATATCCTGATTTTTCAATGTCACTATAAACTATTTTTGCTGATGCAACAGTGTCAAAAGTTTGTGGCTGTAGAGAGGTTATATCATGCGACTTGTTTACACATCGGCATTGTGAGGTCTCATTGAGAGACTTCTTTACGCACTGTACACGTTGAATCGACTGTAGTAAAAAAAAAAATCTAATACTTGCTCAGAAATTTAAATAATATCTACAAAATCAACACATTGAGGACTGAAGGTATCAAATGCACTATAAAAATGAGTGTCAAATTACATTTTTTACATTTTTTTCGTATGGTATGCCTCAGCAGTGGGATCGATTCATATAATTTCTTTTTTCGGGCAAAAGGGTCAAGGTCTTGCGTCATTTACATTTGCGATTGTGCTTCACCTGTTATACCTTGTTACAACAAAATTATCCAGTGTTTCAATGTCTTCAGCTTCACAATTTAGTGGACATTTACTGCATTTTGTAAAGAAAATTAAAACCTGATCACAGACATTCCATGTTTGTGAAGAAGACGGTTTTCCTTCGCCGCGGAAGGAACACAATGTCGCATCAGCTGAAAGCATGGAGGAAAAGGGTTCCACTTAATTTCTCAGGGCCCATCGCAGAAAAGATGTCATGCATTGGAATCCAACGGAGATTCGGTCCTTTAATGAATTTTTATCGTAAAAAGTACTTGCTCTACGAAAGAATAAATCTTTGAGTTCTTTCTGTTTTTGTTTTCACGATGGCTGCTGTTCTCTGGTGCATCTTTAGGTCTTGATCAGTCTCGTACTCAGTGACCAGCCAACATCCACTTTCTAACTGCCGATGGACTTGGAGTTGCGCCAATGGCTCCTCAGTCACTTTCGATGGCTTCATTTTCCAGCTCGTGAGCATGAATTCTGGCCATTCCGAGAATTACCAATCGGATTTGTGTTCAACAAGGCTTCCTATGTGAAACTCCTTTGCCACTTTAGGGTGTCCAGGACACCGTGCCTCTAAAGCGAATGGGAAGTTTTCGTTCATATTTCACAATGTTCCTGGCAAACAATTACAAACCGTATCACTGTCAAAATCCAGCTCCATTCTCAACGCAAGGTACCATAACTGGAAATATGGTCTCCGCTATTTAATTTTTATTTTACACCAGAAATCAGACTGGTGATGTCTTCTGAGTTTACAGCTGTTTCGCTAGAGTATTCGATATATGACGCCCTCATGAACTTATAGAGAGCGGATGCTGTTATCTGGTGTGCATGGTGTGTTCTTGTGCTGATTGATACTGATAGAAAGGATTCTGCAGTTCCAGACGAGGCTACACCTGCCTTAACAATGACACCTGTCCATCCAAGGGTCTTGAAACAGAGTTCCACTGACCTCAGCGTAGCCATCTGACTGAGACCTTATGTCAATCGATTTGCTTGACTAGTACATAGATTGGCTTATAGGCAGTGAGTACAAGTGTTTGTACTGAATTCAGTAATGTTACTGCGACTATGGCTTTATCCATCATATGTTTTATGGTGGCAAAAGACTGTCATTATTTCGGAGAGAGGCAATAGTGATGTGATGCTGACTTCAAGTTTCTGGGTTCTCTTTTGAGATGCACGGTGTGCGAACGGACGATGATATACTAACAGCATTCTCAGTTTTGTTCATCTTATCAAGCCAGTCATAATCCACTGTGAGATGTGTTCTTCGTAACCTAATACACTGAATAGACCAAACTGAGGCTTGTGGATGGAGGTGGCTTTTGGATTCTTCTTTTTGAAACATATTTGGAATATTTGCGAAAGAGTCTGGAAGCTCTGGAACTGTCCTCACCTTTCCTCCTGTGATGTGAAGTGACGCATGCCTCTCACCATAATTGTTTAAGCTTGGACACAGGAAAATGGAAATGCCATGAAATAATGTGGCTGTAATTATTGCAGTTAGATAATGATCAATATTATCCATGTCAGGCGATGTTAATTGAGAACTGGTTCTGTCTGTGAAAAGCCTCGAAACAAATAAATGGTTACAGTGTGTGGTATACAGAAGAAAAAAACATGCGGTATATATTTACATCACGAAAAGCATACGGTATATACTTATACCTATCTCTCTCTCACCCCATGGTTATATAACACACACACACACACACACACACAGATAGACATGGTCAGTGATGTCACCAGTAACACATTTAAAGCCACATGTGACAAACATATTCGTGGCTTCTAAATGTGTATGTATATTTTTTTTATCATTGCACTCTAAATATGATTCATATTGATTTCAAAGAAATACTGTAATTGGTGATACACGAAACCACAGTTAAGCAACACTTTCAAAATCCGTCATATATTAAGACTGATATAGGTATGACATGCAGATGCATGCAGATTTCCTTTGAGATATTTTTGTCTTTATTTATATTTATGTAATGACTCAAACGTTTTAGAATAATTTTTAGTATAATGTCAAAGTGCTTTCCTTCGTGTGGTCAGTGTGACACATAAACATTAAGATCGATATATTGGCTAGTTCCGCAATAAATTGTATCTATTATGCATGGGACATAAATTGAATTTTAATTAGGATTCACTCGTTAACAGTTAAGAACAGACAAGGGTACAATGTTAATGTAAGATCATGTAGCGGTAGGTGACAGAATTTATATAAACCAAAGAAGATTTTGAAGAGGTTATGGACTGTTTGAAACAGGTGTCAAAAAATGAAGTTTTCCAGAATAGTTATTAATACAGGCAAAATAGGGAATCATTCTGACCTCAAGGGGAGTGATACAAATTTCTTTTGGCGAGTATAGAAGTAATCATGATTACCTAAGGTAACGTGGGGTGTATTCCTCAACAAATTCAGTTAAAAAAAAAAAATAGTGACCCTCATGGAACCGATCATTCAAAGGTTTTTCTGCGAAAGGGGAAGTTTGACTCCCAGGAATATCAAGTATATCTCGTTATTAAATTGTAGAAAGGACAAGGGCCTTGAAGTTTTAGAGACCCATATCCAGAGAGGGTCAGGAGGAATATTCTGATGATAACCGAGCGAGGGCTTGGACAAAGTACAAGGTTAGTCACAGCTGCATGCAATGTATAGACTTTGATTAAGCTTGTAATTTGTGTAATTATTGTTGAATTTAGTCATTTTAAATTCATCCTAAACTTTTCTTCGAGTTCATGCAAGTGCATGTTTCATGATTAATGTCTGTAAGATGTCATACCATATTTCGTTGCTATGAATGAGTTCAGATTTAGGGGTTTGATATGTAATAGGAATCATGTATTATAAGAGTTCATGTATTTCTTCTGACATAAATTGGGTAAATATGTAAACTATCTGTCTTAAATGACATTTTTCATTTATGCTGAGGTTTGATTTTTCTACGTATGAAAATCTGTGTCAATGAATTGCTAATTAGCAAAGTAACATAGTTAGGACAAGGAGTGAAGTCCATTAATTCGTGTGTAATTAGGTTGTGAATTCTCTTCATCCGAAAATCGAGTTAACGCGTGACATAGTTCAGCCGACAAATTTATAGCCACAACGGCGTGTGATGGTTTATTTAAAGATTTATTTATGTGATGGCATGCAGTTAAAAATGTGGTAGCCGCTAACCATAGATTTGTGATAATAGGTTGTTTGTATATTAAGTGCGACTTGCCATTGCTAGTTCTGTTGAATTCGATAGAAGATATCTGACGAAAAAAGAGTGGAAATATTTGTTGATCCCAAGAGAAGGAAAATCCTGACGTGAGTTTTAGTTTGGGTGTTATCTTTCGTATTCGAAGGAAACACCTCTACACATATCTGACTGCATAGTGGCAAGAGAGCGCGGTTAGCAACTAAGATTTGATGAACCGAAGAGGCTAGTAGAAGAGAGGGAGGGAAGGGAAAGAACTAAGGGAAGTGATTTGGAAAAGACCGGATGCACCAGCTGATGCTGTCGTCATGCCGGCAATCTGGGTTCGAGCTGGTAGTTCGGTTGGTACAGCGTCAGGCTCGTAATCCAAGCGTAATAGGTTCATTACCCGCCCAGCCCAGCCCAGGTCGTCTGCCCCAGTTTATCTTTGAGATAGGCACTTAACATGATATAACCAATATTGTTCTGAATATGATGTTACTCTCCACCCCACACATCCACAAATCAAATAGGTTCTTTCATCATTTAGTAAATAATTTATAGCTTCCAGATTTTATTTTCTATTGGTTTTTTAACCAACTGTAATATACTGTTTTATCTCGACGCATGTGCACACTGCATTAAGTCAAGAATAATCAGATGTTACACTCAATAATACGCCATACGAAGCGCAGTTTGTTCAAAGGAACCTTTTAATGCATACCATGTAAAAATGTTAACGAATAAAACAATTCATATAATGATACCATACAAGTGCACATAGTATGTTTCAATGATTACATATTAAACCGATCACACACTCGCACACGATCTCAATCCTCATGAAAGCAGATAACTATTTACAAATTTCAACATGGTACAGAATGACTGATTAAAAAAAAATATTTAATGTAAATGAATTTTCTTTTGATAAATGTTTACAAAAGATTTTAAGCACGAGAAGTGAAATACCTATTTATTTGTTTCTAATACTCATTTTGAGTGACATTTGTGGTTCTGTCTGGGTCAAATTGTCTGTTTGTATCATCCCCAGTATAGGTACGCCTGCCAAGGTTTTGATATGATAACTTTATCTACACCTTGGCGGATCGAACAGATATTTTAGAGCTTTGTTCTATTGACATCTATTGGATTTCATGAGTTGCCTCCATAAGTATGTAATGCGAACTAACCAACAGCGCGTGACAGCGGTGCATTGTACATTGAACGAAAATGGTGGGGGCAATTGATTTTAAAAAGGATACTTTGTAAGTTTAACATCGAAAGTATGACTACGTCCCAAGCCATTGCAGGTATATTTGAGTGAAAGGTATTTGTACAAACACGGACCGGCAGTGGAAAATTGATTATGACATTACGGTAGCTTGCCGCCGCATCCAGTGAAATTCAAAGACCTGAAGCACAGAAATATGTGCTCGAAACGCCAATGTGTAAATAGGGTTATCATGTCGGAACCTTGGCTAGCGAAGATGAGGTACAAATGAGGCTGGGTATTTCAATATTAACTGGAACTGCCGAAGGTAGCTAGTAGTATAATAATGTGAGCATGCGATTTTATTTCTTGAGTAGTTCAGCGCCTTCGTTACCATGACTTTGCCTTCTCTTCTAAACACGACTGTAGCGCGGGGATTGTTGGTAGGCACATAAACACATGCAAGGCATTGGGTTCCAAAAAGCTAAACCCGCAGAGCTTCGAAACTCCAAGCCGTCTAAACCGCAACTCCTTGCAATACATAGGCACAGCAAAGCGGGATTACAATGGAATCGAGCGAAGCGAGATAGCACGATAACGAAGTGGGTTACATTAAAGGTACACAAAAACAGACCAGCTTTGTAAAGTGCGCACGTGGCCACTAGCATGAAACTGTACCCGAAAACTCCCAAACCGAGGCATTTCCGCGAGAGTCCGGTCACTGCTGCATTCTTCAGCTCTTTCTACAACATTGATGTTTTATAATAAAAAAAATAACAATATTATGCTGTCTCGTACATCATGTGCATTCGCTCAAAGCAATATTATCGACAACAATATATATATATATATATATATATATATATATATATATATATATATATATATATATATATATATATATATATATATATATATATATATCTGTGATCGAAGTCATCTCGTTTGACTTAATAGTATTGTGAAATAATTTGGGTATGTGGTTGATGCTGGAATTAAGCTGCCTGTGTAGTAGTGTGTAGGTGCAATCGCAGAAATGGTTAAATCACTGTTTAGCCTGAATGCATCACACCGATTTATCAATTGGACTCAAAAAGCGATGAAATTTTTTTCAAATATGGATACTAAGCATGTTTATCAATTAACTGAGTTAGGAATCGCGTTAGAGCGCACGACCAGAACTCAGCGATGAATATAATAAAAAGTGAGAGGTCGTTTGCTTGATACTGTGCAAGAAAACTTGAACTTGCAGAAATTGGCCGGTAAAGATAGCAAAAAACATTGAGATGAATTGCGAAGACATTAAAATGATCAGTGAAAAGAGCAAAGACTACCAAGGGTAAATCAACTGGATGATAAATTTGACTTATATCAATGACACCCACACTCGTCAACATCCACATGCTATATGAACCGGTGCAAAACTCCACAAAAGCAGAGCAGTACAGACAATGGAAGAAATTCTCAGAAGCCATCTTGAAGTCCAATGAAGCAAAAACCATAGCCGTAATACATAAAATCTCTCCGAGACGTTTTTTTGTCTTTATAGTCGGAAATGTATGATTTCAAGCCTTGTTCGTGATGGGCCATTTGAGCCATTTGCGCGGAGGCTGACGATTGAAATTTTATCCAGGTTTGCAATCAGTTGATCAAAATTCTGGCGAGAAAAAGCCTGTAAATTTACAAAATCCTGATTTACAATTTCGAATCATCATTACACGAATATTTTGTATGTCGCTTGATGGACTTAGTGTAATTCCAACCTATCATCTGTATTATCCGCTCACGTCAGTCACCAGTGGGAGCCCCCGAGTGCCCGAGTGGTTTAAAGCGTTCACCGTTACGAATCACTGCCATCTCACCTCTGTCTGCGTGAGTTCGAGTCTCGGGCTCGGCCAATGTGGGTGCGTAAGAAAGCTTGCCAGTAGCTTCTCGTGGGTCGGTGGTTCCTTCTTGGATTTTCCCAGGTTCTTCCTCCACCATTTATACTGACCGCCCTGTATAGTCTATCTTGTGCTGAAAAATGGTGTTATATCCTATAACAACAAAAACCATCGGACGATATGAAGCAATGGCAAATGAAGAGAAAAAAACCTAAGAAAATGCAACTGAATAACGTCGCACGTATATGGAAAATTCGATAGGCATAGGGACACAATTGATTCAAGGGTGTATTCCTTGGAAAACATTAACTTTGTGGCAGAACAGGCCATTACAAATACGGTAAATCTCGTTTGCTCCGGTTATATGTTGGCACTGACGCTCGACCATGCCTGCGATGAGGCATCGGAGTCAAGTAATCTCCTATGCCCACCACGTTGATTTGTTCGTAGTATTATCACACGCGCCGGCGTAGACTTGCCAACGTAAACAAGGAAAATGTTGAGCAAAAAGCTAAAGATGCCATTGAGATGAAAGACCATGCAGTCAGTTAAATAATATCCAGGATTGCAGCGGTTAAATAATATCCAGGACTGGTGTCTCCGTACTTGGCAAAGTGAAAACGAAATTACAACAATTATTGTCGAATAAGCAATCAGCCGTTATTTTTATTATAAGAGTATGCCTAACAGCTTAAGCAATTTACGCGAGACTACGCAATAAGGTTAACGATAAGTGCAAAAAAAAGCCGATAAAACAGCCGATTGTGCGACAGCCTAGAGCAACAGCATCGCAGTTGCGTATCGAAATTCCTCCTCGGGCCACCCGGTAGATATGAGCCCCACCCCACCCCTCTGATCCGGCCCTGGCTTTGAACGGCACAGACACTTAGGCAACATCAAGAACGATTCGACAAAGATTTTTTAATGATCCTATTTTGCGCTCAGTAATTCGTGTTAAAGCACCTGATGCAGTTGCCTCGGCTGCTGGTAAAGCCTTCACGGCGATCAAAGACAGAATAGCACGACTGTTACGCAGACGGCATACGGTCCAACTCCAACAATCAGTAAAATTGCCATCCACTAAGGTTATGCCGGCGGATGTCAGAGAAATAATAAACCAGGCCGCAAATCATAAACTAGCAGCCTTGATAAATCCAGAGGTGTCGCCACTAACAGAAAAAGAAAGAGAAAAAAATATAGCTGCAAGTCTGATAGCTGGAAGTGGTCTTCGTACTCATTTGACAAGGTCGAAACACAGACGGTAAATAATCCATTCCCCATTTGGAAAAACGCTATTATAATAAAATGTTTAAACGCATATCCGACCCAGCATTTGACGTAGATGCACCAGTTCCCAAAGACGCGTCGGTACGTGAATATCAGTATTATTCGTATGATACGCGCACACCCGACGCACGAGGAAGAATTGAATTACAAGTTCAGGATACAAGTATATATTTCCTACCCACTAAGGCATTTATCGAAGTTGAAAAGCAGATGATACAGCATACGGAGAAAACGATCAAATTGGTTTTGTTAACAACGGCATAATGGCGTTATTTAACAGAGCCACATGCTCGATTGATGGAAAGGGTATTGAATCACGTCTTGAAAATGTCGATGTTGCCACGACGATACTTGGTCTTGTAAGATACTCCGACGACTATACGAAATCGGCTGGTCCAACAATGATGTTTGCGAAAGACACAACTGACCCTAATGGTAATCAATATACTATAAGTCGACCAAAAAAGCACACTGCCCCCGCCGATGATGCATATGTAGGGCCTATGGTCATAAATGGTAATCCATAATTCAACTTGGCAATGTTAAACGGTTACGAGTTTTCATTCCACTGACCCTTATTTTTGGATTTTGCAGATATGTTAGAAAGGTTATATTCGGCGCTAAACACACAGTAGTACTTGTTAGAAAACACACTGACGACGATGCCATATGGCATCTTGCTGGAGTTGATGATGGTAAAGTAACACTAACAAAACTGTCACTGTGGATGCCAGTAATGACTCCATCGCTTACTGAAATACAGCGATAACTCTCTTTAATGAACACAGGTGGTAAATCGATGTTATCATGGCTTACAATGTCCACAGATAGTTCTCCCGTTAATGCCGCTGGTTTGTTCACGTGGCAAATAGCATCACAGCAGGTAGTGTCAGCATCACGACATATATTTGTTGCGCTTCAGGCAAACCACAGAGTAAACAGACATGGATGAAATCTAATGCCATTTGACTCATTTCGAGTTTCTGAAGTTGCTTTGAGGATAAACGGACATCAAGAACCTTCTGAAGAAATATCGCTGGATTTTGAACACAATCATGTTGCACGTGCATGCCACCGATTAATGTCGTATATGAGTCGTGTTCAAAACGTAGACACTAGTTTGCAAATATCTCAGCGCAATTACTTCTCGCTGGAACATTTAGATTTATTTAGGCAATCTATCGTTGATATAAACTTCCGAGCTTGTGTAGCTCGAATACCAGCAGCAGTAGCTGGTCCACCGGCTCTTCCTGGTGGTGTTAGAGCAATTGCGGTCATACTCAGAGATAAAGCAATGTTACTTGAAGGTGTTGGTGGTCGAACGAGAATCATTGATGCACCAGTAGAAACTATGTGATTTAAAAATACGAGTATTTTATAAATGTCATCATATCATCATGTTAGTGGCAGTCTGACTCCTGGTCAGATTAAAACGCTACAGTCCGCATCAGTGAAAAATCCGGAACCACAATCACGTTAAGGCACCGTCAGATTACAGGCGGTCAAAATAAACTATCGTTGACAGAACGTCAGCTTAAACATCTTAACAAGGCCAAACTATCCCGAACTCGAATACGAGTTGAACTTTCCGCCGGAGCCATCAAAGATACTGCTAAGACAGGCGGTATATTTCTACTTCTTGCGGCAATACCAGCGCAGATAGCCGCTGCAGCAACAGCCGTTGCAAAAGCGGCCGCGTTAGGTGCTGTTGGAACCGCTGCTGGAATGGCATTAAAAAAAGCAATGGGACACGGTTTAAGACTCCCAGGAACTTATCAAGGAAAAGGTCCGAGACTTCCAGGAACACTTCATTAAAATTGGTTTTACCCCCCATGTCAAATTTTGATTTACTTGATGTGGCCAAGCAACTAAAAATAAAAAACTTTTAGAGGTGTTGTTATGCGATATCAATTACCACAACGACAAAACAATATTGAAACCGGTATTATTAATCTCGATAACAGAACTGGACCTAGAACTCATTGGGCATCATACGCGATTGATTCCCATGGAATTGTTTATTTTGACTCATACGGGTTAGCTCCATCGCAGGAATTTATCAAGTATGTCACGCCATTACGAATAAAAACCTGTTATTCAACAAAACCAACACAAAAATTAACCAATCCACCAATATGCGGCCGTGAAGTAATTGCTGTACTCGAAGCTGTATCAAAATCATCGTTGCCACCTTACAAAGTTGTGCACAATTATACAGGTGAACGTTACAACGAATCATTTACGGAAGATCCCGCAGTGATACTACTGCGAGTAATAAAAAAAGGACATAGATCTGTCAAATTACGCGACAAAAGATGAACTCGTTGATATTATGAACCTGGCTGGAGTTGACCGAGATGAAGTTGTTGTTTTTCAGGACAGATACGGTGTTTTAAAAACGAGCAATATCAAATGAAATATAATTCGTAGAGTACTCGGTGCTACCACGGATAACATCCCTGTGTTTACTGACGGCGGTAGAATGAGAGACTCAAATATATCGTTTATAACCATCAGAGATGAAATTGCAAGAAGCGTTGCTAATTGTTTGAAGAATACAGGTGACACAATGACAGGTGAACTCAGCATGAAGGAAATAAAATAGTCGTTCTAAGAGATCCAACATCCGACGAAGACGTGGAAACAAAAATATGTAGACGTTAACTACAGCACCGTAGATGATAAATTATCCACGCTGCGGGCCGAGTATGACGTTCATGTAGATATGTTCATGAATCTTCGTAGAAATGTCCATCAGATCTGTGGGGTTGATTTATCAGACTATCATGCTAAGTGCCGTCCATTTCGTTTGTATGCGTGGAGGAGGTGGGGGTAAAGATGAAACCCAAATGCATACGCTTGCGTATGGGGAGAGGGTCTACTGATAACGTACTAGAAACGGGTGGTGGTGAAACCTTGATAATATGTAATCTGTTCGAATGGGTTCAGTCGGCGTTCGAAATTTAGCAGACGCTAGACAAGCTGTTTAAAGTTACACAGCTTATTTATTTGATGCATCCAGACATTCAAGGTCGGTTGACTATCTGTTTTATTAGCTCATTCGGCCTTGGAAGTTTTTGTTGTTTTCGCCTGAAATGCGAGTTGGAAAGACATTTTGGGGCCATTTCTGAATACATCTACTTCCAACAGATTTTCCATTGGTTATTTTGCTTGCGCATGATCAGAAGGTTAAAAGTTGGATTTTTAATACAGAAAAAAAATTGCCTAATGGACCCATCATTTTCGTATGGAGACCACTCTTTATTCCAAATGCCCACCTTATCCTAGTTTTTACAAAGGTTCACCTGTCTATGTGCAGTTCAGACCGGTCTGCCTTAGATCTGAGACCAAAAAGGTCTAAAATGCAGACACAAAATCGGACTCCAACCACGAGAGAATTTTGGGTGAGAAAAAAAAAGGATCCAAAAACTTAGGTTTTTCCTTGTATTTCATAGTGCAACTAGAACGTCCAGATTATTTGGTATCATTGTAGAGCATTATCTGTCTGCTTTTTTGTAATACCACCCACTTTGGTGCATCTTAAATGACCTTGATGCTGCAGAACTCGTTAGTAGGGTACAGCTTCATCACGCCTACTGGCTGGACGAGTTAAACACGTTAATATTATTAATCCTTTATGGTTTCCGCTTGGATTAAATACAGGCCATTCTATAGAATTGGGGGCATGTGTGTGCGTCAAGCGTACGTACGCAGGTGGATGAGTGTAAAAAGTATGCATGTGTACATGGAAGGGTCAAGCTTTGCCAGATTTCTGAGTAAATACTAAATGGATGGTCCCCTACCAGACTATACCTACAATCGACCGACCTATGAAGACGTGAACAGAAACAGCTACAAATAATTGGACGGCTAATTCTTGTTTGTTTTTTAAATTTACAAATAAAAGTTTTGCTGAAACTTCAGAGAAAACCGATTACCTTCGAAGTACCGATTGCTGTGTATAAATACAACGCAGATGAAGACAAAAATCTCGATCAGAATTATGTCAACAGTGCCACTTTATCATGGGTAAATGTAAGTTCGACGTGGTGTGTTCATCGTCTCATCCTAAGATTAAGTTTAAAAAATTAACAGCAATTGGATTTAGTGCTAATTCATCAGACAACAGTCATTGAACTTGATGTCATACCTGACAGGCCAACATGATCTAGATGTTGTAATAGTAGTAATGCTTCAAGTGCAACACCACACCATGATGAATGGGTCAAAAGTTCCTGAAAATTTCTCGACAGCTGGAAACTTGGGTGTCCGTGGCCGAGACACGTAACAAAGTTAAAGCAGATGTTCTGTGATATATGTATCAAGGCACAAGTAGTCAATTTATTTACAACTTGTGAAATTTTGAAGAAGAGTGTCACCAAACATGAATCAAGGCAGTAACATTTGTTAATTCTGCTCATTGATCTTTTACTTTTGCCACCAATCCAATGTTATGACTCCATGAACAACGCAACAAGATATTTCAAAACAAAGAAGTTTTGCAAAATTGAAAATAATTTCTCAAAACACAGGAGTGAAAGAATTAAATTAACTTACAGAGCAGCAAGTAAAACGAACACAAGATTTCACTTCCAGATCATCACCAAAGGCCTTGTTACTCACTGCACTGTTGCCAAAATACACACGGTCAATCACACCCCGAGCTCGTATTCTCAAGAATAAACAATTACCTTTAAATCCCCACCAAACATGCATAAATATTACTCTCCATTACCACCGAAATGAGAGGCTTTGCCAGATTTTTGCACACATACTAAATAGATGGCCCCTTACTGTAGTTATTCTAGTTTGTCGTGCAAAAAATAAATTTTTTCAAAAACCAAGTTGGGAGATCAAATCTGAAAACAAGCAGATTGCAGCCTACCATCAAGAAGCTTTTTGTGGCATATTTAGGCATTGTTTTCGCCAAGGACATCCTGTTTGTCACTGTGGAGTGTGTTATCCCCCCCCCCCCCACCATTTCACCTTCTGGTCAGCTGTGCCCAAACTGTACAATAGCTGAAGGTTCAACTCAATCCTCTTCGACATACTTTCAAAGAAACCACCTGTTCTACAGTTAGTGAAATCACTAGCAACTGATTAACAAATAAACAATGCCCTTTTTTGTTACAACTACCAATGCCTAAAATGGGTATGAATTTTTGTAAACAGTTCAAAATGTGGTCTCAAGCAACCTACATGTGACAACTATTTCCCCCATTTTATATCCCACCTTATTTCCTTGTTAACTCGTATATGCATATAACACTGCTTACTAAATAACATGCATTCCGAATTAGTTTTTTGGGGGCACTTATGCCGTGTTGTTTCTTCATTCCTCCTTTTAATTTAATGATAGTAATTAATGCTTATATATACGGTATATTAATGCCAGGTGTTAACTTGGGCAAGTTTCATTGGTGTGAGTGGAGATCAGTTTGCTTGTTGAGAAAAAATCTACAGCATTCTGATTCAGTAATCATTCATGGGATTTAGGAAGCAATTCACTACATGCAAAGCATATAAAGCGCAGAAAATATAACTGAACTCTGGTGGCATGGGTATGTGAGAAAGCATGCCGGTAGCTTCTTGTGGGTTGGTGGTTCTTTCTGTTTTTTTCCCCAGGTTCTTCCTCCACCAGTACTACTGGCTGCCATGTATAGCTTTTGTGCTGAAAATTGGCGTTAAACCCTATAACAAGATTGAGACTTGGAAAAAATTTCACCAATTGTTTTGGTGACATTTTGAAAATTGGTGACAAAATATTGAGGTTGCAGATTTTTTTTTTGCCAACAACTTTTTAAAAGCCATGACCATTCCTGACAAAGTGACATCTTTTTATCTAATTTAGACACTTAAACTGCCTGCTAATCAAGAAGTGAAATACAGTGATTAGGTATAAATTATAAGAACAAGAAATGTTTTTTTCTGATAAGGCAGGACTGGTGCAAGCTACCTGCATGCAGTGTGCTTGCATAGCAAGTAATTTTTAAGGGGCTACAAAGGCACACATACCAAACCCTGGCAAGGAAAAAGTATAATCCATGTGAGGAAAAAAAAAAGTAAAAAAAAAAGTAATCCACATATAACATAACAAATTCAATGAGCATCTGTCCAGATTAATGTACCCCTCTGGTCTTTTAGCATCAATTACTGCTTCGAATTTTCATATATAGCACATTGAGCTTTAAAAAAGCAACTGTCTCTCATATTGCATTTCAAAACACTTTGTACCAGCTGAGACTATGAATGTTTTGCAAACCAGTAGAGCACTAAGTGCTAGGTCACAGAGCCTGCATCTGAATTCAGTTTAATTTTTGTTAACAATATGGAACATCTCTCATAGCATTACAATAATAAAGAATCACTATTCCTGTCATAACCTGATAAAGAAGTGGAAATATATAGCTTCCAGTCATTGGGTCTTTTTGGTGGGAAATAAGGCGCCATTGCACATCAACTCTGTCTGCATGAAGTACATTATCTGGTAGAATGTCAACTTGATAATTCAGGAGTTCAATATATCAGCAACCCTTCCTGTGGCAGGGTGCATCATATGGCTGGGACAACCTGATATGTTTACTGATGGAGACATTTGTCAAAATACAGAATGCAACTCCTTTATAAATTGTCATGGCTTCTGTAATTTTAAGGGAATTATCTCCTGCTAAACATATAACAATATTTGATGATTTTATTCTTGCACATGCATATTTTCTGCAATCAGAATTTTGGAATCGGGGAAACATCCGTTTGAACAAAGGACTAATGTAGTCTTCTACTGCTAGGGGTAGTCCGAGTTCTATTAAAAATTCTGTAAATAACGCCTCTGCATTTATAAAATTAGTGTCCTTAGTTTATTTCTGCTGTAAAAATGAAGTTACCTTAGTATTGGACTTAGTAAAATGAGCTAATTCAAGTTTTTTTTTTTTTTACTACCATGGCCAATATTAAAATCCTTTACACAAAGCCTGCAAGGGGCATGAAGCTGCCCTAGAATGGAACACTGTATTGTGTAATTCATGCATCCATTTTTTATCCAGTTTTTCTAATCCATCTGTAAAATGATTTTAAAATTATTTTTGCTCTAACACACGCATCTAATAGAATAAATCTGCCAAATACAGACTCATTCTGTACCAAATATGAATTAGAACAAAGAATGGCATGCAAAAATTAAAAATTAGAAAACCACTTTGTTCTCTCCTAAGCCATAAAGCTGCTATAAATAGGTCACAAGTTGAAAGTAGAAACAGGGCAGCTGCTATAAACAGAACAATAGTTAGGAAAGTGAATGTAAGTCTATGGACAAGCGTACTCTTATGTCGTAGTTATGTAGAAGCAGTCTTTTCTAGAATACAGTCTGAAAAATTGATCGAATGTTAATAAAAATAAGAAAACAAATGATTAATTTTTGGGGAGGGGGATATACAGAAAACGAGTAATTTGAATACATTTATGCGCAAGGTGTAGTGACAAAAAGCGTAATGGTTGGCATGTATGCAAAGTGTAATAACCCTTAATTGGGTGAAATCAGAACTGTATCCATGTGATTATCTGGTATAGGGGAACCAGACAATCATGAATATTCCTGACTAATAAAGCATTTTTTTTAAAAAACGAGTGCAAAGTTTGAATACAGATTGATCGAGTAGGGTGGGGGTTGAAAAAAAGAGCAGAATGTTTCACACTGGATGCTGTATTGCCTTGAGCCAACCCTGATATAGTTATAGTATTTTCATTATAAGGAGCAATAACACAATCATCTTCTCTGAATGTCACAACAGGAAGCACAGCTTAAACTTTCACAGCCAACAAACCACCAATTACACGACTTGTCGCAAGAGGTCTAAAATTAATTTATCTGTAATATTTAGTGTTTTATTGCATTTACTACATCTGTCATTTATTTTATGTTTTTTTTTTAATTTGTGCACACCCCAATTTAAATATGGTTAAAGGAATAAACATGGATATAACAGAATTTGTTAATAAAATGGCAAGCATCAGCAACATGCAATTCAATTCCCACAGACCAAAACATAAATATTTGGCTAAATTACTGTACTTTTGTGGCCAGATCATCAAATCAGGCTTTCATTGCACGAATGATCTAAGAAACTTTTAAAATGATGAAAACTATAAGCTGTTTGCCTTATTTTTTACTGAAATTCCCCTGTAGATGCCCACTATACAAATGAACCAGGTGAGATCTGTTTACATCCAGTAGTACCAGAGTGGCGACAGCAATAAAATAAAAAAGGTTTCAGCATCAAGCTTACAAATGTGGATAATTTACTTGCAAACAGGACTCATGAAAATTTTCCCCCAGTAATTATTTTCAGTCATTAGTAATCTTCACTTTTCTAAATATGGTATTTAATCTACCACCAGACACAAGCTGGTTTGGTAGCTTGTACAAACATTTGTTGATCATAACCTAAACTCATTATTCAGTCAACAGTACTTTTCCACCCAAAAACTTCAACAAAAAGCATAGTTGTCTTCCAAATACTATTTTGCTAATATCAAAGAATTTATTCCTCTTGGAGCTGATTTAAATGATAATCTGACAAAATTTTCCACCCAAAAAATCTAAATTTCTCCCTGAAATTGATTATATCCAAAAAGAAGTATTTTGGTTCCTACATGGAAAAGAAATTTGACACTTTCACATTTAACAAACTCAATGATCCAGTGGATGGTTTTAAGATATTGGTAATAAGACAATGTCAGTGATAGTATATTACGACCCATCTTCCTCAAATTGACAAACCATGACCCAATAATACAGGATCATAATTTGTTGTCCATCAGCAGAAAGAATAAAAACATGAGACACCACTTCTTCAGCTGTGGGTTTATTCTGCTTTATAATAAAGTTTGTTTCATGATCACTGGGTCTTGGCAGCCAGCCTTCTGTCTCTTTCTTCAGCAATAGTGATCTTGACACCCTTGCCACGGGGCAGAGAAACCATAGCCTTGTTGCCCTTTCCAATAACAAAGACGTAGTTTAATCTAAAATGAGAAAATATTACATCAGAATCAGACTTGCACATTCTCAAAATAAATTAACCACAAATTCATGGTTAAAAAAAAAAAAACAATTAAAATCCAGCACTTTAAATCTTCTTGAGGGAAATTCTGCAATCTAGGAAAGGTTCTTACTGATCTCTGACTTTCATTCTCATAAAATTTTCATTTTTAAAATAAATGCAGTGAATTTTAAATATAGATTTGGCTCAAATGATTCTCATTGTAAGGTGCCAGGTTTAATCCAGTTCCCTTTCATACAATGATCCAACAATGAAAAGGTAGTCCCTAGAAGGAACTCATGATCCTCTAAGAGTCAAAAGGAATTTCTTGAGTTCAAGAAAAGATCACTTCTTTGTGACTGCCATGTGTTCAAATTAACTGATATTTCTGAGCAACATGAAAGCATCAAAGCGTCTGATGCAGCAGTCATATTTGATACAAGACCAAGCAGATTTCACTTGCTAAAACCCATTATGAACATGACGGTCTATTCGTAAGTAGTGAAAACAAATTTTTCAAGATGCTTGCCATGGTACCCATACTGGATGTGAGACCAACACTATTTTCATGAAGGAAAAGCTAAACATAGAAAGCCTTTAGGTGAAACTCCACGTTGATATGAGTAGCAATAACAATATTTATCCAAATGGCCATACTGGCAGTCAGATCAATTCCATTTTAATTTAGAAATGAACCTCATACCAGTCTTCTGATGAAAACCCTTGTCAAATACGTTCTGTTGAGTAGCTATGGACAGATTTTAGGGATATCAGTCATACTGGATGTCATATCAACACCATTTTCATCAAGGTCCAAAACAAAAAGATATCACAAGACTTTTGGTGAAAACCCCAAGCTGATACAACCAACCATTTAGAAGAAGCAACAATAACAGGATGTTCAACATAGATACTGTGGTGGCCATAATGGAGGTCAAATAAGCACCATTTTCATTTCAGACCAACTAAACAAGCAGTCTTTTGGTAAAAAGCCAATGCCAATATATTTTCCATTCTGAAGGTGTAGTAATACATATGTTTTCAAGACAGTGCCCATATTGGGCATCAAATTGGACCAACTAGTACGGATTCTGGAGAAAAACCCATGTTGATATGACATGAGTAACAGCAAAAAGAGTTTGAAGATGGCTGCCAAGTCTGCCAAATCGGATGTACGAGTGGCAACATTTTCATAAGAAGTCTTTCCAGTGAAAATCCACATGTGGGTATAACCATCTGTTAGTGAGAAGTGATAAAATGCTCTAAATGGATGTTGTGGTGGCAATATTGGACATCTGAAAAGCACAATTTTCATTTATGACCAACCAGACCTTGGGATCAATATGCGTGTAAGGCATGTTGGTTGGTTGTCTGATTGTGCATTTTATAGCACTCTGTAATTTAAGGCTATATAGTGCCACAAAAAATGTTCATCATACCTGCCAACATCAGAGTACAAAAAGAGTTACTGTTTATGACTGACTTTCAGTTACAAAGACTGACTTTTAAAACTTTAACGTAACTACTTAAAACATCTACAACCATCAGAAGAACCAGACAATAACTTGCTTGATTATTTAATTTCAAAGATGCATATGTTGCACTCTTGTACCTTCTGAGCTAGTCATCAGATACAGGCTGTTATAGGAGCCTTTTCCACACCTTGTCTTTTCAATCATTACCGATTCCAATGTACCATCTTTCATTGGTGATCTGATTTCTGTGTGACTTTTTTAACTGAACTAAAAATACTCTCATAATCAGCATTCAAGTGTAGTAAAGAAAGAAGACCTAACATAAAATAACACAGATGACTGTTTTTTGTTCTAGCACACAAGTAATCCCTTACAACTGTATTCTCTGGAAAAGGCGTGTGAAATAAATCGCCAGCATCACTAGCGACTGAAAGAGGAAGGCTCCTTTCTAAAATTTTAGCAAAAGGAACTTCAGATAGAATTATGTCAATGTTCTCGCTGGTATTTATAAACGTTGCAAGTTAGGCTGTGCTGTTGATGACGAAGCAGCAAGTTGAAGTTTGTTAGGATTTTCATGCTGTTTTATGTCAGGGGCCGCTCCATGCTCAATAGTGAAATTGCAATTACACATTTTGCAGAACTAAAATCTTCTCCTTTATGAGATGGTTTCACAAATTTATACATGAGAGCCTAATTGTCCTTCCAGTTCTGTTTTCTTTTGTTTGCTGGAGAAAATTCTGGTTCTTCTGCTTTCCTTTTTGACATGACAAAGATGAGAAACAGTAATAATGGCACATACTTTGTGCAATCATATTGGTTAAAGAATGACAGCCTTGATTTCAAATGAACCAGTTATGTTTTAGAACCTAATATCCCTACACACATGCAGTACATTTACTCTAAGAATGGGGCTGGGCCATGTTCTAAACAGAAAATTGCAAGGAAAGTTTTAAATTACACACACACACACACACACACATATATATATATATATGTATGTATACACACACACACACATTTTTAACATGAAAAATGTACACCTGTATGCTGGTCCGAATTCAGGAAAAACTGGACACTTGGCAGCTATTTTACATCATAAAGATTTACATGCCAAAATGTTTATCACCAATGTGCAATAAAAGTATAATAACGACAAAATGGTCAAGACAATATATGAAGGCTCCTGATGAATGGAGTTAATAAATGTGTAATGGGATATTAGATAATGAAAGATAAATTAGGGTGATCAACAGTACACACTGGTTTAAAAAAACTGAGGGAAATTGGGGTCCAAAAAAACTAGTTTAGAATAAAGTCAACAGCCTTCAAGAAATTTTAAATAAAATGACCTATTTACCGTATCAAAAAGTTTCTGAACATAGCAGTAACGATTGCATGTAGATTGGGGATTACAACAATCTATCATAAATTGTGTCACTGGTGTTCATTCCAAGAAATGCCCTCTGGTGGGTCATTGTCCTTTAATATGTTGGAGTGTGTCATACAAGTATGACCAATTTTAATTCTAGTAATAAGTACCTTGTCACTACTGATGGTTCCGTAGGAGGGAGGTATAAACACATGGAGCTTGTTATTAACTCCATGCAAGCCACTCAAAAAAATTTTTGTATAGCAGACTTAAAATCTATGGTATTTTGAAATCAGATGTTTGTAGAGACAGAGTTACTTAAGCAGCAAGGTCTGCTATTTCAGTACTATTAATACCAACATAGTACAGTATATTGTAAAATACACACAGAATGGTATGTTTGATGAGAATGGCAGTCAGTAACGAGTATTCCAACTTCTTTCTGCATAATGACTAAGTACTGATACTGAATCAGAGAAGACGACAGAGTTTAAAATGTTTGGTTTCAACTTAATTCGTGAAAGGTCTATTGCCCTGATTTCTGCTGCAGATAACTGCATCATCTGGCAAGCTTACCGGTAGTTGTGTAATGTGATTTCCACTAGTGAAGGCAGCAGCAGTACTTTTGCCATCCTTTGAGCCATCAGTGTAAATTCTTGTGTAGTTCTTAAATTTGCAGAAGTACACAATACGAGTTACGGAAAATGGAAGGATTTGTTTTAGATTCTCTTCCTTTATGCAGCCTAAAAAGCCCTTTGAGTTGATTATAAAGCCCAGGAAGTGTTAAATGAAGTCTGGCTTTTTGAAAGGTGAATTTTGTATTGTCAAGGCTGGAAGTGATTCCAGTGACAAAGGCAAGAATAGCATCTGGTTCAAGTTGGTAAAATCTTTTGTATTTGGGTTGGAAAACAGATGCAAAAGCTGGGTTTAAAAAGTTTGATCTTACTTTCAGGCTTATTGTAAAGATAATGTTTCTATGCGGTGTGATCTATTCACGAGAAGCAATAACAAAGATGGCCAATGTGGCTGCCATATTGTATGTGCGAGTGGCACCATTTTCATTTACGATTAACATCATTGTAAGTTTTCTTGTGAAAACCCAATGATAATGGCGATAAGATTTTCTTTCATACTGCATGTTGGATTGGCACCGTTTTCAGAGCTGTCCTTATCAGCTCAGAGCCAGGTGATTTACCGGGATACTTTTACTCTTCACCAGCTACCAAAAAAAAATAAAAAAAATAAATTAAAAAAATTAATAAAATCCATTGGATGAGGTCCCCAGAGCCCAACCCTACTTTACTCAAGCTCCAACTTTAAATCTAACTGAATGCCCTGCATTTTCATATAGAACAAACTAGGCATCATAAAAGGTTATTTAGCAAACATACCATGTTGATATGACCATTCATTTGGCAGAGTAGTGATATGATTTTCAGGATAACTCAAGATGGTCATCATATCAAATGTCTGAACAGCACTATTTTCACGTATGGCTGTTCAATTTTAAATGCAGTCATTTTTAGAAAATAAATGACAGGGTACTCCGATTACTTGAGCATTAATGTGAAAATGACAAAAATTTTAATTATTTCTCTGTGTGTCTAATCCACAGTAAAAATGCCTTCTTCTGGATCCCAAGTGGAATTTTCTGGAAACAGCCCTAAGGACAAACTATAAAATTATGTGTGTAATGTTCCAATGCAATTCTTTGTATAGTTTAAGAGTAGTGTAAGAGTAGCTACAACAAACTTGTGCCAGACATCAAATCATCCCAAAAGATCTCTTGTTTTCTGACCACTAGAACTAAAAATCAGTGCAATCATGCAATCACATGCCCTGTGATTGATGCATCAGTGTGATATGTACCCAAAATGTACTTAAGATAACATGACTGGATAGATTTGTTCTAACAGTCAGCTTTTAAAAAACCAAATCATGGGCCAGAAGCAACAACCTGCCAATCTGTGACCTTCTCCCTACTAATTAATCTGACCTTCAAGCTATAGACTTGTGTACAATAAAGTGTGGACCTGGCTATAGATTTGTGTACAATAAGGTGTGGACCTGGCTATAGATTTGTGTACAATAAGGTGTGGACCTGGCTATAGACTAGTGTACAATAGGGTGTGGATCTGGCTATAGACTTGTGTACAAATAAGGTGTGGATCTGGCTATAGACTTGTGTACAAATAAGGTGTGGACCTGGCTATAGACTAGTGTACAATAAGGTGTGGACCTGGCTATAGACTTGTGTACAATAAGGTGTGGACCTGGCTATAGACTAGTGTACAATAAGGTGTGGACCTGGCTATAGATTTGTGTACAATAAGGTGTGGACCTGGCTATAGATTTGTGTACAATAAGGTGTGGATCTGGCCTGGGTGAAGTTTCATCATCTATCTGTAGCAGTTAGAAAGTAACAGTACAAACATGGAAGCTGGCCACTAGTCCAAGGCTGTGGCCCTAACATTTAGGCTGGGGATAGAGAGAGATGCTCCCAAGATTTTATTGTAAGGGGGTATAACCCCTTCTCACAAAAAGGAAGGTGTAGCAGAACAAATGGAGGGTGAGGAGAAACAACAATCATTCAATATTTTCCTTGCACTTCAATATCCAACTCTTTCTTCCTGCTCCATTCTCTACACCCCTGTTGAAATCAGAATCTTTAAAGAATGTTGCCTCTAGTTGTATAAGCATTAATCTTTCTAAGCTAAATCTGTTCTGTATCTATGAATATATTTCTGTACTGAGAACCCCCTTTTACAGTCTGCTGTCTGAATTGGGCATATACACAGCTAGCTACGATAGATGGAAAAAGTTTGAAACTGCTTTACGGTTATGTAAATTTTCCACAGCTCATAGGTATTGTCTTTGGATACTTCTGCTACAAAATGAGACTTTTCACTAACATAATCTCTGCTGAAGTTTAATTTTCCTGAATTAGCAATGTGATGACTACTATGTCAGATTTCCATAATGCTGTACTGGGATTTGAAGTCCATTAATGCCATAATCTACTTGTTCAAAACAGATGTATTTTGATCAACTAAATATCTTCATTTCTTAATTATATTGTTTGATTCTTATTTATTAGACTTAGTTTAACCATTATGCTATAGTTTTGTAGCACATGGTGATCAGGACAAAAATTGTTTTAATTTTTTTTGGGGTAGCCTCTATTTTAAGCATGCATTTTAAAACTTCCATCATGTAAGGTTCAAACCACACCATAAGAATGCTTATTCCTGAGCAGCATGTTCCAATCAAATTTAGCTTAACCATGTCATGCTTGAAGAACCCAGATGTGGCAACAGTTGCCTACCCAAAAAATATGTTGCGAAAAGGTAATCTAAAAGAATGGTTAAAATAAAAATGGTATACTTTGCCAAGCACAGTACCATATGCAGGACTTTCAACTAATCTGCTGGAGTTCTCGTGCATCACTGTTCTCCAAGTGCACGAATTAGTACAAATTTGGCACAATGCATGCACTCTCACACCCTGAAAGCATCTCTCAAAGTACTTTACACATCAATTAATGACTTTTATGCGAAGTTCTCTCTTGCTTGGCCAATAAATTCCTGTTTGTCTTGCAGGAAATAAGCTACACTGATTTCTGGTTGGTAGTTATTGTTTAACCAAGAATGGAACAATCAATAACCATCAATGAGAATTCAATGTAACAGATTTTCACGACGTGACACACACTGGTAGTGTAGCTTTCAAATCGACCTAGATGCAATACAATTCAGTGTAAAACTTCACGTAAAAGTGGTCACTAAATGACGAGTAGAGTACTTCATTATAGATGTGGAACACATTTGAGAAGTATATGCTGAACATGCTGGGTTAAGACAATTAGCATGGAATGGGGGTGGTGGGGGCAAATTATGAACCATGACACTGTTAATTTGTAGACGACGAACAAGTATTCTCAATAGTCTTTACAGTTTTTACTAATACAAATGAGTGCATGTGACTGCAGATGCTGTTTCAGATGAATTTTAGCAACTAATAATAATATTAATGACTGCTGAAGACTGATATAACATGCATATGGTAAGTATTGTTTTGTATGAATTCTCCATCTCCTGTATCATTGTGTATTTGTTACAGCAAAAATACTGATGCATTGTTTCACCTCTACCTACCGGGCAAACTATTTTCAAGACATGATATTGAAAACCCACCATTCTGGCAGACCTGGCTCTAAGCAAAAGATCTGTCTGACCCTACACAATGTCTTTACCTTGTAGCAAAAGTGTGTCCAAGAGAGTCCTTAACATGTACAATGTCAAATGATCCTGGATGTCTTTCTCTGTGCTGAATTGTCCCAACTCGTCCCAAATTGCGTCCTCCAGTGATCATACACAGGTTACCTGCCATGGAAAACCAATTTATTAATGGAGTGAAAAACATCCTGAATTTCTATAATGAATACACATTACTTAAAACAGACATGATTTTGGTCTTCCCAAAAACAAAAACAAAAAAGCTGAAAAAAATTAAAAAGGGGGAGCACTTGGGGTTCCTTCCCCAATAGGGTCTCAAGGGGCAGCACCCCTGATTTGGGGGTCCAAAAATACATTTTAAACTAGTATAAAAATGCTCCTGGTGCAACTTATGATCATAAAATAAAGCAAAATAATCATTTGAAAAACTAATAAACTTACCAAAAAAAGGTCAATTTGACTTAAAAAATTTCACAATATTTATTGTCACATGAATTTGTTCTCCAATACTATTGATGCTAAGTTATTTCATGTGCATGTCAGTGTTCACATCGTAATTAAGTCAAAACAATTTGTCAATTTTTGCAGCAAATATGTTATACTGCTATCTTTTCATAACAAATCTGTAAAATAAACACCCAATTACAGCAACTATATGCAAATCCCATACATTCACTTATCTTTTTCTCCACTGGACACAACCGGTTGATATCCCAGTCGAGCTCTTTTTGCGGCTTTGGCAAAGATTTCGTAAACCTTCCTTTTTGTCACCAGTGACTTTTAAGGCTCAATGTGCAATTGTTTCTTTTCCTTTTCAATGAGAGCCTTTTTGCTTTCAAGCTGGTGCTTGTATTGGCAACATAAGTATTCTGACTACATCTGTTTTCTCATGCTAGAAATCTTTCTTCTTGTAGTAATTAACTGCACTTTTCCAGATGCCTTCTGAGCTTATCTGTATGCAGCTTCTTTTGAAGATGCTGTTCCAAACTCTTCCAACCGTGATTACCTTAATTCAGATCTTTCTTGCAAAGATCACAAAATACCAGTCCTCTAGCATACCATTTTCTTATAAACTGACCAACTAAATTTCTGTCAACTTTTTACTCCAGCCATTCCCATTTCCATACATTTTAAAAACCTTTATGTAAACTTTTCGTGTCATGGTCTCTCTCAACAACTCGGGATGCCAGGTTTGACAAGCACACTTCTTGTTTCCATTGCCATCAGTTTCCATTACATGAAGATGCACTGGATGAATGTAACCTTTAAACCAATCAGAATACTCTTTATGAGAGTTGTGTGCTAACTAATATATGGAATGAATAATTCACAAGGGTCGTTGTGGAATGGGACCATTAAGACTGTTTTTAGAAAAACAGATCAGATGATATAAAAAACGGATTATATAAGAAAAATCTGATTCAAGTCATGAGAAAAGCAGAATTTCACTTTAAAATGGAGAAAAATCAGGCCTGTTAAAACAAAACCAATGGTATTTCTACTAAGCAGGCGGAACCAAAATATGATTTTCCAGATGCAGGGTTGCATCTGTGTTCACCACCTTCGAGACGAGAAAGGTGTGGCCAATCTGGTCATAGTTCGGACCTCTCAACAGGACATAAAACTACTACAAAAGGCAATGAGTGTTATAAGGTAACCTTTTGTAATTGGTGTACAAATATAAAAATGAAAAACTACACAAATATTTATTGTGTATGATGCAATGGCATTACTATCATTAGTGTTTACATAAATAATTAAAACTCGTCAACTGAACTAAATGGCAATGATCCCGAGATGCTGCCACAATTTTATGTAAATCTGGGATCTGCCCCCTTAATACAAAATTATGGGGGGGGGGGGAGAGAGAGAGAGAAAAAGGGAGATGAGTCAATGGCCATAATTCAGTAATTGCCTAACACTTCAATATCCACCTTTCTCTATTCCTACTCCAGTGAAATCAAGATCTTTAAAAGCCATCACTTCTAGTTGATCCAAGATTAATATGTTGATAGCATATTTAATCCACAGGCACATTATATGAAGGTAGTCTACAATTTACAATAATGTGCTTGTGTATGCACATGTGTGTATGGGAGCATCTTATTGACATAACAATCTGATACTGACAACAGGAAAAGTGAAGGCCAATTTTGCAAGAATATCTTTGTTGGCAGCCCAGACTGACACTGCGTTCAATTCATAATCTATTTACTCATAGGTCTTTTTCTTTATCAAGTAAATTGAGGCATTAAAAAAAAAGAAGTCTTTCAGCTGTTTAAAAAGTTATGACACTTGAGGGGATACCAAACTTGCTGATCCAGAATTGTGTGTGTGTCTGTTATGGATTTTTAATGCTTTTAAATTTTTTAAAGTCATATTGCCATCATGTCTGCAGTGTGGCATTGTATAGTGATGTCTTCCACTCAGGCATCATGCATGCAGCATGATGTCCCACCCAGTCACATTATCCTAATACCAGGCTGACCAGTCCTAACACCAACCTCTTGATGCAGAGCGCCAAGTGAAGCAGCTGTTAGTACCATTTTTTTATTATTAAGTATTTGGCATGACTCTGCTGGGGTTCAAACCTCCATGTATGTAATTTCTTTATCAAAAGGAATATGTCTAATCACATTCAACCTAATATAATTTTTTAAATAAAGAAACCTAATTAGTGGATCCACCAAATCTGTCATTCCTCAGCTAACAGCACTCTTAAACTGAAATGGCTGTCCACAACAGCAACACTACTGGAACAAAATGTGCAACTTCTATGGGTCTTGCAAATAAAGTGAATACATTTCATAAAAATGTATACCAAATCCTTTTTTTTGCATGATTATGCTTGTACAGATACAAAAATTCCCAACTGCATGTCTGATGCACTCCTGCAAATGGTGGTCATTGTTTTACATCAGGCTGGCACCATTTCATTAAGGACTGATAGCATATCAAAGTCTTTAAGGAAATCCCATGTCAATATGACAGCATATCAAAGCCTTTAAGGAAATCCCCATGTCAATATGACAGCATATCAAAGTCTTTAAGGAAATCCCCATGTCAATATGATCATCCACTCTGGAGTACCAACAAATATTTTCAAAATGACTGCCATGGCACAGAAATGCCTACCTGTATGCATTTTGCAAATCCAAGACTCAATTTTGTTGGTCCACTTTAAAATCAAGCCTTAGTGCTCACAAATAGAACTATAAATCATTCTGACAATAATTACCTATTTACAAGTTTGATGAAAACCAGACTGTCAAATACTGAGATGCCCAGCCAATCATGTACAAAATCACATAATTTCTTAGTACAAATCGTACTTATAAAACTTGTATACCATTGCAATACAAGTTTATTTACCAAGTTTGAGAAAAATACCTGAAATGAAGTCACCAATTATTGCCAAGTTCATTCTAACAAATGCAAATCACCTTTTGCTCACAACTATTATCATCCTTGAGTCTAATTAGTAAAAGCTGAAAAATGCATACTCATAGGTACATACTTATAATTCAACTTAATTAATGGTTACAACGTTTGTGTCTGTCCTGTCATATGTTATCAATTTTATGGGTAATCAAACTGCAGCAAACATGTGACAAGGTGCACAAAATAATTGAGACATTAAAGCACAAGTATAATCATGAATAAAATGAAGAAATGCATCAGTTTTCGACATGCTAATAATGTGTGATTTTCCAGTCTGCAATGTAACTGGAGGGAAATATTCAGACAACTGTCAAGACTGAATCTTCATTTGTACCTACCAGAGTCAAACTTGATGAAATCGTCGATTTTTCCAGTTGCAATATCCACCATTATAGTGTCATTGACCTTGACGAGAGGATCAGGGTAACGAATGGTTCTTCCATCATTGGTAACAAGGAAAGGTACTCCCTTAGGTCCAACTTTATTTGCCTTGACTCTGCACAGTTTGTACTGAAAGACAAGAGAAAATTTGGTTTCATGATACATGGGCAAACTCTAAAGATGGATGCCCCCCCCCCCCCAACTTAAAAATTTCACTTGCATCACCAGGGCATGTGTAAAGTGCGAATTTCATTAGTAACTGAAAACGTGCACACTTTAAAAATCATTAAAACATATAAGATAAGATTAACTATTATTACTATATATTAACTTGAATACTCTTTCATTGTTTTGACAAGTTGTTTATGAAGAAAAGTTGATACCCCTCGTTTCAGCCTGTATGAAACAGTTTTCTGAATGGCCTGGTATGCATTGTGTTAAGGAAAAAACAATGTTTCCAATTGCACTGGTTTTAAAATTAAGGTAGGTAGGGTTTGTTAACATATTATATACATATATATATATATATATATATATATATATATATATATATATATATATATATATATATATATATATATATTATAATGATTAGTATATATAATGTACTAAGCACTTCAGTACTGGGTTAAACCAGCTGAGTTATCAATTTTAAAAAAAAAATTTAACCCCAGGGTGAAATAGGCAACGAAGAACTGGGATGGTAAGCTAATTGGAAACATTTTCGTTTGACCCAAGTCGGTTACTGCCATTTTCAAAAATGAAAGTGACTGAAAAACCACTGGAAGCTTCTGCATATTTAAACCTGATCTTCCCCGTCTGTGCTTTTTCGTTTTAGAATGGCTAGGGAGCACATTCTGTCTTCGCAGCTCATGCCACTGGAAAGTCAAGGTTATTCCAATTTCTAAATATATTCCAAAATACATACTCAGTGTGATCTTTTTAACCTACAGACTGGACAAGGTAAATTATATCCATACATTTTTGTCTTTCAACAAATTATCAAATCCGTAAAAGCATAATGAACAATTGAAACTGAACAATTCCGGATTGCAAATTAATTTCTAGTAAATGGCGTCTTGGTGTTGCCTTCTTTTCGGCTCAAATTACATCTAGGAACAAATATTCAGATTAAAAACAAATGGAACAAAGTCCACTGGAAATCTACAACCATCCCCCCACCCCCGAAATTGGTGTGCATAAATTTAAAAAAAAAACTGTGTCTAAATTCAATCATGGGATATAACAATGTTAAATCTTAGGCAACAAACTCTAAAAAAAAAGAAACCCAACATAAAATGAAACAAGATGATTCATATATAGGAAACTCGTATTAACAAAGTATCTAGAGAAGTCATAGACATAAATTCTAAGCCTGAAATTGAAGTGTGAATAGTAGCTGGATAGGTGGACTGCGCAAGAGTCCCTCAAAAAGAATTTGAACTTGCAAGAGAAGAACATTTCTTCTTTTCAACTAAGGAGTACCTAAACCATATGTGATAGTCTTGTGCGACAAGACATCAGCTACCATGAAAGTCAAATTCGGTTTAACACTGGCACCATTTTCATTGAGGACAAACAAAGGGGATCTCGCTGGGCTACACCAATGTTGCAAATTCTGACTGTTTATCTTTAGTGGCAATTTTCCTAGCAACAACATTTCTGGCTGTTCAAACTTTTATATACAATCTTGGTTTGCAATGGAGAAGTTGCAAAAATGAATCTTTTATTCATATCGACAACCATCATATTAGTACATTGTTATATTATAATCTGCTTATGTTGACATCTGGCGTGAGCACTGTATACTGTACTATAATCAAACAGTTGTGCTACCAGACTAGCTACAATTGACCAACCTCTGGGAACAGATACAATTGACCAAACAACTACTACTCTTTTTTTTTTTTAAATGTGCCAGAAAAAATTAGTTTTGCTAAAACTTCAAAGAAAACTGATTATCTTAGAAACACTAAGCAATAAACAAACAAGCTCTTTCATACTGGCTAATCAGGCAATTTGTTGAAAAACATTCTAATCTGCCTGCACTGATGAAACGTGGGAATTTATTTTTTTAAGACAAAGTACCTGCCAAAACGAGATTTCTTTCAATCCAAACACCCTGACACAGCAAAAAAACAAAGATTTCAGTAATCTTTGAAAATAGAAAGGAAAAAACCACAAGTATATGCCTGTTACATGTAGCATGGTAATGACTGGAGTTGATGTGAAACTTTGGACAGCTTAAATAGCAGTAATTAAAAAGCGAAGAGTTCAGGTATAAACTGCCATTTCACAAATTACTAAGGTGTGGGTGTGATTTAGATTTTTTAACGTAGCTTTAACAATTTTCAAGTCATATTGCTAGGATGTCCAACCCAGTCACATTATCCTGAAATCAGGCTGACCAGTCATAACACTAATATCTTAATGCCATGTGCCTAGCGAGGCAGCTGTTAGTACCATTTTTACAAGTCTCTGGTATGACTCGGCCGGGGTTCGAACCCACGACCTCCCACATCCGGACAGTCCAACCACTAGACCACTGGATCAGTCAATAGCTAAGGAGATACATTTGAGTGTTGCAGTGGGTGAGCAAATTGTGCTAATAGGTTGTTGAAACCAGTTGGAACGATCTTTCATGTGTTGGACATTTTGAAAATAAATGTTATTTAAACAGAATAATGAACAACTTCATTAGAAAAAGCGTTATTAAAAATAATTGACATGATTATAAAATGAGGATTCAGTCAATAAACAGCCCAGTTCCCTAATGCTGCCCCCCCCCCATTTCTCAATGTCAAAGCGATATTTTTCAAATTTTGGACGTCATTCGGTAACTCGCGCCTCACTTATAGTGTTATGTTTGTGGACCCCGTTGTGCACGAGTTATCGAGGAAGAGGTGTATTACAACGTGACCCAACTATAACAAGGTCATCGGGTCCTTAGAACCCAACCATGCTAAAGACCAAACTGTGTTGTAACCATGCCAAAGAAACTCGTTCAGTTAACACCTGACATTCCCCTACTGAATATATAAAGTTTGATTACCATGATTACATTAAAAGAAGGAAAACAAAATGTACCCCCCAAAGAACCAATTCAGAATAAATATTTTATTCAGTAAACAGTGTTACATGCCTTAAGAGTTAAACCTAAGGAAACATGGTGGTAAATAAAATGTTAGAAAAATAGTTACCATATGTACGGTAATCTGTGATTGCAGATTTGACTGTTAAAGAAGTGAAGTCCTAGGCATAGTATAAGTTACAACAAAACAGGGCATCATTTATTTACCAATCAATTGCTGGTGTTTATATACACACGTCGAACATGGTTTCTTTGATGTAGAGCAATCCATTTCACACTATAAATGCACGGATAAGGCTCAACTGTGTTAATCAGTCACACTGGCTTTATTGTTCGTGTACTTAAGTAAAAACTATTTTTGCAGTTTAGCCACAGCTGACCAGAACACGAGAAAAGGGGCATGTCCCATGGGTGCTTGCACATTGGGGCAAAGGGGTGGTGTCAATAGTTGCCTCCCTCCAATTTCTATTGTCAGCCAGTTAATGTGAAACTTGGATGTTCTACCGGACCTCTTTTCTTTTAATCGGTGCTATTTAAACTGCCCAAGGGATAGTTTTATATCAGTTCCAATCATTACAGATTACCGTTTATACATAATACATGTAACAGACATAGATGGAAAGTTGTTTTGGATAGTTTTTTAAAATCTAAATTTTGTTCAAGATTACAGAAAATTGTGTTTTCTCAAAACACAACTGTATCAGGGGTTCAGAATCTTATTTTTAGCAACTAGGACAGTGGTGATTTGATTTAGATCGTACCATGTTAAGGCATGTATGTCAATATCTTGAACATACATTTACTCATTTCATCAGAGCAACTAAAGTTTCCTCAGGCAAACATTTTTTTTGTTGTTGAACAGCCTGAAAGGCACCTCACTTTGAATACAGGATGGCCCAGAACTAAAATTAGGAGGGGCCCCGAGTGTCGGACTATCAGATTTTTTGTAGCACTGCTGATGTAGATAAAAGATCTGTGAATTGGTTGTCGCATTTTGTGGTCAATCTGTCTTCTGGAAATTTTCATAACTCACAACTTTTACACTTTCCCGTAAGTCTGGAACAGTGCCAACTTTTAGTCTAGGCCTAGCATTTGCATATCTTATCCTGTCGCTGATGATCTACAGAATAAGGTATTCTTCCATAGTGCTTTTATTATTCTATATTTCCACTGATTTCTTGTCTCTTTTAAGCCCATTCAGACACAGAGTTGTGTAGAAATGAAAATTTGTTCAGTCAATGGAGTATCAGCACAAGAATGCAGTGACGTTGATCAAGCTGGCTTTACAGCACACGTTTGTAAAAATAATTGTTTAAAGATATATATTTTAAAAATGTAGACCGTTTTCTTTATGTTAGGTATTGTTTTCCACTGACAATATTTGCATGCAAGTAGTTCAGCTGAAATAAAAATAAATGAACTCAAAATCATGCTATACATTTCTTTCTGTCTGAAATATTCATTTTGATGTAGTCAAGGTCACAATCCCCTTCCCTAATATATCAATTTCCACACAAACTTGTCCATGTTTTCATCAACCACATCACTGCCATCACTTGCCACTTCAGTGCTGTCAACAGTTTTATTCAATGCACGACAAAATGAAGTCTTGAAATAAGCTTTCCAGTAATTTCAGTTACCATCACCTCAAATCATTTTGTTGAAGAAAATGGTCTTCACTGCTTAAAATAGAAATTTTCTCCAAAAACTTTTTATATTTTCATCTAAATCTGCATCCACATCACTGCCGTCACTTGCCACTTCAGCCATTTTGATCTCTGCACATTAGAACTTGTGTTTGAAATCATATGCTTAAATAACCGATCAACTTCATTCATTTTAAAGTGAAGATTATGTTCTCCACTAGCTAAAATGTTGATTTTCCACAGGAAACAGCACATCACTTGCCTCTGCAGTACTATCATTTTCATCTCCACTAGCTAAAATGTTGATTTTCCACAGGAAACAGCACATCACTTGCCTTGCAGAACTATCATTTTGATCTCCACTAGCTAAAATGTTGATTTTCCACAGGAAACAGCACATCACTTGCCTCTGCATTTTGATCTCTGCTTGTTAAAACAATGTCTTAAAAAAAGTCTGACCCGTTTTTGACATTTTTTATGCTCATGCTGTCATTGCTACTTGCGCACCTCCTTCCTATCTCATCTTTTCGTAAGAGTAAAATAAAGTATTACAGTTAAATGCACAATTCCGTGAAACAGTAGATGGAGTGTAGAAAACTTATGACCAGTATAGTATCCGATCTGAATTGGGTTTTAATATACACTGCTCCTAGAAATACTGCAAACAAGTTAGCTTGGGATGAATGGCCATTCGGATGGAGCAAATCAAGATGCTTCATCTACACTTCAAGTACAAATAAGTTAAATAAAAAAACAAGCAATCTTAAAGTGTTTACCTTGGCCTCTTCAGGTTTAATCCTATGAACTGCAAATCTTCCTTTCACGTCATAAAGCAGTCGGAAGTTCTCTGCAGTTTTTTCAATGGTGATGACATCTGTAAGATTACAATATACTTTCGTGTAATACAAGGATCAGAATTATAATTACGCAAAAAATCTGAACATGACTATACCAACCCTACCCTACCCTGCTGTAGAATAACCAAAACAACAGGCCCCAAACCGTTTCACTCACCTGTTATATAACAGTTAACCATTTCACTAAGCAGGCTTGTAAAGTTTTATAAAATACATCCCTACATAAAACATCTCCAAACCTATACATCATGTTAATTTTACCTATTTTACTCTGGTCAGATAAATATGCGTTTGAAAGATAAAGACAAAGTTCATAAGCACAGTCCTCTACTGAAAATGGACGAGAAACAGATTTTTGAAGTAAAATATCTTTGTTCAACAATACCTACTAGATTGTAATACATTAGAAGTAGTGCACAAAAGAAATCAGATAGCCTGACACCCAAGGTCCCTCTAATTTTAGATCAGGCTCGTCCTGTATTCTAAGTGAGGTGCCTGTCAAGAATGTAAAAAAAAAATTCTTATTTGCCCGAGGTAACATCGATTGAGCAGATGGGATGGACATAATGTATTTTCAAGATATGTCTGCCATAACACTGAGCAATATAAATCAGACCAGTGTCTTAAATGAAACTGAGTGTGATTTGGAATTTTAACATAGCTTTAACACTTTTTCATTCGTATCGCAATGATGTCTGCAATGTGGCAGCTTATAGTGATGTCTAGCACTGAGGCATCATGCCACAGACATGTAGCACGATGTCCCACCCAGTCACATTGTCCTGACACTAGAACGACCAGTCCTAACAATAACCTCTTAATGCTGAGTGCCAAGCAAGGCAGCTGTTAGTACCATTTTTATAAGTCTTTGGTATGACTCGGCCAGGGATCGAACCTGACCGTTCGCATCAGAGGCATACACTCTAATCACAAATCTACTGGAGCAGTCCTAAATGAAATTGAGATCTGATTTTAACCAAACTGAAGCATGGCATGGCGTGTCATGCTATAAATATGATTTTGTACTCCCAAACTCCCTGGTCGTGTTTTGAAAAACAATTTTAAGTAATCTTCTACAAACACAATTTTGGTCTTCAGTAAAAAAAAAAAAAAACCTGAAAAAATTTGAAGGGGGTTGTGTCCTCCCCCAATAGGGTCTTGCAGGGCAGTGCCCCCATCTAGGGGTCCAAAAACACCTTGTACTAACTTGCAATTACAATACTGTAATGTAGTTACTCAGTTAAAATTCATTACAATTAATAGCTTCTGTTGTCTCATGCTACATCTCTGCACCATGATGCCCCAGTGCTCAACATTGTTGCGATATGACTGAATTTTTTTAAAGCTACATTAAAAATCCAAATCACACAGTGCATTTTGAACACATACCAATGGTGCTAATAATATAAATAGAACTGATATTTTGTACCTGAAAATAAATCACTGCTTAAAACCAATATTAAATGCAAATATGCATACTGGGCAACAGAGGGCAAATTTCAAATAAGAGTCTTGCTTTGCTCCCACTTCTCCCAGTTCAGTTCTCACTTCTCCCTGTTCTGTCCAAACGGAGAACTCGCTTCTCCCTAAAATTCAAGTCTAGCTTAACCCCCTGAGGTATATGGTTTTATATGTGTAGCTCTTGTCAGGGTAGTATAATGACTGTCCTTTACTTTGTCAAGGCAAATTAAACCTGTAATAAAACTGTTTTGTCCGTTGGTAATGCTGTGAAGAAAACAAAAAATTACACCAGCGACCGTAGAACAAACTTAATGTTGGCATCTGAATGACCACAGTAAAAATGTACACATACAATGGCTTCGATAGATGCCATGACTTTTTCCACACCATAATGCATTGTGAACATGTATCAGCTGAGAAAAGGTCTACTACTCTCCACAACAAAACCATAATAATGATTTGTATCTTTCCATACAATTACCTTTGTAATTTTATGGTCTCTACAGCTGTCACACTGCACAATATGCAGCATTCAAATCGACAAGTATCAGCAAGTGTAACATGAAAGGATTACCAGATTATGGTAACTTCAATTTTACTGCAACCATATTTGAAACTACTGTCCTTCCACTAGAGATTAGAACCGAAAGAACATGGACTTACTGTGACTCAAATGTAAGTCCCATCAGCACAGAATGGGAGGAAGGAATCTTTTAACAGTAACAATCAAGTATTACATTAAAATTAGCGTTACACATTCCTGTCCCCAATCTATATAGAATATATTACCCGACGCTACTGCCTTGCTTTATCTGACAGAAATGGAGAAAGGCTGATTAACTAAAAACATACAAGTGCATCAACTCCAAACTGTTGCATAGAAATCTGGATGAAAGAATAGTTGATATGCAGTGAGGCTGTACATATGTATATGATTTAACACGTTCAGAAGCCCTTGTCAGGGTAGTACAGTAACGGTCCTCTACTTTGTAAAGGCAAATTTAAATTGTAATAAAACTTTTGTCCGTTGGTAATGCTGTGAAGAAAACAAAAAAATCCACCAGCGACCGTTGAACAAACTTAATGTTGGCATCTGAATGACCACAGTAGAAATGTATACATACCACAGCTTCGATAGATGCCATGACCTTTTTCCACACCATAATGCACTGTGAACATGTATCAGCTGAGAAAGGTCTAATACTCTCCACGACAAAACCCTGATAATGATTTGTATCATTCCATACAATTACCTTTGTAATTTTATGGTCTCTACAGCTGTTACTCTGCACAATATGAAGTGTTCAAATTGACACGTGTCAGCAAGAGTAACATGAAAGTATTACCAGATTATGGTAACTTCATTTTTACTGCAACCATAATAGAAACTTCTGTCCTTCCACATGAGATTAGAAATGAAAGAACCCGGACTCGGTGTGACTCAAATGCCAGTCCCATCAGCACAGAATGGGAGGAATGAATCTTTTAACAGTAACAATCAAGTATTACATTAAAATTAGCTCTACACATTCCTGTCCCCAATCTATATAGAATATATTACCTGACGCTACTGCCTTGCTTTATTTGACAGAAATGGAGAAAGGCTGATTAACTAAAAACTTACAAGTTCATCAACTCCAAACTGTTGCATAGGGCTCTGGATGAAAGAATAGTTGATATGCAGCAAGGCTGAACATATATGATTTAACACGTTCAGAAGCCCTTGTCAGGATAGTACAATAACGGTCCTCTACTTTGTAAAGGAAAATTTAAATTGTAATAAAACTGTTTTGTCCGTTGGTAATGCTGTGAAGAAAACAAAAAATCCACCAGCGACCGTGGAACAAACTTAATGTTGGCATCTGAATGACCACAGTAGAAATGTATACATACCATGGCTTCGATAGATGCCATGACCCTTTTCCACACCATAAAGCGTTGTGAACATGTATCAGCTCAGAAAAGATCTACTCTCCATGACAAAACCCTGATAATGACTTGTATCTTTCCATACAATTACCTTTGTAATTTTATGGTCTCTACAGCTGTCACATTCAAATCGACAAGTGTCACTAAGAGTAACATGAAAGTATTACCAGATTACGGTAACTTCATTTTTGCTGCAACCATATTAGAAACTACTGTCCTTCCACTAGAGATTACAGCCGAAAGAACATGGACTTACTGTGACTCGAATGCCAGTCCCATCAGCACAGAATGGGAGGAAGGAATCTTTTAACAGTAACAATCAAGTATTACATTAAAATTAGCTTTACACATTCCCGTTCCCAATCTATATAGAATATATTACCTGACGCTACTGCCTTGCTTTATCTGACAGAAATGGAGAAAGGCTGATTAACTAAAAACTTCATCAACTCCAAACTGTTGCATAGAAATCTGGATGAAAGAATAGTTGATATGCAGTGAGGCTGTATATATGTATATGATTTAACACGTTCAGAAGCCCTTGTCAGGGTAGTACAATAACGGTCCTTTACTTTGTCAAGGCAAATTTAAATTGTAATAAAACTGTTTTGTTCGTTGGTAATGCTGTGAAGAAAACAAAAAAATCCACCAGCGACCGTCGAACAAGCTTAATCTTGGCATCTGAATGACCACAGTAGAAATGTATACATACCATGGCTTCGATAGATGTCATGACCTTTCCCCACACCATAAAGCTGAACATGTATCAGCTGAGACAAGGTCTTCTACTTTCCTGATACTGATACCTCACTCTCTCTTTAATCTATGGTGTTTTTGTGTGCAGTGATACATGTCAGATTTGCTAGAACTCAAATGATCCATTTTTGTTTTATTCTGAAAATCTATATATAAAATATTGATTGAAGAGACAAAGGGAGAGATATATCATGGTCTAAATAATATTGTACTGTTCACAGTGCATTAAAATCAGTCTTGCAATAAAATTTAGAGCATTACATTGGATTTTGTCGCAATGGTATGGTATTTTAAAAGGGAATTGTTTCTGATTACTACACACACCTCAAGTTCAACAAATAGGGATCAATATTTTTGTATTTTCTAGTTTAAAAATGGGTTCCACGCCTGACCCTGCATTATAAGCAGGTTTGCGAGTTATCGAGTGGAGTACATAGTACCCAGGGAAGGCAATTTTTTAAAACTACATGCCAGGGTATTTTGATTTCAGACAGTTCACATTAAAATAATAAGAAAATTATAAACTGCATCTATGGAGGAGTACCTTGCCTTCCTTGGGTCCAGGTATATTTTACTTGAACAGCCGTAATTAATTTTAACTGAGTAACCAGATTATATTATTATAATTGCAAGTTAGTAACTATGCTTAATCAGCTACAATTAATCAAGGTGTTCTTTTCTTCTTTGTTTCTTTTTACTTTCTAGAAGTCACAATAATGGCACCTGAAGGACTTCTAAATGTATCAGACCCCCCCTTCCTTTCTAGGCTCAATGTGCAATAATTTCTTTTCCTTCTCAGTGACCGCCTTTTTCCTTTCAAGCTGGTGCTTGTATTGGCGACATGCAGTGCACATATTCTGACAGCGAGCTACATCTTTTCTCTCATGCAAGAAATCTTTCTTCTTATAACAACTGCACTATTTTCAGATGCATTCTGAGCTTAAATTTTTCCGTATGCAGCTTCTTCTGTAGGTGCTGTTCCTAACTCTTCCAACCGCGATTAACAAAGTGCAGAGGTAACAAAATGCCAGTCCTCTAGCATTCTGTTTTCTTATAAACGGTCCAACCAAATTTCCGCTGACTTTTTGCTCCAGCCATTCTCATTTCCATACATTTTTTAAAACCTTTATCTAAACTTCCTGTCATGGTCTCTCTCAACAACTTGGTACACCATATTTTGCAAACACGCTTCTTTCCATCAGCTTCCATCACACTAAGATTCATTGGATGAATTTTTAAACTTTTGACCAATTAGAATACTCTTTACAAGAGTCGTGGGCTAACTAATATATGGAATGAATACATTACAAGGGTCATTGCGGAATTGGACTGAACAGGCCGTTTTTAAGAAACCAGATCAAAGATAATAATAAAATAAGGAATATGTCAAGAAAAATCTGATTCAAGTCAGGAGAAAAGTGGAATTCCGCTTTAAACGGTTTTTCAGCTATCAAAACACATGCCTGTGAATGTGAAAGAGTTCGTTAGTGTAATTGGTATCAACATACTAGTACTTGGTGGCTTGATGAATACATTTCACTACAAAACACTAGAACTAACCTGGCTAAAGCGAGGGGGCATTTAAAAATCGACAGTCATTCAATGTACCTCTAAAAAAATCACAGGGCAAAGTTGTTTTCGCTTTGATAACACAAGGTAAAATTTGCATATTTTAGACGACTTAGTTGCCCACTTTGTATGGTATCGTGACCTGTCAGACAACCAGTTTAGACTTTCAACAACTTGTATAGTCAACATAGAAAAAAGGGAAGACTTTATATTCACTTGTTTAGAGATCTAATAATGCATGTAGTAATCCTGACAAATGAAAAGACTGCCACATTGATAAAAATATGCATCTTGATGACAGTAGACTTGCCTAATAGTCTAGACAGAGGCATCTCAGGGACCTACTTTGCCTGATTAGTCCCCCAGGCATGGACCCTGAAATCTGGAGGTAATTTCACGTTGCCTGCATTATAATTAAATGTCAAAGAAATTGAATACTTAATCTTCACAACTGCTTTCAATACTATGGCAACAAATGTTTTAATTTTCATTATCCAATAATTTTGGAAATTATATGTCCTTCAAAAAAGAGTTACGAGCACGAGAGGATATGGTAGATAAATACCCATGAATCCACATGGGTATCTTGTGTCTGTTCGGACTTTCCCATCTATCTTGATGAGACGCTGCTTGACGATCTTCTTCACCTCATCACCAGTCAGGGCATACTTGAGTCGATTCCTCAGGAAAACGATTAGTGGCAAACATTCACGCAGCTTGTGTGGACCAGTGCTGGGCCGCGGAGCCTGAAATAAAGCACACAACAATTTAATCCCAAGTGCTTTATTATGAGTACCTCCATAGGGACTGATTTAACAGAATTAAGGACCATTTCTCCTAGTAACTGGAGTGAGGAAACCATCTTCAACATTCTTCAGTGGTAAGGTTTTCAACTAATTTCAAATTAGCTGCAGTGGTGGATATTACTGGACATAAACTTGGCACCAACAACAAGGCATTATAGCATGTCTTCAGGTGGAAACCCCATGCTGATACAACTTTCCATTTTGGAGGAGCAATCAGAACAAGATTTTCAAGATGGATGCCATGGTGGTCATATTTGATATCAGATTTTTCCATAAGATTGACCAGTTTTTAGTAAGATGCAATAAAATATTTTCGTAGTTTTTGCCAGTATGCTGCAAGTCCGTATTTTAAGAGTAATTTTCGTAAGAGTTGGCAGGTCTGCTTTTAGTGACCCCACACCTCCCACTTGAAAAGAACCATCCATTCTGGAGTAGTGATGGTTGGTCCCTGTCTTGGCAATCTGATCAATGCATTTTTTCTCTCGATAATGCTTCAAAAAAAGTCTACTGCTAAGGGCCAAATGGTAATATTACTTTTCATTCTGTAGGATTAGCAATAACAAGATTTTCAAGCTGGCTCCAGTGGGTACCATGTTGGATATCAAACCTGCACCATATTCACTTGGAACCAACTAACACATCAAACGTCTTTTGCAAAAGCCATTGTTGATATGACCAACCATTCAGAAGTAATAGTGATAGTAAAATTTTGGAGATTGCACTGCCACTGCACCATTTTCAATTATGTCCAACCATAAATTATAAGAAGTCCTTAGGTGAAAACCCCACATCAATATATGACATTCTATTCAGGAGTAGCAATAACAAGATTATCAAGATGACCGTTGTAGTGACCATATTAGACATGAGATTGGCCCCTTTTCAATCAGGATTAACTAGACATCAAAAGAAGTCTCTGACTGAAAATGCCATGTTGATAGTTTGTTCAGCCCATAGCAAGTTTTGTGATCTATTTCGCCTACCATCACCATAATCCACTCTCCGATCATCTCACCTTGGAAAGTTAACTCCAATATCCCACAACTTAATATTTTATTGAAGTTCTTAAGTCATTACACAGCTATGGAATTACCCACTGTTCATGAAATATGACAACTTTTCTTAATTTCTGAAAGTCAATAATGCTTATGTCAGATACTAAGATGTACAGAACTAGCTGACACAATTTTTGGAATAGGACCATTGAATCTGGAGGCATCTAGGAGTTGCCTGTTAAATCACAGCCATGCATTAGTACAAAGATCTAGTTATCAGCAGGTATTTGAATGTTTAGGAATTGTTTCACTTCCAATGTGTACGTGTTGGATTTTTAATGTTGCTTTAAAAAAAATTCAGTCATATGGCAGCTTTTATCGCAACAATATCTGCAGTGTCAAAGTTTATATTGAGTCTAGCATTGGGGCATCATGCCCCACCCAGTCACAAAATGACACCAGGCCGATCAATCAAAACACTAATCTCTTAATGCAGAGCACCAAGCGAGGCAGCTGCAAGTACTATTTTTACAAGTTTCTGGTATGACTTGAACAGGGTTCAAACGTGCGACCTCCCACATCTGAGGCAGATGCTCTAACCACTTGGCCACCAGAGCAGTGCTTTTCCTTCCAATGCCTTCCAATGCCTTTTTTGACTGTTCACTGTGAATTCCACTTAACCATCAAGCTCTAAAGTCAACTTCCAAAATTTCCAAGGCAGGGAAACTAGTTCCCTGATAATTCATCCTGGCAGAGGTTACATTAAACTATTTACAAAAGCCACAAGTCCATATCAAAGATAGATCAATGCCATGTATTTGTTGCAGCTAAAACAATTATTTATCAAATCTTGTTGAATTTTTGTTTGGTTTAGCAGAAACTGCACGTCTAAGTGCGCATTTTGCACACAAATGAAAACATCAGTCCCAACAAGAACACAACTAATTCCAGAGACAAACTGGCCACATGCCCGTGTGATTTAGATTGTTTACAAATAACTTTCCAAAGAAATTTGGTACCCCCATTGAACTGAACAGGTAATCGAGTTTCTCCCTTCTTTATTGTCCTTACTGAGCAAAAAATCATTTACACTTGTAGTGAGGATGAAGAAGAACCAGAATATCCCCAAGAGTTTTAGTCTGAATCCATAAAAAAATTTCAGACCCCTAAAATGCGCTCAATTAGCATCAACAAATTTTGAAAGCCTGTATTACATTTAATGAACATTGCAACAAGAAAGTTTGGTATTCATTTTAACTGTAAAATAAAGGATCAAATTTTCTGAGGTACTTGCACAGCACATAATAAATTATGTATAACCTCAACACATTTACCCCTAGTGACGACTCAACGGGGCAGGAGGTAGTAGTCTACTGCCGAGCTCTGTAGAGTCATGGTCATGCATGATAAACTAAAGTGGGTGGTATTATTGAAAGGTAGACAGATTTAGCTCTACAATGATACCAAATAATCTGGAATATCTAGTTGCACTACAAAATACAGATATATAAAAAAACTCATTTTTTGGAACAGACTTTTTCTACAGAAAATTCGCCCATGGTCAGAATTCGATTTTGTATCTGGATTTTAGACTTTTTGGTCTCAGATCTAAGGCAAACTGGTATGAACTGCAAACAGACAGATAAGCCTTTGCAAAAAGTAGGATAAGATGGGCATTTGGAATAAAGAGTGGTCTCCATACAAAAAAAATGGCTCCGTTTAGCAAAAAAAAAAAGAAAATAAGAACTCCAACATTTACCCTTCTGCTCATGCGCGAGTCAAATAGCCAATGAAAAATGATGTTTCTAACACAACTAGGCAGTATGTTACTGAAAGATGACCGGGGATTTGGTGTTTTCGGATCTATTCAGAAATAGCTTTCAAAATGTGTTTCCTACTCGATTTTCAGGCAAAAATCTCCAGGGGTTAATGTGTTAAGACTTCTGATTTCCCATGCAACTGACAACTGGAAAATAAGAGTTACTGCCATGATTGTCTTTTTATTAAGAACAACTACTTCACCTAGTGGAAAATGTGTCACTTGGCAAGTACAGTACCAAAGAGACTGTAGAGGTGTCCCACTTCATACAGGGATTGCTTTCTGAAGTGTATACTGCTGTGATAGTCAGTAGAATGGCAAGAATTAAGAAAAACAACTAGATGGTTTAAATGTTTACCACGAAATCTGATCATACTTACAAAGACTCCTCCAAGTTTGTCCAGCATCCATGATTTAGGTGCTACAACACGCTTCAAAATCTTCCTGCGCCCACGATAACCCTGAAAAGAAACAAATGACGAAATAGGACTTTTGAAATGTGTGACATGCATACATGTTCAGAAAAAGTATCTCACATCTCGGGTCAAGTTATACAAGTATATGAGGCACATCCACAATTTTGCAAGTGCTACTGTGGTTTCAATTAATAAAACTACTTCAGCTTGTACCATGGCACCCTTGTAACATCCGCTATAGTCAAAATTGTTTTGCTTTTAAAAGAGCGAGTTCACCAGTGCTCATTGTATAACAACGCTTGCACTAACTCAACACTACCAAATTCAAGTTGCACAAATAACACGAATACCACTTATAAATTTCTCAAAGAAAAGTACATATTGTTCCCAACTTTCCCTTGATGAAGTACCTCCCTCACTATAATGCATTAGTAGGGATTCACATCATCAGACTTGTGTACAAAGCCAAGATGTACCAAAATTGTCATATACAGTCCTACCCACTTATATCGACAAGCCGCCTATTTTGACAAAAAAGCAAAGTCCCAGTCCCTTGGTCTACTATTACTAACAAAACTGTCATGCTTATGTCGACGTTGAGATAAAAAATAAACGTACATGTCGACATAAGCCCTTGGTCACAGCTTGAACAATACCTTTGTTTTCTAACCATTTATGTCGACAAGCTGCCAGTTCCGATCCATGCTTTGTTCAACAATTAGTTGATATTGCCCCCAAACTTTAATGTCACAGTAAAAAAAAAAAAAAAACAACAGGCTTTTGTTTGGTCCTATAAAGTTGGCCTCTCGCGGCAACTTAAATAAAAGCAATAAAATCTGATTGATTCTTGCATTTTCCAAAGTGATCGGTGATTAAAACAAGTTTATTGTGCTGTGAGTTTTCTTTTTAACTTTATTAAGCATGTGTCAATGAATACAATATTATGCCTTCATTAATCATATCAGCCGCATATCTCTTGTTCGCTTTTATGTACTTTTCATGATGACTTCTTAAGTAAATACATGCACTGTTTAAACCAACTTGTTGACATGTTTTCACTTCCCTGTGAATAGCCCCATCCCCTTGGTAGCCTCATTAAGATGGGAACAGACTGACCAAAATCTAGGACAATTTAAGTACATGTACTTGAAGCATGTAAATAACAACTATGCAACCATGTGCTGATATCAACATTGAATATCGCAGTTAATGTTTTTCATATTGGACCGATGCAACATTTTATTGTGAATTTTATTACATAAAGGTAACCAAAATGTAATTTGTCAATATACAAGTGCATTTCACACTGGTTTTGTCTTCATGTACTCAAAATTTCCATTGTTTGTTTTCTCAAAGTGTAAATGCTACCCACTGATGACAGGTCACCCCTTACTGACGAATTTAGCTTGTATTTTTCTTCCAGACCTGCCCCCCCCCCACTTATCTCGACATCTATGTCAGCAATACTTCCTCGGGCCCGAGGATGTCGACAAACGGGTAGGACTGATTGAGAATAACTTTCAATAGTAAACTATGGTACAAAACAATTTATCAAAATTTTTTAAACATTTTTTTTGAAAATAAAGATATAAAATTTGTCTTCATTTTCTTTCAACCTATACTGTTATACATTGGCATGATTTTGGTCATAGGGCCCATAATGCAATATATTCAGAATCGTGCGATAATCAGCAAGAACTGTATTCATTTCTCAACAATGAAGACTGATGTAAAAATGAAACATTTTTGCAGATACTGCATGATGCAGTGTTTAAAATACTCCACAACGTTTTCAAGTGCATGTATACAATTCAACATCCGACTCTAAATGTTAGATTTTCACAGACATTTGCTTTGGTCCCATCCCCAAACGTTCCTTTTCCCCCGTTTTTAACTAGCATATTTCCTGAGAAAGACCTACGCATGCAGTATGTGCATCATGGAATTTGGATTGCCCAACCAATCAATGGACATTTACATGTGGCATGGGATTAAGTTCCACTAACCATGATGTACAGCTTCTCAATCTAATGCAACTCTCTCGTGGATTTCATTGCAGCCAATGGGTTTTATGGCAGTCTTGCAGATTTTACCACATTCACCCTGCAAGTCACAAGATAAAGGTGGTACTCTACAGTTTCCTACTTTGCAAAGGGTTAGAATTCTAAAGATTTCCCTGGGTTTCCTCATTGGTTATACTGGATATTTAAAAAACAGAGCTTGTATATCTTTCTTATTAATCAAAGAATCTTTAATTATCTTTGTTTTGGCACATGATTGATGGGTGTAATGGTGTTATAGAGTTTACAGATTAGCCTTGTTCCAGATGTGCACCTTTAAAAAGACTGCTAGCTATACTTGCTCATTTTCACATCCTGGGCTACATTGGTAAATTGTAATTAAAAAAAAAAAAGCAGATAACTTTTGTTACATTTTATATGTTTGGCAATTCATTCATTGCACAAAGAAATGGGGTGGGAACAAACTCAATCCCCTCAAGTACCATTTTATAAGTCTTTGGTACGACTCTGTCAGGGTTTCAAACCATGACCTCCTGCATACGGGGTGGGTGCTCTAACCACTTAGGCTTCCAGAGTGGTCTGCTTAAACAAGTATTTTGTACAGGTTCTTTAGTTACAAAAGATGGCAATCTGATCAAAATGTAACAAGTTTGTAAGTAAGTATTCACTCAACACTTGGGGACACTTTACGTGTATGTGGACTGAATGTACTGTACCAAATGTGGACTGAATGTACTGTACCAAATGAAGTTGCATCTCCTTCTAATGAAAATAAGCATTCAAGTTCAACTCCTAACAAAAATATTTTCCTAAATCCATAATTTATTGAACGCTGGAGATTAAAAAAGAATAAAATCTTTGTTCCCTTCTTGCATCTGAAAGCTCATAATAAAAAAAACCCTAATAAATAAGAACAAGATGTCATCATTGCAGTTAATTTATAGGAAGCAGATATAAAACTGTTGCCATGCTGGATTGTAAAACAACGTGCATTAACTACTTTATGTCAACCCAATTTATAACCATGCAATACAGAGTGCTTTACAGCATTAGAACGTGTTTGGTTTGTGGATTCATTTGCAATCTGGTTTTTCTGAATTAATTCAAAGTACGATTGCGTTTTGCAATGAGTAATTTTGCAATAAATCAACAGGTTAGTACATTTCATGTACAGCAAGCATTGGTTCACTTTTAACCATTTACTCAGGTTAGAAAATGGACAGAACTTCGAGCTTACTTGTACAAAGTTATCAGTTAAATTAGTCCTACCTGTAAGACCCGACGCTGATATTTATGTTGTGGGCGTCAGGGTCTTACAGCCTAACTAATGGCGCTGTGTAGTGTGTTTTTGATGTCAACTAACATCGTTACGAAAGTAAAATTTTCAGGAATATTTCACACAACTGACAAATAAAATAATGACGCGTTTCTACAAAGTAAAGTTATATTGTTTTAGTCAGACTTTACTTACTATGATGCCTTTTCTCTAATAAATTCAAATTCTCACAAAAGAAATGGGCCCGTTTTCAAGATTCTTTGGCCTACTTTTCATTGGGCTGGAAAGCAATGAAAGCCGAGAATGCCGAAATCGGATAAAGTTGAAACATTATTTTTTAACGAAACGAATAAAAAATATTTTATGTCTATTTGAACTGTAAGCAACGTTTCGTTTCATTCAAGAAACATATCCTAAACATCAACCTACCTAAACTTACTTTGGCATACCTTGACTACCGTCGCATTGCAACAAATTCAAATGTATGTCAACGGAAGGTGAAAATGCATCCATTTGCTAGTGTCATAATTTCATTCCACCAGGATAAAGACAGCACAGTAAGTATATTAATTACACATAAATTAGTGGGTAAATGTCGATATAGGCTATCAAATGTGTGAAATGTTCCTGAAACTTTCATTACTCATTCCGATGTCAACGACATCGGAACACACTATACAAGGCCGTTATTTGGACAGTAAGACATAGCACCTCAACAAAATCAAAATGTGCTATGTCTTACATGTAGGACTACAGTTAAATAGGCGAGAGCCAACATTAATATTGTAAACAGAATTATAATTAGCACCAATAATTTACAAAATCGGGGAGGAACATATAGTCCAGGCTATACACAGTCGACTCAAGCGGCAATGTCCCGCAAGTAAATGTTTATTTGTAAAGCAACATCCCTGATAACTCTTATCTATAATCTAGTAGACATAATGATGCAATATTTCTTATTATCCAAGTGTTATATTTCACTAAAGGTAAACGAGACAAATTTCCCTAGCATTTCTAAAAGATAATTTAGTCAACGTGTTCAAAATGGTATAGTTATCAACTAAAGAATGAACACCAATTATTAATTTTATGCTACGATAGGCCCCAGTTCAGTGTCATAATAATTCCCATTTCCAATTAATATCTCTAAATTTACACTGTAAACAAAATATAATAAACATGGCACTTTAATTTAAGCATAATCTCCTAAAAATATTTTGTATTCTGATCGTGGGATTATATGGATTTCATTCAAGTCTTGCACATTCAGCCTACCATGTTGGTTTTCTACTCGAAAAGGAAATCCCAGTACCCAATTGTGCAGGAAGTCATCTTTGCTTCCGGTTTCCAATGTTTGGGCCGGCCACAAATCCGGTAAAAGGGAACAGTTCTATAAGTTTGTGTCAAAAATATATTCCCGATTATAAGACATTCGCGATGACAGTCAGAATCAAAGACATTATATATAAAATAATTTTTAAAAAAATGGTATGTTTAGTTTTGCTAATGCGAAGCATCATGCATGCGCGATGCAAGCAACACACTTAAAGCTGCATTCATTTCCAAATGCCAGATGTCTGACATAATGAATTTGTTGTTTGTAAATGATAACAAAAAATTTGTAAATCTTATTTTTTCATGGAAAGAAACCCATATCAACCAGTTTATTATCATTAAGAAAACTGTCAGTTAATACTGGCTAGTTTTGCAAAGAGTTCCTTCTTATTTTGGAATATTATTATAAGAACCTGCAGATACAAGATTTTTAACATGTATGTAATAAAATTAGCATATGATAAGATATTTCTGGCACATATGCTATTGTTTGTAATTTATATTTTAAATTTTTATTACTCACTGCTCCATTACTCAACAGTTTGAAACTTTACTGGTCACATCTCCACAACTGTTACAGTGGACACACTATTTTAGAAGGACAAATGAAAATAAAAGCATATAAGGCATTAATTATGCTATAAAAGTGAAATAGGCTTGTTTCCTTTGCCATTTTTTATTGAAAAACTTCACTTAATTAGTACTAATCTAATACAGCAAATCATTTATGTCATCAGTATGAAATCGGTATAAGAAAATCTACTATATTTAATGAACAATTCTGGTTTTATTTTCATTTTTATATATAAAAAAGGTCTTTTGACAGTTGTTATGTATATTTGATTTAATTTATATTTGATTTATATCAATTGTTTGTTTGTTAGTTTTAATATTTTTCCATTACATGCCTTTGCAATGTAACTTTATTTACTGGATTTGATATTGTCCAAAATAAAGTTCAGTTCTGACTGACTTTTTTTATATTTTGGACGTAAACAACTAATAATAGAGATATTGTATCTAATGCTGACATAGTTCTTGACCTTGATTCAGAAACAGTGGCAGTTCTAGTAAATAAATTTTTTTTAAAATGTTAAAAATTCTTTCCCAGAGTAAGAATCATTGATTTCAGTTAAGGCCATACTGGGAGTACCTGATGTTAGGCATGTAAAAAGTTCTATTTTATTCTGGAATGGTGACCATGTGACCCTCACATTGAAATCTGTTTTTCGTCTTAAATTATTGTATAACTGTTTTCTGATTAGAATATGGGCATTTGGGCTCTAAACCATTGACACTTAAAGGTGTTTGTTGTGACCAGTTTAAGCTGAAATTTTATTTTATGAAATACAAGGGAATCTTTTCCTGGGAAATAAATAATACAGAATTCTTGGACCAAGACATTCATTTAAATTTATTTGGAATTCAAAACTGGATCAATTTTTGCTGTGATTCAACAAGGAACTGTTGACACAACATCTCTTTGAAGGTTGCAACAGACGTCATTGCCTTCCTTTTTTTGATTTTATCAGGGCTTGAACACAGATTCATTTAGGACTTTTTAATAATAGGACTTTTATTTTTTAATTGTTGGATTAATTTTGGATTTGATTCGTAAAACCGTAAATTCTTTTCTCCTTTTTACCTTGTTTTTCTAGGGAAATAAATTATTTGTTAAATTTTACAAAGTTTGTTGTCCTCACTTTTCTGGTACGTTTTCTAAGAGCCCATACACTTAAAACTATACTCATCAATATGTAATTAACATTAAAAATGAATGATACCATTTACTGCAAATGCCTGAGTTGCAAACAAACGCCAATTTCGCTTACCAATACATAAAATTTAATATTTAAAGCTTCGTTTTATTTTGTCATTACGCAACTATTTTTATTTCTGTATTTATTCCGGTAAATACCTTAATTCCAGTTACCCCATGACCCCACCAAAACTCCATTTCCGGCTTGACAGAGTGTGGTTCTCTTGTCAAAACAGAAACACTCGTCGTTGTTTCATGGAATTGCAAGATAGCTCCTTGTTGCGAGAGGAGGAGAGCTGTTGTGATGGTTCCGAAAATGACAATTCTTGCGTCACCCATGTTTCTTTTGAGTCTAGTGCAGAGGATTTCGCACAAGCTGAGGCGGAAGAGAAAAACAGGGACGTGCAGGAAGGGAACGAGAATAGAGGGTAGGGGATTTAACGGCACGTACAAAAGTGTGATAAATTTAGAAGGTAATCGTTGAACGTTGTTCGTATAACGAGGGTGATTTTGTATACATTTTAAATGCAATTACAAATGTTTGTTTTGCGATGAGAGCTTTCGGATCATAGATTACAATAGGTTTTCATTGAACTCGCGGTTGGTGGCACAGTGACAGGGGCTCGTATTGTTGCTTACAATTGACCTGTCATACATGTACTATATAATAACTAGTTACTACATAGTACATGTGTGACAGGTCAATTGTAAGCAACGATACGAGCCCCTGTGGTGTGGGGGGCTCCCGAACGTTGTCGTGAGAATGTTGTGGTCGACATGTTTGGAAAAAGTACCGCCGGCAAGCGACGTACTTAAAACTCTAGGCATGCGTTGATTTGAAAACAGTATTCTTGAAGAATGTATATTAACAGTTGTGAAATACCTTCAGGATTGTACATGGAGAACTCACCTTGGGAGAAATCACCTCATTGAGAACTTGCCAAAACGTATCGGGAGAAGTCGCCCCATTGCGTAGGTTGGAGGTACTTCCATTGTTATTAAGGTATTTGTGCTCAATTGTAATATTGACTGTAAAGATAGTTTTGACTATGATCTGTGGAAATACGAAAAATCATTGCATATCTGACAGTTAATAAAATATCTGTTCCAGAAAACAAAATCATTTACTCAGAGACAAAAGTCAATGGCTTAATTTACAGGAATTAACTATATAAACAAAGTGTGTAACCTGGTTGCACAAACTAGAATAGATGACAGCTTGGTGTTTGGAATGTAATCACTGTAACATTGGGGGGTGGGAGGGTGGAGAACAAACATCACAAGCTTTGAACACTGTCATTCGAATCCCACAATGATTCTCACTTGCTGGTTTAATAGCCAAAGACTTTATTCACACCCAGGCAATATGGATTAACTCTAAAGACAGAACAATATACACAACCATTACCTTAATTTCAGTACTACAATGATAGTTTGTAACATGTACATTGGCCTGGTTTACGGACTGTACCAGCTCCTACTATATGGGTTGTTTTCACTGACTTCACTATTGTGTAAGCAAATACCCACAATGCAATGAGCGCGTACCTTTCGTCGCCATTTTGAATCCCTAACAAACTTATCAACACCATTCATCACATATATTCAAGATAATAATCTGATTTAATTATCAATTAGGATATTTACTTAATAAAAATGATACATAGATTATAATTGAAAGTATGTGCCCCTATAGCATGAAAATAAAAATAAAACTAAGTTACATGGCTTATATCAAAAGACAGAAGAGTGAAGTTAAACCGTAATTGTGCATATTGCTATCAAATAGAAATGTATTTTTTTTTTTTATATGAACAGACAATATTGTACTTTTTAATTTAAAAAATGTATTTTGTGTGATGTCCTTAAGCTTGTCACATTCAAAGAGTCATTCCGGACAATGATCTTCGGGATACAATAACAGTTATGGAAATATAATTTCATAGCTTGTGTATTATGCCAGAACTTTTATGTACAAATGCTTTTCACAAACACGTGCATGTGCCAAAGCCCACTGACAAACCAGTTTTAATAGGTACGGTCAAATATTGTATTTGTGGTGATGGATGTAGGATGACAATAAAATGTAATTGATAACCGTTCAAAGAAGTTTTCATCTAAAACGAAATATTTCCCTAATGGAGCATGATTCTGTACCGAATGTCAAAACCAGTTATTCTTCAAATGCTTTTAGAAATATGAAATATATATTAACAATTGGCTTTTTAACTTGAACCAGGGATGGTCCTGGCTTTTAAAAAGCTGTCGCCAAAAAAATCGCCAACCTCAATATTTTGTCGCCAATTTTCAAAAAGTGTCGCCAGAACAAGTAGTGTACATTTTTTGAAGTGTTAATTTAGTCTATTAATGTAACAGGCAATGAAAATTACATAAGATGGGTTACTTAATACTCTAATTACAATAAGCATTAACAAAATGTTACAAAGTGTTATATGAAGATCCGTCGCGATTTTGGGGCTGCCAACTTGTTGAATGCAGTTTCAAAGTCTAATTTTTCACATCTGTACATGCCAATTCTCATTAAATTCTCAAGAGATGAGATGCAGAGTTTATTTCTGATGTCAGTTTTTATGAGGTTCATCTTACTGAATCCACGTTCACAGTCTACAGTGCTGACATGTGACACCAGTAGTCTCTCGGCAGCCCCCTGCCCCCCCCCCCCCATGGCTAGCTTCACAAAGCTTGAAGTGAATTGCTTCCTAAATCCCAAGAATGATCACTGAATGCTGTATAAATTTTCTCGACAAGCAAACTAGGATCTCCATTCCCACGAATGAAACTTACATGAGTCAACACCTGGAAATAGTGGACCGTATATATAAGCATAAATTCACACCCAATTTAGGGATTCTTTCATTCCTGTATTTTGAGAAATAAATAATTATTAATAATTATGCAAAACTCACTCCTGTATTTTGAGAAATAAATAATTATTATTAATTATGCAAAACTGTTTGTTTTTTTGCTATTTCTTGTTGTGGAGTTTAAGTCTCTGCAGCCATAACACGGATTGATGGCAAAAGGAAAAGATCAATGAGTAAAATACTGCACTGGCGACAGATATAATTGTGATTGAGATTTTTTCCATTTGCTTTGTATTTATACGCAATAGTCGGTACTTCAAAGGTTATCAGTTTTCTATGAAGGTTCAGCAAAACTATTATATTGGTAAATGTAAAAAAAAAAAAAAAAACAAAAAACAACAGAAGGATTAGCCATTCAATTAATTGTATCTGTTCTATTCGCGTCTTCAGAAGTCGGTCAGTTGTAGGTATAGTTCGGTAGCATGATTGACTGTATCACAGCATACAGTACTCAGCCCTGATGTCAGCATAAGCAGATTATGATGTAACAATGCACTCTAAAGATGGGGTTGTCAATATGAACAAAGGATCGTTTGTGTAACAGATTGATTCCAATGCATTGCTTAGTCAAGTTTGTGGCTTCCTTTCAATCTCCCTTTTAATTTATCCAGTCCAAATCCATGATTCTATGTACAAATTAAATAACCAAAAAGTCTGTCGCCAAAAAAATCGCCAGATGGGATATTTTTGTAGCCAATAAGGAAAAAAAAATCGCAATTTGCGACATTGGCAAAGCCCAGGACGATCCCTGCTTGAACTATAATCAGATGATTAATTTCAGCCCAGGTAAATTGAAAATCATTAAATGTTTCTACTTGTTTGTGTATCCATTTGCTTATGTGTCTGTTCATTGATGGATCTATTTGTTTATGAAAGAATAACAAAGATGGTTGAAATTTCAATGTTTTACTTGAAGAAATAATGGGAAAAATCACGCATTTGGTCTCGTGCTGTTGACATGCACAACAGAGTGTGATGTTATATTATATCCTTGTGCACAAAATGAGACATTCCTTCATAATTATGTGGAATGAACAATGTTGGTAGGTGCCAGCTTGCGTGGCTAGATAATCAGAATGGTGTATATGGAAGTACATGTGTTTTGTGACGTCACGTGAAAACAACGGATACAAACCGGTAGCCAGATTTCCCTTTTTTATTGTTTTTTTTTTATCAAAACAATCTTTACTATTCAAGCTCTCATTGTTACAAATGATTACATAAAGATCATTCGTGTCTGTCTTTATTCTTGCAACATGATCGTTCATAGGGATACTGGGTCTTACACATACATATGAGTGTTACCAACAAAAAGGAATCAAGCTGAGTGCTGGAATGATCTGCATGTACTTCAGAAAGTATAAACAATATAAGCAGCTCCTCGCATTTCTTTTTTTTTTAATCAGTGTCTCAAATGGATGAAATCTTTAGACAATTGAACATTTGTAGTACAGTAAATACTGCCTGCTTTTCTGTAATTTTGTATTATTTTCACATTTGAATTTTTCATGCAGGATGATATTTTATATATGTTTATGTGTTCATAGATGGCTGTGTATATGTTCAAGGCTTGGTACTTTGATTTTTAAAATCACTTAATTATCTTTGTTGTAGTTGTTGTTGTAGGGTTTAACACCATTTTTCAGCACACGATAGGCTATACATGGTGGTCAGTATTAATGGTGGAGGAAAAACCCGGGAAAACCCCGGAAAGAACCACTGACCCACAAGAAGCTACTGGCAAGCTTTCTCACATACCCACATTGGCAGAATCTGAGACTCGAACCCATGCAGACAGAGGTGAGATGGCAGTGATCCGTAACGGAGAGCGTTTTAGACCACTTGGGGCCCCACTTAATTATCTAGTGTCAAGCCAGATTCTTCACATCATGTTGTAAATAGAGTATATATTGTACATAACAGATAGAAGGCCTCAAGGTAGATTAGTTCTGTAACTAAATGAGTTACCTTATCTAAGTAAAGTTTTTATTATTATTATTGTTATTATTTTACCAAAAAATATTTCAGATATCAGTAGCCAGCTTATTTTTTTGTTTTTAAAAGTGGTCATTGTAACAGTGTAAGTGGTCATTATAACAGTGTAAGTGGTCATTATAGCAGGAATTAAATAAAGGAAGGTGGAATTTATCTTGTTTATGCGATGTGGTCATTCATAGCAGTGGTGAAGTGCATTATTTGCCAAGACATTTTAGTTGCTGGTTGCTTTCAGCAGGTGTTGCTCACGACAGTACATTTATATAACAAAATTGATCTATGCATTATGATTGTGATTAGAAATGACAGGTTGTTGCTCATAATCGGTTTTACTGTATTATTTGAATAGAATATTCTGGTGACAGTAGCACATTTCAGACAAAGCATTATGGTATTTTAATTTAATTAATTTTTAGTAAAAGTTAATAATTTAATTACATGTATCTGGTTTTACACCTCACTAAGCATTTGCCAACGTAGATGGGGGTGGGGTGCTGATGCACATCAATGAAGTTAGTGGACGAACAGATGGAGTCAAGCCTTCAGATAATCCCCACATATTTCATTTATTCTAATCCAGGTTTATTTCTTTGAGAGAATAAAAAAAGGTATTCGGTGATATAATTTAGATATGACTAAAATAAGTGGCAAAGTTTAGATTCCATTGAAAATAATGGGGTTTATTTAAAATAAGTAGTTAAATAATAAGTTACAGTAATTGGTCTGGTTTTGATGGATGGAGACAAAATTTATGAGGGAAGTTAGGAAACTATAACATAGTCTGATATATGATATTAGCTACACTGAATGTTTTGCCATCTTGGACACCACAGATGATTATATGGTGACATTACAAAACAGTATCAGCAACGGCAAAATGCGATTACACGATGACCGGTAATAATGGTCTGATCCAAATTAGTATCTATGATCTTTGTGGCGACTTCTCTAGATGCAACTGGTTGACTTCTCCTGACATCTGGGATGAGTTCTCCAAGGGGTGAGTTCTCCACTATTCCTTCAGGACAGTTTGTCTTTGGTTTTATATTAATGATGAAATTCACTATTATGAGAACCTGGGGAAACTTATCTGATTTAGCATTCAGTATATAATTTCCATTGTACCATCAAATCAAGTGCCATGACACAGCATTCAGGATAAGAATTTTCTGCAGTTTCTCAGTTGAAAGTGCGCCCGGGTATATTGATGAAAGCAGTTATGTCAGTCATAGAGAATACAAAAGTTGTTTGCCTCTGTGGTAGACTACATCACTGCTCCACAACAGCAATGTAAGTTTTAAGTTTGTTGTTGTTGTTGTTGTAGGGTTTAATGCCATTTTTCAGCACACGATAGGCTATACATGGCAGCCAGTATTAATGGTGGAGGAAGAACCCGGGAGATCCCCGGAAAGAACCACTGACCCTTGAGTAGCTACTGGCAACCTTTCTCACATACTTTTAAGTTTGTAATTGAAAATAAAATAGCCTCATTTTCTGTACATATATACAGCTGTTATCTTATAAACTTAATTGCCATGTCATGATGTGATCAGTGAAGTTCAGTGTGGCTTAGTACAAACATATCTGAATCAAAATCCAGTGTGGAAAATTGAAACTGTTTCATTGGACTTTAAAACTTTACAGGATGTGTTGCTGAGTAGCACAAGTTTTTGTTGGTTTTTTTTTTTAAACAGATAAATGGGTGCAGGACATTTCACATGTTATTGTATATTTAAGGGTATCAGTGTCCCAAGCTTCTGAGTCAAGTATATGTGAAGTTTTCAAAGGATGTGCCATTTCTCCCTGTAGCATGTCCCGATGATGTGCCTCATTTTCCGTTGGGGACATGCCCCTTTTTTAATATTTTGGTAAACCATGGCTGAATTGTAGAATTTAATTAAACAGGCATCAAGCCAGTGTGACTAATAGTTAATCCTTATAACTGTAATTATATTGTGAAACGGTCTGTCACTCTGAAGGCTACTCAGATGCACCTTTTAGAAACATATGTTCTGCTCAGTGTGTATGTAAGAATTTGAGATTGTTCATCAAATAAACAAGCCTCTTTTTTGTTTTGACAGTATTTAAATTAAATTGATGACAGTGTGTATATAAATCATGAAAATTATATTGAAAGTTATGAAAGATTTCTCTGAGTTTGATTTGGACAGTATTTTGAAATGACCTATATTTCATAATTATATTTAGCTGCTCTTAAGTATGAGTGATTTAGACTTGGGCACTTTCAATATCAGTATACACATTTTAAAAGAGTGCAGAGAAGTTGATTGACTTTAAAAATGAGTCGGCAAAAGTTGTTTTCAATTCTTGGGAAATGAAAATGACACTAATCCCAAAATAAGGAGAACAATTGGCAAAAGTGAGAGTGTAAATGAAGATAAAAGAGAACTTGAACTTTGAATGTGTGTCTTATGCAGACTACATCGTAATTCAAGTGAATGAAGCTGAGAAAAATGGTGGCAGATTTAAGAAAGTGAGAACTTGAAGACCTGACAGGTAGAATGAATTCCCTTGTATGAAAGAAGTGGAAGCTGGTGGCACATGAAAAGTAATATGTGAGTGGTGTAAGACTGCTGAGATTGCAGTGTGACCCTGCTATAACGTGATTGTTGGTGTCCAAAAACAGGGACAGTGTTATGTATCGAACCATGTTATAACCACCAAGGTCAATAAGCTGATGAGACTGATGCTCTACCCCACCCCAGCAAAACAATTTGTGAGGGTACAAGTTGGCTCAACACTACGGACTCATTGAAATGGCTAATGCCATCAAAAATGTGCATAAAGAAACATTTCAGTGATAAAAAAAAAACATCTGCTAGGTCCAGTTGAATCCTGACATTTAATTTCTTGCTAATACTTTCACACAAACTAATGAAACATGTGGGTTTTTTTTCTGCTGCATATTTCTGATCGACAATAAGTTGCATAATCCAGACATTGAGAGTTCCTAAAATGGAACCTGTATATAGGCTTGAAAAGCCACATGTACTTGGCTTAAAATTCATATGGAAGATGAGAGGTATTGACTTCATAATGATTTTGCGTTGAGAGTTCAACTGGTGTGTACACTAGTGTAAACTGCTGAACCCATTTGGAAGTAAACCATTGGAATGTGCGAGTTAAGATCAAGTTTCTTACAAAAATGTTGAGTCATTCTTGAACAGAGGAAGGAAAAAAAACATGAGTGAAAAGCAGGAAGTAGAATGTTTGATTATATTATCCAATCCCTCCACCCCATTACTTTAAATGGTTTTATTCCAATCGTGTTAATACTGACAGGGCAATTTCCTGTGTATATATGAATGAACTGAAGCTAGAAAATAAAAAGGGTTAAGATAAGGGGGGGTGGGGTGACAGTGATCAAAACTGCAGACAATTTGGTCCATAAGCTCGTTTCATCAGGTGTACATGACAGTTGATTGAGCAGACGTCAATAATCTGCTGTATTACTTTAAAATAGTACATAAATTTATATACATAAATTTGGTATAGAAGCTTTTCTAGATCACTGCATTGTTTACTTTTGAAAACTAAACTCTAAGCTATTGCAGCTGTTTTACTCTGGACTTAGTCCTGCCAGGGGTTTCGGACTTTAAGAGCAAAAGCTTTACATTCTGTATTCCATTATCTGTTGTACATACCCACTAATTAACATTTTGACCTCTGTTTGTTTGAACTAATGTAGCAAGAATAAAGAAATGCAGAATAATATTCACTGGTCAACTGACTGCATGACAGTTGATTACATCAAAAACTTTGTGACAAAAGCCATGTGCAAGTGTAGGCAACTTTCTCTCTCTCTCTCTCTTTTTTTCTAAATTGTTGTCCCATAGTTTGAACAGTCTTTAGTAGTGATATTAACTTTAATGATCAGCAATTACAGATATTATCTTATAATAAATTCTGATGAGAATCTTTTGAACAGAATTATTAAACAAAATGCATTGATGATAAACAGAGATGATTTGCTGCATTATTGTTCATAATTCATTAATAATAAGATTAACACTAATGAGCTTTTCTATCAGCTGACTTTCTATCATAACCAAGCTAAGCTTATTTCGGCACAAAACTTTGCACTTGAAGAAATCAGTGAAATTATTCTCAAATATTGTGAGCCACGCTACAATCATATTATAATATCCAAATTCATACATGATCTGTTCCCAAAATTATCAGTAACTTTTTACACGTTAGTTTTTGTACTTTGAAAAAACATTATTTTATAACAAATGAACAAATGTACAATTTTTCAGGACCCATGGCTTGATCGTGTTATGCTCTGATTCAAATGCGATCTCTTCCCCAAAATGATGATAAATTTTTCATATTTTACTTGTATTTGTTGTGTACATCAAAATATACACAATTTCATGAGTCATGCCACAATCTTGTTATATCTGAATTTATGTTACAATGGAGCGTGCTATAGCTGGGTCACAAAGTATTTCATGTAGCTTTGAGCTATCAGCATTTGGCCATCATGAATTAAAACCAGATCATTTAATTGTTGTAGAGGGTCACTGTGCTCAACTCTGTATAAGTTATTGTTGCTAATTAGAGCCACTTAATATGCTATCTTTAATATCATCAGCACTTTCAAAATCTATAATTAATTCAAGTAATGTAAATGACCCTTAATTAATTACATAAACAAGCATGCATGTTGTTTTCTTCACTACATAGACCATAGAGCTAGACCAGTGAAACCAAATGATTAATTTCCATAAAGACATGGATTGAATGTGCTGTAAAGATTCTGCTTGTATTTTTAGGCTGCAGAAGCGAACTTTTCTTGAAATGTGAATTCTCTTCAATGTGACATCGCACAGGACTAGAAAACTGGAAACAGATTACATCAACTGTCCCAACTACAGTAGTCATACAGCTACCCCATTCCTACAGCCTGCATGCATAGCTTTATTTCATTTCAGATTAATAAATTTGACAAGACACAGAAAAAGGAAACAAATAACCATATTCTGTTGACTTTTTCATCTTGAAGCAACACAGCACAGCACAGCACACTACATTCACTCTTTTCTTAAACAAAACTTGAAAAGACAGAGACATTAAACAAATGACCATATTCCATTGACTTTTTTCATTTCATCTTTAAGCAGCACAGCACAGCATACTGCATTCATCTTGTCTTAAACAAAACTTGAACAAACATCTCCACAACAGGTTTAGAACAAAAAGCCTTCAGTTCAGGTCCTTTCATAACCCTCATCATATTCATTAGTTCTTTGTTTTCTACACCCACAGCCCTTTTTCATGATACAAAGCAAAGTTCAGTTTTGAGCACATAAAGTTAATAATGTTCCATTGTTTCTTCTTTTGTAACCCATGGAAATGTCCTCTTCCATTATTAATTCCGCAAATCTCTGTCATGTTGACGCTGTTTAATATATCCAGACTGGATGCATTAACTACTTTCTGTCATCCAGTGAAGTGAGATTTAGGCTTATCTATCACCTTGCACTTGGCACCAAAGTAATTACATTATGTGGTTGTGTATAAGCCAGATAATTTAGAAAAAAAAGCAAAGTCTGGAAGAAGGGAGGTAGGATTATCATCGGAGCAAGGTGTGTACTTGAAAACTTTAAGCTTTGTTGTTCACTGCTGGTATGTATTGTTATTGTATATTGGTGATGAGATCACATGCCTAACCTGAACGCCCCAGGACCTCCAGTACTGAAACCCCGCGTGAATATGACCATCCATTCAGATCGAGTAGCAACAAGAAGATTTTCAATGTGACTGGTCTTATGGGTTGGCTTATGTGCAGGTCATGCACTTTTTAATGTTTTATCTATTGAGTTTTGGGGGTTTTGCTTATACATAAGTTTATATGCAAGTATATACGGTATGTAAAGCTGCCATTGCAAGTGAAAGTACATGGTATTGAAAACCATGATAATGGCCAGATATCTATGGTTTCAAAAGATTGGAAATTTTATATGAGTTTATGCTGCCATTGGTAGTGATCATACGCATAAACTTTTTTCCTGCAAAAAGGAAACTTTTATGGCACAATAAATTTGTTCCATTCACTTTGTAAAATGCAACTATTCATTAGATTCCATTGCTTTTATTTAGATTTGGTGCTGACTTCCTTTGATGAAAGGTGCTTATTGTTATTTAAGATTGTAATCAGCTTTCTTTGATGAAGGGTGGCATGTGTTATTGAAGTCACCAGTAAAGGACAGGTTTGGAGGGCCAAATAAATGCCCATTTCATAATGGTCCTAAATGAAAATGGTTCTCCTCAGACATACACTATAACCACCATAGCAGAAATGATTAAAATCTTGTTATTGGTAAGGATAGTCATATCAACATGAAGTTTTCACTAAAGACGTTTTGCTGTCTAGTTAGTCCTGAATGAAAATTAGCATCCAGTATGACCACTACAGCAGCCATCTTGAAAATGTAGTCTTATTGCTATTCCTAATAGATGGAAAGTCATCGTTTGTTTTTACTTCTTATGGTTGGTCTTGTAGACAAATTGGGCTGATCTGATATCCTGAAAATCTTAGTGCTACTCATCCTAGATGGAAAGTTGTATCAACAAGTTTTTACTGGAAGACCTTTTATGATGTCTAGTTAGTAGTATGTAAAATTGGTGCTGATCTGACAGCTGTTGTAGCAACTGTGCCAGCTATCGTGAAAATCTTATTATTGCTACTCCTCCTGAGCGATAAGTCATGTTGACTTAGGGTTTTCAATAACCATTTTTTCTCTGATTCTAGTGGTGTCTATTTTAGTCTGAATGAAGATGGTGCAGATCTTACATGGCTGCCACAGTAGCTAAATCTAAACTCGGTGGTTAAAAAGAAGACATGGCCTTGTCTTGAATTCCTGGAATTTCTTTTCAGCCAGTAGAGCTTCAGTCAGATTCACTCCTGGATACATCAGGCATAAGATGTACATGAGTTTTAAAAGTTTACTCCTGGATACATCAGGCATAGGATATACATGAGTTTTAAAAGTTTACTCCTGGATACATCAGGCATAGGATATACATGAGTTTTAGAAGTTTACTCCTGGATACATCAGGCATAGGATATACATGAGTTTTAGAAGTTTACTCCTGGATACATCAGGCATAGGATGTACATGAGTTTTAGAAGTTTACTCCTGGATACATCAGGCATAGGATGTACATGAGTTTTAGAAGTTTACTCCTGGATACATCAGGCATAGGATGTACATGAGTTTTAGAAGTTTACTCCTGGATACATCAGGCATAGGATGTACATGAGTTTTAGAAGTTTACTTCAGGATACATCAGGCATAGGATGTACATGAGTTTTAGAAGTTTACTTCTGGATACATCAGGCATAGGATGTACATGAGTTTTAGAAGTTTACTCCTGGATACATCAGGCATAGGATGTACATGAGTTTTAGAAGTTTACTCCTGGATACATCAGGCATAGGATATACATGTATTTTAGAAGTTTACACCTTGATATACATATTATGCAGACCAGAAGAGCTTATGGGATGACCTGTTGCCTGTCATTCATCTGTCCATTGCTCTTCTGTTAGCATAAGTTTGTTAACACTACTCCATGTAAACTAATTGGAGGATTGCCATGAATACTTTACATACCAATTTATCGATAAGTCTAGTTAATTCTAAATTAAAATGGTACCAGATATCCATTATAGCTGTCAGATTGGCCATCTTACTTAGGTTGCTCATGTCAGCATGGAGTTTTAACTTACATCTATTGTTGTTTTGTTGGTCCTAAATCAAAATAGTGCTGTCCTGGCATTAAATCAGCATGTTTCATGAATTCTTTATAAAAGCACACATACTTTTCAGTTTTGGATGCATGAACATTCCATCAGCCTAGTCCTTTCTACACACATTTTTAGGTCAGTGAAAGTTTTTTCTTTGATTCATTTCTACAAAAAAAGAGTCGATCATGTGTAATGTATTAGACAAAAGTTAAAGTGATTGTAATTTGTTAGATGAAGCAGTATAGGTTAGATATTAGCAGACAAGGACAGGCACCTGTTAATTGATTGTCATTTCATAATGATTATTTGATCATAAAATTAATTACATGCATATATGATTTGACACCTTTTGATAAACCTTACTCAGCACAGTTTTAATGTCATATAAATCCTTATGTGATGTTTGGAACACTTGCATTTATCATATATCATACAGTATTTAGAAAAATAGTACCCAGAGTTTACGACTTGTTTTGTTTGTCAGGAATATGAACTCCAGTGTTAATCATTATAAATTGTCATAAAATTACGCCATTTTTTTTCCTCAGTACTGCACAGATATACTTTTGGTTTTCAGTGATTATCAAATATTTTTTTTGGTGCCAAGCACAAGGCTACAGATGACCATGATTACATGAGACTGGCCAACAGAACTTAGTTGATGCTTATTTTTTAGTAAAGAAAACTGAACACCAAAGAGACAGAGATTTTTGGAATGAAACATTGAATAGAAAATTCCCATCTGTCAAAAAATGAGAAAATAATGGAACATTATTTGCTTTATGTACATAGTGCGGCAACTCTGGAAGAAAAAATGGAATGACAACCCAAGGAACACCTGGTCCAGAACTTAAAGATTTTGATCCTAAACCTGCTGTGGAGAAGTTTTGTAAAGTTCATGTAAGAAAAAAGTGAATATAGTAGGAGGTGTCGCTCAAAGATGACATAAAAAAGTGACTGGAATATTGTCATTTCTTTTCTCGTCCATTGTCTTGGCAAATTTGTTGATCTGAAATTGAATTAAGCTAATTAAATTAATAGAGAACGGTGTAATCTCTTCCTAGCATCACACAAAATGAAATGATATGCAAATTAAAGGAACTGAGAATTGTTATAATTACAACAACACAACCACAATTTTAACTTTTATAAACTGCCTTAAGTTTTCATTCATTTATTATAATACTATTTCATAATTAATGAGCAATAGGAATCTGATGACATACATAATGATAACACAGTATTTTAAACTGGTAGTGGTGGTCCATCAAAAGACTTCTTATGGTGTCTTGTTGGTCATAAATGTGATTTGGATGTGATGTGATTTGGATTTTTAACGTAGCTTTAACAATTTTTCAGTCATATTGCTATGATGTCTGCAATGTGGCAGTTTATAGTGATGTCTAGCACTGGGGCATCATGCCACAGACATGTAGCATGATGTCCCACCCAGTCACATTATCCTGACACCGGGCCGAACAGTCTTAACACGAACCTAACCTCTTAATGCTGAGCGCCAAGCAAGGCAGCTGTTAGTACCATTTTTGTAAGTCTTTGGTATGATTCGTCCAGGGATCGAACCCATGATCTCGAGCATCCGAGGCGGACGCTCTAACTACTAGGCCATCGTAGCAGTGTTGGTCATAAATGAAAATTTCACTGGTGGGTGGTGGCCATATTAAAAATCCTGTAATTGCTACATGTCCTGATTTGATGGTCATGTGGACAGGGGATTTTCACCATAGAATTCTTAAAATATCCTGCTGGTCATAAATGAAAATGGTGCTTGCACATGCTTGCTATGATTGCCATCTTTTCATTTCAACATAGGGTTTTCAGTAAAAGACTTCTTATGGTGTATGGTTGCTCTTAATTGAAAATAGTACTGATCTTTTATCTAATATGGCCACCAGTTTAAGAATTTTGTTATGGCTCAAGAATATCAGAGATGGTTTCATGTAGCAGTTAAGAATAAGAAATAGTCTTGTCAAGGAAATTCTTTTCAGTCAAGAGAATATTGATCCATTGCAAAACATTAAAATTATATACTATGGGGATTGAATCTCATACAGTATATTCTGTCTCATTTGAACCTCTAAACCCAATTCTGTTAATTATAGGACACAAACCTTAAGATAGGGCTACTTAGATTCAGTGAACGATGTATGTCATACTTGTTGAAAGAATAGGTATATATGCAAGTACTTTTCAGATTTTTGTTTAAAATTATTGAAAAACAGCAAGATTACTGAAACACTACATAAATGTTAAATGACTTTAAAGATTTTCCTTATTTATAATGCAAGTTTTTAATCAACTGGATTTTACAACTATTTGTGACAAAGTATTTTGCTGACCTGGTATGTCAACTGTGGAGCCTACCTTCCATGACACCTCTATATGAAAGACACCTGCACATAAAATTTACACTGGATTTTCATACTAAACTCCTACCAATGGAAATGTGTCCACAAAGGACAGCATTTTGTATTAGACAGGTTTTAGCATATTATGATTTGTGTTTACAGGTATGTCAAGCATACAATTTCAGACGATCAAATTTTGATGCAGATTGACCCAGGGAACAGCCGTATGCCCGCCAACCCCTCGTATGCCACACTGACAGTTGAGCATCAGAACCCCAGGACTAAAACAACAGAAATCAAAAGGTTTGGATAATGTGAAATTCAGCGTGAAAGTTAAATGTATAGCCAATGTGAATGAGTTTTTGTTATGCCCTGTTATGATTGTGGAAGGGGCATAGAGTGTTACCCTGTCTATCCATCTGTTTCATTCTGGTTTAGTTAGCAACTATGCATGTAAATCTGTCCTGCAAAGTACAGAATTCTAACACAGGTCACTGTGAACTACTTTTATGCTTCATTGATTTAAGCATTGTGGTTTTCAGTTTGTCAGTTACTGTGATCCTGGAGTGATGCAGCTTTGTATGTAGATGTGTCTGCTTGTTTATAACATCAGTCAGTTAGTGATACTACCAGCCCACATGCAAAATTTACCATCTTTATTGAAAATTTATATGAGCAGTGCATGAGGATTTCTGCAAGAAAACAAATTTTAAAAAAATATCTTTGCACGAATAATGTAAACAAACTTGGTTGTTTTTTTTTTGTTATGTTGGCTTGACATTCCCAAATATGCACGACTGGAAATCCATTAAGGCATGCTGAAGTGGTAAGTTGATAACAGATAACTTTAAAGTTCCATTTCCTGCGATTTCTGAGTCATTAATAACTTTTAATACTTAAGATGCATCTCTAGAGTCATTGGTCAAATAGTTTCTCAGAAATAGGATAATGTACAGCTACTAACGAAATTCCTAACTTGTTAAATTAGACATGCATCTCCAGACTGCAGATTGTGAAATTTTCTCTGCTCAGAACAATCATATTGCAATCAGAAATAGGTTAATTTCTGAAAATGTCAGCAGAATAATAGAATTTAAATTTCAGTACCATAAGTGCAATTTTCACTTGGCATTCTAGGGAAATATTTGCTGAATTTTATCAAACTTGTTTTCGCTCTTTTCTATTCATTATTTTAAGACTGTAGAGTCATAGTGTTGTGCTGTGAATTTGTTTTTGCTCTGCTTCTCTTTCTCTCTCTGTCTCTCACAATAGCTTAATCATAAGGAAATTGATCAGAGAGAGAGATATATTAACCACTACTTAGCCAATCCACTCTATGACAGCAACAGGAAATATCCGTGACTTGGCAATCTTTTAATCAAAACCTGTGTTCAGTACCTATGTCGCAGAATTGCAACCAAGTGGGTTTTTGGACAAATGAATAAGACAAACACAGTGTGAGAAAGATGGAAATTTATGAATGAATCAATAAAGATAAATATATGATGTAAAAATACAATGAATCTCTCACGCTCTCAACATACGATTTACTCAGATCACTCTATACAACATTCATACATCAAAAATAAACCAAAAATATTAAATCAAAATGAAGTACAGATCCAAGAAACCTCATGGACTGCACATACACTTCAAACAGTATTTTACACAATAAGAGATTCACATAATCTCGAATATGAATTCTATTAAGATTCAAATAATCTTAAGAACACAACTAAGATTCAGAATAATCTTATGAACATAACGAAGATTCAAAATAATCTTATGGATATAAAAAATGCAATGGAACAACAATTGATCCAAACGTATGCTTCTAGACCCCTTGTACAGTTGCACAATTCCTTGGGTTGGTCCACACTCTTATCGACCGCTCGCACCCTTTATGAATTTACCACGAGTACAGTCATATGTTACATGTATAGACAGCATGCAGCACTTTTTCTGATTTGCTACGTCTACGTCCATGGCACAGACATACGTACATACATACGTACATACGTATTGACAGCACGTAGCATTAAATGTTCTGGAAACTCCAGATAGCTCTAAGCAACTTTAGATGGCTTCGGACAGCTTCAGACCGCTCTAGTCATATTCACAGTCACATTGACAATCACACTTCATAGACACAATCACAGCGACAGTCACAATCAGCTACAATAACAGTCAGTATCAGCTTCAAACAGTCAGTTACAAACACAGTCAGCTACAATAAAACCAAATTGGTCATAATAGTTTCTGTATAATATCTAGATATATGATAATACTTTAAATCTGCATTGTAATAAATACATTATTATGTGATAAGACATTACAAACCAAATAAGCTTCGCATATCAAATAAAATGTAAATTTAACACTTACCCCTATGGCTGGAGAACAATGGAGAGTGTATACTCCTTGACGTGATCCAAAAACGACCAGTGTGGTTTTAGAAATTGGTCTTACTTAAATCCATAGGAGAGTGAGTACAAGTCAGGGTAGAATACCCGTGCATATCATGTTAGTCATGTTACCTTGTCACAATTAATCTCTGTGGCTAGGTACATGTTAATACAGTCGCTTACCTGGAAAAACACATTCACCCTAGATAACATTGTACGCATGTACAACGAGAAATAGTCGAATAGTTTTAAGACAAAACCAAGTTATTTCTTTGCCTAATTCTGTGACAACCTGAACCTTCAGCCTTATGGAAATTTATTTATTTTTTCTTCAATTTTGTTTTTAGTTTTTACTTAGCTAGTTTTATTTTTATTTTTTACAGTTTTGTTTTTAGTTTTTACATAGCTAGTTTCAGAAGCAGGTCTGTGAACATGCAAAGATGATTATTATTTTTTTTGTATATTAAAATGTTAAAGAAGTGTGAAGTTAAATAAAACATAGGAATAAACAATGTCTTCCATAATAAAATTGTGTAAGAAAAGTTGTTTTTCTACTTTTGCCACTGATAACATAATGCATATGAACTTAAAGGAAAAGAAATGTTTAGTCCAAATTATTATGAAGATTTCAAAAGCAGCTTGAGACCACTTGTTAAAAATTAACAAATCTGATGAAAATTTAATTAGTTAACAATTCTTTTGAGTTTCAGTGTTAAAATTATACTGATATAACTAATGTCATAGACTAATAATTCAACAATTAGGTAATAAATGGATATCTTTTCTCCAAATTGCTTAGCCATGGCACTGTGTTCATAATTATGAACCAACAATTGTTTAAATTTCCGACTTTTGCAATTTTAAAAGTTTGCATCTTAGTAAAGTCCTAAACTAACATTTAGGCAATTTTTTTTTAAAAACCTGCAAAGTGGTTCATAGAATATGGGTTTTTTTTAAAACAATTGATACATACATTCATGTTACAGTTTTTGTGTACAAATATAACTGCAGTACAGTAAGAATCACATATCAAGTTAGCTATTTGTGGCCACAGTTTGCATATTAATATATTTAGCATAAAAAGAAAAGTTAAAACAGAAGATTTATTAGTTGAGCTGGTAAAAAAATAAAATGTTATTTAGTGTGAGATCATTATATAGTCTTTAAATCCATTATAAAATCAAAAGTTTTTGAACATTTTTTATATTTTTAAAGATAAATTATTTTTGTTTCCTTTCTACATGATTTAATAAAACTGTTTTAAAGTGAAATAAAGTCTGTTGCAGTTGATGGTAAAACTGCAGTTGGATGGTAAAACTGCAGTTGGATTTTGTGTCAGTTATTACATGTCACTTGTATAGTTACTTGTATTTTGTCAGATTTTTTATTTCTGGCAATATTAATTGTAAACAGTTATCCAGCTTAGACTGGAAATAATGCTCTGGGGATAAAGTGATATGTACACAAAAATTGCACTATCCATATATATATATATATATATATATATATATATATATATATATATATATATATATATATATATATATATATATATATATATATATATATATATATATATATATATATATATATATATATATATATATATATATATATATATATATATATATATATATATAGAATAATTATATTTAATGGAAAAGTTCACAGTATTTTGATAATTTTTTCAACAAATACTTTTCTACCATTTTTCCCTATTTAGTTGCTGTGGTAACTATTTTAACATGTATTAGTTTCACTGACATTTGGTGTTAGCAACCTAAAAATACTATTTTTGAAGCAGTCGATTTTTTTTATCTCAAAAAGTCTTGAAGCAGCCCTGCATGCATTGATGGGGTAGTTAGAAGCAAATCAGCGTAGTTAACAAAATCATGCAAAAACAATTCAGCACTACCAGGTTAAAATGCTAGATTTGAAAAATATATTATGTACATTTATTTTTAAATCTTTTCAGTATAAAAGTTTGGACCATCTAACATAAACATCTTTATAAGAAAATCATTCTAAGATACACGGACCTATGATTTTGATTAGAATTCATTGTTAAAGCAGTATTATAAAATTCAGATGCAGTTTTCAAACACAAAAAAAGAACAGAATACAATTTTGAATAATTATCATTGATTGGTGTATAGTGGTCTTCATCTTGAAATTGAAAGTATATTTTTGCCATTCTATAAATCTCTACCTTTTCATTTCAGAAGGGAGGGGTGAATCAAGCCCCATATAAGTGGGACCACTGTATTTAACCAGTATTTGAGGAATAGTTGAGACAGTGGGCAAGATAGAGCATCATCTCTGATTTTTGATTTTCTTTGAAAATGTTGGGGATTTAATAATAAACATTTACCTTTGTCAGAATCGGTTTATAACATCATTCTTCTAAAAATATCTTGTTGAAATTTAGGTTTCAGTGCGACTATGCAGAGTGTTCAAGAACATACAGCACTGCAGGAAATCTCAAAACACACAAGAAAACACACAAAGGTAACTATCCTATCCAAATATTTACCAGATTGTTTTCACCTGCAAAACATAGATGAGATAAGAACAGCTCTTCTTGGACAGTGACACCATTATTGTATTGAACAATTCAAAAATTTTGATTTTCTGAAAGTTTGTGCATCAACCTTTCTATATCAGATACTGTTGATTTACAGTGCTGAAACTTAATGAATGATTTTCATTCAAGGAGTTTCATTCGCTGAGATAACTAGGTCGTATTTACATATTTTTCTATGTTCATTTGACCACATCTGGATGTATCAATCATGCATTGAAGGATCAGGTGAGACCAAATTCAGCAGAATTATGAGATATTGAAAATGATAGATTACTGCTAGTTGTCAGTTTTCTCCTTTCTATAGCTATTACACACCCAGAAATACATGATCTGAATGGCAGTAGTTACATTACCTACTATCATAACATTATTATATCTTTTCCCCAGTCCAAGAACACTATTCCTATCTCCAATTAGCAATTGGAGGTCTAGAATATAACAAATAAATATGACTCCAGTCCACTTCTGACAATCAGAATATCATTCTTTTCCTTTTAATCCATGCATTGCTGCATGTGTCTCTTGGTGACCAACACTTATCATTTAAGTCATCTTTTGACTGTCAATCATATCCTTTGTTACATTGTATTTTGTTATTTTCTCCCTGGTCCTTGCTTTATTTTCATTTATCTGTGTTGCATCCTGTTTCAGTGATTTCGAGGTTGTAATTACATTGCTAGTGAAGTTATGCCTCTCGTGTTTCATTTGTCTAATAGTAAATGGTGTCACGGTAATTTATTCCTACCCAGTTATTGTTCCTCTTTATTTTTTTGATTTCCTTTTTTCCTTTTCAGCCTTCAGTTAAGCCTCCAGGCATGGATAATACAACATGTTTAGTATGAATTGCATATGTATTCACAGATGGCAGTCATATTTATTGTTTATGGCTTGATTAGGTTTTATATTTTCCAGAAAGTAGAAGGGCCTATCCAGCCAGGAAGAATTGTACAGCTTCTTCTGTGTCATCTTTGGAGGGCCCCTTTAGTACACATGTTTGGGCTACAGCACTTTCCAATGTAAGCTAGCATCAGCCTTTGTAAGATAGGTGTCTAGTATATTCTTATATTACACCTTTCACTGGAGGGTATATCTGAGGGAATGATCCTTGTAGGGAAGTTGCCAGCCCTTCTGGTGAACCCTACCTTCCCCATGCAAGGGAAGCACAGCCATCATCTTGCTCAAGTAGACCTGGAATTAAGGAGATCTTGTTCAGCATAGTCAAGTTCCATGAACAGAGACTCCCCAGTAAGGTTTGCTTCATCTTACCAGTCATTGCCTAGTGACAATTGTGGAACATCTGTCTCTAGATCACCGGGTGCCAGGCACCAGTCACCAGATGATGTTTCAAATGATATTCACTGAATGTTTTTCACCAGGCATTGGGCAGCAAGCACTGGGCACTGATTACTAGGTATGCTGTATAGTGCCAGTCTTCTGTTTTTGTTCTTGGGTCACTGATCACAGTGCACTGAGCACTGCTAGAGCTGTTGACTTGAGATATGGTGGTAAATGAGGTTTACCACCTACTTCTACTGGATTTGTGTCCCAAGCCTTTGTGATGATTGGAGGTTAGGATCTTCTCCATTATTGAGAGGTCTTCAGGGAACAGATTCAGATCTGCCTTATACATGCCAACCATTACGCTTTTGGCGTAATCATTACGCCTTTTTTTCACTAAATTAAGCCCTTTCACGTAAACGTATATGGATTATGCTTTTTTGGTATATCCCCCTTTCAAAACAAAATCAGTTTTTTGTTTTCTCATTTTTATTAATATCCCATTAATCCCACAGACCGTATTTTAGAAAAGACGGCTTTTACGTGACTACAATATAAGAGTACGCTTGTCCGTGAACTTTCCTAACAGTATTATGTTCTATTTATAGCAACTATCCTATTACCAAGAAACATGCTGGTTCTACTTTCAAACTTTTGACCTCGTATTCTATTTATAGCAGATACATGGCTTAGTGAGGAGAGAAAAGACTGGTTTTCTAATTTTTAATCTTTACTCGCAGATTCTTTGTTCTAATTTATATTTAGTACAGAACCAGTCTAAAGGTATTTGGTGCTAAAAAGTATAATTTATGTTAGTCGATGCATGTATGAGAGCAAAAATATCTCCTTTCAAATAATTTCACAGATGGATTAGAAAAAGGCAAAAAATAAACGAAACAAAAAGTAACAGAATCCTCCAAAGATGAAGACATTAGGGCAGCATCACGTGACATCTATTGCAGGCAGTGTGGAAAGAATTTTACTATTTGGCGCTGCAAGTCTTCAGATGGATTGTAGTTGATGAGTGTATTAGAGCACACATATTTTTGCCAAGAATTTCACAGATGGATCAGAAAAAGACAGAAAAAAACCGAATCCTCCAAAGATTCAAAGATGAATACATGAATGGCATAATACAGCATTCCATTCTAGGGCAGCATCATGCTCATTGCAGTCTGTGAGGAAACAATTTTAATATTGGGCATGGTGGTAAATTTGATGTGGAGAAATGCTTGAAAACAAAGAAGCACATCGAATTAGCTTGTCTTCTTTGAACTCCAATACTAAGGTAACTTCTTATTTACAGCAGAACTCAAGTGCAGACATGAATGTTATAAATGCAGAGGTGTTATTTACTGAGTTCTTAATAGAAAGATAATGAAGCTCTTGCTATTGGTGCAGAAGCAAGAGAATTCATAGAACACAATTCTACTCTCGCTGTGAAGGTGTTTTATGATAATGTTAGAGATTAGTATGCTACAGCCTGTGATTACATGCTCCAGAAATTCCCATATCATGATGAAGTGCTTTTAAATGCTTCAGTTGCTGATGTAAATGAGAGACAGTCAAAAAGCTTCAAAAGTGTTAGATTCTTTGTCAAGAGATATTCTTTTCTATTGCCACCCTTGTCTACCTTGGATCATCTGGAAGGAGAATTCCTGAAGTATCAAGTTGGGATTCTACCTGACAATATACTTAATGCAGATAGATTTGATGTGCATTGACACCTTATTTCCCAGCTAAAAGACCCAGTCACTGGAAGATATAAATTTCCTCTTCTTTGTCAGGTTATGAAAAGAATATTGGTTCTTTACCATTCTAATGCTGACTGTGAGAGAGTGTTCAGTATTGTTAAGAAAAATAAAACTGAATTCAGATCCAGTCTCTGTAACCCAGCACTTAGTGCTCTACTGGTGTGCAAAACATTCATGGTCTCAGCTGGTACAAAGTGTTTTAATATGCAACATGATAATTTGTTACTTTCTAAAGCTAAAAGTGCTACATATGAAAACTTGAAGCAGTAAAGGATGTTAAAAGACGAGAGAGGCGAATAAATCATTGTTCATTTAATTTTTAGCATGTGGATTACTATTTTTCTGCTTGGATTCCTCTTTTTGTCCACTTGGATTACACTATTTCCTTGTCAGGGATTGGCATGTATGCTGCCTGTATCCTCATCAAGGCACTCAAATCAGTGAAGGAGAGGACACTAATTACAATAGCTTTGCATGTTGATCTTTCTTCTACTGCCTCCTTCATTCTGTTGAATGTGGAAGCATTATCTCCGGTGGCATTGCAAAGATTGTTAAAGAACATGGACTCCTCATATCCATGGTGTTTTATGCAGAACTTATTCACCCATGTAGGAATGCTGCCAAGGAGAAGTCTTGCTTTAACAAAGTCATGTGGACGGCGTTCTTTTGCATACCAAGGTCCAGCAACGTGGAATGAATTGCCCACTGAACTTGGACACAAAGACACAGTGATCACATTCAAGAGGACTCTCAAAACTCCCTTATTTCGACTGCAAGAACAAACTTAAAGATCTTATGTTTCCTACCTGAAATATTCTCAGCATGTTTTTTATTTTTTAATGTTTTTCTGATTTCATGGTGTTTGTTTTTGTAATAATATTATTATATGTTTTTTACCTTATAGGTGTTGTCTAATGTTGTAAAGCGCTTAGAGCTTCTAAAGATTAGGCGCTATACAAAGTCCTCATTATTATTATTATTATTATATACAAATCCATTTATATGCTGCTCTGCTTAATGTGGGGGTGTTATTTCAAGGGCTATTCACTGCAGTGGCCACACAAGATTTGAAGTCCCTGGCCACATTACAGAATCTGATTAAACTGGTGAAGAAATGCCCCATCCCGATGTCCATGTATTCCATCCTAAATGTTATATACAAGGCAACTATAAGAACCAAAATCGGTCCCAGGTTAAAGCTCCTTTCCACCCATCATTCTCATAACAAGGTGGCCTAAAGGACTGGGGAGGAAGTCATTGGACCTTCCTAAAAGAAGCAGGCAGTCAGCCCAATGGAGTCGCAGCCTTTCCTGCTTGATTGGACCTCATTGACAATGCATTTGTCTACAGTAGGGGTTATCAGCTTCCCTTCTGGGACCCTTCATTTCTTTCAAGGTTCCCCATATTGTTTCCCCAGTCTCAGGAAGTTTCACTATGGGTGAGTAGAGAGGGTGAAGAAAATACAAAGTCCAGCATTTTATTCTTAGTTTCTTAGAAAGACCCTTAAAATAACCTTTTAGTGGAGATTTAAGGTCTTTCTTCTCCCCCTAATATTGGTGAGCTGAAGAAGTGAAATTCATGCTGCGTCAGTGGAAAGAGGTTGTTTATATTTTAGTGGTAACTATGATTTGGTCTTCTTTGATAACCTGGGTTTCTGGCCAAGAATCAGCTCTATTTCATTACAATCTTAGTCCATGAGGTCAGTGCTATGTATTGCTGAATTTGGGCATTTTTTAATCCTTCCTCTTTGGATTAGATCATGATAGCCACCTTCTGGTCATCTGATGCCACTTTCTTTAGTTTTACCATTAATCAGTGTTACACCAGAGTGAGGGTATTTATGCTTTGTGTCTAATTGTATCGCCCCAGCAAATTTCAGGCCATCCTCCTAACAAATAAATTAGGTTTTCTTGACATATTATCATAGGTTAGCAGACTCTCTCTGGGCTAACAAATTCAGCAGTATGACAATATCAGGTAAATAAATGTATTACTAATGTCAAAATGTGTGCAATAAACTAATTTTAAATATGTAATATTTGCTTACTGCTATTGCACTATCCATCTTCCCTGCTTCTATGTGTCATGCCATGTCAAAGAAGGGTAATATTATGATTGCTAGAAGTGGACTGAGATATCAGACTGGGATCATGTTTTTTTTTTCCTTCATTTCTTTTTCTTGACCCCAGTTACTATTGGAGGAGGAATAATGTTCTTGGTCTGTGGACTAGCCCCTGGAGATGATATATCAACACAGTAATACTAGTATCAATTAAGTAATACAGTATTAAAAATAGTTATACTGTGCTAAATTTAAAAAAACGAAATATACAATTTGTTTTACATAATTTGTCTTTATTTGCATTTGAAATGCATGCAGAATTGATTTCATTTGCATTTTTTGCATTCCACCCATGTTTGCATTGCAGCTATCATCATAAAGTCTCGGATTTTGCAATTTTACTGTTTGCTTCAACATTTTCTTTTTTTGGGGTTAATTTTAAATAAATTGGAAATGCATTTGTTAAACTCTGCTTTTATGCTTGTGGAAATGAGAAAGGGAGAGAACTATTTTGTATCTTTTCTATAAAAAGTGTACTTTATTAAAATAGTAAATACATAAGATAAAAAAATAGCATTGCATTAATATTATAAAAAGATTAACTAACTTAAATAAATGTAAAAATAAAGTTGTATTTTCAGCAAATGTTATTTCTAATTTCACTCCATTCTGACACAAATTGTATAGATACAACCACTGGTAATGATTTTGTCACATCAGTGACAGTTGTTATATCTGTCTTGACAGAAATAATGTCACAGCTTGTAAGGAGTGAAAAATTGTCAGTGTAAAGAGTCTGTTCCTGGATTATGATGTGAAAGAGCCATCAACCATGAAAATTTAGCAGCTTAGGACTGTTAAAGACGGGGTGGGCATACAATGTACCATTCATGGTACTCTTCTTGTTGAAACCAATTTCCATTTTAATCACCATTTACGATTTTGACCGTTACCAACATTTAGTAGTTAATGGCAGTTTTGTGAAGAGTTATTACAATGTCCATAAATTTGTGACCAGAATTAAGATGTCATACTGAGTGATCTTTTTCTCCTTTCTTATACAGGTGAATTCACCTTTGTGTGTAATGAAGAGGGCTGTGGTAAGTCCTTTTTGACATCGTACAGCCTGAAGATCCATGTGAGGGTGCACACAAAGGAGAAGCCATATGAGTGTAGTGGTTGTGAGAAGACATTTAATACACTGTATAGGTAATTAATAACTAAAGAAATGAAGACTGATTTAAATTTTCTTTTTAGTGGAATTTTCATTCATTATTATTAACATGTCTATCCCATTCAGATAAAAATTTCATTTATTCATTTCGGTAGTAGTTTCATTAGCGCACTTTGATGCTAAAGTTTTGACCAAGCATAGCATGCAAAAAATGTGCATTTTAATTTCCATACAATTTTCTTGAAAATTATGAAAAGTCGAAATTTGAATGCATTACATGAGGAGCTTGGTTGAGTACCACTTTATGTGATATGAAAAATGTGGTATATGATTCTGGTCAGGACTTCTATAAGGCAATACTTCTTTGCAGTTTGAAATATATTTAATGTTGAAAAATGTTGTTGACTTTAATATAACTTGTAATGGGGAAAATTGGACTTACCAGTCTGATGTAAGCTAGATAAAATAGGATAGTCATATTTATGGATGAATCAGTATAATTGTATGATACTCCTTAGTCTTAAAGCACCAGTACTGATTATACACTATGTACTGTCAGACTTGTCCTAATAGTCACCTAGTCACATGGGCCGTTCTAATTCCTGTTGGCAGATTTCCTAAATTAATACCCTATATGTAATGTCACAGCTTTCTATGGTCAGTGGCAAGGTGTTCCCTTACCAAACAATGGTTTCACCCTTCCTTAAGCAGTCACTGGAGCCTGTCAACAGTGACCGCTCCAAGTTTGTAAATTAAACAAATTTTGTTTGATGAGTGAGGTTTGTTTAGATAAAGGTAAATGTGAATCGACATTGAGGCATTTTATATCTACTGTACTCCACTCAAAATGTCAGCTTCGAAAGCAAGGCAGTTTTTATCCTTACTGGAGAGGATCGAAGCAATTTGTTTGCTGGATGGTGGGAATATTAGTTGTGTTATCACAGCAGAAATGGAAGTAGCCTTTAGGGCCAGTATGATGGATATAGTTAGATATCTTCATCTATTGTCTGTGAACTAAAATTATCTCTGAAGAAACAATATCTGTCTTTGAGAAGAGATATGAATTACATGCCTCTTAATTAGGGTCAGGAGTCAGGATGGGCCCGATCTAAAATTAGAGGGGCCTTGGACATTGGGCTATCAGATTTTTTGAGCATTGACGATCATAAAAGTTTGCACAAGTATTACCCATGTCTGATATGTATGCAGAAGTGACATATCATTACAGCAAAAAATTTAGATTATAGTTAGGGGATTGTGCAGTGGAGCAGTGATCCCTTATGATTGCATAAATGATACATCAGAGTCCATTTTTCAGTGTTGAAAAGATTTTTTGATGACTTTTTGCTTTTCAACATAGTTGGAAAAAATTTGAATGAGCAGTAGTTTCTAATTATGTGTGATTTGGATTTTTAACATAGCTTTAACCGTTTTTTCAGACATATTGCTATGATGTCTGCATTGTGGCAGTTTATAGTGATATCTAGCACTGTGGCATCATGCCACAGACATGTAGCATGATTTCCCACCCATTCACATTATCCTGACACCAGGTCGACAGTCCTAACACTGCTAACCTCTTAATGCTGAGCGTCTAGCATGGCAACTGTTAGTACCATTTTTATAAGTCTTTGGTATGACTCTGCCTGGGTTTGAACCCGTGACCTCCCACATCTGAGATGGGTGGTCTAACCACTAGACCGCCAAAGCGGTCATACCTGTTTGGAAAACTCTTCCTAGTTTAACAAAGCTCATTTGGTAGATCATTAATAAATTGAAGAAAGAAAATATGAAAACAACAGCCGTTTTTCTGTTCTTGTTCACAAAATACATACATTTTACTTGACTGTGTAATCCACTCTGACCATTAAGCTTGTTCTAGAATGTTATCATGTGATAGCCAAAATAGCCTTAATCAAGGGAGGTAATGAAGTTTATAAGTTTTGGACAGTCGAACTCTATATTATTTTAATGGTAAATATGAATAATTCATTGGAGTACATTTTTAATATTCCTTTAATGGTCAGCATGAACAATGTACATTTTTTAAGACTTCTCCATAAATGATCTTGAACTTTAGCTGCAGTTAAAAATATGCTAAATACTAAAATTCTGGATTTACAGTTGCATTTTTCAAGTTCTTTTGGAGAGATGTTGCCTCTTAGTATGTTATTGTGTTAAAGCAATTAATTGTTCAAAATGTCATCCAGGAAGGTGTTCTAACTTGTCTACCAAATGGTGTTAAACCTAAACGATGTTTGAAGAATTGGAGATCTGTTTCTTTACTAAATTTATTTACAGAATTTCATCGTCATTTGTTACAAATAAAGTAGAACAAGTGCTTCCCACAACAGTTAATGATGATCAAATTGTATATAGACAATCACACCCCAGGTCTTCTCCTAAGTAGGGGCCCCGAGTGGTCTAAAGCGCTCACCGTTCCGAATCAATACCATCTCACCTCTGTCTGCGTGGGTGCGAGTCCAATTTCTCTTTTTATGCAGAGGTATTTAACCACTGAATGAAGGTGCTGATGAAATAAGTAAAATTAGCATAGCTGATGAAATAAGTAAAATTAGCATAGAATCAGTGAGGAAGCAGATTTCTATCTGCTCAAGTTTATCACCTTGTGTAAATTTATGAAAAATATAGAATATGGTGTTGTGAACAGTTTTCCTTCTTCACTGGCAAATACAAGTACCTGTGGTTGCAGCAGTTTTTTGCATATGCAGGAGGTACTATGCAATAGATTTTGTTCGTATTGATCCTCACCCGGATTTGTTCTAAATGAGATCTTTTTTTGCACAAATAATTTTTATGTATTTCTTCTGTTTTGAAGATAACATTGTAATGTCTTTAAAGTTGAAATGAGTAGTGAGGTGTATTCAAAGCATTCATGCTGTACAAAACAAAGGCCTGGTTAAAGTGAGTTAAAAGAAGCCACCATTAAATGTCCTAAAATGCTGAATAAAACTCACTGAGAACCAAAAGGTAGTCTGAAAGTATTTTTTGTTTTCTTGTCATCAGTGAGAATTGCATATAAATATATGATAACTATATCTCTATCTGTAATCTGCATACTGGAAATACAACTAATATGTCAACATACATAAAAGGGCACCACCTACCTTCCAAAGATGGAAAGACCATCAAGTTCATATGTATATCGATATGTATTGTATTGCAGGCAGTGTATCATGAATCATATTGATATGCATCATGGGTGTATCATATAAACCCCTATTAAACATGACAATTGAATGCATCTCTGGCAGTGCTACACCATTACAACCACAGAATGTCACTGTGACCTACATGCATGCTTTACTAGCATGTATCAAACACTGGTGTTTAGCTTATGATCCCAGATTTGTCCATGTTGTGTATGTCATAACCTACTCATAAGGCCCTTTCTACCCAGTCCAGTTGGAAGTAGAGTACATAGGTTTATTCAAAGGTGAACTGTTCATATTAATGATACTATGATATGTGAAACCATGGATTACCTTCAACAGATTAACTGTGTATTGTAACTTGATGGAGTATTTGAAGTAGTGAAGGGTGGGGCCTTAGGTGTACTTGTTAATCAAAGTAATTATTAATGCATGAACTATGCTTGTACTAATTTCTGTCTCCCTAAAGCCTGTGACTTTCACACAATAAATTGTAGCTTCTTCGGGGGGACAAGGATAGTAGTTTCATCAGCATGTTTTTAAAAATGATACAAAAACATTAATGTCTGGTTTTTCTCATCTTATTGTAATCTTTACTTTGATATAAAAAAGAATACTGTTTTTTTATATTGTTTAATGTCTTTTAAGCCCTGTCAAAGTATGTGTGTATATACACCTTTCCCTTGCTAACTTGTTTGCAGCAGGTCATGGGTTTGAGCCCCAGCTGAGTCATACCAGAGACTTATAAAAATGGTACTAGCAGCTGCCTTGCTTGGCGCTCAGCATTAAGAGGTTAGTGTTAGGACTGGTCGGCCTGGTATCAGGATAATGTGACTGGGTGGGACATCATGCTACATGTCTGTAGCATGATGACCCAGTGCTAGACATCACTATAAACTGTCACACTGCGGACATTGGAGCGATATGACTTAAAAATTGTTAAAGCTACATTAAAAATCCAAATCACACACACACTCAAATAATCATGAAATTCTTAACAGTTGTAATAGTAAATCTGTTTAGCTTGTGAATTAGCACTTAATTAGGTTCTCATGGAAATGCTCTAGGAAACTGAGTTGATTGACTCTTTTCACATTTGAATAGATGAGGCTATATGATATTTATGATGTTTGCATTGAAACTAAATTAAAAGATGAAATTAAATAAGAATCTTACTTATCGGTAACAAGACTTAATGAATTGGTAGTTATTTTTTTAAAGCATTACCACCAGTAGGCATTTGCTACTTTTATTTATCAATATTTCACTGTATATTGTATTATTGACTGAGAAAATATGTTTATTTAAAGAATTAATGCAAAAAATATCATTAAATTAAATTAAAATGTGTGAATTTCATGATGATTCTTAAAATAAATTCCTTGGTGGTTTGGATGGTAAAACTTGCAACATATTGAGCTTTCATTTACCAGTTTTAATCATGATTCTTTCATAATAAGCAAATTGGAGCCGATTATTTTCCCTCTTTTATGGAATAAAAATTGGATTTACATCTCAGTGTTATAAATGGTTTTGCGGATTATATTGGCATGCTAAAGTGAGGGATAGGTGGTAGGTAAATAGGTGGATACACTTCTGTTTATATGGATGGAGGGAGGGAGGGAGAGAGGTGGTTAACAGTCTGTCAGCCCAATACTGGTTATATAGTGCCCATTAAAAGTTCAAATTTAAGGAGAGAAAAAATTGCCAAAAAGCTTTAATTAGAAAAGGAGCCAACATTTCATTATGAAGAACATTTTTCTGCATGATAGTTGATGTTCAAAACAGATACTGGAGACTTCTGAAAGCTTCATAGAAGTGAGCTATGTAAATATTGATTGCACTCAGTCAGGCATATAAGGCGTACAGACTGCAAAGGGTCCTAGAGAAAATTTCAATTGGTTGTACTGAAATTCACTTATTATTAAAACTAAACCCATTGAGTGAATTCGACACAGTTGCTGCTGTCATCCCAACTATATTTTGGACAGCCCAGTCTTCCCAGGTTCCTTCGGTTTCTGCTGAAAAATTTTTACTCAGGGGTTATCCATACCATTCTGTTAGGGAGCTTCACAACCCGGCTATGACCTTTGTACCACCCTTTTATGCCCTTTCAGTAATACTGATTCTCTGACAGAAGGAACACAAAGTTCATCAGGAACAGCAGGGTAATATTACATGATTTTAAATAAAAAGTTAACTGGATCTGGTTTTTGTTATGTATACAGTTTTACATGTGGAATTGACAAGCATGGACAGATTTTTATCAGAAATGAAAGTTGAATTCATATATGAAGCTGACATTGATTCCTGGCTCTATCCTTACCATCAAAACTTAACCCATGATTTTAATATGGAAACTGATATTTCCACCCAGTAGCCATTGATACTGTACACATGTTGGGTACAGAAAACAAATGCACAGCAGACATTATCCCCTGGGTTGTTCTTTAGCTGAATGTATTTAGTCAGCAGATCATAACTTGAAAACTATACAGTAAGCAACTCCTTATAATGGGCATACAAAGGTAAATTTAGATATGCAACTATAATGGTCGCTTGGTCTATTCTCTCTGCCTCTCCCTCCCAGGGGAAAATTTAAAGAATAAAGTAAAAGACCATCAGGAAGTGTGATTATTAATGTCACCCAGGTAGCTGTGACAGTAACTCACATTACCACTACTGTACATTGAACATGATTTCACAAAAGTAATTATTTAAAGTTATAGATGACTGTGAATAGAAATGTTGTTAGTGCTCAATTTTCATGATTATAATGGCAACTCTTAGCAGTGGAATTAAGTGTATCTGTAACTTCTGAATAGCCTTTTTGTTGTCTACATCAGTATACAATTAGTTCAGTAGTGCATCGAGTAGTAAGTTTAAAAGCTGTTTACTGTGCAGTTTGTATTAGTGCATTGGTATGTAAGATGTGTGTTTAGCTGATCAGGAAACCCAGATGTTTAATCTGTGGGTAACAAAAATCTTAATTTTCAGCAATAACTATTCATTGCTCAGTCAACATGATGAAGGATTAGGAGTCTGAAAGGGTTTAATTAATTAGTCATGCTAGTTGAACAAACAAATAAACCAAGTGCACCTAAATAAGCTCGCAGTGGATTACAAAATATTGTCAAATATAATTTAGGGTGCCCCAATTCTTAGTCCAACCAATGTGATGGTAATATTGGATATGTAAAGACAGGATGCATATATACAGCTTGCATTAGCCACCAAATTCATCCTTGCCCACAGGTATTTGACAGAAAGGCACACAATGAGGTGGTGGTCCAACTGATTAGCATTGTAGTTTCTGTCTTACAATTACAAAACATGCTCTAAACACACACTCCTTTCACAACAACATTATTATTATGAATAATTTAATTTTATTTTATTTTTAAGGTTAAAAGCTCATCAGCGGTTGCATACAGGAAATACATTTAACTGTGATGAAAGTGGTTGTACAAAGTTCTTCACAACCCTCAGTGACCTACGCAAACACCTCCGCACACATACTGGTGAAAGACCTTACAGGTAAAAACAGAAAAGGCTCTTTAAGCTTGAGTTTACTCTAATTTCTATGCGCTGAAGCAACTGAGAGTACATTATAGCTTGTTCCGCACAGCATTATGAATGGTGTCCACTTTGGTAGCTGACTAAATTTTCAGGTCAGTGTTTTTAAATGTAGCTGTACCTAACTCATTTTGTGCATGAACTATTTCAACACCATTTGAATTAATATACAACATATCTCATTCAAAACATGCTGAAACAGGGTGGTCAGTTTACTGTTCAGCTTTCCTATTCTTAAGTCATAATAGGGGCCCCGAGTGGCCGAGTGGTCTAAAGCACTCTTCGTTACGGATCACTGCCATCTCACCTCTGTCTGCATGGGTTCGGGTCTCGGATCCGGCCAATGTGGGTATGTGAGAAAGCTTGCCAGTAGCTTCTCATGGGTGGGTGGTTCTTTCCAGGGTTTTGCCGGGTTCTTCCTCCACCATTATTACTGCTGCCATGTATAGCCTATCGTGTGCTGAAAAATGGCGTTAAACCCTACAACAACAACAAATCAGTCATAATATAGTTACCTCCCTTGTGATTACTTGGCATTTGCATTCAGCGTACATTTATATGTATTTAAATTATGTCAGATGATATGTTCACGCAGCAAGTCATTTTTGTTGTATTGAAATACAGATTTCATTGTTCGTCAGACAAATCATATCATAAGAGCAAATTAAAAAAATAGTTGACCATTTTTTTTAAAATTTGGTTTTGTAAAGGACATGCAGTTTTGAGCTATACATTTCCACTACATCTTCTATAGAAGTATTTAATTTAGTAATTTATCATTAGGACAATTTATTACAGAATTGTTCTAACTGGCAGCATGGTTATGAAAAACCTGTTTTGAATCAAATTAGTATATATACTATATGACTCCTGCATAACATTAATTTTAATGAGTACTATTGGCCTGCTTAAGTTATTTTTGCAGAGACTATAAGTAATTGAATTCAAGTGAAAAATAAATCAGTGCTGGGACAGTGACCTTGTATACTCATGATAGAAACACTCAAGTTTATGTTATGATCACCATGCTTACAAATTTTAAACAGTCGCCGTAATATTTCATCTTTTGCAACTGTTGGGCTAAATATAGAATTTTTCAATGGATATCAAACAAAGGTTCCATTTTACCCTACCATGGTACATTTTTCTCTGACTGGTTGATTTTTATAGTAATAATTACTCACCAGATGACTGCTCCAATGGCCTAGTGGTTAGACTTAAAAAATGGCACTTACAGCTGCCTTGCTTGGCATTCAGTATTAAGAGGTTAGTGTTAGGACTGGTCGGCCTGGTGTCAGGATAATGTGACTGGGCGGGACATCATGCTACATGTAGGTGATATGATGCCCCAGTGTTAGACTTCACTATAAACTGCCTCACTACAGACATCATAGCGATATGACTGAAAAATTGTTAAAGCTACATTAAAAATCCAAATCACACACACACACACACCAGATGCTTCTTGATAACATGTCATAATGAATGTAGTAGGTTTTTTTGTGGAATGAGGTACATAATCACCTTAGAGACCAATCAGATTTTAATTCATTTAGATAATTAATGTTAAACTGGAATGGTAATAACTGTAAATGCATTATCTGCAAATATTACCCCTTCTTTCGCACAGTCTCCTGCCATGATGATAACAACTAATATCTGTGCTATTGTTTGATTTTATTGTCCTTGTTTTATGTTTGCTTTTAGGTACGGCATAATCTGCATGTTTTTAGTCCTAATATGGTGATTTTGATTTTAATTTAAATTTTTTATCTATAATTTAAGTAACCTTAGCTTTTTTCTCTTTTTTTTATATTCTTATTTTTTTTATGATTGTTTTTGTCCTTCAAATCATCCAAACCTGCGATACTTTTTAGTTACCTAAATACTTAAATTACAGCCTTTTTACAGTGCTTGCATATATATTTTAAGTTGTATGATGTGTTTTGTCCAATTATAACCGTATTATATACATTATATTTAATTTTAAAAAAGAAGATTAATTGAGGTAACAATTATTCATGCATGAAACAAATTTGGTAAATTTATATACATTTCGAGATGCTGGCATGAAAATCCAACAAGAAACGGACATGGATATCATAAGTGATGCAGAACAAACTACAGATATCCCTTATGGGATCCCAGTCCATTGCAGGCTACCCATCCACCTCACAAATGATGCTGGGACTTTTACTTAACTGGTTTGCCTGAAGCAGGTAGCCTTAAGTGTCTCATCTACATTAGGAAATGGTGAGGCACTAATGTGACACATCAGTAGCAGTGGTGTTAGCATTGTTTTTTTTTATGGTTCTGTGCTGAAGTATTTGCAAGTAGTGGAACATCTTAGTACAGAGTACAGGTTAGACATTACTTTCCGAAGAACCCTTGTCTGGGAAAAGATGCAGTTTCTTTTTATTGCAGGTTCCTTTGTAATTTTAAGCTCACCTGTGGTATGGTCTGTGTGCATCATTTGTCGTTTGTGAATATAATCTACTTCATGTACATTAATTTCAACCAAACTTGGCAAAGGGCATCATGACATTAAAGCTTTTTTAATCAGCATTAATGATGCCAGTCCAACATAAAGTGTGGCCAGTATTGCTAAAAATAGAAAAATTCTTTAAATGCTGCCTTTATCAAAACCTTTGGCCAGAATTTTTAGCATGAAGGCATTTGAATTTATGCTAATGATGGAATAAAATACGAACACAAAAGTAGACAAATCTTGAAATAACTTTATCACAAAAATCACCTCTCAAAATCCACTCAAAAGAATTTTAGCAAATTTAACAGAAAGCACTGTAAGGCTCTCAATTAGAAATATCAAATAGGGCCACCATTACCAAAATAATGGATAAAATCCTTTGCATAACTTCTCTAACTGCTTAAAAGAATTTCTCCAAATTAGGTAGAAAGCATCCTATCATGAAGTCATATCAGGTTGGTACAAATAATATAAATTTTCATCACAGATGGTAACCGGCACTAAATGTGGAAAACCTTGAAATGACCCCTTACAATTTGTTTAGAAACTGAAGAAAATCTGACAGAAGACATTCTGGCATAAATGCCTTTTATATATCTACAAATGAGGCCAATACAACAACAAATATGGCCACCATTTTTGAAAGTAGAAAAAACTTTAAACAACTTTTCAATCCCTAAAACCAAATTCAAGAGAAGACAATATGGCATGGAAGAGTTTGTACAAATTATGCGGGTCCATGATCAGAAATGGCTACTGTTTCTTAGAAAAGTTTTAAACTATTGCTTAAAAAAGACCTCCTTGACAAAAAGTGTCCTTGCTTGAAGGCCTTTCATTGGATGCTGATTTGAAATCAAATATGGCTATCGTTACTAAAAATTGAAAACATTCAGATTTGTTTCTAAAAACCACTTAACAGAATTCGACCAACTTTGTCATAAAGAGTCTTGACATAAAGGATTTAAATAACGATGCTGATGCACCATCGGACATGAACGAAGATATAAAGCATGGATGATGATAGTTTTCATAACATTTGCAGTCAAGAGCAATGAAAGAAGTTTCAGCGGATACAGAAAGCAGTTTTTACTGACCCATATTTCTTGGATATCTGATTTTGCATTGACTTAGATCTCATCTTGATTTCATACTTACTTGAACTTTTATACCCAATTTTTGTTCTGTTTCATTGTGGTATTTCTTGCATTTTCTTTCCAGCTATCATTAATGCCTAAAAGTGTGAGTACATAAAAGGCTGCATATACTATGTGTGTATGCTGTTAGGTTGAGATGCACCTTACAGACTTATAAAATACTATTTGTGTATGCTGTTAGGGTGAGATCATACGTGGAAAGAAGTTGTTACCTCTTGTGAGGGAGAGGTCTTCAGCACTTCCAAATGGACCAAAGTCAGCAACACTCAGTGCAAGCACCACTTATCTGGTGCAAGGGAAGTGTCCTATTCTGGGTTTAAACTGAGCTCCCTAAATAGAGATTACCAAATAAAGTCTACATCATCTGACTGGTCATTGGCTGTGGTCAAGGTGCTGGTCACAGATCATTGAGTATTGTGTCAACTGACAGTCACTGAGGGTCTGTTACTGGTCCTGGTCACAAGATAATATGTCAGGTGACAGTCATTTAAACACCAGGCACTAGGTCACTGGGTACCAACAGGCACAGAGCACAAAGCACAGGGTACAGAGACCACTCTAGTGGCCTAGTGGTTAGAGCATTTGCCTCAGATGTGGGAGGTCATGAGTTTGATCCCCGGCTGAGTCATTCCAAAGACTTACAAAAATGGCACTAACAGCTGTCTCGCTTGGCGCTCAGCATTAAGAGGTTAGTGTTAGGACTTGTCGGCTTGTTGTCAGGATAATGTGACTGGGTGGGGCATCATGCTAAATGTCTGTGACATGATGCCCCAGTGCTAGGCATCACTTTAAACTGCCACACTGCAGACATCATAGCGATATGACTGAAAAATTGTTAAAGTTACGTTAAAAATCCAAATCACACACAAACTGGGTACAGGGTCACTGGTTATCAGTTATTGTCTTAAGTTATAGCCACTGAATGTATGTTATTGGGAATCAGGCACTGTATACTGGGCACCTATCAATAGGTGTGATTCATACTGGTCATTAAGCACTGAACATCAGGTGATGAGCACTGTGCACAATTTACCAAGGTCTGGGCACTGGTCTTCAGACTAAGTGCCAGGTTAGGGAGAGGGATCTGTTGAACAAATCCATTTCTGTATATGTCCATTCAATCCTTATAAGGAATGGGCTTCACATTTTAATGACCCATCATAGGGAAGAGATCACCCATCCTTTATGCAATGTTCCAACCCCTACATGACATGGGGACCCCCACCACCCAGTGGTGAGTTGGTCATGACTTCCTTTCCTATTATGACACCATGGATGACATTATAGTCTACAGCTTGGAATTTGCATTGGCTAATAATTTTGTATTTGAAAAATAAATGCTGTAGTATCATCAGTTTTTGTGGGGGATCAATTTTCATGGTTTTTGTGTTGCCCCGAACCATGAATTTAAATCCCCAAACAAGCCACATAGGCTGATGACCCCCCCCCCCGCCCTGCCATTTTTTTACAATGTTTCATTCCTAGAGGTTAACACAGCTACTAGTTTTTGATAAATAAAGGCCAATACTGTAATTTGGTAAATAAATATTAGCTTTTACATGCATTTGTTTTATTTTTTATTTTAACCTTTTGTAACAAGAATTATAAATCATTTTATATTGTTTCAATGCACATATTCGATAAGGTATCCAATAGCCGTAAGTTTACACTCACTGCCTTAAATCGATATGTGAGGTCAGTAAGGATAAGGACAAAATAGAGAAAAAGCATACGGTATTCAAACAATAGTAAGACTGAAAATGAAAGAAAAAAATAATGCAAAATAACAGTATATGAAAATTAAGTTTAATACTTATTCAAATCAATCCTTCATTCTAATACAACTGTTCTTGAAACATTTAAATCCTTCTGAAAGCACATTTCACTTTATGCATTTTTAATCCAAAAGAACAACAATCCTGTAAAATATTGTAACTGTTTCTTGAAACACTATTATTAATGAGACACTATGTTTATACACTAATTATTAAAGATTAGCAGATTATTAAAGCTCACATTTCACATATTTTTGGACAAAGCCACTGTATCAACATCGTGTCAGTCAAGTCTCATGGTACTCACAAATGCTTTTCATGTAAATAATCCCCAAATTGCTGAATTAAACAAGTCCAGCTTTCTCAAAACCACTGATAATTAAGTCTGATCTTTCACTCATTGTTGCATGAGCTGCAATTATCCATTTAGTGGAGGAGGGTCTAAGTTGAACTTTACCACTTTTAAGCCACTGTGTTAACATCATGATCGACAGAAAGTACTGATGGTGCAACTTGATTGTCGGTGGTTTAAGTAAGAGATCATTCATATGAACTTTAATAACCAATTGGCCTAGTCTTGTTAGCTGCGTGAGCACTCAAACGAAAACATAGTGAAAGTGATTAATATTGACAGGTGGGTTTTTTTGTGCTCATAGAGATGGAAATATTGTTTTAGTGTTATTGGCTGTGTCAGCTTTGATGTTATTCACTTGGTCGAAAACACAGTGTAGGTATTGAACTTGCGTGGTCTTTAATTTGTGCTCATACAGATGGCAGAATTGTTTTAAACATTAAAGTGACCGCTGTTTGTCTTGGCATAGTTTTATTCTTTTGTATTCATTATTTTAGGTATTTGTAGAGGTTAAACCATGAAATTAAATACCTACTAATATGCAAATTTTGACAGGCAAAATCACGATTTTAAGTACCCACGAAAATGCCTTTTTTTTATACAAATCCACGAAAATTGAGCACAGCAAAAATAAATGATACTACAGTAGTTGAGTTGTGAATGTTTTCCTGTTGAAGAAATGCTTGTGGCGGCTTATATACAAATGTTGAGCAATAGTAGGTGATTAATTCTCAAAGTATTCTGAGTGAACTTATGGAGGTCTCAAACAGCAGCATTAACTATTCAGTTGATTGGAATATCAAAAGTGTAACAGATTTGTTGCTGAGTGAAATGAAAGAATCAGAATTGATATCGCACTACATATGGATAAAAAATCTTGCTCGGCTACATAACTGACACAGCAAGCATCTTAGCAAGAAATATCCATGCTAACATTCCAGCTTGTATTTAAGACTCAGCAACTGCTCACCAGTCATGAATTTTATTTAGGTGGTATCAGTGAAACACTGCAGCGAACAATAATAAGCAGAACCTGGTTTAAAAATTGTCAGTTTTACTGCAGTACAAAAATGAAATTCTCTTATATCATTTATGCATATTGTAAATGCCTGAATGTTTCAGTAGAATGTTCTGCTTTCAAAGGCATGAACGAGTCTAACTCTACTATCAAAGACACAAACACATCTGATATCGATTGAACTGTGCAAGTTGCTAAACAGATCCTATGCGTGTTTTGTTTTATAGTAGTGCAGCGTGATGTAAAAACAGTCACCAGTCCTCTATTGTGCCCAGAGTGCTAGTGCTGCAGACACAATTGAGGTGTTTCTTAAATTGATTGAAAGTTACTGCAAAATGAATTAGACAGCAGTTCTGTTCACCAGGAATCATTATTTTGATGGATGATAACATTCATGTGTTTTCTGCAGCCACTCATTGCAGGATTTGTGAAAAAGCTTTCACTGAGATAACTTTGCTGTCCAACAATGACAGAGTTCATGATTACTGCCACATCACTAGTAATTTGCAGTTGATAATTAATCCAATCAAATTAAAAATCCCTTTTGGTGCATCATTAAATTATGTGGGTAAGATGGTCACTTAATGCAAGCAGTAGCCATGGCATCAGATCACCAATAAATGTGATCACTAATAATATGGAAGAATAGACTGGGACAATTGCAGTTCATCAATTTATTATAGTTTATGAATTTGTCCTTGGAGAACAATCTGACAGCTGAGAACTTTGTAATCACTTGTCAGTACTATCAAACCAAAATGGAATTCATAATGAAGAGAGGTGTGTATCCATATGAATACATGAGTGACATGAAAAATTTTGCTGAAACTCATTTGCCATGAATTGTTTTATTCATAGATGTCACATGAAGGTATTTCAGAAAAAGATTATGAACATGAAAAGAAAGTTTCATTAACATTTGGTTGCAAAAACCATGGTGACTAACATGATCTGTATCTGCACACCAATGTATACATGGTTGCCCCCATATCAGTGTGTACAATAGTTGTCCCTATATCAGTGTGTACATGGTTGTCCCCATATCAGTGTGTACATGGTTGTCCCCATATCAGTGTGTACTTGGTTGTCCCCATATCAGTGTGTGTATGGTTGTTCCCATATCAGTGTGTACATGGTTGTCCCCAAATCAGTGTGTACATGGTTGTCCCCATATCAGTGTGTACATGGTTGTCCCCATGTCAGTGCATACATGGTTGTCCCCATATCAGTGTGTGCATGGTTGTCCCCATACCAGTGTGTACAGTTTGTCCCCATATCAGTGTGTACATGGTTGTCCCCAAATCATTGCAGGATTGTTGAGTTTGGATGCAAATTCACTGAATGCACCAGACTGGTACCAAGCATTAGGACCAAACACAATTATGTATTACATGTGCACAATCTGCAGTTTTACTTGTGACTGGATTGCATGTAACCAAAATCCACTGAGTGCTTGGATTTCGTCAGCAAGCTTGGTTGACCCTGTACATTCAGATGAATACAAATCTGAGAACTAAGGCCTCTAATGACTTTGAAAAGGACTTTCTCAAACTCATGAACAATGCCAGGTTTGGGAAAACCATGGAAAATCTGTGCAAACAAATCTGTGCAGATCTTGTCCATGATAGTGAGCAAGACAAACTTTGAAGGCTCATTGCTGACATGGCCTTTGAATCCAGAAATATCTTTGATGGTGGACTTGTTGCCGTTCACAGTCAAAAATCGAAACTAATGCTGACAAAACCAATCCATGATGGATTGTCCGTGTTGGACTTCTTGTAGCTGCTCATGTAGGAGTTATACTATGACAGGATCAAACCATTTTATCAGGATTGGGTCAAGAGACGCTGTACACTGACACTGATAAAAATGTTGTTGGCAAGTTAAACAATTAATGCTCATGTAAACTGATAGAAGGGTATGTGGAACTGTGACCCAAAATGTACTTGATTATGGTTGGATCACATGCCTCTGAAAATCAAAAGGTGTTCCACAGGTTATTGTGCAAAAAGATCTCAAACACAAACTGTACATGGAATGTCTTTGAGAACTATTTGAGTTAGCACACACAGCTAATATGATATCAGAAATCATTCCATAGGTGTTTACTGATGCACTACAGTGAGTTTGTCCCTGCTTGATACCAACTGATGGATACTCCCAAATGGAATCGCCACCTGTCTTTGACCATTATACTATTGTAACGGATGCGTCCTTCAATGTGTTAACAAATCTTGGCGGCAGTTTCATACTTGCTGGAAGTATTTGCAATTCCTCTCACACAAATGCTTGGCTGGAAGGTTTTGGTCCACCAAGTGACAGTCCCATATCGTAACATGTTGGTTGTCTTGGAGTATCAATCCATTCCAAAATCGTGAATACGTACATGGACCATTCTGGGTCAGTAGCATGACATTGTCCACTTTCTAACTCTTCAGATGCATACAAATACCAAACAAACCTGTCTTTGAGTGGTTGTGATGGTGCTGGCTGTGAAATCATATTCAGAAAATAAGTTAGTCTTTTGTCGAATCATATTGATTGGTTTTAATGATTTCATTAACAATTGTGCCCATGTGAGTGGTCTGCAATGCATACAAACATTTAAGTGCATCTGCAACAGTTGCAGAATCTTTTGACGACAACGGCTCAGCTTCTTTTTATCTGCTTGCCACATCGACAAAGTTTACCATTTTGATCATGGCTCCTGGCTGAGCTCATAAAATAGCTAAATGCACTAAGGCTATCTAAAACTAGCACAAGCAACTACAGACACTATCATCCATTTACCAGAGGTGGTGGCTGAAGTCAAAGAAGGTGTTGGTGACATTGGAAAAGTTACCAGGGTACTTGATAAGGACATCAGAGAGGCAATTGACAAGATACCAGATGTGCCACCAGAATGCAAATCAGAGTTGGCAACACTGTCTCCGTTTTTTTATGAAGTAGCTTGCGGGGTGATTTTTGAAAATCTTATGCATATTACTCTTGGCAGACCTCTCAGCTCGAAAGAGTACATGATATAAATGCCATCAAAGACATAAATACATGGATGAGGAATGGCCTTAAATGGTATTGAGGGAGTTGACTGCAGAGAAACAAGCTACCGGTACCAGTAGAATCAATTTGTACAAACGTTTAATGCATTTGTGGGCAGAAGAACTGAAGAGGATGAAGTGTTAATTTTTACATTTGTGACCAATGATGCAACCACAACAACTTCCTATAGATCCTGACCCAGACATTGAATATATAACAGAAGAACAGAAAGAAGAATTTAACGAGTTGTTAGCATAAGAACCTAAACCCAAATTTAGTTCAACGGAAGATTGCAAACATTGGATAGGTAAACGATTCAAAAGATGTTAAGAACAACAAAGATGACCTGCTAACCTCTACATCCACCAACAAAATCAAAGAGGTAAATGGTCTAACCAAACCTGCACAAAGGCAACAATTCAAACATGGATGTATAACACTACTCCTTGAAGGGTCAACTACAAAAGTTAGGGGGGAAAACACAAAGTTCTGTATGTAAACAGGAAGACGAGGTGGATGGATGAACAAAAAAAGAAAGGAAGTGTCTTTGTGGAATGTACAACCCTAATGACCTTGCTGATTGATTGGAAACTCTTGTAAAGCTGTACCAATTTATCAGCCATACTCATTATCGAGCTGATTATTAGAACAATCAGTATAATCGGTATTGGCAAAAATAATCAGTGCCGATGTAAACACATTTCCAAAATATAAATTTAATCATAACATACATCTTGACATGGCTTGAATTTTAAATCAGAATTAAGTAGTGGAAATTAAGGAATAAACATTTGATTTGGGGGGTTAATTGAAATACATTATATTCTTAAAAGTAAATACCTTATAACACACTTGCTGTAAACTACTGCTGATTGTCTGCACACAACAAATTATCAATACCGTTCATGCACTCAACCCAATCACAGCAGGAAATTTCCAACTGCTATGAAACTATGACTGTCTATAGTTAATCTGTTCTTTTGCCAGTCCTGCAATGCTGCTAATCAACAAATAGCAGTCGCACGCAAAAGCAGCTGAACGCTGACATACAAATTTTATGCAGCATTGATATTGGTATGCCAGTGCGATCAACGTTACCTCAGCTGCTGAGCTGCTTCAGTGTGCGACTTGCAGCATGGTTTGTGCAACCAGTCAGCCACTTGGATAACCTAGTAGTAACTTGCTTGATTTAAAACATTATTTCAAGAGCGCGAATCAATTAGAATATTAATATTGACTAGCGATTAAATATAAAACCAAACCTATGCATAATGTTGAACTCGAAACAATCAAGTCTAGTCTGGAATTACTTCAAAGTAAATGCAGTCAACAAGTCCAAAGCAATTGCACACTTTCCAAAGCATGTATTTCCAGAGGTGGAAAGGATTCTAAAAATTATACAACATCAAATCTTGTCCAGCACTTGCGCTGCAAGCACATCATTGAACATGGCCTGTTTCTGGCAGATAAAAAAAGAAAAGGATTACCTCAGCAGCTGCAGCAACTCCTCGTACTCTTGACTGTTGGTGCCATGCTGAACCGGAAGCAGACATTTGCATTTGATGACCCAAGAGCTATCAGTTGGCACAAAGCTATTGCAGAGTTCATGGCAGTAGACGTGTGACCATTTTCCATTGTTGAAGACACTGGATTTCGATGTCTGATGGCCAAGGCAGGACCACACTATTCAGTTCCAAGTCAGAAGTACTTTTTGACCTCTTTGATACCTGACATGCATAAGGCAATACAAAGCAAGGTGCGTGATTTAGTTTCTGCCTAATTTGACCAAAGTTTGACCTCTAATGCGTGGTCAGACCCACACATCAGCGTACCCTTGTCAAGTGTTACAACACACTGGCTTATAGAAGACTTTCAGTGGAAACAGGTGATTTTAGCAGCAACAGGTGATTTTAGCAGCAACTCCTCTCAAAGAATCACACACAGAAGAATATTTGGTGAGCAAACTGGACAAATTATGTGAGGAATACAACATTCCCAGAACTTGTATCCATATTCTTCTGCGTAACAGAGGTGCAGACATGGTTAAAGCAATGCATCTGGCTGAACTCGACAGCATCAGCTGTTTTGCACACACACACCTCGTCAGTGATGGCATTCTGTCGCAACGAGCTTTCAAAGATGTTATGGCAATCTCATGATCCATAGTCAGCAAGTTCCAGCACAACAGCAGCTCAAAGAGCAGCAGGAAACATTTGTCGTTGCCCATAAGAAACTTGTCCAGGATGTCCAGACACGCTGAAATTCTGCATGCAATATGTAGGTTTCATTATATGAACAAAAACAAGTCTTGGGGGCTTAGGCTACTCTCTATGACCTGCCTAGTCTAACAACAGTGGGACTTAATTAACAATATTGTGGGCATGTTAGGCCCATTCACAGACATTATCAAGAAAGTAAGTGATAGCCAAACATCAGTATCCATCATTCTTCCTACGCTGAAAATGCTCTGAATGTTGCTGGCTCGAGGGTGTGAAGTGAGTCAAGGTACGCTTTTCTGACATTGCCAGCAACAAGAGGCTTGTCTTAGCCACCATCTTGTATCCATGATTCAAACATTGCCTATTCAGCAAAGAATTACTTGTGACCAGATCCAAAAAATGGCTTAGAGAAGAATGCATCATAGTTGTGCCAGCTGACAAGCAGGACGAACCCTCAACCAAAAAAGAATATCTGAAACTGAAACAAATGTCACTGGACCATCAATGTCGTGTATCTGTGATTTGTTTTCTGTGGCTGTGACGAACCTGTCCGTACCCAGGGCTGAGCAAATTTTTTTATAAAACTACTAGTCCAGGACAAGTGGTTTCAGAAAATTCACTAGTCCCACCTTTCTCTTCACTAGTCCCACCTTACACTTTGCCAATAATTTGGTTGCTTAGCCCAGTATGCAGCCAAGCGGTAACAGGATGTAAATGTATACACGAAGAGGGGTAGAATCAAGTATTCAGTATGCCCAGAGGGCATGATTGGCCAAATAAAGGCAGATATAGTGATTAAAGCACGAAAATAAGGACTAGCCCGACTTTTTTAAAAAGCACTTGTCCTGGGCTAGCGACTTGGAAAATTTTACTTGTCCAACTTCAAAAATTACTAGTCCAGGACGTCGGGCTATGGGATTTGCTCAGCCCTGGTACCATCAATGAAACAACCCACGTAGATGACGCCGTTGACTCAATGCTTGAATTGCATCTGGCCAGCAATCTGTTGCCACAAGAAGACATATACGGCTGGTGGAATGCTCACATGTTTCAGTTCCTCTACTTGGACAAATTAGCTAGATGCTCTTTGTCTGCACCAGCTTCAAGCTTTCCGAGCATGAAGCTATTTAGTGGTGCAGGCCAGAATTTATCCTATCATTGTGGATCATTACTTGATGAGAAGGTAGAAATGTTACTGTTGCTTAAATACAACCTACCTCAAATAGGCTTTCAGTATTAGCTGCAGCCAGCATACAGTGACGTCTAACTTTAATCTTAAAGCAAGCATATTATTAATTTTAATTATTATTTGACTATTGCTATTAACATTTTTTAGTCATTTATTGAAATCTAGTATGGCGACCTGCATCACTGAAAGTAAGTTAAAAGACTAGCTTAATACATTTTCATTCATTTTTATCTTTAATTGGCAAGCTATACGTTTTATCAGTGTTAGTTTTAAAGTTTTTTTCCAGTTTTGTGTTTGTGTGATTGTTGTTTTCTATAAATAGCAATGTACTTCTTATCCGGTTTCTGTTTGTTTTTGTATAGAAGTTCAAATTCACTTGCTGCATAAACAACCTTGTTATAACTCACATGGCAAAATACCTGCTTGCATTAAACTAATAGGCTTATGCTTCTGAACCAGTAATAATAATGAAATAATCGGTCTCATAATTAGTATCTGCAATTTTAATAATTGGCTATATGTGGTATTGGCATAATCGGCAAAAAGTGATATTGGTACAGCTTTAAACTCTTGTGGGATCAGTTAATGTGGGCAACAACACACCTGAAGCCATTAACGAGGCAGTATAGATTTGTCAGCAGTTGCTCACCTATGACATTGTGGACATCATACACTGAACTATTTGAAGATATTCATGATGTATACAACAATACTGATGATGAGTTATGAAACGGTTTAGATGGTGTGTGTGGAAACACTTCGTATTTTTCATGAAATGTATGCTTCAGTGCATCAGTGGTTGTAAATACAACCCGAACCCGTGACTCCCGCATTCACGGTAGCTGCTCACTCCTGCATTCACGGCAGATCCTCTAACCACTAGGCCAGTGGAGTGGTCAAAACTCTAAACAGACAAAATCTCAAGTTTTCAACCAATCCTAGATGCTTTTTCTGCCTTAATTCCTGGTTAACTGTAAAAATATATGAATGTACACACAGCAATAAATACTGTGTGACTCTTTCTGACAAATTTTTCCAAATAAAGGCCTTTATTAAGTATTGTTCACATTTTGTTTCCATCATTTTGCCAGTCAGATTTGCAAATAAATGTGACAAGTATGATAGTGGTATTTTGTAACATCTGGATGTAAAAATGTATGAAAAAAATCAAGTAAAGGCAATATTTTGTAACATCTGCATGTAAAATGTATGAAAAAAACACATGAAGGCAATATTTTGTATGGATTTGAGGTTTTTATGTAGGTAGCAATGTTGAATATCCAGCCATCAATTATAAATGTTAACTTTAATTGCTGGTTGGATATTCAACATTGCTACCTACATAAAAACCTCAAGCAATTATAGATGTCAACTCAGACCACTCTGGTGGCCTAGTGGTTAGAGCGTCCACTTTGGATGTGGGAGGTTGTGGGTTCGATCCCCAGCAGAGTAATACCAAAGATTTATAAAAATGGTACTAACAGCTACCTCGCTAGGCGCTCAGTATTAAGACGTTAGTGTTAGGACTACTTTGCATGGTGTCAGGAGAATGTGACTGGAGGGGACATCATGCTACATGTCTACGGTATGATCCCCCAGTGCTAGACATTACTATAAACTGCCACATTGCAGACATCATAGCGATATGACTGAAAAATTGTTAAAGCTATGATAAAAATCCGTATCACACACACACACCGTTTAGTGTGTTAGAACATCAAAACATCTGTTCTGGACGTTAACTATTTTTACAGCTAATTTGGTTGGACTGCGTTCTGCTGAGATTAATTGACCTACTGCTTTTGCATTTGTTTATTAGGTAAAACATGTCAGATAAATGATCTCAGGCACATGGGCATCTTGATTTAGCAGTGTCAAAACATGCTTTTGCATTTGTTTATTAGGTAAAACATGTCAGATAAATGATCTCAGGCACATGGGCATCTTGATTTAGCAGTGTCAAAACATGCTTTTGCATTTGTTTATTAGGTAAAACATGTCAGATAAATGATCTCAGGCACATGGGCATCTTGATTTAGCAGTGTCAAAACATGCTTTTGCATTTGTTTATTAGGTAAAACATGTCAGATAAATGATCTCAGGCACATGGGCATCTTGATTTAGCAGTGTCAAAACATGCTTTTGCATTTGTTTATTAGGTAAAACATGTCAGATAAATGATCTCAGGCACATGGGCATCTTGATTTAGCAGTGTCAAAACATGCTTTTGCATTTGTTTATTAGGTAAAACATGTCAGATAAATGATCTCAGGCACATGGGCATCTTGATTTAGCAGTGTCAAAACATGCTTTTGCATTTGTTTATTAGGTAAAACATGTCAGATAAATGATCTCAGGCACATGGGCATCTTGATTTAGCAGTGTCAAAACATGCTTTTGCATTTGTTTATTAGGTAAAACATGTCAGATAAATGATCTCAGGCACATGGGCATCTTGATTTAGCAGTGTCAAAACATGCTTTTGCATTTGTTTATTAGGTAAAACATGTCAGATAAATGATCTCAGGCACATGGGCATCTTGATTTAGCAGTGTCAAAACATGCTTTTGCATTTGTTTATTAGGTAAAACATGTCAGATAAATGATCTCAGGCGCATGGGCATCTTGATTTAGCAGTGTCAAAACATGCTTTTTCATTTGTTTATTAGGTAAAACATGTCAGATAAATGATCTCAGGCACATGGGCATCTTGATTTAGCAGTGTCAAAACATGCTTTTGCATTTGTTTATTAGGTAAAACATGTCAGATAAATGATCTCAGGCACATGGGCATCTTGATTTAGCAGTGTCAAAACATGCTTTTGCATTTGTTTATTAGGTAAAACATGTCAAATAAATGATCTCAGGCGCATGGGCATCTTGATTTAGCAGTGTCAAAACATGCTTTTGCATTTGTTTATTAGGTAAAACATGTCAGATAAATGATCTCAGGCACATGGGCATCTTGATTTAGCAGTGTCAAAACATGCTTTTGCATTTGTTTATTAGGTAAAACATGTCAGATAAATGATCTCAGGCACATGGGCATCTTGATTTAGCAGTGTCAAAACATGCTTTTGCATTTGTTTATTAGGTAAAACATGTCAGATAAATGATCTCAGGCACATGGGCATCTTGATTTAGCAGTGTCAAAACATGCTTTTGCATTTGTTTATTAGGTAAAACATGTCAGATAAATGATCTCAGGCACATGGGCATCTTGATTTAGCAGTGTCAAAACATGCTTTTGCATTTGTTTATTAGGTAAAACATGTCAGATAAATGATCTCAGGCACATGGGCATCTTGATTTAGCAGTGTCAAAACATGCTTTTGCATTTGTTTATTAGGTAAAACATGTCAGGTAAATGATCTCAGGCGCATGGGCATCTTGATTTAGCAGTGTCAAAACATGCTTTTGCATTTGTTTATTAGGTAAAACATGTCAGATAAATGATCTCAGGCACATGGGCATCTTGATTTAGCAGTGTCAAAACATGCTTTTGCATTTGTTTATTAGGTAAAACATGTCAGATAAATGATCTCAGGCACATGGGCATCTTGATTTAGCAGTGTCAAAACATGCTTTTGCATTTGTTTATTAGGTAAAACATGTCAGATAAATGATCTCAGGCGCATGGGCATCTTGATTTAGCAGTGTCAAAACATGCTTTTGCATTTGTTTATTAGGTAAAACATGTCAGATAAATGATCTCAGGCGCATGGGCATCTTGATTTAGCAGTGTCAAAACATGCTTTTGCATTTGTTTATTAGGTAAAACATGTCAGATAAATGATCTCAGGCACATGGGCATCTTGATTTAGCAGTGTCTAAACATGCTTTTGCATTTGTTTATTAGGTAAAACATGTCAGATAAATGATCTCAGGCACATGGGCATCTTGATTTAGCAGTGTCAAAACATGCTTTTGCATTTGTTTATTAGGTAAAACATGTCAAATAAATGATCTCAGGCGCATGGGTATCTTGATTTAGCAGTGTCAAAACATGCTTTTGCATTTGTTTATTAGGTAAAACATGTCAGATAAATGATCTCAGGCGCATGGGCATCTTGATTTAGCAGTGTCAAAACATGCTTTTGCATTTGTTTATTAGGTAAAACATGTCAGATAAATGATCTCAGGCACATGGGCATCTTGATTTAGCAGTGTCAAAACATGCTTTTGCATTTGTTTATTAGGTAAAACATGTCAGATAAATGATCTCAGGCACATGGGCATCTTGATTTAGCAGTGTCAAAACATGCTTTTGCATTTGTTTATTAGGTAAAACATGTCAGATAAATGATCTCAGGCGCATGGGCATCTTGATTTAGCAGTGTCAAAACATGCTTTTGCATTTGTTTATTAGGTAAAACATGTCAGATAAATGATCTCAGGCACATGGGCATCTTGATTTAGCAGTGTCAAAACATGCTTTTGCATTTGTTTATTAGGTAAAACATGTCAGATAAATGATCTCAGGCACATGGGCATCTTGATTTAGCAGTGTCAAAACATGCTTTTGCATTTGTTTATTAGGTAAAACATGTCAAATAAATGATCTCAGGCGCATGGGTATCTTGATTTAGCAGTGTCAAAACATGCTTTTGCATTTGTTTATTAGGTAAAACATGTCAGATAAATGATCTCAGGCACATGGGCATCTTGATTTAGCAGTGTCAAAACATGCTTTTGCATTTGTTTATTAGGTAAAACATGTCAGATAAATGATCTCAGGCACATGGGCATCTTGATTTAGCAGTGTCAAAACATGCTTTTGCATTTGTTTATTAGGTAAAACATGTCAGATAAATGATCTCAGGCACATGGGCATCTTGATTTAGCAGTGTCAAAACATGCTTTTGCATTTGTTTATTAGGTAAAACATGTCAGATAAATGATCTCAGGCACATGGGCATCTTGATTTAGCAGTGTCAAAACATGCTTTTGCATTTGTTTATTAGGTAAAACATGTCAGATAAATGATCTCAGGCACATGGGCATCTTGATTTAGCAGTGTCAAAACATGCTTTTGCATTTGTTTATTAGGTAAAACATGTCAGATAAATGATCTCAGGCACATGGGCATCTTGATTTAGCAGTGTCAAAACATGCTTTTGCATTTGTTTATTAGGTAAAACATGTCAGATAAATGATCTCAGGCGCATGGGCATCTTGATTTAGCAGTGTCAAAACATGCTTTTGCATTTGTTTATTAGGTAAAACATGTCAGATAAATGATCTCAGGCACATGGGCATCTTGATTTAGCAGTGTCAAAACATGCTTTTGCATTTGTTTATTAGGTAAAACATGTCAGATAAATGATCTCAGGTGCATGGGCATCTTGATTTAGCAGTGTCAAAACATGCTTTCATGTACTATAGCAGTGTACATGAAAAGACACATGGTTTCAAGAACACCACTAAGTACAACTTCGTACTTTTTTATGGTATTTAACCATTTCTATATTGAAATAATATGTGGTGGGGCCTTGGGTTTATTATTACATTGAGATTTTATTGTACCATGTTTGCTGGAATATAACATGTACATATCTTTAAACGGGTTTCTTTTGATATGCAGCAGAATAATAGCAACCAGTCTGATAATTCTTCACACTGCCCATGTAAAATAACACCAGAAGATCAATATGATTACGATGTAACAGCATATTCCATATTCTGCCACACCATGCATTATATGACAGGGTATCTGAGTCAGCACTTTTTGTAGTTGTTAATTATGTTAATTATACATGGATAAGTAAATACAGTAGCATATATTTATTTGCTTTTATGTTGAAGGTCAGTACCTCTTACCAAACAGAACCACTTACTGCCAGTCTTTTTTAAAATTCTGGATTCAATTGTGTATGTTTTGAACTAGCAGTGGACAAAAATAATGCTAAATGTAAGTTACATTTTGTGTCTGTGGCTAACCAAAATACTGCTGGTACATAGAATTTATAAATAACAGTTGTAAATGGTTCATTGTAATACATGGTGCAAACCCTCAGCTATTGTATACTCATATAATCAATTTTATCATGTAGGTGTGAGGAAGATGGCTGTGGGAAGAAATTTATGGCTAGTCACCACCTTAAAACTCATAAACGAACACACACAGGTAACAGCATTAGCTTACATTTGTTTGCATAATCCCATATTTAGACTCAACATTATTGTTAATTCAGATGTCTTTATTTTGCATGGATTATTTACCCCAAAATTATGTTAAATCAAGTCTATAGCAAAATTAACCTTTGTCCACATATTGCCTTCCAAACTTGATGGATATGCCAGTGTTTTGAAACCTTTTCATTTGGAGAGATTTCTTTAAACAAAATATATGAGGAAATTTTCTTCTGAAAGTTTTCCTTCCTGTATCATCTTACTAATATATTCACATTTGGTTTTATTTTCTTTGTAATATAAAAAACTAAAATGACTTATTGTCTCTGTTCCCCCTCAACTCCTCAGATGAACTGTTTATATGATTGCAATTAAATAGGTAATGCTTTAGCATCGGTGATGTTGTAGTGCGCTCTGCATGTACATCTGTCTCTCTGCATGTACATCTGTCTCTCTGCCCATTTGTTTGTCCCTTCACCTGTCTGCCCAAAACTGATTGCCTAAATCAATGGATGTAATTTGCATCAGCATAGTTTTCTTGTCTATGTGCTTGTCATGTGGATATGCATTTTGGCTCCTTCCCCTGGGGAAGGCTGAAATGTCATATATGGGGAAAAATCAATACATTGACATTTCCCAAGTTTGAACTAATTTGTACTTCTAAATAAAAAGCTATACATTTTTGCAATGTCTGTAATGTAGCTTATATTGAGCTTAGTAAACAGTCACAACGCCACCTACCAGTATTTCAAAGTCACTCCAAACAATGAAACTCTGCTTACTAAGATTTTAGCAAAGAAACTTGAGTTGACATGATTTAGTTGACACTGGCTGTCATTTTATTAAGATGAAAAACTTGAGTTGACATGTATCACTGCCATCTCACCTCTGTCTGCGTGGATTCAAGTCTCGGATTCAGCCCTTGTGGGTATGTGAAAAAGCTTGCCAGTAGCTTCTCATGGGTCGGTGGTTCTTTCCAGGGTTTTCCTGGGTTCTTCCTCCACCATTAATACTGGCCGCCATGTATAGCCTATCGTGTGCTGAAAAATGAAGTTAAACCCTAAAACAAGAACAACAAAAAATCCAACTTCATATTTCAGTATTTCATCAGGAATGTCATAGATAGGAACCTAAATGTGGACATAAATCATTAAATTGACAAAACAGTTGGACATTAAAACACTCATGTTAAAACAGTTTTGCTCTTCGAGCAGAAAACAGACAATAAATTTGGTATTGAACTGATAATGCAGAAGTTTTGAGTGGTTTACCAAGGGGGGGGGGGCATTGAGTCTGGACCAGGGAAACTAAGATTTTCTTTTTCTGCATATATATGTAAAATTACAGGCACTGGGGCAACTATTTTTCCTGAATGCCCCCTAGTGTTGACCCTGTTTTTTGGTTATAACATAAGCATATAATTGACAGAGATGCTGTGTTTTGTGTGAGTCTATGTCTAATACTGATTTTTTTCCCAAAATTTATATTTTACAGCTTTAAAAAAACAGATTCAGTTGAAGAGATAACAATATTCTCTCATATGTACAACATTGTTAATGACAAACTCATATAACAGATCAGATGCTTAAAGTTAAATTTGGGAACAAGCCAGATGCTTCAGGACACACGGTACTAATTATATGGAAGAACTGTGAACCAGTCTAGAAATGGGTGAACAAATAATAGACTATTTACGATGGTCCATAAGTGGTTAATAACGAAAATTAAAATTTTTGTAAAAATATCTTTTGAGAGCTTATCCTACATGTAATTTTAAAAAAATATAGGCAAAATTCCACTGATGCAATTTTAGTATTTTTACAGGCTTGACTTAGGAGTACTCAGTAATGAAAGTAGCACATGATTCATTTGGTGCAAAATCAGTAACATGTGTTCCATGCACATATAGATAAACAAAATGCCACGGCTCATATGGTGTTCTCCACACATTAGCTTGCACCAAGGTTAGTTGTGCGTGGTGAATTATAGGTCTCATCATCAACACCCAGAAACTTTAAGTTATTGAATTTTGAATATGATAGTGTTTCCATATGTTTACCATTGGAGTTGAGTTAGTACCATGAGTCCTTTAAGGTAAATTTGGGAACAGGCCAGATGAGTATAGATAATTTCGGGAATAGGCCCGATGAGTTCAATTAAATTTGAGAACAGGCTGAATGAGTAAAGTCAAATTTGAGAATAAGACAGATGAGTAAAGTTAAATTTGGGAAAGACAGATGAGTAAAGTTAAATTTGGGAACAGGCCATATGAGTAAAGTTAAATTTGGGAACAGGCCGTATGAATAAAGTTAAATTTGAGAACAGGCCAGATGAGTAAAGTTAAATTTGAGAACAGGCTGAATGAGTAAAAATTAAATTTGAGAACATACCAGATGAGTAAATTAAATTTGAGAACAGGCCAGATGAGTAAAGATAATTTTGGGAACAGGCCAGATGAGTAAAGTTAAATTTGAGAACAGGCCAGATGAGTAAAGTTCAATTTGAGAATAGGACAGATGAAGAAAGTTAAATGTGAGTACAGGCCAAATGAGTAAAGTTAACTTTGGGAACAGGCCAGATGAATAAAGTTAAATTTGAGAACAGTCCAGATGAGTAAAGTTAAATTTGAGAACAGGCCAGATGAATAATGTTAAATTTGAGAACAGGCCAGATGAGTAAAGTTAAATTTGAGAACAGGCCAGATGAGTAAAGTTAAATTTGAGAACAGGCCAGATGAGTAAAGTTCAATTTGAGAACAGGCCAGATGAATAAAAGTTCAATTTCAGAATAGGCCAGATGAGTAAAGTTAAATTTGAGAACAGGCTGGATGAGTAAAGTTAATTTTGGGAACAGGCCAGATGAGTAAAGATAATTTTGGGAACAGGCCAGATGAGTAAAGTTAAATCTGAGAACAGGCCAGATGAGTCAAGTTCAATTTGAGAACAGGCCAGATGAATCAAAGTTAAATTTCAGAATAGGCCAGATGAATGAAGTTAAATACGAGAACCAAATGCAGTTAAACCGGTAATCTTATGAATTTATGGGAGTAGTTAATGTTCATGTGTGATGCTACATAACAGCTTTAATTTTACTCATAGGAGTAAGTTGTTTGAGATATAGCTCAGAAAATACAAACAAATTATTTGAAAGTTTTTCTCTTTACTTAAACTTTCTTACTGTTACAATAAGAGTTCAGAAAATTTAAATGCAGAACTTATTTGGCAGAGATAGACTGAATTATACCACAAGTGAGTTTCCACTAAAACATTATCTGTAATGTCAGAATCACAGAAAATCTTAGTTATTGATAATGACATGAATACCCAATATGTTATATACAAGGTTTCGATGAATTAGTGATTAGAGGTTTAACAGTATAGCCTGTAAGAATATTCTCTTTTTTAATAGCAATTTGTTGCATTGTTACCAGCCCTGTATTATGGTACAGTGTGACTGCTTGTAGCATGGTCTCTTATAACATGAATTTGAAGATCATGGTGTTTTCCCAAATGTTCATTTACTGGAAATTTTTATACACAATTTTTTTTTAAAGTATGAGAAATAATATATAATAAATGTATTATCAGTTTGTGGAAGAGATCACATATAAACTCGTATAAGATGACTGTGGCATGGCTCCTGAAATTTACTGTACATGTGTTTTTCTTGTACATGAAATAATAATTTTCCTTATAAGTACAAAAAAATAATTTGTAAGAAGTTTATCACCATTGTGGGGATAAGATCACAAAATTAAATGTAACACAGTTGTTGCAAAGCTTCTTAAATTTTAAAAATTTCACCAAGTTCTTTAAGTTTTGTTTCAGGATAAAACATTATTGGAAATACAATTATCTGAACCAATGGCTGGACCATTTGAGAACTTTGATCTTAGTTTGTTGTTGAAAGATGTCGGATCATAAGTGTTAATCTTACTTTTGAGTTATCCATGAATAATAAAGCCATTAATTCTTCTTTATTTGTGTTCCGTGTATTCTGTGTACAATTGTTGCACAATCAATAGATGATATATGTTTGTTATTTATAATGCATACACTACCAAATGCCAGACAATGCGGTGGTTGATAAAAGATTATAACATGAATTTACAAATCCATTAATTTAAGTACATTTCTAATCATCGAAGCAACAGAACTAATACGTTTTCAAATTACTGGGCAAATTTGTAAAACATCAAAACACAAAAGCCACCAACACATGCACATAGCTTGGCAGTAGTTGTTAGGCACAATCAGTTGATCAGTGAATAATGTCATCCAATATAAAAATGCCCCCATTGTTGATTGAAAATTATTTTTGTTGTTGTTCTGATGAATAGGTGTAAAAGTGTTAATAAGTGGACATGTACAATGGATAATGGTACAAGCAAATATAAAACTTTACTAGTAAAGAGAAGCTTGAACCCCTGGTTAGGATTATATCCAGTGCTAAACAATCAGTTGTCTAGAGATTTATGTATTAACAAGTTTACTGTCCGAAGACAGCAAATGTTACTGTCACAGAAAGTAGATGAAAATCAATCCATTAAAAAAATAAAATAAATTATTATGGTTCACAATTGAGAACATTTTATCAGTATGAAATTTATACAGACACTTTATTTACTTTGCTACTTACTGAGACATAAATGTGCTTTGTCTTCCTTATGCAAAATTTCTATTATTTTTTTCCAACTGAATTCAGACATATAATGATGTATGAAAAATTATTGAATATCTTATATCAGTATAGATATTTTTGAGGGTGAATACATAGTGTTGATCCCCATCATGCCATGTATTAGACATGTATACATGTACAGGTACCAGTGTGTTGTTCTCTGAATAAAGTAAAACATATATGCAGTCTCTATGGTTTTATTGCATGTGTATTTCTTATTTAATATGCATTGATTTAAGATGGTAACTGTACTAATGAAGCACTTAGTTTTGTGCACACTTTATTCCTCCTCCTCCTCCTGTCATTGCTTTTGGTGCTGCTTGCATCATTTTCTACAACTAACTGACTTGGCTGGTTATAACACTGTTTAGGACATAACATGGTCAGGTTTTATGGACCCTAACCATTTTAGTGGTCACATGGTGCAACTTGAAAACTACCATACATGCTCATTTATAAGCTGAATCCAACTGCAGACAACATTGACTCTGTCCTGCTGTTGCATAATTGAGCTGGGAGGCCAGGATCTGTGTTCTACTGTATACATCCAGATCTGCTGGCACATTATATGCTGGCATATCTGGATCTGTGCAGTTTGCAGTAGGACTAGATCTAAAAGAATGTATAATTCAGTTTATTGTTAAAATTATTGACACTTGCAAGTAGATAAATCTGTTATATTTTTATGTCAGATTTTGGATTTGCTATTTTTTGCAGGCTACCAGTTTTGGTTAATTTTATCTTCCAGCAAAGAATGGGGAAAGAATATGGTCCTTTCAGATTCCACAAATTTAATTATCAATGAAAAATTACTTTTTGAAAAGCCAAAACTATTGATATTTTTATTCACATTATGCAAAGAAATGTACATTCACTATTACAGAGCAAATACTACTGGTAAGCAGTAATCTACACTGGCAAATGCAAGTTCATCATAATTTACTCACATACAAAGTGACAAATGGATGTATCATAACACAGATGATGGTAATATTACGGTATTTCTCTCAAGACCTGATAGCTATCCTTTGTTTATTATCAGACTGAGATAACCTTGTAAGATATTTTCCAAAAATTATGGGAAAATGGTGGATGAGCATGGAGGTACCTTTATTGTTAAATGGGATAGTGATCTAATGTGCAGTAATCCTTCAGAATTAATTTCTCGACATTGAGACAGAGAAATCTAGCCATTTTGCCAATTAACTTTTCCTATCTCAGTCTGGTTGTCTCAGTCAGGTCATCTCAGTTATGGTGCCATTCTCGAGGAACCACTTTTTAAAAGAAGAAACACTCGTTGCTTTCTGCTGTGCCTGATGAAGTTGTTCTAAAATCAAACAACAACAATAGATATATAACACAAACAACCCATATAGCAACTTAAGGTCCCTCATGCCATGTACATGTACAATATTTTGAAAAGACACATGCACACAAAGTCAAGCTATTTGGTTTTATGCTAGAAACTGTAGTTCATTCCACACAGCATGGTGAATTTTATCCTATCTGTTGGCCTGATGCAGTAAGTTTTCAGGTCAGTGCCATTAAGTGTAGTTAAAAGTACCTACACCTCTCCCTCTATAACTTGCACACATCATGGTCCCAAAATATAGACCACACTATAAGCAAGAGCGCGACTTACTGGGGAACCTCAAAAAAATACACTAGACATCCAGAGAACCTTGGGGTGCATGGGAACTGGACTGTTTAATGACTCAATCCTTGTTTTATAATCGTGTTGAGAATAATTGTCAGTAATGCTTTTTTTGATGAAGTTGTTCATTATTCTCTATAAATTATGTTTATTTTTAAAATGTCCAGCATCTGAACGATTGATAACATGATTCCAACTGGTTTCAACAACCAACATGGTGTGCAAAAACGTTTGTGTATTACATCACAGCTTTTTGTTTTGTTGATTAGTCTGGTTCCAGGAGTGTTATGGATAGTATTTTCAAAAAAAGGATCTTCCAAGCAAGAAACTATACTAACTGTTGATACACTACAAACAAGAATCCTTTTTATAAAAAAGATGCAACATTTCATGAGACTGTCATCTATGTCGAAACTCAATTTTTTAATTGTTCAATTAGTAACATGTTGATGACGTGATTTCATTGCAAGTAACAGTGAAACTTCTTATCATCCTTGAGAATATCTCTAGATGCAAATTCAGGAATTCTCTGAAACTCATTTTCCACACAATTATCTGTATCTGTGAAACAAAGCTCTTTATTTTACGAAGTACTCATTTTGCTTGATTGCCATGCTATTTTTAATCAGTTATGATTGAGTAGGTTAATTTAAGGTAGTTTAATTAGATTACTTGCACAATAAAATTTATAACATTGTTCGATTGATCGACTGAAATGAGTTACCCGACATGACCAGGACCTCTGGTTCTTAAGCATGTAGGTTTTGTATGCCTTTTAACTTTTTCGTTAATTCCACCTCCTCTGATTCAGAAGATGTAATTAACATGATAATAGAAAAAGAGGCTAGCTTTTTATTTAGTGCAACAATACAACAAATGCTTCCGCTAGTCCAATATCAAAACATGGTCAACACTTTATTAGGTTTTCAGAGAAACACTCGCTGACATAGCTGTTACAGTAGATTGACATGTTTTATGTTTAATTACAAGAGGATACATTGCATTTACACCTAAAAGGAACTATAAGACCAAACTAGAACACAAATTTCAGTTAATAAAAAATATATTTAATTGATATTTGTTTATTAAAGTACTGCCTCCACTAAGCATAAGTGACATTTTCATTGATGATAATTTCCTGGAATATTGTTTATTATGGTGGTAATAATGTCATTTGGAAAGAAAATGTAACAGATTTTATGACTTCTTTTTAAAGTTGATATTACATAATGTTGATTACAATTTCTTGGTCCTATCTACTGTTTTCGACGATAAAATGAACGATATATCAAAGTTTCCATTACCAATTTTGAACACGATTTTCTTCAAGTTCAACAATAAGGAATCAGTTCTGAGGTATTTTCTGATTTAAAAATGGGATCCATGCCTGATCCCGCATTATAAGTGGGTTTGCGAGTTATCAGGGTGCAAGTTATCAAGGAAGTGGTGTAATATGTCGTAAATACCTCATTTGAAACAAATTGGATACTCTTAGCTACATTTAATGATGCTGACCTGAAAATTTACTGAGCTACAGATAGGATACAATTTGCAATGCTGTGTGGAGAACGAACTATGACAGAAAACACTGTTCCAGGCAAAAAGACTATACACATCACTGATTACAACAAAGAAAAATTCAAATTCTTTCAGGGGCTACCACAAAGACAACAACAACTAGAAATGTGTTATATATAGACTTGTCTTCATACTTTGTCAAACACCCTTAAACAGAGCCATTTGAGTGAAAAAATTTAAACAAATGAAAATTCCTGCACTTACCTGAGTAGTTCATTCAGTTCATCAGTCCACATGCTATTCCACAAGAATATTTCAAGGTATCATATCGGTACACTAATAATAGCAACACTTGCTATATTTTCACAAAAGAAAATATTAATTTCTAAGAATATCATGAATTAGATATTTGCTCCTTTGCTACACAGTTAGAACTCTTACTTAGAACTATACAGTAGTCTGTACCCATTAATGTAATGTATTTTACCATTGCCTACCTTAGAACTTTTTCTGAATTAAAACAGATGACAGTTAAAAGTTATCCATATAAAAGATATTAATTATTTATTGTTATTTTAATATGACATCCATTGATTAAATGTGACAATAATGTAATAATATCAGATGGTTTTGTTTCTATTTTCTCATGTGTAGAACTTGTTTACTCGGGGGTCATCAGGTTTCCCAATTGCCCTCATTAACATATTCATATAAATACACAGTACTGTATTTTGAACAACAGTAGCATGTGGCTCAAGACACTCATTGCATAATACTTCCAATACCTAACAGTTTTAACTTTTTTCTTATTTTTTTTCTTCTATTTCTAAGAATGACATATGTAAATAGATTTTACTTAGATAATTATTCAGATTTTCATAAAAGAGTACAAAACCTGAATAACCTTTATACAGAGTGAGAAGCAATAATAATACCTGATGAATAATACTGTTTTTTTAATCTGTTAATTAAATTGCATAAGTGCAGGGTTATTTTAATTTAACTGCAAAAAATTGCATGTTTGTACTAAGACAAGGAAATCCCAGCCACAGGGTTACATTATTTGTCTCCTTGCAAGGCTATATACAAATAATGTAACCCCTTGACTGGGATTTCCTTGTCTTGGTGCAAACCACAACATAAATTCTCTTAATCTCATATATGATGATTTAGGACAAAGGAAACCATCTCTCAATGCATAATTTTAAAGACCGAGACTGATAATTTACTGAAAATGTTGAGTAGAAGTATTTGTACATCTGTTTGTAATATTTGTACAAAGTTTCCAGTGACTATTATGTTAATGCAAATTATTTGTGCACATTTAAAAGCTATGCATGTGCTTAGATATGATTTCTAATCTTTAAAGTCATGAGGTTATTACTGAAAAATGAATATATGTATTAAAAGTCTGAATATCCACACCACACACACAAAAAAAGCCAAATTATTGCTCAATTTCATAAAACAATACGTGTAATTTCAGGGGAAAAGCCCTACTCGTGTCATGAAGATGGTTGCCAAAGAGCATTTTCTACCCAGTATAGTTTGAAGTCCCATCAGCATAGACATGAAAAACACAAGGTAAACCAAATTGTCCACAGGAAGACACTTATTCATTTAAATGGTTAATATGGACTCTCAGAAATTTGTTGTTTGTGAAATATACCAAAACTGAAAACAGAATTCAAATATTCTGCCAAGTTTGAAAGTTATGTGCATTTAAAACCTGTCTATCAGTCGTCTAGCTTGGCACATCATACAGTCTCAGAATCTATCATTCTGTGATGTCATATACACCCATTACACAGTCTAATGCTTAGAAGTTTTAACAAATTAATTTTGAAGGAAAATTTGGATATTTCTTGAATTATTTTTTTAAAGAATTATATTTAAAATTGAAATTGCAAAAACTCTTTAGCTCATGGTGATTTTTTTAAAATTGTTGCCAGAAATTGAATTTTACATTGCAATTTAAAAATTTAAATTTAAAGGTATAATTTGTTGCATCAATTTTTATCAAATTCGTCTAGCAGTATAGGTATCTATACATTATAAAAGTATTCATTTCATCAGATGAATCACACAAACTCTTTGATTTTATTGTCATTAAAATTTAACCATTCAAGATTATTACATTTAAAACTAGTATTATCAAGCATTTCACTTCTAGTCTTTTAAACAGTCTTATTGCAAGGGGACAATACAAGTGAAATGCCTAAAGAAATAATTAAAATACATGCAAATTTTGCAGAACAATTTAATTTTAAAGCATTTAGTTCAACATTGTTAGTGAATTTCACTGTCTGTAAGTACAGTACATATTGTTTGATGGTGCATTCAGTCAATAGAAACTATCCTGTTGATTCAAGTTTTAGATGTTCCTTGATAAGAATTCAAACATGTAGAATAAATTTTGTCTTTTACAGTGCTCATAAAATCCCCCATCTAATTTAAAACAGTATAGCTAATTCCAAACCAAGGCAGGAAATACCCAATTTATTAAATTCATGTTCACCTAATATACTTAGAAAGGTTCAGGTATATTGAAGGGAGCGTAAAACACCAGATTCATGATTCAGCATGAGTAATATCTGGGAGCCAAGAATTTTCTATGAGATGAAATATTTGCAATATTTGAACTTCTATAAATTTTGTATTTATTGGAATTTTTTAATTCTTTTCTCAGTTACGTAAATCAATGATCAAAGTCTTTCATTCTATTACAATATGTCAAATCAATTTTTTGTTCCTTTAGAACAAAGCAAAAATGACAGCTTTTATGATTATGTCCCTTTTCTCAGTAAAACAAATATTATCCTTGTATGCTTCTCTTATGTGATAGACTTGCATGTGTCATCAAAGGGGCCCCAAGTAGCAGAGTGGTTTAAGGCACATGCCTTGACAGATCAATCAAGTCTCACCTCTTTGCCTGAGTTCAAGTCTCAATATAGCCAAAGTCAGTAACCAGTTTCCATGGGTCATTGGTTCTTATCCAGGTATTTCCACCACTGGATATACTGATGACCGTGTATGGCCCGAAAAATTTGCTGAAAATTGGCGTTTAAGTGCACAAAAGCAAACCAAATCCATCATTTGTAGTTTGCTGGCAGTTATCATCACTACACCTACTTAACTACTAAAAGGCATGTGCTGGATTCTAGTTGGTTCTACATGAAAATGGTGACCCTCATATATTCAATATAGTCATATTGGTTTCCATCTTGAAAGGAAGGCTTCTTATTGTTAGTGTGAGCTGATTTTCATGAAATTCATTTTGTGGATATATCTGAAGAATACATTGAATGATGCCAGTTATGTAGCTTGTTATTGATTAAACCAATCGTAATTTGTGGGCATTTCTTTACAGCTTGGAGTTAAGTGATCTTCAGTCCAGGAAAGCAGGGTTCATTGTCAAAGGCAATGCAAATATTTTTGTACTGCACTTACCTTGCAAACATGCGAACTCAAAATATTTTTGTTACCAGATTTGGGTATATTGGAATTTATGAAGAATATTCGTGGTGATTTCAACACTCAGCACTTAAAAACTGAGAGAAGGAATAAAAATAAAGACCTATGAATTCCCTTCAAAATTTTTTGGGCGGTAGAACGTCAGTCTATTCTAACTATTTTGAAGACTTTTTTGTAATCATTGTTAATTAGTAAAAGCAATGATGAAATGATTTTATCAGTCTGTCATGAAATAATGGTTTCATGGTCACAGAAAAATCAGTTGGATACAAATCATTTGTAGTGTGCAAACATTAATGAAGTGAAAAAGTGAGCTTATGGTATGGCCTTGCATCCATTTTGTATACTGCATTTGTCAACAAGTGCTATTTTAAACTATGTCTCAAATGCAAATTTTAAAAAAAATGGATTGAATGAATTTAACCAAACTTGACAGAAAGCATCTGGTTGTGAAGACCTTTAACGTTTATGCAAATGATGCTTATCTGCCACAATTACTAAAGGACAGAAAAACCTGTAAACAAATTCTTCTCCAATAGAAAGCAACATGGCATGAAGACTTTGTATCAGTGATGACAATCAGGAATCAAATATGGCTACCATTAGTAAAAAGAGAAAAATGATGAAATTATTTCTTGTTCAAAGTCAATTAATGGTTCAGACCTCACAAAAAGCATCCTGGCATTTCAAATCTGTACAGATGATACCAATCCATCATCAAATATGGCTACCTTTACTAAAAATATTTTTGTCCAAAGTCATTGAATAGAATTTGACCAGATATGATAGAAATTATCCTGACATGACATACACAATGTGAGCCCAATATGCAGTACACAAATGATGCTGATCAAACATAAAATTAAAAAAGAAAAACATAGCAACTTTTGAAAAGCTGCTTAACTGAATTTGACTAAATTTGACAGAAGATACATCTTGCATTGAGTGTTTTCAAGTTGTGCAAGTGATGTTACTCAACCACCAAATATATCAGTCATTACTAGAAATAAAAACTTGATATGACTTTGGAAGAAAAACTTCTTAATAGAATTTCACCAGCTTTTACAAATTGTATCCTAGCATGAAGGTCAATGCTGGCAATCTACCATCTAATATGGCTGCCATTAGTATTAAAAAAAACACAACTTTAAATGACTTCTTTTCAGAAATTGACCACAGATGACAGCATTCTGGTAATAAGGACTTTCAGAAATTAATACAAATGAAGCCAGTTTGCTGTTAAATATGGAACCATTCAGAATAATGGAAAATCCCGTAAACAACTTGTTGTCAAAAACCAATTGACAGAAATTGACCAAGCTTAATAGAAAGCATTCTGGCTTTAAGAGCTTTTAAGTTTATGCCAGCATTAATAAAAACAGATAAACCTTACATAACTTCTCCCATAAAGCTACTTAACATATGGATCAAATTTGTCCTAGCTTGAAGGAGTGAATTATTTATAACATGGCTTTCGTTACTAAACAGTTCACAAATATTTACAGAAGAAATTTCTGAACAGAATTTGACCCACTTTGACACAAAGGGGGACTTTCAGTATTGCACGATTGATGCTGATGTGCCGTTAAATATGGATGAAGATACAAAAACATGAGAAACTATAATGTAATTGATTTTGTTACATATGCAGTCAGCAGCATAGAAAGAAATTTCAACAGAAAGCTTCTAGTTGGCCAGCTGCTCTGCATATGGCTATTATACAGATATCAAACCGATGAGTAATCTCAGACCCACCTGGGCATCTTGTTTACTGCCTTACTCTAGTCATTATGTATGTATGCACAGTTAATTTGTATTGAAACTTTAAGAAGGTATTGTACATATACAATTTCTTATACATTTGTTTTGGTTTCTAAATTCAGAAGATCTTGAGCAAAAAGTGTAAGTACTTAAAGTTGATTATTGAAATGATAAAAACCAGAAAAGTTTGTATATATGGACAAATTCCCTTTTTTCTAAGGAAGTAAAAAAGGAGGATGGAAAGTCAGACTACCAGTCCGATACAGCTGACAGTAGTTCACAGATTCCAAACTTTCAGGTATATCATTTCTTCCATCTTTTATTAAATAGTCTTCCAAATTTGTGCTTAATTCTTTGTTTTTCAATTAATTTTTTTCTTGTTGTGCCCCACTGCAGTAGCTGAAGAAGGCATACTGCTTTACTTCAGGCTGTCCATATATTAAAGCTTATCTCCAGTACTTATTAAAAAAATTCTATAATTTTATGATTGTCTCAGGGTCTATACTGTAGATACATTACATGAGTCCTTCACACAAGGCATTATTTTTCTAAATTCTGTTGCTTTCTGTCAGTACATCAGACCCTTAAAACTAAATATGTGGAGACTAGGCCCGTATTTGGAGAAAAAAATTGATCTTGTAATAACTAGGTTCTATTACATCCTTTAAGACTTTTTTGGGGACCTGTTCAAATAAAACCTTGCCGTTTGACTTTAATAGAAATGACCATCAGTTTGATGTTACATATTTTTCAATAGCACAGGTTTGTTATCACTACAAGTCCTAAACTACTAGGAGGATTGCTGTGAAAATTTACACATACATTCGTTTCAGTGTATAGTTGGTCCCACTTTTAAAATGGCCACCACAGTGACCATTTTGAAAATCTTGCTGTTACTAGTCCTCCTGTCCAAAGACATTTTATGATATCTAGTTGGTCCTTAGTGAAAATCATGGAAGCAGTCTTGAAAGTCTTGTTGCAGTGTCTTCTCCAGCACCGATTTATTGGGATCTTAGTGACATATCCATCCATCAAACATACTTACTGGTGACATGCTCTTTCTATGATGATGATTTCAGTGAAAAATCTGTTGGACCAGGCCTTTGGAGAAGCTGGTACCGGTGATATCCAGACCGTCTTCTATACCACCAGCTTCCAGTCCAACCATTTGCTGGGCAAACTGGACTTCCATATGTTCAGTGCTTGTCCACAAGGGAGAGCTACTAAGTTTCACTGAGGATGGAAATGAGTCTTCATACTACCTGCTATGTCTTCTCTAGAGCTGGAAGTAAACCCAGTTAGGCCTCGACGCAGAGTGCATGCAACAGAACTTTAGCTTTGGCCAGTCTACTCTTGATGCAATGTGGTGCATGTGTGTGATCCACGTCGCTCCTACCTTATCATACTCTCCCATTCCAGATGACCCTGTTTGTATCATTGTTGCTTTGGAGGAAGAACAGGAAGTGCACAGGCAGGCAGCTCAGGAACTGCCCCTCCACCTCACCACTCAACCCACACAGGCATTTGGAACCACTCAGTCCCTGTCAGTGTGAAAGGCTGTTCATTGGCCTCATGGCCGGGGATCTCCCTAGTCACACAGGGACCAAAATCGAACACTAGAATGCAATTACACATTGTCACTATGAAACTGATTTTTGAACTCTCATTGGACCTCCACATTCCCTCAGAAAGTGGGGAGGCTGATCCAGGCCATTACTTCTGACTTCGTTTTTAGTTCATCAACAATCCCCTCATCATAAATACACCGTCAGTTTGGGAGATGGATGCCTTTCTACAACAGGACATATGGTAGCTCATCAAAAACAAAAACCTTGTGTAATGGCCACAATCCCCAGCATTCTACTCATAGTTGTTTCTTTCTCAGATTTCAAACAGCAGGTTGAGGCCCACCATCAACTGGAGTTTCTTCACCCAGTTCAAGTTGGAGACGGCAAGTTCAATCTGCCCTCTTCGTCAGACAGGGTGAGTATGCCGTCAGTCTTGATCTGACATGCATACTTTGATGTCCCTATCAACCCCATCTCGCAAGTTTCTCAATTTCACTTACTACCACACCATTTATCAATTCACCATTCTTTCCTTTGGCCTTAAATCAACTGCTGGGCTTTCACTTAGAATATGGATTGCATTGTCTCCCTGTTCTGGCCTATGTCATCTACATTGGCAGCAATGTTCCTGGGCGGCATGCTGCAGAATCACATGGTAAGTTCTGCTGTACTTCTAGGCGGGAACAATCTTCCTTCCCTTTTACATCATCTAGGCATTTTAATGAACTGGGAAAGTCGGACCTCCATCCATCCAAGAACTTTGTCCATCTAACAGATGCAGACTTTGACATCGCAGTCCACCTCATCCCTCACAAGGTGACACCATCCACCTGAATCTGGCATGCCCCTTGTGTTCGCATTACCAGAATCATTGAAATCATTGAGTCCATTTTTACAGGTGAGTTCTTGCAACTCCTCAGTTTATTATAATGCAGTTTACTTAATGCTGTTTGGCCATCTTTTTCTGTGGGCCTTGCCGGTACATTGGCGCCCCATTTAATGTTCTGTTAATCAAACAATTATGATTAGTTATGAAATTTTATCATTCCTATGTTAGTGGGGCATTCCAGGTCGGCTGACTATTGGAATCCCACTGAAGAAGCCCTAGGCGGAAATAAAGGTAGGTTTTGCCCCCAATATGCATGGTGGGGGTACCCACCTGTTGCTGGCCTTCACTACTGTCATTGACACCTGAGAGCCAGGGGAATGGCCTCTACACATCAACATTCTGGAAATGAAGGCTGTTATCAATACCTTTCATTTCTGAAAAGATTGCCTCTGAGGCTATAACGATCCTCATTCAGCAAGACAACTCTGTGGTGATTACCTGTCTCCTCAAACAGGGAGGTACCAAATCACTTGACCTGTGTGTTCTGATTTAACATTTTCTATGTGGGTACAACAGTCTTCATACAACATACAAATGTGACGCATTCCCAGCAGCATCAGTGTCTTGGCCAAGAATCAATCCAGGGGTGGTTTCATCCTTCACATGGAATGATCCCTCCATTAATCAGTCTTCACTTGGATTTGTGCACTTCAAGTGCATTCAGTGATCGACCTCTTGTCAGTGAGGTGGAATCAAAAGCTACCCACCTTCATCTCTCTCCAGTTCCAGACCCAAAGGCTTGAGCCATGGATGCACTGTCAATCATTTGGGAGGGGTTGTTTGCCTTTGCCTCCCCTCCCATGATGCATATATTAAAAAATAACCCAGAAGTTACGGTGTCAGAATGGCAAGGTGATTCGGTTGGCCCGTCTCCAATGCAACAAGCCTTGTGTCACTGATCTACTTTTCTGGCAATAGTACACCCAGGAAGATACTGGCCAATCTAAATCTTCTCCATCACCCACTGTCATGGGTGGTCCTTCCCTGCCCAGACTGCCCTCTTCTTCTACATGCTCAGCTCTTACCTGGACATCCTTGCGAGTCAAACAAAATCTTTGATTGTGGGGAGAATCTCAGGAGTAACCAACTACATTGTCCCTCTGTGTGCCTCTATCCCTCAACTAGCCGATTTTTCTCTGGCTCTTTGAGGAGAAACAGTCGCTACCAAAGGCTACAGCCCCATGATATTTGACACATTCCACCATCATGGAAAACATGTTTTTGGACGAGATAGAGACCTATCAGATCTTGTAGACAATATTGGTCTCACCAACCAACATTCCTCAATTTGTCTCCAAAGGGATCCAATCCTGGGTTTTAACATAGCTCGATTCAAGTCCCTTCAGACTTCTAGCCTACACATCACTCAAGTCACTATCATACAGATCTTATTTGCTGATAGCTTTAGCTTTTGCATGCAGGGTATGAGAGCTGCTTTCCCATTTATGTCGACTTAAATTCCCTTCAGTTGCTAAGTTTTGATGGTTCTCATGACACCATCAGGCTTTTACTGTCGGTCAGTAGTCTTCACATGCTTTCTCTCTTTCATAGCCAGGTTGAGAACAGCAGCCATGCAAGATCCTGTTCACGCTGTCAAGCATTAACTTGAAGCACACAGAGACATGTTGTTGCATGCTAAATGCTTCTTCCTTCCAGTATGAGCCAGAACACTAGATATCACCCTTCTTTGGAGCTGAAATTGGTTATATGCTTGGTATACTTGAATGTCTCGCCAGATCAGAGTTGCTGCATGTAGCTACTGCTCTGAAGTTTTGAGCAATCCCTCTGAGCCAGAACACAGGATATCACTCTTCAAGCCCTTTTCTTTGTAGCTGAAGTGGGTCATATGCTGGGTGTACTGTGAAGTCTCACCAGATCAGAGAAACTTCACGTCAGTTATAGCTCAGATGACACAAAAGTAAAATGTGAAAAAAGGAAGAGCCAATAACTTTTATTTTACATTTTATATATTTAGTAATTCATTCATTGCACTTTCAGGTTACTGGTATTGTCTAGTCTGGCAAAATTTGTTTCCCTATTTTAATAACTGCTAGAGATGGTGAACTTTAAACTAACTGAGGCTGATTTTTTAGCATAAGGGAGCAGTCATTTTAGTTAGCTGTATGCTTAGAACAGTTTCCATAAGTACAGTATCCAAAGAAATTTAAACTACAGTACATGAAAGTAACTTAGAGATATACCAACATTCTCTCCACTGTGCACGTTGCAAATGTAAGCAACTTCACCTTAAAATGCCACTCTCTCAGAAGTTCATAATATCTGTAGAGTACCCCCTATAAAGGTGAGTGCTTTAGACCATTTTTCCATGCTTTCTTTTAACTTTAGGAAAATCTATATAAATTTCAGGAATACATATCAGGCTTATTTAAGTCTCTGTACTTGCTACCTCTCCATCTGAAAATAGGATCAGTGATAATAAAGACGTGAGCAGTGTTTCCCAAATCTGGAGGGACCTACTGAACTCAAAACTGGTATCAATGTATTAGTGACCAGGCAGGAATTAGGTGTACTAGCATCTGAAATTGTGTCCAGATGTTTGAGAAACTTAAAGTTGAATTAATGATAGAAATGGACAGACCAGATTGAAACCAAAGCAAAAGAGTTGGAACATAAGATTCAGTGAACTTTGAAAATAACTGAGTAAGAGAGAAGAATGGGAGTAAGGAAAGAAAGTGAAAATCTAAAGGAATAACTAAAATTACTAAAGATTGATTGAAAGAAGCTTCGAAAATTGTAAACTAAAATGAACAATACTCTAGAAAAACCATCAAAATTTTGACATGTCTGAATCACAGAACAGATATGTCAGAGCAAAGTTCACTGAGATGGTGAAGAATGTTACGACAGATGAGATTGATGTTCTTGCAATACCCTGGTAGTCAAGCAGTCATCACAGGCTTTCTCTCTTTCATAGCCAGGTCGAAGAAATGTTTGCTTCAAAACCATTATTTGTGAAATTTCATAATGCAGAGTCAAAGTGTCAAGGAGAAGAGGGATTTTAAGAACAAATTTAACTTAAGAATTTTGGAAGATTGCACTTGTCAAATAATGGGACTCATAAATAGACTAACTACTCATCCAGAAATTGAATCTACCTTGAATTTCAATTGCAGTTTGTAAGTTCAAAAGTTGGTAAGTGGTACAAATATGTAAGGACATATGTGAAACAATCAAACCCATCCCAGAAGTGAAGTAACGTTCCCTCTTGAGTTTAGTTAACACTTGAATGTATAAAACTTTGCACAAAAAGCAATGATTGTGTAAACTTAAAATTTCAATTTAGGAAAGTGGCTTTGTTAGAAGGTCAGTGCCAGTAATTGGTAAAAAAAATTATATGAGGAACAAAATTTCAAAAAATTGAAACCGTAATACATTCTTCACTTACTTTTGTGAATTAAAATAATTACTCCACTAATTATAGAAGAAATGAAGAAAACAAACAGATTTAAAAACAAATGATGGAAAAAGAAATGGAATGTATAATGTTAAGATTAGACTCAAGGTGGTACATGGTAGGTGAAAAAATCTAAATATTTTCTTAATCTTGCAAGGAAAAGTACATAAGGAAGTCAATAAAAGAACCATGGAACAAGGATAATAGGTCAGAAAACATGTATCTTGTATCATCAGAAAGATTTTTATGAAAAATTATAACTTTTGATGCAATCCCTCAGAACCCCTGTTAAAGTTGGATGGAAATTGACGAAGGAATTGATTATAGTAATGCTGTTTTAGTGTATACAGTCCTAAATGGAGCTGTACAACATCTGCATGTTCGACAGATACAATCAGGTTATACACTACACTCGGCAGAAACTGCAAATCTCTTGCTACTAAAACCTAAAATACAGCAATTCAAGAAGAGCTTTAGTTTTTCAGAGGTTCTCATCTGGAACAGCTTGCCTTTAAATCAATGCTTTTAAAAAATAAATGCTTTGACTACATGATGAATAAGAAATAAGTATTCATTCATTTTCAACTAGACTTAAATAAGAATTAGAAAAGGGAGAACAATAGTTACTAATTGAGTTATCGTTTATAGATTATTATTATTATTATTATTATTATTATTATTATTTGCATAGCTCTGGAACAGGAAAAAGAGGTTAGAACTGTTTTGCTTTATATAAGTAAAGTCTTTGATCATGTTTGGCAATTAGATTATTAAACTTAGAAACATTATATAGTTATTTATCATTGCAAAATGAAAGAGTTTTTGTGAGTTCCAAAGTTTCAGATTTCAGAACATTAATGCAGGAGTCCCTTCAAAATTAATCCTAGGACCATTTTTCTTATATATATATATATATATATATATATATATATATATATATATATATATATATATTTATTTATTTATTTATTTATTTATTTTTCTTAAAAATGATATTATGAATTATATATAGTCATCAATTAGGCTTATTGCTGATGATGTTACACTTCAAATAATTGTTGAGATACTGTGGGTGAAATTATATTTTTGAATATTAACCAAAATACATGAGAAGTTCCATCAGTGGTTTGTGACATTTAACCAAGATAAAATAGAGTCCATGCTTATAACACTGAAACATAATTATAACCATCCCTTATGCCATGTGGTTAGCAAAGGTATTCAGGAAGTATCCAAAACCTAAACATTTAGATATTATATTGGTCACTTGAAATGTACATGTAAAGTTTTTGTAAGAAAAGGCCTGGGAGAAAGTTAATACTTTGCAGTAACTGAAATATAGATTTGATTATTGTTTCTTGGAAGGACTATAAATCTTATATGTGTCCCTTGTTTAAGTATACTGTTTATATATGGAATAAGTGTACTATGCTAAAGAATCGGAAAATAAATTTGGAAACTATGAGAGTAGCAATATATGCTACCAAGAATGCATCCATATAACTGTTATACATAGAAACCATGTGGGAGTCAAAATTCATGACATTGCAAGAATAAATTAATTCAAGATTTTTATATATTTATAATGGTCTTGGTCCAAAGTACTGACAAGATGCAGTTTGATCCTTTGTTGAATCACCTCTACCCTACTTGATGACCAGATACGTTTTGGCATTGTTAATAATCAACTCTATCCGACTTGATGACCAGATACTTTTTGGCATTGTTGACAATCACCTCTACCCTACTTGATGGCCAGATACTTTTTGGCATTGTTGACAATCACCTCTACCCTACTTGATGGCCAGATACTTTTTGGCATTGTTAACAATCACCTCTACACCACTTGATGACCAGATACGTTTTGGCATTGTTGACAATCACCTCCATCCGACTTGATGACCAGATACTTTTTGGCATTGTTGACAATCACCTCCATCCGACTTGATGACCAGATACTTTTTGGCATTGTTGACAATCACCTCCATCCGACTTGATGACCAGATACTTTTTGGCATTGTTGACAATCACCTCTAAACCACTTGATGACCAGATACTTTTTGGCATTGTTGACAATCACCTCTACCCTACTTGATGACCAGATACTTTTTGGCATTGTTAACAATCAACACTACACTTGATCACCAAATGCTAATGTAATTTGTCACTATACAAATGTATTTCAGACTAGTTTGACTTCATTTAACCAAAAGCACATATTTTTGCAAAATGAGATTTATCATATGCTTCCTCTCATCTGTAGATAAGACTGGAGCGGCAGCTGTGCAAGATCCTTGTCTGCATCCTCAAGCACTACTTTTAGTGCAAGAGACAAGTCTTGGCAAATGGAAATGACACTTACTTCCAGTGAAGGTGATAAAGCAAGAAATCACCTCCCAAGCTCATTCTTTATGGCTTAGGAGGTTATATGCTTGGCAAACTCTGATGACTTACAAGATTAGAGTCACCTCTTGAACATTTCAGCTATGAAATTAGAGCAGTCTCTGAGAGCCATGTGGTTAGACATCTTAGAAATTAGTGGCAGGCATGTAGAGACAAAACTTTAATCTGGTGGGTCCTGTATCTGTGGCCCAAAAGACAACCAGACCATATTAAACCAACAAAGCCTCTTAGCTTTGCTGGATTTGCCAATGAAATTTTAAAAGATAGAAGATTTCAGTAATCATCTTAACCTGATGGAGCAGTCATGATTCATTTAATCATATGCTCTGTTGCTTAAGGTAGGTGAGCTCATTATTGCTGACATAGGAAATCCAATCTTCCCTAGAAGGATTCTCAAGGTATAAGTAGGATGTTCAGCATTCCGTCCTCCAATTACCCATTCTCCTAACGTTAATGCGATTGAGGAACATATTTGAAGCAGAAAGCACATTTATTTTTAAAAAGTTCGTTTTCTCCATGAATACTTACTGGATCACATTACTGCAGTACCTCCCAACCACCCCCTCGTGCAAGCAATTCCTCGTTGGTTTATTTCTCAGTTTAAAAGCTAGCGACACCTTATGATGCCAAAGGGAGGTAATAGGCAAGAGTTATCACCAATTGTCTATTTGAGATAGAAAAGATTAATTTCCATATTTTTAATAGGACTTGATTCTGGAGGTAGTAGGCTAATATTGCTGTTGTTAATGGGATTGGGTAAGTATTTTCAAAGAAGCATAATTTACATAAAAGTTTGCTTCTTTCAGGCATTATCAGATGAGCTTTCAGCAGAAGGAATACTGAACAACCTTTACACAGAATCAGATATACAAGAAACAGATGGTGCAAGCTCATCACAAGATGGCCTTTCAGGTACAGGGGCGGTGCTTTTATTTTTCCTCAGATGTCCTGAATGTAATGACTGCAAATTTTTATATTGGATATTCATAATTATTAGAAATTTCACAAATGATGTGCATCAATGAGAAATAAACAGCTGGTGACTAAACTGTCGCTATATTAATGTCTGGTATTAACTGCCTCTTTCGAAGCTGTGAAATATAATCATTATCTTCATTACTTTATTCCATCTCATTCTGTTAAACTAGTCATGTAGTTTTTGATGGATTGCTATGAAACTTGGTAAATATTTTGGTCATCACCCAAAGATGCACACATTAGCAAACCACTCCACTCCTGCTAGCTTATGGTATAACCATGGGTCCATCATGTGTTATCTGTTTTCTGTCCATCAACAACTGCTTGTTACCACACTCGAGACTGTAGTTTTAATCTGATTTAAATCAAATTTGGAATATGGTTTCTTACATCAAAATCTCAGATGATGTGACCTTTCATGTTATTGGCAGAGTTTTTATGACTAGAGACTAATTCATGATCCCTTATGGTCATATATGTTAAATATCCTTAAAGAATTAAGATCTTTGATGACTGGAATCATTAGCATGAACATTAGTCTGTTTGAGCTTGTCAGCACTTTAGTGACCATACTTTTATCAAACTCGATAAACTGGCTTACATGATGAAAATATATATTTTATCTTTTGCAAGATTTACACACATTAAACTTGACCGGCTATATTTACAACCTGACCCTGATTTTAATCAGACTTGGTAAATAGTCTAATATTGTCAGGATGTTGGAAGATTTTTATTACAAGTGAGTCTTATGTATATTTTATAGCATTTTCATCAGACATGGTAATTAGGCATAAAGATGATAAGTGTGAGTGAAATTTATGTAAATGATGTGACCTTGCATTAGAGTTGGCAGTTTCTTCATTGGTGCAAAGAACTCAACATCAATGTACAAATCTTGTCCTGGCAGACTCATTGTCTAGGAAGGGTCATTTCATTCACAGAGAATGGTTGCTCCATCCATCAATCTTTCTTTAGATTTATGTCACTAATGTAGCAGCTATATTTCTGATAAAATTTTGATAAAACTTGTTAAAATGTCTTATGTTATCAAGATGTTGGATTATGGGAAATACTTCCACATATTAATAAGATAATCTTGTATCAGATTGGCTGTCAGAGCTTGCTACCACTCTGGAGACAAAATTCCAATTCCAAAGAAACGTACTCCATCATAAGCTTATTTATCATTGTCATAAACAGGTTTAATATAATACATGAGCTCAGAACATGATTAATAGAATCTATGTTGGGGTTTGCACTGAGATAAGGAAATCACAGTCAAGGGGTTACATTATTTTTAGAGCCTCATGGGGAGGCAAATAATGTAACCCTGCAGCTGGGATTTCCTTGTCTTGGTACAAACACAGACATAGATTATTTCTCTCACTCCATGTTTTCCCAATTAAATTAAAATAACCCTGCATTTTTACAGTATAGTTAGCAGGTTTAACACATACAGTATTAATCAGGTCCTCTTATTGCCTTTATATAACGATCATCAAGTCAGGTCCTGTATTCTTCTATGAAAATCGGAATAATTATCTAAGTAGACTCTAGCTATATATGCTGCTGTCTAAAAAGAAAGAAAAAAATCAAGAAAAGAGTTATAATTGTTACATGTTGGAAGTATTGCATAATGAGTGTCTGGAGCAATGTTCTATTGTTGTAAATACTGGGCATTTTAATCCAGATGGGGTGACCTGTGGACCATAAGTATGCAAATTGTAAGCATGAGGAAATAGAAGCTATGATATTATTGTATTATCACATTTACTCGATGTATGTCATACGAAAATAACAATAAGTAATTAATATCTTTGATAAAAATAACTTTAAACATATGTTCTAACAATAAAAAATGTTTCTGTGGTAGGCAATGGTTTGATATAATACAGTACCTGGTAAGTAGTTCAAAATGAAGTGTGTAGTTACTGAGAAGAGTTTTATTCATGATTTTCTTGGAAATTTATACTTTCTGTCTTGGAAATATGGCAAGTGTTACTATTAATAGTGCAATGATAGGATACATGGAAATTTTCTTGTGGAATAGCATGTGGACTGATGAATGAACCACTCTGGTTGGTAAGTGCATGAGTTTTCATTTGCAATTGCATTACAATGTTTGATTCAACTGTGGTGGATTGGGTGTACTTGACAAGGTTTGAAGAATGCAGGTCTGACATAACACATTTCTAGTTGTTTCTGGCTTTGTGGTAGCTCTAAAGAGCTTTTGGATTGTTGTAGCAAATGATTGTATGCGTGTCTGTGTGTCTGTGTATTGTCTTTGTGTCTGTGTATTGTATGTGAGTCTGAAGCTCTACCAAATAGCTTGACTTCATAGTATGTTATCAAAGAAACCATAAGTTATTTTGTGAGTGAAGGTTTACTTTGTTGTTATGTATCTGTTGTTGTCATTGATTTTATAACAACTCTGTCAGACTCAGCAGAAGACAAAAAGGGTATAGGGGAATGTTCCCCAATTTTTAGGCAGCAGAGTGGGCATAAGTCCCCTCACATGTCTGATCATGGCCTTAGTAGTCCAGTAACATGGGACCATTACAGGATCCCAGACAGGACATGTCTTTGCCATCCAGCTCTCCAAGCATACCAGCTGTCTCAAACAGAGGAATGGATTGATTAGTGATCAGATTAATGCTAAGGCCTTCTTTACAGAAGGCCAGGTGCCAGCAATGTTTTCATACCATTTCCAAAAAGACTTGGATTTCAGTGCAGAAATTCTTGCAACTCCTTATATTATTGAGTGTTGCAGTGGAATTGGCCATCTTTTAATGTGACCTCTACAGATGACATTGCCCATTCTCTGATCCCTTCAATCAACAAGTCATGATCACACCCAAAGTGCAATCCTTCCTCAATCGATGGCACAGCTGGATTGGCTGATATCAGGGGTCACTCTGGACAAGCCACAATGGGAAATGAAGGTATGTACCGATGCCAGTACAGACAGTTGGAATGCCCACCTGATGCCAGACTTCGCTGAAGTCAGCAGCATGTAGGAGCCAGGGGATTGGCCTCTCCACATGAGCCTTCTAGAAAGGAAATCTATATCCAGTACCTTCCAATTCAGGAAGGATCATCTGAAAAAAAGTGGTTCTCATCATGTGCTGGACAACTCCTGTAGTGATGACGTACCTCCTAAAATAGATTTGGCAGTTTCTTCGTTGGTACAAAGAACACAACATCAGTGTACAGATCTTGTCCTGGCAGACTCACTATCAAGGAAAGGTCATTTCATTCACAGAGAATGGTTGCTCCATCCATCAGTTTTTCTTTAAATTTATATAGTTTTGGGGGTGCCCCATGATAGACGTGTTTGTGACAATGTGGAACCGCAAGTTGCCCACATTTGTCTCCCCAGTTCCAGATCCAGAAGCATGGGCTGTGGATGCATTTTCAATAAGCAGGGAAGGCCTTCACCTACCCTCCCACAGCCTTGATACCGAAAATAATCCAGAAATTATGGGGTCAGTAGAGTCTCCTGAAGCTAAATATATTTTTTCACAGTATTATTTATTATGCACTGTAAACATGCAATGATCACATTGGCCTTGTTGATGTAAACCAACATTACAGCAGCATAGTGAACAAATATTTTATTCTTAATTCTTTGCAGATGCCATTGGGTAGAGTTGAATTTTTATATTTTGGGGGGTTTGTAAAGGTATAAACAAACAAAATTCAAAAAGCACCTATCCAATCAGATTGCTGGAATTTGTAAAGAAGAAAGATTTAATAATATGTAGTTGATCCTAAAGAAAATATTAATGATATGACCCCTCACTATGGCCCCCATGTGGCCATCTTGAAAATATTGTTATTGCTACTCTTGCTGTAGAGATGGTTGTATCAGTACGAGGTTTATACTAAAACACTTGCTGCATTTTGTAGTTGGTCATAAAATTATCTAATCTTCAGAATGGTTGTCTTGTGACTATCTTAAAATTTTTTATATATGTTTCTGCCAAAAAAGGTCATATTTCACTGAAACACTATAACAGTATGTACAGTGGCAATGATCTGACCTCCATTATGGCATCCATAGTGGCCATGTAAAAAGTCTTGCAGTCACTAATCTTGGCACTGACATGGGCTTTTCACTATTGTTAATACATTATTGCAGTATGTTATTTGTCCTATATGAAAATAGTCTGGAACTGACCACTAGTATATCCATGCTTTTCTTTTAACAAACTTGAAAACTAGACCCATTTAATGTTGAAGTAAAGTCCAGTCACTGCTTGCATTTTTGCACTTCATTGAACCAATGAACACAGTGACATACATATACAAATGGCTTTTGACCAAACTTTGAATTTAGTTGTGTTATGTAATAAATAGATTGATAACATTCAAGGTCGGAGTCTTGATCAGGTTTTTACCTGTAATGGCTTGTGACTTTGATAACACAGGTGTTTGGATATATCGAATGATGCTAGTTCAATAACTTGGGTCATTTTGGTATATTTTGAAAGTAACAGAATAATATTATATTTATGATAATCAGATCAAAGAACTTGACAGTACTTTTTTAATGCAGTTAATTATCTGAACATGTTAAATCAAATATAAGAAAATATTTTTTGTTATCATATTTGATATGATGGAATTTATTAGTAATTATTTACATTGGGTTCATTACTCACCAGTTAAAAGTAATTTGAAATGTATCATTTGTTTTGTAAATCAATAATTTTTGTAATTTTTATAAATTTTGTAAATTGTAGTGATTATCTATCACTGGGTTTTGTGTACATGCATAGAGTCTTTTTTAAGATGTTAAACTTCCATAGGATCTGTAAATAGATGATTACTTACCTGTTTACATTTACTAATAATAAGTGGTCAATTATTAGTAAATGAAAATATGTATATAATCATATATTTATAGATCCTATAATTCTCCCACTGAAGAGGTCAGTTCAGTGGTATCTGAGAAGAAATTAGTTAATTCCTGTTTGATGAGCTAGGTCACATGAATAGGTATTTTTAAATATTAGATTTAGTAGTAAAAAGATGGTCTCATGGGGCATATTGTTGTTGTTGTCGGGTTTAATGCCATTTTTCAGCACATGATAGGCGGCTATACATGGCGGCCAGTATTAATGGTGGAGGAAGAACCCAAGAAAATCCTGGAAAGAACCACCAACCCACAAGAAGCTACTGGCAAGCTTTCTCACATACCCACATTGGCTGAATCAGAGACTCAAACCTATGAAGACAGAGGTCAGATGGCAGTGATCCGTAATGGAGAGCGTTTTAGACCACATATAGTTGTAATAGACTCTTGAAGATGTATATAAGGAGAGAACTGAGCAATGAGATTAATTTCTTTTTTAGATTCATTCAGAAATCTTGTGTTCTTGTTGTAACATCAAAAACTGCAGACATATTTTATGTTGTATTTAGACATTATGTATTTAGATGTTTTGAGAGGAAAAACATTTGTGTGGATTATTCCATGGAAATAAAAAAAAGTGCTCATTGGATTAGAATACTATTTTGGAACTATTGTGAATTATTCAAAAAAGTTAGGACAAAAATCCACTTTGAAACATCAGGATCTGAAATTTATATGGAATTTTTCATTCTTTTGGACTTTATTATAACTTTTTCAGTAATGATTCAGTTTATAATACTATTATGTTTACAACATGAACACTGATGCATCTAAGAGTCCTTATTGCATGTTTGTGTCAGATTGGTGCAAAATCTTTAGTGCATGAACTAATTATGGGATTCAATATCCATTTTTAATGCCACATTTAATTTCTTCTAATGCTCTTTATGTAGATTTAGTTGACAATACCCTGAAAAAAGACGACCTATAGGAAGTAGCATAAATTCATTTAGATGGGGGAAACTCCAGCTAGATAGGTAGATCAGTATTTGCTTGATTCCATGAAGTCCATCTAAAGGTTTTGAGAAAAATTAAATTTACAGTGGGTTATGACATAACATGATATGACAGGACATATGAACATGGGTAATAGCTGCATGCTCCTTATATATCCATCACATGAACTTAATAAAGGAAGGAAGAAATGAACTTCTTGTGGATTTCATATACATTTTTGAGGGCCTTAGAACATGTCTCTTTGAGGGACTCTTGTTTAAGCGTACATTGTGGATGTTAATTAAATAAGAGTAATAATGATAATATTTTTTTTTCAGTCGTGGTTACAATCGCCTTTTCTTTCTGCAGGTGTTACTGTTGTTCCAGAGGAAATCAATGCAGTTAAATCAGTTATCTCCATTATGCCAGCCACTAACAGTATAGCAGATGGAAATACAATCAGTGACAACGTTCTGACTGCTCAGCCTTTGGTTCCACTGCAGATGGCCAACATTACAGAGGGGCAGATGTATATTAAGGAAGAAAAGGGGGAAACAGTCACTGTGCAACACTATCTTCTTACAAACATTATAAGAAATACTCCATCTGGAAAACAAACTTCACAACTTATTACACAGCCTATACTATTACCTCAGGAAGATGTAGAAGCAGTGGAAGGGTTGTCTGCTCTGAGTAATAGTGGCACAGTTCCCATTATAAGTAACATGCATGGGCAACCAGTCCAGCTTGTGCCTACCCCATTGGTATGTGTTAATAGGGACGTTCAAGCCATGGGTCTAAACAACATTTCAATAGGTGATATAATCCAGGATTACGCAGAGCCAGGTGATACAGATTCAGTCTCTTCAAATCCAGAAACAATACCCATAATTCTATATCCTACAGAAGGCACTGTTACTATCACACCAGCTGAGGAATCCCTTCTACAATCAATTGAACAAGCCGAAATGGACACATCAGCAGTCTTCAGACAAGCAGAATCAGCGTCACAGTGTAAGGAAACATCTTTTATTGATTTTACCTAAAATGGATGAATTCCCTGAAATGAGTGCAAGTTGAAAAATGCAGCTGGTTGTCATGTGGGTTGGCTGGATTATTTGCTGTCATACTAAGAGATTGACTGCAGAATGATATAAAGCTCAGCAGTGGTAAATATTAGGAACAAAGTATTACAATGTGCTCTGAATTCTTTTAGATAGTTAATGGTTTATTGTTCATTTGTAATAATGATGTTGTCCTTAAATTGCTGTATTATAATCAAATCAAAAGTTCACCAGTTTGCAGTTCTGGCCACTGCTAGATATTTGTGTCACCAACTACAGAAAAACTTTGATAACTCAGATATAATTACTTGGATACTCTGCTTCACTCAGATGACTGGCATAATTATCACATAAAACAGTCTCATACCTGCATAACTCTGATATGACTGGCATAGTTGTCACATAAAACAGTCTCATGCTTTGCATCAGTCATATGACTGGCATAATTATTGCATAAAACAGTTTCAAGCCTGCAACCCTTCAAATTCAAAACAGCTGAAAACTCCAAGAAAATAATTATGGTCCATGGCACTTTGAGTTATCAGTGTCCAACTGTATTTTCTTAGGATGTTCATACCATATGAAGTGGCCACTAAAGTGAATGAATTCTTGTGAAAACAGCCAACCACCAAAGTGAATGAATTCTTGTGAAAACAGCCAACCACTAAAGTGAATGAATTCTTGTGAAAACAGCCAACCACTAAAGTGAATGAATTCTTGTGAAAACAACCAACCACCAAAGTAAATGAATTCTTGTGAAAACAGCCAACCACCAAAGTGAATGAAGTCTTGTGAAAACAGCCAACCACCAAAGTGAATGAATTCTTGTGAAAACAGTCAACCACTAAAGTGAATGAATTCTTGTGAAAATCGTCATCTACTAAAGTGAATGAATTCTTGTGAAAAAGCCATTTGAAACAAGTTTTGCTTCACAGTTTGCACATTTTCGTACAGCAGAACCTGTCATTAGAGGAAAGCTGAGGGATCGAGATGATTAATCTTGTTCAAAATAGACATTCATAACATGGGACGATACATTTACGCTTTACACTAAATCTGTCGTACATTTTAAGGACAAATATTTTTCATAGACTTGTCTGGCAGCCATGGCAATAATAGAATGAACTATAACTGTTTTAAATGAAACTCATCCACCTTTTATTATACATACACTGCAGTTATGACTCTGAACTGCCTTAGGGTTTCTGTAAGTGTTAAAATGTAGCCTTTACCATGGAGCTATTTCCCTACATCAGCCAAGTTTGAGTGTAGACAATTCATCTTCATAGCTACAAATCATGGTATTTTTTCAAAAGATAAAGAATTAATGACTTGGTAAAAATACTTTCAATCTCAGGTGTAAGCTTCAACAAAAATGCCATATTTGCAATAAACCACATTTAATTTCTTTAATAATCGTCAAATGCATAACACTTGCTTTGTTTTATGCATTTCTTCATTCATTGAAGTCATATTTGCTATTCTTTAAAAGTTGAATAATTTTTCTGTTGATGAGTAACTTGCTTGAGACAATCTTCATTGTAAGGGCAGTAGCAAAAGTTAAAACATACACATACAATTCATACATGCCAACCATTACGCTTTTGGCGTAATCATTACGCTTTTTTTTACTAAATTACACCTTACGCGTAAACGTGTATGGATTACGCTTTTTCGGTATATCCACCTTCCAAAAAAAATCAGTTGTTTGTTTTCTCGTTTTTATTAACATCCCATTAATCCCACAGACCGTATTTTAGAAAGGACAGCTTCTACGTAACTACACTATAAGAGTATGCTTGTCCGTGCACTTTCCTAACAGTATTATGTTCTATTTATAGCAACTATCCTATACCCAGAAACATGCAGGTTCTACTTTCAAACTTTTGACCTTGTATTCTATTTATAGCAGCTGTATTGCTTAGTGAGGAGAGAACAGACTGGTTTTCTAATTTTTAATCTTTACTCACAGATTTTTTTTTCTTCTAATTTATATTTAGTACAGAACCAGTCTAAAGGTATTTGGTGCTAAAAAGTATAATTTATTTTTGTTGATGCGTGTATGAGAGCAAAAATATCTCCTTTCAAATAATTTCACAGATGGATTAGAAAAATGCCAATAATAAATGAAACATAAAATAACAGAATCCTCCAAAGATGAGGACATGAGGGCAGCATCACGTGACGTCTATTGCAGGCCGTGTGGAAAGAATTTTACTATTTGGCACTAAAATTCATCAGATGTATTCTAGTCGATGTTTGTGTTAGAGCACATATATTTTTTCAAAGAATTTCACAGGTGGATCACAAAAAGACACAAAAATACAAAACAACGAATCCTTCAAAGATGAATACATGAATGGCATAATACATTGTTCCATTCTCGGGCACAGGGGCTCGCATCGTTGCTTAAAATTGACCTGTCATACATGTACTATATAGTACATGTATGACAGGTCAGTTTTAAGCAACGATACTAGTCGCTGTATTCTAGGGCAGCATCATGCTCATTTTAATATTGGGCATGGTGGTAAATTTTATGCGGAGAAACACTTGAAAACAAAGAAACATCAAATTAGCTCGTTTTACGAACTCCAATACTAAGGTAACTTCTTATCTACAGCAGAATTAAATTGCGGACATGAATGTTGTAAATGGAGAGGCGTTATTTACCGAGTTCTAGAAAGATAATGAAGATCTTGCTATTGGTGCAGAAGCAAGAGAATTCATAGAACACAATTCTACTCTAGTTGTGAAGGTGTTTGATGATAATGTTAGAGATTATTATGCTACAGCCTGTGATTACATGCTCCAAAAATTCCCCTATGGAGAGGAAGTGCTTTTAAATGCTTCAGTTACTGATGTAAATGAGAGACAGTCAAAAAAGCTTCAAAAGTGTTAGATTCTTTGTCAAGAGATATCCCTTTCTATTACCATTTTTGCCTACCTTGGCTCATCTGGAAGGAGAATTCCTGCAGTATAAAGTTGGGACTCTACTTGACAATATACTTAATGCAGATAGATTTGATGTGCAGTGGCACCTTATTTTCCAGCTAAAAGACACAATCACTGTAAGATATAAATTTCCTCTTCTTTGTCAGGTTATGAAAGGAATATTGGTTCTTTACCATTCTAATGCTGACTGAGAGATTGTTCAGTATTGTTAACAAAAATAAAAGTGAATTCAGATCCAGGCTCAGTAACCCAGTACTTTGTGCTCTACTGGTGTGCAAAACATTCATGGTCTCAGCTGGTACAAAGTGTTTTAAAATGCAACATGAAAATCTGTTGCTTTTGAAAGCTAAAAGTGCTACATATGAAAAATTTAAGCAGTAAATGATGTTAAAAGACGAGAGGGGCAAATAAATCATTGTTTATTGAATTTTTAGCATGTTATTTGTGGATTCCTCTTTTTCTGCTTGGATTCCTCTTTTTGTCCACTTGGATTACACTTTTTCCTCGTCAGGGGTTGGCATGTATGACAATTCCTTGAAATAATCAGAACCACTTTTCTGTCATATCTGTCAAGTGCTTATAAATTGTTCTAATTTATGCATTTCATCATACATATAAATTATAAATTGTTCTAATTTATGCATTTCATCATGTTCACATAAATCAAGTTATTCTGGGCATGATAATCCAAGCTAAATCATTTTCTTTTGATGATAGTTTTTTTATAGAAAGTTCTTTTTCAAATTGTTGGCATTGTTCAAGGTATCAGCTTAGCCATACAATGCTGTTTTATATAACCTGAATCAAATTACTATCCCTTCTCTCAAATATATTTAAAATGTTTTGCATTTTTTTTCTATTTCATTCATCAACTTAGATTTGGTTTTATTAAAAAGATGTCAATGGATTTTCTGCGAACTATTCTGTTCAAGAAATTTATTTAATTTGATAAATTTTTGAATGGTAAAATCAAGTATACAGATGTTAAAGACAAAAATCTTAAATGCCTTCTTTTTAAATCCCATTTTCTTTTTAAGGAAAGTCAAAGCATGGAGTATCAGGTACTTCTTTAATTGTTTTTATTCTTTTCTCATAGGTTTTAATTAGTTATGTATAAAACATTATTTTATATCTGTGTTATTTCAGTACACAAGAATTAGGAGCTGAGTGGCACTTCATTACAAATTCTCGTTCTGTCTCTCTGACAGTGTACTTAGATTGTCAGATTATCTGTTTACAGTGATCTTTCTCAGTGTGTAGCTTGTCTAAAATCTTGTTTATTTATGTATCCTGGTTAATTTATGTAGATGATGTACAAGTTATTGGTCAATTTTACATCACAGACTTGACCTGTATTATGCTGGTAAGGAAGCATGTAAGTGTATATAATATGCACAGTTTTTAGATTAGATGTGTGTGTGTGTGTGTGTGTGTGTGTGTGTGTGTTTATTTGTTGTAAGTGATACGGTCTGAAGAGATACCAGCTGCTTTCAAAATAATCATGCTTGTAAGGTTATCTAAGCAGTTGTTGTGTTTTTCTTTTTCAATGTTAAATTATGCATCATACCTGTGATCTATAAACATTCTATGTTAGAATGGAAAAAAGTTCATATATGTAATTAATTATACCATGCTATAGTAGGATGGAATAACAAATTCATGCCATTCTTTAATGGGGTGGAATAAAGAATTTATACCACATTTTCTTGGTTTTTGCTTGTGTTTGGAATTGTAATACATCTGTGAAAGATCCACATCTTCCAAAGTGCTATCTGGTTTTTAGCAGTCCCCTAGGTCAGGTCAGAACACATCGGGAGATTTCCAGTATTTGTTCAGGAGTTTTTACCTCAGAAAGAGGTTAAATTTTCACCAATCTGATTTTTAGCATGCATATGATCAAAAATTACCACTACTGAACAAATTAACATTTTTATATAAATATTAAAATATCATCTCATCAAATCATTCCTTTTTACAGTAACTTAATTTTGTTGCATTTCATACTCTTCTTTAGATTGGATTATGTTAGTGGCTTTAGATTGGATTATGTTAGTGGCTTTAGATTGGATTATGTTAGTGGCTTTAGATTGGATTGGATTATGTTAGTGGCTTTAGATTGGATTATGTTAGTGGCTTTAGATTGGATTATGTTAGTGGCTTTAGATTGGATTATGTTAGTGGCTGTCCTCATAATGGTTGATCTTCACGCTCAGGAGATAAAGGGCCATCCATTTAGTATGTACGCATGGAGGGGAGAGATGGGGGTTAATTCAAAATCATACATTTGTGTATAGGTGGGGGTCTATTGATAATGTACATACGCATAGGAAACATGGGAGGTGTGAAACATCAATAATAATTTGCCTAATATGTAACCTTTTTGACTGTGTTTGAATTTTAGCAGACACTAGACAAACTTTTTGAAATTAAGCAGCTCATTTCTTTGATGCAGCCAGACATTTAACGTCAGTGGACTATCTTTTATGAAACACGTTAATATTATTAATCCTTGATCGTTTCTGCATGGATTAAATATAGGTCATTCTATAGAATTGGGGGCGGGGGTATCAAGCATACATATGCAGGTGGGGTGTGTAAAAAAGTACAAATGTGTACAGGGAGGGGTCAAGATTTGCCATATTTTTGTGTACATACTAATGGGTGGCCCCTAACTTATTGTTACTGGATCTATATTTTCTCTAGAATCAGACACCGCTCTGGTAGCCTATTGGTTAGAGCTTCCACCTGAGTTGCGGTAGGTCGTGGGTTTGATCCCCAGCATAGTCATACCAAAAAGTGGTAAAGATATTACTTACAGCTGCCTCACTTGGTGCTCAGCATTAAGAGGTTAGTGTTAGGACTGGTCGGCCTGGTGTCAGGATAATGTGACTGGGTGGGACATCATGCTACATGTCTGCGGCATGATGCCCCAGTGGTAGACAACACAATAAACTGCCACACTGCAGACATCATAACAATATGACCGAAAATGTTTTAAAGCTATGTTAAAAATCCAAATCAAATCACATCTAGAGTCAGTCTAAGTTTTCCTAAGAATGGAAAATGGCTGTTTTTGTGTCTACTGAGTCCACCAGGAAGTTGAAATTCTTTCCTGCCTGTAGGTAGATTCAGTTCTGATGACCAGAACTGCTCCTGATTGGTACTGTATGGATTTGATGTTGTTTTATTGTCAGTATTATTCTTCAGATGATGCACAAATATCACAAAGTTTGTAACTTTAAGGCTAAGTGGCAGACACCATTGTTGTCATCATTATGATCACTGTCAACCCACTGGAGTCTTTAATAATAACATTCAGATCCTGAAAACAATTATTGACAACGACAGAGACACCATTCATCCAGGGCATTATTGCAGCTAGTGACGTAGTTTAGACTTTGGTAGTTTGGTATACATTTATATTTACAAAGGATTAATCAAGGGCAATGGTTTTAAAATAGAATTTGCAAAGCAGTTGTTCACATTTAATAGTGTTAAATGCATATTTGGCTTAAAAATCATGGCTGCTGGTTGTGTTCTACAGATGGTGACTCATGACTGAGTTTATATATAATAAATTATTATTATTATTATGCAATTAAAAATATGATTTATTCTGAAGAATAAAATAGTTGCCTTGTGACTAATTTTTACTAATTTGCATGAGAACTTTTGTATTTTCTGAATCAGGGAGCATTAATTTGAATAGATCTGAAAAATGATCTGTAATCAGAAGTGATTATGTTCAGCTATAAAGTTAACAAATAGTTTCTCAGCACATATAACTTTATCCACATTTGTTGTTCTGGTTGTGTTTTTAGGAGATATTTCTTCTGCATGATGTGTAATGTCGTTCTTTCCACCCTGACAGATTCTAAAGTAGCTTACAGGAAAAGCAGAATAAATATTCACGTCCCTTTGAATTTGATTGCAACCACTGAAATTCATGTTTACAAACAGCATTGAATTTTTTATGATATTTCAGTTGGTTGGATTTTTGGTGTCTTGGCATTGGCATGCTTAGATATCACAAACTTTGAACAACGAAGAGAAACTGACCAAGTTTTATGCTACTTGTGCTGTTGAGTACTTCAACCATAATATATCAAATCTTTAATCCTGTCCAAATTGCTTTTGATCATACATAGTATAGACTCTAATCCATCTTGACAAGCATCAAAGCAGAACAAGCCTTGTAGAAAGATTAAAAGCAATGTGTATCATTTTATACAGACTGAGCTCTTTAGTAACCCAACCAGAATCAATTAACATTTTTTAATCTTTTTAATCCTCTTAGAATTAATGGTGCTCACAAAGTATAATCCACTTTGTCAAACTTCAAACAATGAAGCCAGCTGACCAGGAATAAAATGTGGAATTAGCAATAGCAACTATACTGTCTTTCTCTGCTTAAGATGGTTCACAATCGTGATCATGGGCAATATTACGAAATTTACTACAATGAAACCAAACTGACAAAATAATTTTGTGCATGCGTGAGATTTCAGTGAGAGATTGGATATACTCCTAAACTTGGAAAAGAAATCGTCCAATGCTGTAGGTTTACATGCAGGACTCTTGTAACATTTTTTTCATTTGTTAGGATGATGTGTAGACCAGTGAATAGGACCTGATTTTTCCAGGGTTCCTTTGGTCTCTGAAGATCTTTGACAGTTTGGGAAAAATGAGGTAGCATTTTTAAGGCCTTGAAAGTTTAGGAAAATCGAGCAGATTACCCTGAGGTATTTAAAAGTCTTTGAAAATTGAAATAAACCCAAACATTTTAATTTCTTTCCATAATCACAAATAAAATTGTCCAAGGATGTTAGATTCAGATGTAGTCGAGTTTTCCTGGTTTCTTTCTTTTGATGACCAGTTCAGTTTCATTGCCACCGCAATAACATATGATTATTTGTTTGGCTGTCCAAAGTTGGCCGTGGTGGCAACTTCAATAACACATGCACTCTTCATCAAAGAAAGCTGGCTACAGTCTTCAATTAAAAAAATGCATCTTCATCAAAGGAAGTCAGCACCATAACTATTTTCACCACTTTTTGTTTTCTAATTTCATGGGAAAAGGGACAAGCGAAACTATGTAGGGTCCTCAGAATTATGTGTGAGGCAGGAAGAGAAGTAGAGTACTGATGTGATTTAATATTGACTCGGTATGGAAAATTAGTAGATGAAGTTATCCATTTGGACAATCAGCTGTTGAATTGCTTCAATGGAACAGATGACAGCCTTGATGAAATGTTTTATTTCATCCTTTCCAAAAGAAAGGAATATGTTGAACTTTGGAATGTTCTCCAGAAAATGTTATTGTTGTTACATGGGCAGGCAAGAGTTGAGAGAGAAAGGACTTTCTGTCAATAAACAGGTATCTGTTGAGAACCTCAGCAGAGAAAGCCTCAGAGCTCCAAGGCTAATCATTGACACAATGAGAAAAGCAGGTGGACCTTTGGAAATCATCATTAGCAGTGAAATGATGACATATGCCTCCTCTGCAAGATATAAGTACCATGCCTATCTGGATAAGAAGACAGCAGAGGAGGAACATGAGGAGAAAATCTGAGTTAGCCATGGATGAAGTGGAAGAACTTAAAGCCAAAAGCTGTGTCTCAAACCTGACATTGCCAGCCTACATGCTTCCTTTGTTCAGATGGCAGAAGAAGCAGAGTTAAAAGGACTCATTGTCCTTGTCACAGAGTCAAATACTCAGAAGAGAAGAGCAGAGGAAAAGATGACAATGGTGGCTCCTCCTTCCAAAATGATTGAAGAGAAGAAACAGTAACTATAATAATGCATTTAAAGCAATGCTGATGTCTGTTAAGAGAACAATTTATTTTGTATTAAATCTGATGCATAAGTTACATATTTCTGAAATAACAATGAATGCTAACCTATCTTCCAGATCATTATAAAGCAATTTTAAGAAATTATTTATGGCTTGAGTTTCTTTATTAAACAATACGGTTAGAGTGTCCGTCTCGAATGCGGGAGGTCGTGGGTTCGATTCCCAGCCAAGTCATACCAAAGACTTACAAAAATGGTACTAACAGCTGCCTTACTTGGTGCTCAGCATTAAGAGGTTAGTGTTAGGACTGGTTGGCCTGGTGTCAGGATAATGTGACTGGGTTTGACATCGTGCCACATGTCTGCGGCATGATGCCCCAGTGCTAGACATCACTCTAAACTGCCACAATGCAGACATCATAGCAATATGACTGAAAAATTGTTAAAAGATACATTAAAAATCCAAATCACACACACACACATTAAACAATAATGTAGTATTTTGCATTCATTGTTTTCTCATATAACATAACTTGTATACAAAATGTTAGTGAAATTAGGTCTTGGAAATCTGTGTTTGTGGTCTTTGATAGTTTGGGAAAAGCCTTTGAATTATCATTCAGAATTTTGTATGAGCCCTGTTTTCTCACTGACTACTTTCTTGTTTTTGTACCCCTTAAATATGTTGTGTAGCATAGTAATGCTATGCACTGTGACCCATTTTAGAAATATTTTGTGGAACTTGCACTTGGACAGCACTGCCATAAATATTGCATTCCATTTTGGAAAGGACTTGTCAATGGATATTTTTATACCCATGCTATTCTGCATGCTACCTCAGTTTTACACAACGTCTTTTCAAGGACTTCTTGGATTGAAACCAAATTTAGTATGAATTCTAATACTGGAAAGACGTTGGTTAGGTTCTTTTTTCAACAATTGAGCAAGTTGTTCTTGCTTAAATTTGAACTTTACTTACTCAACAAAGACGTTTTGCAGCTGCACCATTTTATATATATATATATATATATATATATATATATATATATATATATATATATATATATATATATATATATATATATATATATGAGAAGTTATGTACCATGAAAAATGTTGTGCCATGGTATGTCTGAACATTTTGTAAATGGTATACTGTAATTATATTAGGGAGCAACAGTTTAATTTTCTGGTGCTGGGATCTGGGAATTTTTATAAAACTTTCAAGTTCATAAATAGCTGGGGAACAATATCTTGGACTGTTTGATAGCAAAATAACACCACATTACATCCTTTATATAATTTGAAGAGAAAAGAGTTATCTTAAAATACAATATCTTAGCTTGAATGAAAATGGCATCCCCTCTCTCAAAGAAAATGAAAAGATTAGTACTTTACAGTAGATGAATGCACTATGTTAATTGTGTAACTGTAACTAACATAGGATAATCTTAGTCCCTGTAAAAGACATTGTGGTGACATTAGAGAGTATCATTGGTAAAACTATAAAGTCTTTACACTGAAGTCAACAACTTACTAGCAGGGAAATCTTAAATCATATGCCAACATCTAAGCAAGGAATATTTGTACTTAACACAGTAACATACTCTAGTAAATAATAAAAATTTCTTTTTTTAATTCACACATTTTGCAGAAGTAGTTTTTGGCCTGAATATCTTTCACAACTTCCCATTTGGCTGCCATATTGATATGTGTGATGTGTGAATATAATTAAACATTTATAAGTATATTTATAATATTAAAAGTTAATTTGTGACATATTCAGCTATTTTGTATTTTAAAAAATAGAATTTATTTTCCATTAAAATATGAAAATATACTTTTAATACATGCAAGTTAAGTTTGTAACAAGATTACTCAGGAATTTCTGTACATTCCTTACTGACAGAAAAAACAGCAAAGTACTGGTACTGTTAAAAAGTACTTAGTATGTACCACCAGAAAAATATATTGCGGTATGCCAGTAATACTGTGCATGTAACAAGGATCCCAACATTTTAATACCTCTTGCTAGACATTTCCCCCAAAAAAAACATGGCAGCTGATGTTTTTGAAATTTAATAAAAATGCAAATACCCTGATGCAATTGTTCAGTTTTAGAAGTTATTTTTGTCTCATGTTTTGTCGCTGCAGCATATTTGAATAATTAGACAAACTTAATTACCAAAAGATGTGCATGAAATAATTATGGGCATCTTATGTCCAATGTCTAGCATGTCATGTTAGTCATACATCGTGCAAGTTCTTTTGTCAGTAAAGCCTGGCAAATGTGTTTTGAGATCTCACATTTGTCAGTCAAGTCTGGGAAATATATTTTGAGATCTTAGTTTGTCAGTAAAGTCTGGCAAATATGTTTTGAGATCACTCATTTGTCAGTAAAGTCTGGCAAATATGTTTTGAGATATCTCTTTGGTCACTAAAACCATGCAAAAATGTTTAGAGATCTCTCTTTTGTCACTAAAACCATGCGGATATGTTCTGAGATCTCTCATTTGTCAGTAAAGTCTGGCAAATATGTTTTGAGATATCTCATTTGTCTCTAAGGCCATGCAAATATATGTTTTTAAATCTCTCATTGATATATGCACATAAAGGTCATACTTACATATGATGGTTGAAATTTTTATATTTTTCAAAATTTGAAGTGACATGTTAAATTTCAGTATTAACACGTAGATCAAGCTAAATTGATTCTTAACATCATATATTACTTACTTACTGCCCATTGGCAGCAAAAAGCGCCTACACTTTTGTATATCTTTGGCCATTTTCTCTAGTGTGCCCCAGCTGTGGCGAATCACTGTTCAGACTTCTGAATATATTCAGGCCTTGCTTAGTCTGCTCTGAATGAAGTTCTTGGTGCCTCCATCTTGTCAGATCATGATGCCCAGATATGAAATGCTGTTAGTCCTGGGTAAGTTTACATCTATCCTGATTGGTGTTGGTGAGACTATGTCAAGATACATAATCTCTGCCTTCTTATAGCTTACTCTCAGTCCTATCTGGTGTGCAAAGGTGTAGAGACATGTCTTTTCTTGCATTTGCTCATGAGAGTGGGAAAGCAACATGAGATCATCTGCAATGTCAAGGTCATCTAACGTGGAAAACTATGTCCATTTGATGCCCTTTGATGCACCTTCTGTTGTTCTCTGCATGACCCGGTCAATTACTTGGTTCAAGAGTAGTGTAGACATTACACATCCTTATCTGACTCTGTTCTTGACTTCAAAGCACAAGTCACAGATTCCCATGCTGCATGCGAAGCTGGAGTGAAAACTCTTGATGATTTGGGGATTCTGTAAACTCTGAGAATATGCCTAAGGCTGTCTTTGTGGATGCTTTCAAAATCCTTTTCAAAATCAGCAGTTAATGTACAGCTGTCTCAGTCTCTGTTTACTGTTCTGTTCTGTTTTTTAGAACGAAAATTTGATTATACATCCCACTCCCTTCCAAAATCCGACCTGTTCCTTCCTCAGAGATTTGTCAACAGCATCTGAGATCCACTTGATAACTTTGCCAAGAATTTACTGGGAATGTAGAGTAGAATGATGCCATGCTTTTGTTACAGTCACTGAGTGCTCCTTTCTTGGGACTCTTAACAATAACTCCTTTGGATCAGTCCTTAGGTACTTGTTGTCCTTCTCAATTTGCCATAAACAGTGGCTGGAGAATCAAGGCTGCAAGTTCTGAGTCTGTTTTCAACATCTCTGCATTCATGTTATCATGTCCTGGAACTTTGTCTTTTCAGAGAAATCTAATAGATGCATTGATTTCTTCTTTCTCTGGTGGAGCAATGTTAATGTCAAGGTCTTCCTCAGCTTCTTTGGTATCCTCTTCTGCAGATGTCAATCTGTTCAGAACTTCCCTAAAGTGTTCTACCCAGCATGCTTCCTGCTCTTTCTCTGTTGTCAGTAACTCGCCTTGTTTATCCTTGATATGGGCATTTGTCCTGCCATTGTACATGCCACAAACGAGCTTAGCGATTATGTATACATCCCCTTGTTCTCCACGACATGCTGCATTTTCAGATTGTGTTGCATAGTCTTCCATAAAGGTTTGTTTGTACTAGCTTCTTTTCTTGCTGGTCTGCCTATCTGCATTGCTGTTTGAGTCTTTCTTTAAGTCTGACAGATTTGGCATTTGCCAATCTCTTTTTTATGTCGGGTTTCTTGTCAATAACTTTCCATGCATCATGGTCGATCCACTCCTTGCTCTTCTTATCTTTGAAACCCAGACAAACTTCACTGCTCCTTTTCTAGACTGATGCAATCTGTTCCCATGCCGAGTTAATTTTATCAGTGTTTCTGGTAGACGTATCTTCTAATACTTGTAGAGCTTGGAATATATTTCTGACTTCAATGGTGAAGGCAGTCTTCATGGTGACATCTTGTAGCTTCACAACATTGAACCATCTTTGTATGGATGTATTGATGCCCGCCCTTCTCAACTTGAGCTTCACATGTGCTGTCGCAAGGTGGCGATCACTACCCATATCTGCCACTCTCCTCGCCTTTATATCTTGCAGGCAGCATCTCCATGCACCATTTACCATCAGATGGTCAACCTGATTCTTGTTACTGCCATTTGGTGAACACCAAGTAAGCTTGTGTATCTTTTGGTTTGGATTGAGAGTCCCTCCATTGACTGGATTGTTCATGTTGCATAATTCATGTCTCTTACCGTTGTCATTTATGTTACCACACCCGTATCTCCCCATAACACAATCATATTATGTGTTGATGATATATTATTCATTTGTGGAATTTACTTAAGATACCCAGATGAAAATTCCTTTGTAGTTTTTCATTGGTTATCTTTTACATGTATCAATTGGGATTATTAACTAGCCTTTCCACTGTTTTTCAACTTATTGAACTGTATTATAATATTTGTAAGTCACTGGAACAAACTCGGCATTGTAATAGATCATAAAAATATGTAGCTTTTACAAAATCCACGGAAAGACTGAAAATAACAATTTGGACAATTGTAATTTAAAAGTATGTGTTTCACATTCAGAATGTTGATTCATGACAAGTGCAAGTTTACCAAGATAAATTAAAATTTTAGCAGAAAGGTTATAATTATTGGCCAATTTATTTCTAGGAAAAAAAAGGGTCATCATTAATATTGAAATATGACTAACTGGATTCAATTTTTTAAAAAAATGGACTGATCCACTGGCTTAAGTAGTTAGAGCTGCCATCTCAGATACAGGAGGTAACAGGATTGAACCCTAGCAAAGTCATACCAAAGACTTACAAAAGGATACTAGCAGCTGCCTCGCTTGGTGTTCAGCATCAAGAGATTAGTATTAGGACTGTTCAACATAGTGTCAGGATAATGTGACTGGGTGGGACATGATGCTACATGACTGCAGCATTACTGGTGGAAAGTGGCAACTTATATGATTATTATGATTGTTAGATTGTTTTCATGTGAGACATGTGTCCAAACCCACACAATATTCTTGTTTTGGTCCACTTGACAAGTCATCAGTGAAAAAACTATACGGGTAATTCGCTCAAACATATCACAAAATTCATCCCACGAGTGGTCAGCGCCAAGGCAAATGCCCATCAATGCCATGAAATGTCATTAACATGTTACAGTTGTCACAGATCACTTTGGACACGTTTGCTTATTGATGCATTAAATAGATATCGTGAAAATATTCTTGCAGGATTGATTTGATTTTCAAGCATCATGTAGTCGTACACAACAAGATTATATTTACTTGCATCCAAATCGTCAATGGAGGTTGCTTCATCATTTATGGAAAAGAAATCAACAGTGGTGTTGCCACTCAACAACTGTTTGCTTCTAATGGGCGTTTTGTCACAAAACACTTCTTGAAAGCTTTTGAGAACATCATAGCATGGTTGATCTTGAGCTGATGATACAATCAATCCCGTCTGCCATCTTAAAATCATATTAAAAATATTTGAGTTATTTTATATCCAGCAAGGTTAATGATCAGTTTGCAAACTGAGTTTGCAAATAATATCACCAAGCTTGAGTAGCTTTGCTTGTGCAGAGAAGTCAGTGAAGTTAAGTTTTCTTTTTCCTGATGTCATGGAATAATAGAGTATATAATGCTATGTCTGCATAGTGTGTGCGATGTCGCAAGAAAACATAATGGACATGCATTGGTCTCGGGAACTTGTGTTTAATAAGGAGCAAAAAGATTGAAATTTATTCAGAAATGATTGTTTGTGATGTCGCTACTGCATTACCAAAACTATTAGGAACACTATGGGGTAAATATCCTGATATAAAAAAAACAATATGTATCTGGATGCAATTTATAAGAGATTAGTACATCCCTTGATATATGACTTGATTCTGACGACAAACCAAACACCTGGAGAAGCACATGCAAATCTGTCCATGCTGCATGTTACCAACACGATCTTGCTTATAAAACATAAAATGTCATCTATGTACGTTGATGTGCCGATGTGGTTTTCATTCGTGACCTGAATGTGATTAATCCTGCACTCGGAGAAAGAAAAGCTAGATGGATCATCAAAGGTGATATAAAAACCAAGATTGTTTTGGTTGGCCATTAAAAGTAAATTATACTGATATAAACAAACATGGATACAAAGAGCCAGGTCTTATTAAAAATACATAACAGTCTGCATGGGTATTACAAAGGTGAAGCAGATGTGTAACAAAAAATGCAAGCACGGAAAGGGTCACCCATGGTGTGGCTCGAGCATAGTTGGTCACACAGGCCCTGTGGCAAATGTAGCTACGAGTGCCAATAAAAAATTATTGTGAGTGGTTTGATGTCCAAATACCAAATGTGGTACATCAGGATGATGTCTTATTTCTTTCATATAGTATGTGGACCCGACACACAAGTGCGCACATACATACAAATACAGGTTACCACTGTCAATGTTGCAAGCAGATAAAAAGAAGCTGACTTTCTGGAATAAATGATTTTGCAAATGTCGCAGATGCGATTGAAAGCAGTTATGCACATTCACCACTAACATGGCCAAGATTATTACAAGTGGATCCTGGTTAAGAATTTCTTGGATCTGTTGCTGGACATGTCAATATACATCGTGACCAAACCATTGCAGAACGATTTAATCGCATACTTACATAAATATTATTTGGGTATTAGTACTCGTAGGAATTATTAATGAGGTCTCAACTATTGCAAGAATGGGTAACACGATTTCCATTAGTCATAGCTGCATTAAATAATAATATCAAATGTCTAATCGGATTAAAACTAGCTAATGCAATTCAATAAAAGACTGTCACAGTTACTAAGAAAATGATTTCACAAACACCATGGTTAGAACCACTCGGAAACAATTTTGCTTGGTATTTGTGTGCATCCGGAGAGTTAAAAAGTTGACAACGTCACACTACTGACCCGTTATGGTCCACTGATTTATTTACACTATCAAAACGGGTTGGTTTTCCAGGACACTATCCATAGCAGCTATTAAAATTGGGAAAATGAATTTTGCCAGACTAGACAATACCAGCTTCTGAAAGTGCAATGAATGAATTACCAGATATATAAAATGTAAAAAAAAATGTTATCGGGTCTTTTTATATATATACAATTTACCTCTGAAGTTCAGGAAATGAAAATGACCATGTGGAACTAGCACTTTTTTGAAAGGTACACATTTGGAGTAAGGCCAAGCTGTATACTCTAAACCCATATTATACCCATCAATCATACACCAACATAAAGGGAATTAAAGGTTCTTTGAACATACCTAAGATATACAATGTCTTTTTTAAATAGCCAGTATAACCAATGAGGAAATCCGGGGAAATTCTTTTTCTTTAAAATTCTAACCTGTGCAAAATACGAAACTGTAAAGCGCCACCAACGTAAATTGCCTCCACCATCTTCAGTCCATCTACAATGCACCGCTGTTACAAGCTATTGGTTAGTTGGCATTATATATAAAGGGAAGCAACTCGTGAAATCAAACAAATGTTCTAGGAAAAAGCACTAAAGCATTTTGCTCGATCTGCGGAGGTTTAGATAAGATTATCATATCGGAACCTTAGATAGCGAAGATGAAGTGACTGATTAACAATCCTTATCCATGCAATTTTCTTGCGAAAAGGTCTTGTCCGTTCGTCCGATATAATTCAAAGATACCATGTCCTACAGTGTGTATATAAGCCCCAGCAATTGATTGGCAAATCAGCGATGCCTTGTTTTGTTGTAACTAACGGTGTGTGTGTGTGTCTGTGTGTGTGTGTGTATGTGTGTGTGTGTGTGTATGTGTCAGTTCGAATTTGCAGTCTCAAGCTACAGTACGTGGCAACTATTTTCTCCTCGATTAATATCCCACCCTATTACCTTATTGTCAACTAGTAAGGCATTTAACGTTGTTTACTAAAAAAAAACATTTATTCTGAATTAGTTTTTTGAGGACACATGGGCTGCGTGATGTTTTTCATTATTTCTTTTAATTTAACGATGGTAATTAACGTTTATATACATTGCAGTAATGCCTGGTGTTTACTCGTATACGTTTCTTTGGTAGGAATGGAGAGGCTATTTTGCTGATAGAGAAAATTACATCGCATTAAAAGTGAAAATTCTTGGAATTTAAACTAATTGCTGACAATTGTATTGTTGTGGCTTATTTTGATTTTAGTATTCTTGTGAGGTAAAAAAAAAACTTTAACAAATTTACGAGAATAATGTTTACTGAAGACAAAAATTCTTTGTAGTGATTACACCAGTGTTATAGCGCTCTGGTACCTCAGGAGTTAAAGCGGATATTGTACTTAATGTGGGGATGGTTGGCAGAAGTATGTTCGACACCTCCATCCTGCATTGGCCGTGGCTCATCGCCAAGGTTTGTTCTTCTTGCTCCAGCCCTTCAAACGTTGTGCCCTTTCGAACTCAGCTTGTTCCCAGTGGCTGTTTGTGCCTGAAATCCAATCATATTTGTTCACTTGCCTTGCCGCTGTAGTGTTAAATTTTGACCCTCGTTGAATTCTGACCCTCCGGGTCTGCTTTTAACGTTTAAAGTTGACCCAGGGTCAGTTCTTAACGTTGAATTTTGATTTTCACAGTCGTTGAAAACTGATCGCAGCGTTGAATTTTGATCAGATTTCCGGGTCATTTTTTAACGGATATTGTTTTAAGTTATGCATACATGGGTTTATGAATCATCAATAAGGAAATGCTTAGTATGTATAAAATCAACAAAAGCAATGCAATGCAGTACATGTAGTAATGAAATTATGAATATAGTTATCTTCCATATTTGAAATGGATATAATATAATTTTGTTTGTACTTCGCCTGCTGCGTTCCATCAAACAATCAATGACCCTCTTCGAGCCTTAACCAAACAAAATCAGCCATGGGAATGGAGTGAAAAACGATAAAGCGTTTGAAAAACTCAAACAGAATTTAATAAAATAACGCAATAATAGCGTAATTCGATCCTAATAAGGAAACGCAATTACTTGTACATGCAATTCCTGTCGGTCTAGGCACATTATTAACTAATAATGGAAAGATTATTGCCTACGCCTGCAGAGCACTTTCAGATGTAGACCAACATTTAAAGAAAGACGTCAGAGTAGTATAGTGGGACGATAGGGCGATAATGGGAATTAGTATTACAAACCACCCTGGGACGATATGGCGACAAGATTTATAGCGACTATGGGAATTAGCATTACAGACCACCCTGGGACGATATGGCGACAAGAGATATAGCGACAATAGGAATTACCATTACAAGGTCCCGTGGGACGATATAGCGACAAGTACTTTGAAGTACAACCTGGGCCTGTATAGCGTCAAGGGAAAATTAACATAGGAATATATCATGGGCCTGCCTAACGTCAAGTGGAAATAAACATGGGAATATATCGTGGATTATAAACACTGATACCACATTTAAAAAATATTTTTTTTGGAGGGTTAGGCATGAAAGTCATTTGGTTCTTCTGCTTTGTCTTCTTCTACTTTCTCCATTTCTTTATCCATCTCCTAAATTTTCCCAATATTCCTTTCTTTTTGTGTTCCGACTCAGGAATCCAGTCTGGATGACCTATCGCTCTACATTTCTCCTGGACATTCATCCAGTTTTTGTTCATTCTCTCAAATGCTTCTTTTCTCTTTCTGTTCTCTTGTTCTTTCCTATCTTTTGCCCATGTGTCTTTAACGTTCTTGACTTCTTCTTCCAAGACCCTTTTCATAATTTCTTCTGCTTTATGGACTTGGTCCCGTCCCCACTTGACAAAAGCCCACTCTGTCAAATTGAAGATATCATCAAAAAAACACCTGATTTTGATAACAATTTCAAGAGACTGCTTCAATGTTCCGACTCTTACATATTCAGGCGAGATGAAACCTCTCAACTTCTTTACCTCTTCTTCTATCATCCCTTCAATGTTCTCCCTGCCTATTTTCAGATTGTTTGCAAAGTCCAAGCTGCCTGGGAACTTCCATTCTCTTTCAAGTCTTTCCACTACATACTCCGGATCTATCATCCAATACCAACTCTCCTTCAACTGGTTAAACAAGTCGGATACTGTACCATCTTCTTTTCGCTTATTCCTTAGAATGGCGCGAATGACGGTCCCTTTTTACATTTATATCTAAAGCACGGACGTGAAGGAAAACATCCTCTACTTTTGTCTTCTCATATTATCTACTATTCACACAAAGGTAATGAGACAAAAAACTAACCACAAAATCTACCATCCACTTACGCCAAGAAGCAGAAACAAACCCACCATTTACTATCCACACACGCAGAGATGACAAATCAAACCTCAAAATTTACCATCCACACACGGGAGAAGCTAACAACATAACCACAATCTACTATCCACACGCTGAGAAGCAAACATAACCATAATATACTGTCCACACACGCTGAGATGCCAAATCAAACCAAAAATTACCATTCACACACGTCAAGAAGCAGAAACAAACACACCATTTACTATCCACACACACAGAGATGCCAAATTAAACACAAAATCTACTATCCATACACGCGGAGAAGTCAAATCAAACCCAAACCATACTATCCACACACGGGGAGAAGCCAAATTAAACCCTAACTATACTATTCACACACACCGGGAAGCAAAAACAAAACCCAATTATACTATTAACACAAAAGAAAAGTTAAACAACCACACACTCTACTATCCACACAAACCTACGTGAGCGCTTACAAACCTCAATAATCTACTATCCACACATGGAGAAGCAGAAACATAACCATAATATACTATCCACACACGCTGAGAAGCCAAAACATAACCACAATCTACTATCCACACACGCCGAAAGCCAAAACATAACCACAATCTACTATCCAAACAGGAGAAGAAGGCAAATCAAACCCAAAATTTACCATTCACACACGTCAAGAAGCAGAAACAAACCCACCATTTACTATCCACACACGCAGAGATGCCAAATCAAACCATACAATCTACCATCAACACACGCTAAGAAACAGAAACAAACCCAATATTTACTACCCACACACGCAGAGATGCCAGTAGTGAAGGGGGATACCCTACGTACAATGGGAATTAGCATTACAGAACCCCTTGGGACAATCTACGTACAATGGAAATTTAACATGGCGAAAAATCGTGGGTCAATCTACGTACAAGGGGAATTAACATGGGAATAAATCGTGGGACAATCTACGTACAAGGGGAATTTAACATGGGAATAAATCGTGGGTCACTTTACGTACAAGGGGAATTTAACATGGGATTTTTTTTTTAAATTTTAAAAAAAGGGGTAGGCAATGGAAAGGCTATCTCTTTTCGAGATATATGGCTGGCCCTGAAAAGGGCCTTTGGTTTATGTTAATATGACCTTAACATAAAGGGCATTTGCGACATCTTCTTTTCCTCAAACTTCGTCTTACAGCAGGGCCATACATCAGAGTCCTCTTGAGGCAACCTTGTCTCTCTATATAGACTCTTCTTATCCACAGGCTGCTGTTGGTCCTGTGGACAACGGTCCACTTGGATCGGACATACATGAGCATGTCCGTCCTGAACATCATTGTTGACACAAGGGTTGAAGATTCAACGTCTGTCCACATGTTGAGGCTCCGAGAATAGGTGAATCAAAGCAGTGAACTGCGCTTATTTATAGGGACAGAAAGGATTGAAACGGATTGAGTTCATTCACCAATCCGAACACGCGTTACAGAATTCAGTCAGCCCGCATCCAATCCGAAGAGAGCAGTCTGTGACGTCACGTAGTCTATATAGATTCGCTAGCGTTTGTGTGCAGTCAATCTATGCGACAGTGATTCAACATGACGGAAACTCAGAAAACGATCCATTGGGCTGCACCAACAGGGGAGACTGCCCAAGGGAACCCGGACTTACTTTCAGAAGAGGTGAATTGGGATTTTGTGGATTTTCTCTCCTCGCAAGAATTTGTTCCGGAACCTTCGTTACCTTCTTCATTACCGCAAGTGGAGAATTTTAGACAGAGACAGAAAGAAGAATTGGAGAAATTTATACAATGACAAAAGGAAGCCGAACAAGTTTTTCTCCTACAGCAACAGCAGCAAGAAGAAGAGGTAAGAAAAAAACAACAGCAGCAACAGCAAGAAGAAGTAACAGCAAAGAAACAAGAGGGTGAAAATCAAACGGTCACGGTACTGTTGGACATTTTAGCGGAGTTAAGAAGTCTGAAACAAATGTATCAGACTTCTTTATCACGACCGAAGAGAATACGACCTTCCCGAGCTAAACACGTCAACCCTGTGACTAAGCCTACCGTACCACCCTTAGTGATTTCAACTCAATCATCATCAACATTACGCAGTTCAGAAGTAGGCCTTGGCCGTGGCAAAGGCATAAGGCAGTTAAAGTTGATTGCTTAAACTCACCCCTACACCATAAATAAAAAAGGCCCTTTTCAGGGCCACCCACATTTTTCGAAAAGAAATGCAATTTCAATTTGCCAATAACTCAATAAAAACCCACCCATTTTACCCTTATAGTACGTGTCTGTGTATGAGTGCGTGAGTGTACGTTCTTATTTTAAAATCAAAACTCAAAGACACTTACCTTTTATCATTCATTTATTCTTTTATCCATTTTTTTACAATCCAATTCACAATTCACAACACAACACTTTAATGAAAAGTTCATTGACTTCTTCTTTCTCCTTGTTTAGTCTCTCTGTTTTTTGAATTTCTTCACCGTCTTTTCCTCATTTTCTTCCCTTCTTCTTTTCTTCTTCTCCTGTTTCTTTGCCTCTTGTAAATAGAATTGTCTTTTTTCTCCCTCTTCTTCCTCTGAAGAATCCCTCTCTTCTTCCGAAGAATCCCTCTCTTCTTCTGAAGAATCCCTCTTTTCTTCTGACTCCTCTTGTTTCTTTTTTGGGCAATCTGGAGACCAATGTCCTTTTTCTTTACAATAATAACAGGTATCTTGACTTTTGTCTTTTTTATCCCCTGTTTTTTTTCTTTTTTGACGGTCTGGACACTCTGAAGACCAATGCCCTTTCTTCTGACAGATATAGCAAGTATCTTGACTTTTATCTCTAAAGGAAGGAGAGTAGTCCGTAGGCTGGTCTGAAGAGAATTTTCTAATGACCCCTCGCAAAGCTCTGACGAAACGTTCCATCTGGTTAGTCTCTTCCATCGTTGTGCTCGGCTTGAGAGTGAAATGAATAGTGAAAGGACAAGACACACACCCTTTTATATACGCTGGTCTGCTATGACTATAAAGTAGCTCATGGTGTTTGAACTTGAGTCATTTGACTTTTTGCTTTCAAGATGAAGAAAGAAGAAGAAGAAGAAGAAAGTAAGAGGCAGAAACGTGATCTATCGCCTCGTACCAGGGCTGAAATCTTGGTACAAATTCATGCCAGTGATTTTGAAGAGGACATGAGTGAACCAGAATCCGAACCCTCTAAACCAAGTTCACCACCCTTAGTCAACCCTGAAAAGTACTATTCCATTCGAGAGACGGAAAAGCGCTCCTCTAGAAAATTTAGAACCACGGCTTACAAATACACGGTGAAGTTTACAGATTTCAAGGCTGAAGTGCCGTTAGAGAAAGCAGAAGTGTTCATCACTGAGGTGTGGGATTCTTTGCTCACTGCACTCAAGCGACAATGTCAACCCAAAGAAGACGATCGCTTGAGACTTTCCATACAACACGACGGTTTGAAATCCCCTGTTTGGATCGAGTTTAGCACCCCTGCAGAATTGACTGCTTCCAAAGTCATGGACAAGATTCAACACGTACAACAATCTAATGATCAGTTTGACATCACCGATGGTAAAGCCACACTGGACATGACCCACGTCTCTCCTCCTCAAGGGACAGGACGCAAAAAGATGTTATTGGTGGACGACCTTCGCAACACCAAAACGAGTCTCGTCCGAATTAACAACCCTCATGACCAGATGTGTTTAGCCCGTGCCATCGTGGTGGGACGAACCTATGCCAACAAGAACGACACGGTAGAATGGAAAAGAACCTGGAACACTATTCAACAATCCGACCGAGCCAAACAACGAAACGAAGCAGAACTCCTGTTACAACAAGCCGGACTGCCCAAAGACACACCCTGTGGCATTCCTGAGATGCAAAAATTGCAAGATGTCCTAGCTCCACGATACACCTTGAAAGTGCACCCTCAAGAAATGCGCGGGCCTCTATTGTTTCGAGGCCAAGATTTTAAGGACGGAAAATACATTCATGTTTATCATCACGATGACCATTTCGATACCATTACCAGTATCACCGGATTCCTGGGATACGGTTATTACTGTGAGAAATGTGACCATGGTTATAACAATCGAGAGCAACACAAGCATTGTGGATCGAAATGCACAGGATGTTTGGCCTCTTCACCCTGTCTGAGCGAAGAACCAGTGCCTTGTTCAACTTGTCTGCGCACGTTTGTCAGCCCTACCTGTTACCAACAACATTTGAAGACGCAAGGTTCACAGCAGAAATGTGCTTGTCAACTCCTGAGATTGTGCTCTACGTGTGAACAAGTCATACGTACCAATAATACCAAGGCACACGTATGTTCAGGAAAGAAAAAATGTCACATTTGTCACCACATCGTGGACTTGGAACACGAATGTTACGTGCAAAAATACCAACCTCCAACAGAGAAAGAGGACGGTCACAAGAAGAAAGGCAATTTCATCTTTTTCGATTTCGAATGCATGCAAGAGACTGGCATTCACATTCCTAATTTCTGCGTGGCTCATCGAGCGTGCGAGAAGTGCATTCAAGAACCTATCTTCAGTCATTGCCCTCACTGCAGCAAAATTCCCGGAGGGCGTGAAAAAATCTTTCGAGGACCAAACACGTTAGCCGATTTTGCCCAATGGGTCTTAGACCCCGTCGACAAGACGTGGAGCCAAGAGGACATCGAACGTTACGGAGATTGTCATCGCCATGCCACAGTGATGGCTCACAATTTTTCCGGATACGATGGACAGTTTCTTCTCAGATACTATACGGAACAAGGCACCGAACGTCCTAAAGTGACATTGAACGGAGCCAAAATCATTTTCATGCAAGTGGGACAAGTGCAGTTTAAAGATTCGATGAGCTATTTGGCCATGCCTTTGAGTCGAATGCCTAAAACGTTTGGAATGACAGAAATGGCTAAAGGTTATTTTCCACACTTTTTCAATACGGAAGCCAATCAACATGCCGTTCTACCCCATTTACCCGAGGCTCGCTATTACGACCCCGACAACATGCGTACCGAACAACGAGAAGCTTTCTACGCTTGGTACCAGGCTCATGCCTCGGACCCTTTCGACTTTCAGGAAGAAATGTTAAAGTATTGTCGTTCCGACGTGGACATTTTACGGCGTTGCTGTGGAAAATTTCGAGAACTGTTCATGGAACACGGAGGGGTCGATCCTTTGAAAGAAGCTTGCACCATTGCCAAAGCGTGTTCCTTAGTGTATCGACAACGATTCATGCCTGAAAACACCGTGGCTGTCATCAGTCCTCAAACGACCCACTATGTCAAACGTCAATACTCGGTCAAAGCCCTACGTTGGTTACATTACTTGTGCGACAAGGAAGACAAGTGGATTCAGTATGCCCGCAACGGAGGGGGCGAAAAGACCATCGGAACATATTCGGTCGATGGCTGAGACTTAGAAAACCCCAAGATCGTGTACGAGTTTAACGGTTGCTTATTTCACGGATGTCCCGTCTGTTACCCTGATCGTAGCACTAAAAATCAGTTTTTACAACGAACCATGGAAGACTTGTACCAGGACACTTGTCAGCGACGCCTAAAGTTGGAACAGGAAGGATACCAAGTGGTGGAAATGTGGGAACACGAGTACGATCACCGTATGAAAACCGATCCCGAGTTTAAACGCCTTGTGGAAAGTTACCAGTTCATGGATCCGCTGAACCCGAAAGATAGTTTGTACGGAGGAAGGACCAATGCCACCTGTTTGCTGTACCAAGCCGACGAAGAGAAAGGAGAAGAAATCAAATACTTGGACGTGTGTTCGCTGTATCCCTACGTGTGCAAATATTGTCGCTTTCCTGTAGGGCACCCGCAATTGCTGACGGAACACATCGACCTGGTCAACATTCGACAATACGAAGGCTTGATCAAGTGCAAAGTTTTGCCTCCCACGAACCTATACCATCCCGTCTTACCTCACCATTGTCAAGGCAAACTGATGTTTCCATTGTGCCGTACTTGTGCCGAAACGTGCAACCAAGACCAACCTTGCCATCACAGCCAGGAAGAACGTGCCTTGACGGGAACCTGGGTCAGCGTGGAATTGTTCAAAGCTCTAGACATGGGATAGCAACTGTTAGAAGTGTACGAAATTTGTCACTTTCCCAAGACACAACAATACCGCAAGGGTGACCCCACGCAGAAAGGCATTTTCACAGACTACGTGGATGCCTTTTTGAAACTGAAGCAAGAAGCCAGCGGCTATCCTTCCTGGTGTCACACTCCCGAAGACCAAATAAAATTCAAAGAGAAATACTACGAACAAGAAGGCATCACTTTAGACCACATCGAGAAAAACGAAGGCAGGCGATCGTTTGCCAAAGTGATGTTAAATTGCTTGTGGGGTAAAATGGCACAACGACCGTGTTTACCCAAGACGGAATATTTGACAGAAACTTCCCGCTACTTCCAGATGATTCACTACAAAACCAAATATATGAAACACGTGGACGTCGTTCGAGAGGATTTGATCTTGGTCAATTACGAAGAAGATCTGGACTTTGTACAAGACGTCCCTTTTGGAAATGTCATCATTGCGGCTTACGTGACAGCCCATGCTCGCTTAAAATTGTACGAAGCTTTAGAACTGTTAGGGGAACGCGTCCTGTACTTTGACACGGACAGTTGCATTTACATCCATCACCCGATTCAACATCACCCTAACATCGAAGGAGACCGTTTAGGAGCCTGGACAGACGAGCATCCCGACGACAAGATTTTAAGTTTCGTCAGTGGCGGTCCCAAAAATTACGGCTACGAATACCGTGACAAACAAGGAGAAGTCCACACGACGTGCAAAGTGAAAGGACTGACTCTGAATTATCGTACCAGTCGAGTGGTCAACTTTGGGGTATTGAAAGAAGCCTTGCAATCGGGAGAGGATGGAAACTTTAAAGTGACCACCTACCAACCGAACAAAATTGTACGTTTACCCACTCACCACATCGTCAGTCGACCCTTGGAAAAAATCTATCAAATCGTGTACCAGAAGCGAGTTCGACTTCCCAATCACTTTACGTTGCCGTACGGTCACGTCGGTATTGGTCTGTATATAAAAAAGGAACCCTAGGCAAGATCGATAGTTCATTGTGACTACCAAGACCGAGCGAACAAGATGAATACTTTGAAAGAGGCATCGTTCCAGTTTGGGGATTGTAAAAAAGTTGTATCTTCCTCTAGTGTGACTAATATTGGATGGATAAGACCCATGCATTGCGACGGAAAATGTCCGGAAGGAAACTGCGATTGTCCATGTGGTTACCATTGTAATTGCATAACGGAGTTTGCAGATGAGTGCGATTGTGAGCCTTGCGATGGATACGATGCTGTACCTTGTGACCTGAGCGATGCCGTAAAGCATCATGGGAACTTTAGTGTCCCTACCCCTATCATGGAAAGTGATGCTGTGCGTGTCAAACCTGTGGGATGCGAAAGCGATGCCGCTCGTCCTCTTGGACATTTTACTGGGTTTCGTTTTAAAGGGGAATGTTCACCTTCATGTCTACCCCCCTACGGATGTCATCCAGCCCTGAACAAACTCCTGCCCATGTCACTCAACCCTCATCGAAACGAACCTGTGAAAGACGAATATTCGTTTCCTGTGCGTTTGTCGGAATACTGCGACTTTGAAAATCGTCTTCAATCGTTCAAAGGAAAATGGCCAAAGTATCTGGGAGGACCGACCCCTGAAGAATTAGCTAGAGCCGGATTTTTCTACTTGGGCGAAGGAGATAAAGTCAAGTGCTTCAGTTGCGGTGTGTCACTTCACCACTGGGAACCGCAAGATTCGGCCTACGTAGAACATGCTCGATGGTCACCGAATTGTCATTACTTACCCTTAGTGGGACCGAGACATTGAAGTAACTTCTTACCATAATAATCTGTTCATGGATACTTTACAAGAGAACATTCGTGCTTTGCCTGTGGAGTTGAGAGAACGCATTTATCGAGAACTGGTCAAAATACAAGTGAAACGTAAAGAACAATTGCATCCATTACGTCACCGGTGTTTGAACCACTGGTACCTGAAGGCTATACAAGGATTGATTCAATTGAAAGTGTTCCATCGGACAGACATTGATCAACGATCCTCTAGTTTTAAAAAGGATTGGTTTGGTATGGACGATTGTAGTTACATCATTGTAAACGTACTGCATCGAATTCCAGAGGAAGAGTTAACGAATTACCAACATCTTGAAAACAATGTCAACTTGGTGAAAGAGGAAACTTCTGAACGAATTGTAATGTGTAGATTAGTGACTCAACGATTTAAATTTGACACTGAAGTAAAACCATGTTTGTGCAAAGAGTACATTTCTTGTGTCAGACCAAAGAGGATTTAGTATGACCTATTCATGGATACTTTGCTAGAGAACATTCGTGCTTTGCCTGTGGAGTTGAGAGAACGCATTTACCGAGAGCTGGTGAAAATACAAGTGAAACGTAAAGAACAACTGAATCCGTTACGTCACCAGATCTTTAACCACTGGTACCTGAATGGTATAAGAGAACTGATTCGTCAGAAATTGTTTCAGTGGTCAGACCTTGTTCAATACTTCCAGGCCCCCGATGATTCACGTGTTGATCATTTTGGTTACTTCGAGATTCACCTAGAGCAACCCATTGAGGAAGACGAGGTAAAGGATTACCAACATTTGTTACGTGGAATCTACTTAGCGGAAGAGGAAACTTCTAATCGAACTCTGACGTTTCGGTTACAGTATGCAAGATTTACATTCCCAACTGGAGAACGAAGATCACTGGCTAGAAAGTACGTCTATTCTTTTCGAAACAAAGAGACTATAAAAACAGGCTGCTATGCCACGACTTATGTCGTATGTCATCCAACAGATTCCGTGGAAGGAACTCAATGACCATATTCAAACCGTGGATCATTACCATCGATTATTACAAGAATTGTATCCATTCAATTTGGGACGACAAGTGGTGTGTGTCTTAGTGACTTGTTTTCTGGGATTTCGTTTACCAGCCGATTCTTTGTGGACTCTTTACGATCAGTACTTACCACCTCCATGGCCTTAAATGGTCACGAAAAACTCCTTTTGCTCAAAGCCTTGCGATTTCATCTGGATACTTCTCGACCTCAACAGGAAAAAAAGATTCGTCAACTTTTAGCTACCCAAGACGTGTATGACGATGTGTGTGTAGCTTGTGACTTACATCCCCATTGGACAGATGTCCGTGCCTGGAAAGAATGGGGTTTTGAGGCTTGGACCCAAGAAGTGGCCCAGTATGCACGAGAGTTGTTCAAGGAAAAAAATTACTTTTCAACCCGTGTTAGTGACGGTGCCAGAAGAACCCGTCACCCAGGACAGGACTGTCGTGGACAGGCCTGAAAGACCCTTTCGGGAGGACACTTGTGTGACCTTACCCCCTACTATAGAACTGGTTAGAACATTACCCAAAACATGTGGTTGTTGTACAGACACTTGTGTTTATTCCACATTCATCGTTATCATGTGCCTTTTATCCTTGTACTTAAGCCTTTGGCTTTTATGTATTTTTGTCTTTCGTATTCATGTTTGAAAAAAAAACATTCAATAAACGTGTTCTGAAAAAAGTATATAAACTCTTGTCTTGTTTGTTTTTCGTGTCACAAGTGACATTTCTCACACCATGGCTACCTCTACTGTCTCTGCTCCCTCTTCCTCTACTGTCAAAGTCATCGACGAACACTTAGATCGTGCCAGTTGGGAGGCTTTGTATCTTCGCCATCCCTTTAACATGCTCATTGCTGGACCTAGCGGTTCAGGCAAAACCGAATTCGTCAAACGTTTGATCGAACATAAACATCATTTGATCGATCGGCCCCCTCAACGGATCGTGTGGTGTTACAAAGAGTGGCAATCGGCGTACAGCCTCTTGCGAGAAAGTCAAGGCGATTCCATCGTGTCTGTGGAAGGCATTCCTAAAGAAGACGACGGCATCGTCTCTGACTCCCGTCAAACCCATTTGGTCATTTTCGACGACATGTTAGGAGAAGACGAAGAAGAAATTAAATTGTGGTTCACGCGCAAAGGGCATCACCGTAATGCCAGTGTCGTTTACATCACCCAAAATTTGTTTCAACAAAGTAAAGCCCATCGCACCATCAGTCTCAATGCGCATTACGTGGTCTTGTTTAAAAGCCCTCGAGATAAATCGCAAGTGCAAGTCTTAGCCAAACAGTTAGGAACGCCTTGGCTGACTCAGGCGTACGACGATGCCACTCAAACACCACACGCCTATTTACTCGTCGATTTGAAACCTACGACCCCCGAGGATTTGCGATTTCGTACCCACTTGTTTCACCACTGGTGCCAAGACGGAGGGCCTGTCCTGTACACGTCTCCGTCCTCGACTTCATTTCACTCCCCATGAAAAAAAAATCTATAAAAACCTCAGACCCTTTTTCGTCTGTCTCACACAGTGTGAACATGACGTCCCTTCAGTCGCATCTTCCCGTCAAATTGATTCGTGCCTTGTATGGCATCAGTCGAGAAAAAGATCCACAAACACGAGCTCGTGTCTTAGAAGCTAGTCTCAAAGAAGTCTTACGATGGTTCACGGTGACGGCACGTCAATTACTCCAAGGAATCATTCAGATTCCTCATCAAACCCAACGCTTTTTCGATCGAAACAAAGTCGCTTTGGTCCAACTGGCCGATCCCCGCATCGACACTCAAACCAAAAAACAAATCATTTTGAAACCTGGAGGGAGCGGTACTCTAGGAGGGGTCATCATTCGCTCACTCTTAAGATGGGATCCTAATGCCCCCAAAGTTATCCCCAAGACAAAAGTCCAACGAAGCCCCAAGAAGAAAAAGAAAAAGACCAGGTCCCCAAGAAGAATAACTTCTCCAGTGGCAGGACCCTCCTCTGACCAGACACCACCACCACCACCCCGGAAAAAGAAAAGAAGCCCCCAGAAAAAGAAACAGAGAAAAAGTCCCCAGAAAAAGAAAAGTCCACAGAAGAAAACTAGTCGCAAGAGAGGCACATCGGCCAGGACGCAACCTTACACTCGCAAGCCACGACCTGCCACAGCGGTGACTGCGTCTCCGGCAGCCTCACGTTTATCCACTTCTCCGTTGATGTCACCAGGAACTGAAGAGTACTTGGAGACGTTGATCACACCAAGAACTTCTCCGTTGATGACCCCCAAAAGAACTTCCCCAGTGGCAGGACCTTCCAATTTAGCGGCAGTGGCTGCTGATCACAAAGTACCTTCTCCCAAAATCAAAGTCCATGAAAGATCGGGCATGTTACAAAGTTTACTGGATTTGTCCAAGCAAGAACTGGCTCGATTTAGTCCGTTACGTACCCCTGCACGACGTGTCATGCCTGTCCTCAAACTAATACGCCGTAAAGACAATCAGTGGCGACGCGTTCCAGTATAAAAAAGGCCTGTGACCGAGTAGGGTATCAGTGTTTTTAGGTGCTCCTAAAGACTCAAAGATGTCACCCTCCAGAAAACCCCAAGGAAAGAAAAGGAAAGGACTGCCACCACGTTTAGCCAAACATGGGGACCTGTTATCTGTCCTGTCCAAAGCTTCTCCACCCCTACGAAAAAAACTCATTCAAACGGCCTCCAAAGAGGTCATCGATACCGTGTGCGAATGTTGTTTGAAGGTTTTGAAAGGCACGATCCCTTTGTCCAAACACCAGAAACAATGCTTGAGCAAACATCGTCACGTTCTTCGCCAAATGGTTCGAAAAAAAATTCCCATTCGTCAAAAAAAGAAGATGTTGGTCCAACGTGGAGGCATTTTACCTCTCTTGTTAGGCCCCATACTGAAAGGAGTCTTGGGAACCATGTTGGGAGGACTGGTGGGAGCAAGATAAAAAGGCCCTCGGAAGTCCCAAGATCTCAGAATCGACCCCTGACAACCCCATGGAAGGACGAAAACTAGCTTTAGTGCCTTACAAACGATGGATGGAATACCATCGGTGGCAAGAACAACGCACCCCGCATTTACCTCCCAATCCCCATTTGAGCGAGATGTCCCAGTTACAACACGAATTGCAGTCCTTGATGGATCGCCAAGATTTGTCCGAAACAGAAAAATCGCAAAAGTACGGTCAACTCTTGCAACGACTACAACTCTTTCACCAGAAAGCTTTAGACGAAACAGCTCTACCCACTTTGAAAGATTTTAAGACCTTGATGAAAAGTCCAGCACCATCACCAGTACCAGTACCAGCAGTACCAGTGACCAAGACAGAAAAAGGAAAAGAAGAAGAAGAAGAAGGGTTTCAAACTCCACCAGAAAAAGTACGCAAGTTAACAACACCACCTACCTCCAGAATTGGATGGATTAAAAAGATGATGGCCACCCCTTCTTCATCACAAGAGAAAAAGAAAGTGAAGACAGAAGTGAAGACAGAAGTGAAACAAGAACCGATATCCCCCGCTCAGACATCCTCCTCCTCTTCAACACCTATTGCTGGTCGCACACGCAAAGCATTGCAATCCAAGAAAATACCCCAAGAGAAAAAGAGTAGCCTCTTCCAAGAGTGGGTGCCTTATTAAGACACCAATCAACACAAAAAAAATGGAAAAAGTCTTAGCTAGCATTTACTACGATCCCTCGCATCCTGCAGGTTACGCAGGAGTTCAAAAATTGTATCGTGCTGCCAAAACGCGACTGAAAAGTCTCCGTTTACCTCAAGTACAACGATGGTTACAAGAACAAGCTACCTACACTTTACACAAACCCATTCGACGCAAGTTTGCCAGAAGTCGCACCCGAGTGGAAGGCATCGATCATCAATGGCAAGCCGATTTAGCCGATGTCTCTCATTTGGCCAAGCTACAATCGTGGCTACAAATATTTGTTTTGTGTCATCGACGTCTTTTCCAAATTTGCTTGGGTCGTGCCTTTGACTTCCAAATCGAGCAGCGAGTTAGTGCGAGCCCTGCAACGGGTGTTGAAACAAAGCGGTCGTCACCCTCTTCGATGGCAAACGGACAAAGGCACCGAATTTCTGAACCAAGCTTTCCAAAAAGAATTAAAGAAACGTGACATTCATTTTTTTACCACCGAGAATCCCGAAACCAAAGCCAGCATCGTGGAACGTTTTCAACGCACTTTGAAAGAACGCATGTGGAAATATTTTACGCATCACCACACTCTGAAGTACATCGACATCTTACCGCACTTGGTGCAAGCGTACAACCAATCTTACCATCGAAGCATCGGACGTGCCCCGCAGGACGTGACTCCCGACAACGAAGTGCTGGTGTTTGAGCGCCTGTTTGGTACGTCCCCGACGAGGGCTGTCCCCAAGAAAAGTGGAGAGTTGACCGTAGGAGATTGGGTGCGCATTGGCAAAACCAAACGCACTTTCGACAAAGGTTACTTACCTAACTGGACGACCGAATTGTTTCGCGTCACTGGACGAGTGCATGGCCGTCATCCTGCCGTCTATAAATTGGAAGACATGAACGGAGAAGTGCTCAAAGGAACGTTTTATTTGCCCGAGTTACAACGTGTGACCAAAAAAGAAGACGACGTGTACGACATCGAAAGCATTCTCGAACGCAGAACCCGTAAAGTGGGCAAACGACGTGTCAAAGAAGTCAAAGTACGTTGAAAAGGATATCCACCCAGTTTCGATTCTTGGATCGACGCTTCGCAAGTCATCGACTATAAAAAGAAGAAGTGACCATCATGCCCTTTCACACAGCAGCAGACGCAGCTACGTCGACCACTCCTTCTTCCCCTAGTTCTTCTGTGCAAGATTTACAAAAACAACCCTTGTGGGTGTGGTGCGGAGAACGTGTGCCTAAAACGCAAATCGTCTTTTTCTGCCAAATCTTCGTGGTGCATTGTGTCATCGGGGCAGCCATTGCCAATCTAAGTTTGCAACAAGGAGACAAACAATTGTGGACCATTTTATTGAGCAGTTGCATCGGTTACCTACTTCCTAATCCCTCCCTGAAATTCTCCTCGAACGGGAACGTTGTGTCCAGTGCCAGTGCCAGTCACCACTCCAACAACAACAACCACAACCAGAACCCCATTTTGGGCGGAGACACGCCTCTGACGTCCACTAACCCCTCGGACAGCCACAGAACTCTGGAATTATGAGTCACCGAAACCAATTTTACTTAACCTTACCCAGTGACAGTTCCATGGAGGTGTTTCCCAACAACACATTGTGCTGTTACACGGCCAAATTACCTCAAGCCATCCCCTTAGATCACGAAGCCCATTGGGAAGTGGCTTTAGTGGAAATGATTCACCCAACCCAAGTCCACAATGTCCTTCCCAATCAAAATTATTTTAAGGTGGAAGTTCATGACAAACAATTGCAAGATGAGTTGGATAAGATTGGCACATATAGCAATAGAACCTATGATGACAAAACTAAAACGTGGACCTACAACTTGTTCATTCTGTCAGGCTATTATTTCAGTGGTCATCATTTGGTCAGCGCCATAGCCTCCAAGTTTAATGGCGTGTTCCATAAAGCTTTGGGGAATGTCCAAAAAAGTGTCACCCTCGAATACCACAAAATAGCTCGTCGCTTTCTGATGAAATTTTCTGAGGGGTCCAAAAAATTCATGTCTTTCTTATTTTGTCCTGAATTGTTTGACATATTGGGCGGTGACACGGAGATGAGGAAGATAGGAGAACAAAAAAAGAGCCCCGAATTACCAGTCATTTATGACAACGACTCTTTTGCCAAGTATTTTCGTTTCCCGGTAGAACTGAACCAAGGACTGAATTTGATCTTTGTGTATTCCGATGTGGTGGAATACAACGTGGTGGGACACACCTCCGTGCCGTTACTGCGTGTCATTCCTTTCAAAGTGGATTCTGCCACAAACGCTGACGAGGAAGGTGGAAACACTTATCACGTCCACCGCGAATTTGTCCATCCTCAGTATTTACCTGTCAGCAAGTCGTATTTGGACACGGTCAACATTACTATAAAAGGAGATTTGGGACAAAATATTCCATTCACCAAAGGAAAAGTCACGGTGAAACTCCATTTTCGAAAACGGTTCTCTCACGACTCGTAAGCAAGTCATGTATCCAGTGTACCGAGGGGTGGCTCGACAACGAGGACACGGTTTAGGAGACATGTTAAAATCGGCCTTTCGTTCAGTGGCCCCGGTGTTGAAACCGATGGTGACACGCGGATTGCACGCCTTGAAAGATGCGGCACTGACGCAAGGCAAAGAATTTCTCCAAAATGTCATCATCGACAAACAAAACCCTAAAGAAGCCTTCATGAGGGCTGGCAAAAATGTCTTGCTGCAAACGGGCAAAGACATTTTAGGCCGACGAGACCTACCTATAAAGTCCCTGCACGCTACCGAGTCAGGCATTCAGCGAGGACAAGGCAGAAAGAGACGTCGAAGAAAACACCCTTTCACCAGACTTCAAGCTAGAAAGGCCAAGAAAAGAAGAACCGTTCGAGACTTAGACGTTTTCGATTATTGAAACACAGAAAAATGATGCACCGAGAGTCTTGCGCCTGTTCCAAGACGGAACTGGATCTGTTTGCCATGCCCCCCACCATGATGACCATGCAAGAATCCCAATGGGTGGAATTTTACCCCGTCTCCTCACTGACCGATTCCGCTCCCATCGAGTTTGAAATCAAAGGACAACCCGAAGATTACATCGATTTGAATAGCAGTTACTTGTACTTGAAAGTCAAAGTTCTAGATAAGGGAGGAGATACTATAAACGGCGAAGAGAAAGTAGCTCCCATCAACAATTTCATGCATTCCTTGTTCAGCTCAGTGGACTTGTACTTGAACAACAAACTGGTTAGCAGCAGCATGGATACTTACCCTTACCGTGCCTACCTGGAAAATCTCTTGACGTACGGAATAGATGCCAAGGATACTCATCTCAATGCCTGTGTGCTGTGGCAACCTGACGAAGCGGGCGAATTTGATAAAACAGGTCTTGACCCTGACCCTAAATCAAAAACAACCACCAATGAGGGATTTGTAGAACGAAGAAACAGAATCAAAGATGGACAGAGTTTAGAACTGATGGATCGTTTGCATTTGGACATGTGGTTGCAAGAGAAATATTTGCTAAACGGAGTGAATGTTCGCCTGAGACTGAATCGTAGCAGTTCCGCTTTCCATTTGTTGGCTGATGGTGATGCTACTACTGGTGGCAATCCCAAAAGCAAAATCGAGGAGGCCAAACTCTACGTACGACGCGTAGAAGTGTTACCCAAAGTAGGTAACGACATCAGTCAAACGTTGAGCAGAACGACCGCCAAGTATCCCATCCGACGCGTGGAAGTGAAAACGTTCACCATTCCCCGTAACAATCAATCCATAATCGAAGATCATCTGTTCCAAGGACAGTTACCCAAACGTTTGATCCTTGGTATAGTCGAGAATGAAGCCTTCAACGGAGCCTTCGCTAAAAATCCTTTCAACTTTCATCACTTTGGCGTGTCCAAGATCGAAGTCAGTCGCGATGGCAAGACCTTGTGTACCCGACCTTTCGAACCCGACTTTGCCCAGAAGAATTACTTGAGATCGTACTTGTCCCTGTACGAAGCCACGGGACAGTTAGGAACCAACATCAGTCACGGCATTACGTACGACGATTATGACGGAGGCTACGCTTTGTGGGCTTTCGATTTCACTCCAGACCAAGGCAGCGACGAGGGACATTTCCACCCTATAAAATCTGGCCAGATTCGTGTGGAACTTCAGTTTGCAAAGCCACTGGACCAGACAGTGAACGTCATCCTGTATGCAGAATTCGATAATACCATAGAAATCAACAGTTTGAGAGAAGTCATTCTAGATTACTAGAAATCATGGAAGACTGTCATCCCTCTTTACAAAGTGGCGAAACTTTGGAGATGGAATGTGAGGAGACCGTGGAACGAGAAGAATCTCAAGATAAAGACGAAGAAGTTGTCATGATGAAGTCAAGATGGCCAGAACAAGAAGCCCATTTAGTCTCCTGTTTTGCCAAACACTTGGTCGACAAAATGACGGAATTGATCAAGAAAAATTGCTATGGATGTCAAAACGATCATCCCAGTCAAATTCAACACGATAAATGCCTGATGTTGAGTCAAGAAGAAAAATTGGACGAGTATCTGGACGAAGCTTGGAGTCTCATCTCGAACAAAGACGTGTTGCACCAGTGGTATAAAGACTTGCGTGAACATTCTTGTCCACCATTAACCACTCAAGAGATCCATCGTATCGAAGCTCTCCTGAATCAGAGTGAGGAAACAGAACGAATAACCGTTTATTCGTCAGACATTTTCAAGCAAAAAGTCAGGATCGAATTGACGACTTATTATTACCTGTGAAGAAGAAAACAAACACAAATGGATACCTGGGAACTTTATTACCTTTTGAACCACAGTTCGTATACGTCTTCTTGGAATCCTGTCGTCTGTGCTAAAGATGAACTCCCTCATCGCAAACCTAAAGACCATCAAGCTTACGTGATCAACACGGACGACAGTCATCTCCCAGGAACCCACTGGGTAGCCGTCTACTTTCCTCAAGAAGGCTGTGTGGAATATTTTGATTCGTACGGATTGCCCCCTTTGGAAGACGATATCATCGACTTTATGAGAAGAAATGCTCAAACCACCCGATTCAATAATGTGAAATTACAAGGCACAGATTCCTTGGTGCGTGGACAGTACTGTGTGTATTTTCTGCATCATCGCAGCCTGGGCTATTCCTTAGAACATTTAGTGACTCATTTTGATCCTCGTTCTTCTTCAAGAAACGATGTGAAAGTAGATCGATGGTTCTGTGACCATTATGCTTATCTTTTGTCTCAAGCTAGGAAACGTAGTGTCCATCAATGGCCTAATGATTTCCAACAGTGGAAATCACAATTTCATTCACAACGTTGTCAGCCCTGTTCAAAGTAAATTGTAGATTGAGAAAAAAATGTTTGTGATTTGAAAAAAAATTGTTTGATGTTATAGTGTTGGATTATTATTAAAAATGTTGTTGTTTAGTGTTAAGTGATTTTTGAATAAAAAATGTTGTGTTTTGAAAAAAATGCCTTTGTCTTTTGTTTAGCTATAAGAATGTTGGATTGATGCTCTTTCATTTCTTACTATCCCTCTCATGAACGTTGCGGCTCGAAAACCGTGTGGGATGTTTTCCTTCACGTCCGCGCTTTGACTTTAAGAACCGGGTTGTTCCCAGTCTAGCCATCCATTGTCGACTCATCCTCCTAAGAAGATGTGCTCCAAACTAGCTAAGCTCAACGAAGCCTACGTGAATCTGCATAGGGTCAGACACAGTCTGATACCGAAGCCAGAAGAAATAGAGAATGTGAGAATGTTAAAAATCACTGAAGACCTGATAGAAGAGCTCTTCAGAGAAGAAATGAACAGGGAAAAAGAAGAATGGACAGAGAAGTACAGACTTCAGAGACAGCAGCAACAGCAGCAACAACAACAGCAGCAACCTGAACCTGACAGAGGCTTTGTCGATTGTCGTATCGACACCAAAGAGTTCTTCTTCTCTTTCCGAAGAAGCAGACCTATCGCCAGAAAGTCTATCCTCAGAGGCCATCGTATTCTTAGAAACTAAAAAAGAATGCCATAGCAAAAAACAAAAAAAAGCCCTTTTCAGGGCTACCCAATACTCTAGAAAAGAAATAACGATCAATTTGCCAATGTGTGTAGGTAGAGTGGTGTGAAAATAATCACTAACTCTTTTTTAAAAAAAATGTGAGGGTATGTGTTTGTGTGTTTGTAAGTGGTTAAGTAAGTTGGTATGGGTAGTAGATTAAAATGATGTTTGTTTTTTTGGCTGTTAGAGGTGTATATTTGGGGTTAAATTGGATTGCTTTGCGTATGTGTATAGTCTATTGAAGTGATTTATAAAAAATTTTATAATAGTGGTGGGTAGCATAAAAAGTGAGTGAGTGTTTCTTTTAGGTCCGCGCGTTGTTGTTGTTTTTTTTGGTTAGTTAGTTAGTTAGTTGGATTATAGTGGTTTTCGTTCTTTTGAACATGTACCACTTTTTTATTCACGCACTGCGTGATTTTTAATTACTCCTGGGGGAAGGAAAAGGAGCCTCATCCCCCAGGCTTTTATGTACTCAAAGAGTACTTTTTAATTTAGCCACTCAGGTGTAGGACTAACTAGTCCTTAACAACCTGACTGAAAGGCTAATAGACATGAGTGGGAATAGTCACACCACACACTCGTGTTTTTTTTTTTGGTCATGATCTAGGTAAGATGAATTTTATGTTTTTAGGGGATGTTTTCCATCACGTCCGCGCTTTCAGTATAAATTGAAACTCGCTGGGGCAGTCTAGCTACCCTTGTTGATTGATCAACACAAGAATGAATAATAGAATAGTGAAACTGTTAGAACTCCAGATGCACCTGGAATATGCCAGGCGCATAGTAAACGAACTATCAGCGGAGGCTATCGTAGAAGAAGCAAGAATACAGAAGGAAGAAGAGGAGAGAAGACAGAGGGAAGAGGAGGAAAAGAAAAGAGAAGAGATGATGTCGTTTAATATTCCCGAGACAGAGGATTGGGGTGCTGAAGCGAATCATCCTCCCTCTGCGCTCCCCAGAAGAAAGGTGAAAGAAGACTGGGGAAGAAGATGCGTGTGCGGCGCATGGCCAGGAAGGTGCAACCATTAGATAGGTGCATCTGGAGTTTAAAAAAACAGCCCTTTTCAGGGCTACCCAATACTCTAGAAAAGAAATAACTATTAATTTGCCAATGTGTGTAGGTAGAGTAGTGTGAATATAAACACTAACTCTTTTTTTAAATTGTGTGAGGGTATGTGTTGGTGTGTTAGTGTTTATAAGAGCTCAGGTATGTTTGTGTGAATAGTAGATTATGGGTTTCTTTATTGTTTCTTAGCGTATGTGAAGAGTATAGTTAGGGTTTTATTATATGAAATGAAAAAAGTAGGGGATGTTTTCCTTCACGTACGCGCGTTGTTGGGTCATGATCTAGGTAAGATCCATTTTATGTTTTAGGGGGATGTTTTCCTTCACGTTCGCGCTTTCACTATAAGAACCCACAGTGTTAGTTGTTCAAACCATTCTGCAAAGAATAAAAAGAAGATGGCGTCAAACCAAATGGACAAAATACAAACCTTACAAGACGTTTTAGACAACTTAGGAATAATGGAACAGATGCTAATAAGACTGGTTGAAGACCATTATTCCTATAGTCCCCATCGTGTAAAGATGGAAATTAACAACTTAAGAAAAGCAAAGGACAAGATTAGTGGTGTGATGAAGGAAATAAAGGAGGAGAAGGAGGATGAAGAGGAAAAGATAAGAATAAGAACATGGAACGAAAAAATTGAAAAAGAAGAAGAAAATGAGAAGAGGAAGAAAGAAGAAGAGGAGGAAGAGAAGAAAGAAGAGGAGGAGAAAAAAAAAGAAAGAAAAGAAGAGAAAGAGTGTTGGAGATAAAATAAGAAGTTGGTGGAGGAAAAGAAGAAATTAGAAGCAGAAGAAAACCCAAAGGCCCTTTTCAGGGCCCCCATATTTCTCGAAAATAGATAGCCTTTCCATTGCCTACCCCTTTTTTTAAAATTTAAAAAAAAAAATCCCATGTTAAATTCCCCTTGTACGTAATGTGACCCACGATTTATTCCCATGTTAAATTCCCCTTGTACGTAGATTGTCCCACGATTTATTCCCATGTTAATTCCCCTTGTACGTAGATTGACCCACGATTTTTCGCCATGTTAAATTTCCATTGTACGTAGATTGTCCCAAGGGGTTCTGTAATGCTAATTCCCATTGTACGTAGAGTATCCCCCTTCACTACTGATGCCAAATCAAACCCCAAAATCTACCATCCACACACGGGAGAAGCTAAAAACATAACCACAATCTACTATCCACACACGGAAAAGCAGAAACATAACCATAATATACTATCCATACACGTGAAGGTTTAAAAACCATACTCTCTACTATCTACACAAACGTACTTCAGCGCTTACAAAACCCAATAATCTATCATCCACACAAACGTACGTGAGCGCTTACAAACACATAAACACACACACACACACACACACAATTACACCAGGAAAGGAGGGAGTGTTTATATAAACACTACTCCACATTCTCACATTGGCAAATTGAATAGTGTTTCTTTTCTAGAGTTTTTGGTTAGCCCTGAAAAGGGCTGTTTTTTGGAACTCCACATACACCTGTTAGTGATGGCACCTTCCAGGTCTTGCTCCACAAACACATCTTCTGCTCCAGTAATTATCCCAGTTGATTGTAGTAGATGGGAGTGCAGAGGCTTGATGATTAGCCTCAGCACCCCAATCTTCTGTCTCTGGGATAATATAAACTTCCCTCTCTCTTCTTCTATGTCGCAGTCTAGGATGTTGTGGCCTTCTTATTTCTTCTTCCCAGCTTTCAGTTGGGCGAACCACAGGTAACTGTACTACTGGTGGAAGAGTCTGTGGCTGTGGTTGAGATTATGCTCAGAGAGCCGATTCCAGTCTTATCGGTTCATGCTAAATGTGATATTTTGTGATCAAAGGTCCAATAGACTATATATTTGGTTTCCGCTCCATATCACCCTTACATGTTGAGGGATTTTGAACAAATAACACATAATATTAGCTTAAATGTAGCAAAAACTTAAGAGATTTTGCTTGTTTTTTGGAAACTTGATTGCTCCCAACTATTCAATTATATTCTTCAGAATTTAAAAGATTAATGGAATGTTCGCTACCCAAGCACAATATAATTTAATTCCAAGTGAAGGATGCCATTTTTGGAAATCTTTAAATATAGATAAATCGTGCTAAATTAGCGATATTTTACGGCCGCGGGTTTTACGTTTTTCTTGTAATAAAATTAAGGAAGGTATTTTCAAAATTTAAATATATATATATATATATATATATATATATATATATATATATATATATATATATATATATATATATATATTGTTTACATTTGGTCTAAACGTAAACATTGTCAATTGATCTCTGCTTCTCTGTATTGTCGGCTGATAGTTACATGATAACCGTTATAAACATTGGTGTATTTATAGGGAGATAAGTTATATCCATGTATATTGATAACAGCTGAAATGATTCGCATTAAAATGCATGCCATTGTAAGCTTTTAAAAATCTTGTCTATCAAGAAAGGGTCATTGTTTCTATTCCCAATCGATATGATTTAAAAAAACAATATAATGCATAATACATGCCGATGCATATCTGAGATTTTTATTTGATGTAATATCATGACAAAACAGTTAGCATTATCGATTTTAAGAGTACCGGTGTGCAATTTTAAGATCGTATCAAAATGTCTTAAATGCACGTATATATAAACCGCAAGTGAAGGCGCGGTCACTTCAGAAACATACACGGCATATTAGGTCAAACAAGAGTTCCATCGCCACCCCTTTTTTGTCGTATCGCTTGAATATTATTTTGTAATTTAAAATGCAGAATGTTTACGAAAATAAAATAATATGCATTTCCCAAAAATAATTTCAAAAATACATTATAAACTAGAAAACGTTAGAACAAATTGCATATCAATACTTCAAAATTCAATTTGAAATAAATTAATAAAAGAGTGCCCTCACTGGGATTCGACCGCTTATACACATACTAAACATATATATATATATATATATATATATATATATATATATATATATATATATATATATATATATATATATATATATATATAACCTGCATTTTCATTTAATAAAATCCTAATTTTACCCGATCTACCTACAGTAACAAATAGACAAAGTCGTTCATTAGTATGCATCTTTAAACCGACTGTAGAAGGTTTTATTCATTATTCACGGGTTCTTATTTACTGTTATAATTATCCTCAGGGACGTAGCTAGTATATGATTGATGATTAGGCATGTTGAACGGCGAAGCCTCGAACTGCTAGAGGAGTGGGGTGTTTGTGGGTACGGGGCAACATTGTTACAATCCAGAGGCTCTGAGATAGCATTTCATGCATCTTGTTGAGACTTTCTGAACCTTGGTACTGTTTTAATACTGTAAAAATAAAAAGAAAACATCAAATTCTTATGAACAGACTCAATAAAATCAAGTTTGCTACTATCTTGTTCGTGTTTTTGCTTCTAATGAATCCTCTTTTCCGTATGTATTGTATTATATAAATATAGATTTCATATCGGTTTCGTGAGTGAAACTTAAACCATTGAAAAAAATCGTCAAAATTCTGTGTAGGCAGCTACGCTCCTGATCATCGCTAATATACTTACTGTTCAGTTGTTTACCTGACCTGTTGAACCTTGCGACTTTACCGAAGTGAAACATAGTCATTCATTTATCAGTTTGTCTAATTTGTCCAAAGCAAAGTTCAGCTATTTTGAAAATGTTCCGCATTTTGGGACATTTAAAAAAAAAGTATAACGGAGAGAATTACGATAGTGACAGATTAAGAACATTCTATTGCACACAATTGTTTCCTTAAAAGAAACAAAAATTAAGAAAGACACAGCTCAGTGAGTAATAAGTTGATTTCACTTTAGAAGTGGTTCAAAAATCAACGTTGAGTTTTGATAACAGAACATTTTACCCTAAGGTCATAATTTCACCTGAACGGGTCGTTATTTAACAGGACATTAAAAAAGGGTCAGTTTTTAACGTGAAATTTTGATCACGTTGAAAAATTACCGACCGGGTCAGAATTCAACGAGGGTCAAAATGTGATACTACGTCTGGGTCGTTATTTAACAGGACATTTAAAAAAGGGTCAGATTTTAACGTGAAATTTTGATCACGGTCGTTGAAAAATGACCCGGCGGGTCAGAATTCAACGAGGGTCAAAATTTAACACTACACCGCCTCTCCTCTCTTGCTATGATGGGGGAGTAGATCGATATCACTTAATCCGTGGAAACGTAGACAGTCCCTTCCCTTCACATCTAATGGTTCAGTTTGCTGTTGTGACGATGCTGTTTCCTCGACAGCTAACCGCAGACTGAATGTGAATGACCGACTGAATTTGGATTAAAGACGCGTTCGTCCATTCGAGCATGTACGTCTAGTTAATTCCCACACGGTAGGATCTTTAGTTACTCGTACGGGAGGGAATCAGAGCAACCCTCCCGTACACTTTAATGTATACACCGTATGCTTTTTAGTTGTGTCCGATTCCGTGACAATTAAGTCCCACGGAACGTTTGATGAGTGGGAATTGAAACACACTTACTCTTCATGATACAGTCTGTATAGCTGAACGACGCTTGGTGAGGATTATTACCCCACTCAAAGTGCTACCCCGGTTCCGTGCATACATGCTCATAGGGGGACCTGATTTTGTAGACGAGTGAGAATCGTCCCACACACTCGTTTTTTAATGTCCCGGCCGGCAGTGGAGTTGAGGGATCCGGAGAAAGGCACCAGACGTCAGCCGGAACGTTCCTAAAACGCCCATGAATACTAGATGTCAAATTATATCCAATTGTCTAATACGGGATATATCCTATTGCAAATTGTGTAAGCCACACTCGTAATTAGAGTCACACTAGTTAGATGTGAATTTTCCTATCAATGAATTTTGGACTAAAAAGTACATTGTGTACATATCATAATGATTAAAAAATATTGAAATAATAGGTCTAAGAGACCAGATGAAATTTGTTCACCGTATTAGAAAATATGGTTTTAATTTATGGATATAGATAATTGATCATGGTTGGTTAATAAGCATTATCGAATTGGGATTTCAAGCCAAACTGAAATTTCTTGATATGAGGCAATGGTTGTCTAGCCATAAGAAGGGCCGAGGTTAAACCTCGTCCAAAATCAGTTCTTGATGATTCTCAGGCGGTAAAAAAAAACAACGTAGGTCGGTAACCGTGACGTGACGGGTTGTAATGCCGCCACTGTGGTAGGTGTGTTATGGTTGGGGTGGGGTGCTCCCAATATTCTATTTAAATTATTATAGAAGTCCCACCCAGGCGCGATTATGGTTGGAAGTTAAATTAGTGAAAGATAGATGTAAAGCTCCGAGCCCCCAGTCAGCAATGCCAACAGTCACATGATTGAATATGATTGAATATGCAAACAAGTGAAATTCAACGAATAACAATTTAATGACAATTCAATAGTCAAATGATTACAATTTCTCAAATACTCTACTTCTACTCGACCCTGTGATATCATATTGCATCATTTAATTAGCAGCGTGAGATAGCTTTCCACCTGCCTTTGTATTCTACTCATCTGTGTATTCTTCTCTCCCATTCCTCCAATTCCTTCTCCTCTTCCTCCCGACATCGCCCAAATTTCTTCTCCTCATCGGCTTCTCTATACTCCGCCTTCTCCTCCTCGACTCCTTTTCCTCTTCCTCCTCGACTCTCTCCACCGACTAGACTTGTCGACTCCGACTGCTCTGCTATTCTCATTTCCGTCTCCCCTCTCAAAGACGCTTGACTCAACTGAACCGGACGTTCTGTCCCCCAAAAAGCTTACTGTGAAAACACGCATTTCTTTACATTATAATTCATACAAAGTACACAAATATTCAAATATCCATGCTCCGATATATCCGTACATCCATATTAACTAATCTTACAAACTTCTACCATTTTCCAAATTTACAATTCAAGCAAGTGTAAAATAACATATCACATGAATAAATGAACTAGTTTACTACGAAGTAACCTAATAGCGAATTATCAAATTAATTCTGACCACAAGCTAACAATCTTCATAATTCTCTACATAATACTCAAACACGCCTGTAAATGAACACTACAAAGGTAGTTCTATGTACTACTATCCTAGTACTTAAGTATACATACTACACATAATTCCAATTACAATGCTGTAATATTCTGAAAAAATCGAGCTAATAACTCACTGACCTTTACGAAGCTTCGTATTTCCTTAGAATCTCCTCTCTACATTTTACTGCCAAATTACGAGTGGCTTCCTCGGAGTAACCCTATATTGCTCAACAATCTTCCTAGGCGAGACTACGTTTTCGCTTGCTAGTTAGAAGTTATAATTCTGATCGAAATTGTTATCACACCCTCTATCTCAATTCCAATTGGGGATCGCTGTGGTCCGATCCAATCAAACTTAGAATGTCCTTCTCGCTATTTGTCCACGTGGGGACGGATTTAGAACACGCCCCGTTCACTCGCGGGTTCCTCTCATCTTAGGACAAAGCTGTAACACATAGGCTGGAAGTCGCTCTATCTAACTAACCCATGTGCCGATCCAAGGTCGGGTCTTCTCTCTGGTCACAGTAGCCTTGCGTACTATCCTGCGGAAATATTCAGACATCAAACCATGGCTTGTAATAATACCGTTGTTTATACATGACTTACGAAATGGGACTGAGCAAAGGTGACACCAACTACTAGGTCTTCCCAGTCTGACCTCATCTGGAGTTTACTTTGTTTAAACTATTGACTTTGATCAGTTTAATCGACATTATTATCGCTCGAATGTCCGTGATCGCGCCCGCTTAATATGCGAGATCCCACTGGATGGAATACTGTCCTCTCATTAGTTAAAAGAAAATGACGTCCTGTATTTATTTATAACATATTTTCAGTTGGCGAGTGAGAAGGTAGTATTCCATTCAGCGCGTTGTTTTTGCATATTAAGGGGGCGCGATCAGGGCCATGTCGAGCAGTAGCGTGGGTCGATGACTTGGCATTCCTTAAAGGTATTATATGAAGTCAGACTTTTGACAGGGATAAACAGTTGAATGCCTGAGCTAAATATCGGTACCAAATTTATTAAGCTACGCAAATCGTAGCTTGAAATATCAGCGTTTATTCTTAAATAGGTCGCGCGAGCAAGGAGACAAGTGTCCTCCTTTGTAGTTATTACATAGTACATATATGACAGGTCAATTGTGAGCAACGATACGAGCCCCTGTGGCTGTTAGTACCATTTTTGTAATTCTTTGGTATGACTCAGCCGGGGATCGAACCCACGACCTCCCGCAACCATTAGGCCATCGGAGCGGTCCATTATTGGAGGAAGAAGAACCCATGTATTACCAACAAAATGACAGGGGAAAAAATACTCTAAAAATGAACATGAAGTAATTGTGACCAGAGTCTCCTGTCGTATGTATGCCTCTAATTACCATTATGAGCGGTAACTACATCCGGACTGTGGACCAGGTTATTTTTAAGGCCAACTCTGCGTGAAAAAACAAGCTGGCCGACTCTCTCTTTTTGGAGCAGATTCCAATTCTCCTGGACTCTGGAAATTCGATAGGTGGCAACTTGATTATTCTTGGAGATTTCAACTTTCACTCTGACTGTCCCGGAAACTCAGATACATCAAAACTCATAGATTCCATTAATGTTTTCAACCTCAAACAGTCAGTTAACCAACCCACCCATGAACATGGTCACATTTTAGACTGGATTCTTCATAGACCTGATAATAACATTCTACGGTCCTCCCTGGTATCCCATGACCTTGCATCAGATCACCTCTGCATTATATGCCATCTTGACGTATCAGTCCCAAACCCTCCACCTTTATCTGCTACTAAGACAAACCTCCGTATGATAATCAGAACCAAACTAATGCACGACATCCAATCTAACCTAACAACGTGCTTACCTCCTACCGCAGAACAACTCGATAACTGTCTGCGTTCATTGCTTGACAAACATGCCCCAGCAACCAAGTGCAGACTATCAATTCAAAAGAGTTCTCCATGGTATAGCAGTGTTAGGGACCAACTTCGCACTGCTAATAGAGACCGCCGTAAAGCTGAGAGGCTCTGGCTTTCCACCAGACTCACTATTCATAAGCAAATCTATGAAGTCGCTAAGAAGAATGTCACAAATATAGTCCATGCAGCGAAATCAGCCCACGACACTACTAAGATGATGGAAAGTTCCAGATGCAAAGAGCTCTTCGAGATTACTAACAAGCTAATGTCGAGGAACAAATCAACACCACTTCCAACTACCTTCTCTCCAGTCGACCTTCCGGATATGTTTGCAAATTTCTTTCGTGACAAAGTACAAACCATTAGAGATGTGCTTGACACCACAATTTCAATAGACTCGTCGTCACCATACAGTTGGGATACAGAATTTTAGCGGCAACCATTAGCAGCATTTGAACCTGTCTCTGTGGATTTCGTACGTACAATCGTGATGAAGAGTGCACCAAAGTCATGTGAACTTGATCCAATTCCAACATCACTGCTGCTTGAGTGCTTAGGTCCAGTATTGCCTTCACTAACTGATGTTATTAATACCTCTCTCTCTCTCTCATCCGGGGAATTCCCATCATTTTTAAAAACTGCCATTGTAAAGCCTCTCCTGAAGAAACCAACAGTAGACCATAACGATTTAAAGAACTACCGCCCAGTTTCTAATCTCCCATTCATATAAAAAATCTTAGAAAAGGTTGTTCTATCCCGGCTTGTATCTCATCTAAATTCAAACAGTCTTTTTAGCAATGTACAATCTGCAAATCGCCCTTGCCACAGTACTGAAACTACTCTTCTAAAAGTAGTTAATGACATTCTCTCTGCTTTGGATAGCGGAAAGATTACAGTCCTCACCCTTCTTGATTTGTCTGCAGCATTTGACACAATAGACCATGATATATTACTTCACCGTCTCCAGCATGTATTTGGCATTCATGATACAGCCTTAGTGTGGTTCAAGTCCTACTTAGTTTTGTATCTGCAAATGGAATACACTCCAGCCCAGTTAATCTATGTTGTGGTGTTCCACAGGGGTCTGTTCTTGGACCTGTTCCCTTCATTCTGTACACTCAGTCGCTTTCAAGTGTCCTAGATCATCATCCAGTGTCTCACCAATTGTACGCTGATGACACACAAATATACAAATCTAGCCACCCAACTGAAGTTGATGCTACCATCCAAGGTGTAGAGAGGTGCATTTCTGATGTGAAATCATGGATGACATGTAACAAGCTGCAGATGAATGATGATAAAACTGAGGCCATTCTGATAACAACACAAAGACTTTCTCATTCACAACCTTTACCTCAAACAATAAATATCAGCAACACCAACATTAAATTCACACAATCAATACAAAACCTAGGTGTTACTCTGGACAGTACTCTCACATTGAATCAACATGTCATGAACATATGCAAGGCTGCATATCTTGAGCTGAAACGTATCAGCTCAATTCGCAAATATCTTTCAGTTGATGCCACTAAAACACTTGTGTGTTCATTAGTACTTTCAAGACTGGACTACTGTAACTCAGTTCTGTCTGGTTCATCTCAATATCTACTCCAGAAACTTCAAAAAGTTCAAAACACAGCTGCTCGGATCATAGTTAGAGTATCACGATCAGAGCACACCTCCCCGCTGCTCTGTACCCTACACTGGCTATCCATTCGATCCAGAATCAAACACAAAATGTGTTCTCTGTGCTACGTTTCACTGTCGGACTCTAGTCCAACATACATATCCGATCTCACCCATGTGTACACACTAGCAAGATAATTACGCTCCTCTTCTGACAATCGTATACTCATTATTCCCACTATGAAAACAAAGTCGTATGAACAGCGTTCTTTTGCATACCAGGGCCCAGCAACGTGGAATGAATTGCCCACTGAACTTAGACACAAAGACACAGTGATTACATTCAAGAGGCCTCTCAAAACTCACTTATTTCGACTGCAAGAACAAACTTATATCCCTAATAATGTTTCCTACCTGAAATATTCTCAGCATGTTTTTTTATTTTTTAATGTTTTTTTTCTTCTAATTTCATGGTGTTTGAGCAGCAGAGAGGGCGGACAGCCTCTAATTGATTCACCCGTATTTCGCCAAAATAGACCCTCCTGGAAAATCGCAAAATAAAAATAAAAATCGCGATATCCCATCATATCACTGATAAGTTTTTCTAATCGCCATACATCGAAGGAAAATACGCGATTGTGTCGGTGCCAAGTTGGAGACAGCACCCTCTCTGCTGCTAAATATTAAATCATTATTATATCAATAATGGCAAACATCGGAGAAACACATTCCGCTAAATTATCTCGAGAGCGATTAGAGGCAGGAAAGAAATATCTTCCTGTTCGTGATTCTGTAAGACAAAAACTTCAAGAACGTCAAGAAGCACAAGTTGAATTTGCTACGGGTACAGAACAGTTATTTAAACCCATTACAGCGGTTACTGAAAGAGCTATATGGGGAGATATTAAGGATGAGGAGGAGAGGAAGAAGGTTATTCTTCCGGTATTAAAACAAACCGCTGAGCAGACTGAAAAAATAGCAGCGAGAACTTTAAAAAAAACACAAAAAAGATTTTACGAGATCTTCCAACTGACATAGCTGCAGCTCAACCTCCACCTGATGAAAAAATACTTGAAGGTATTAACAAAATTCGTACTGAAATAGATGATATGAAAGATCGTGTACCAGAAACGGAGCAAAGGGCCAGGGTTGACATAACCGATAAATTTAACTACAGCAGTATTGATCAGATAAGAGGATCTAGAAACGTAAGTGAATTAGCTGGTTTTGCTGTAAGAAGTTATGATAAACGAGATAGCGTTTTAAAATCCGAGTATGCCAATGATCCCGTAAGTTGATCAAGCTAGAAGCAGTGATACTAAATATATTGAATTTATTGACAAAATAAATGAATATTCTACACTATTACAACAACGACGATCTTCACCGCGGCGACGAACTACTCAACGACAATCTCCACCGCAGCAACAAAGTACTCAACCGCAATCTCCAGAAGAAGAATTTCATGATGATGCACCTGGAGCAACCGGAAGTGGTTTTATTACCTGTCCTAATAATATCCTCGATGACGTGCAACGGTTAGAAGTTCTCATAGGAGGAAAACGAGCTGGAAATAACTCACCGGAAATAATTAACGAGGCAGCTGATATCTGTCCATGATTATTTCAAGGCGGTATCATGGATACTGATATTTACCGAGAACTTATTGATGAGCTCGTTGATGATTTTCATAGTGACTAATTGTATCAGTGATTGGATAAATAAATAATTAAATAAAAATGATCGTACATAGTTCTCATCGTAGACCAATCATGGTAAGGGTTATAAACTCACGATTACCAGTATACTGGATGACTTACGGAAATGGATTAGGTGATGTTGTTCGGGGTTTATTTACGAGGATGGCCCCTAAAGCAATGCCAATTGCAAAACAATTATCGATGAAAGCAATGGATATTATTCGTGATAATGCTCCTGGTGCTATTGGTAACGTTGCCAGTAAAGCGTTCTTGGCAATCAAGGACACACTAGCACGATTAATATGCAGACCGCCACAGCCAGTCAAATTACCAAGCATTAAAGTGATGCCCGAAAATGTCAGTAAAGTAATTAATCAAGCCTCAAATCAAAAACTAGCAGCGCTGATAAATCAAGGGGCTGAACAAATAAATACAAGTCTGATATCAGGAAGTGGTCTTAGTTTTAGAAGATAACAAATTATAATAAATGTTTAAACGTACATCTGACCCAGCGTTTGACATGGATGCACCAGTACTCAAGGATGAGTCCGTGCGTGATTATCAGTATTATTCTTATGAAGCAATATCGCCAAATCAACGCGGACGAATTGAATTACGAGTTCAGGATACAAATATATATTTCTTGCCCGCTGAAGCGTTTATTGAAGTCACGGGTGAACTTGTAACAAACTTTGTCTCTAATACAGAATACGGAGCTAATGTCAGAGTTGGATTTGTTAATAATGGCATCATGGCGTTATTCAAAAGTGCCATATACATGATTGATGGAAAAGAAATTGAGACAACCCAGGATAATGTTGACGTTGCTACAGCGATTATAGGCCTAGCAAGATATTCAGATGATTATACTAGATCAGCTGGTCCGACTATGATGTTCGCTAAGAATAATTCTGAACATCCCGATGGGAGGCCTGATATTGTAAGACGACCAAGAAACTTTGCCAACAACGCTGACGCTGATGTGTGGCCAGTGGTTCATAACAACCCAGATTACAATTTAGGATTTAGAACACGTCAATTAATGCTGAAAACTAATCGTAGAAGATTTTCATGTGCAATCCCACTTTCCCACATCTTTGGATTTTGCAGAAATGTCAGAAAGGTCATTTTTGGAGCCAAACACACAGTTGTACTTGTGAGAAAAGGTGATGATAATGATGCTATCTGGCGAGAAAATGGCGCTGCTGATGGTAAAGTAATATTATTTAAACCCTCATTGTGGATGCCGGTAATGACTCCATCGATCGCTGAAGAACAGCGGCTACTTTCTTTTATGGATCAAGGCGGTAAATCAATATTATCATTGTTAAGAACAACTACCGATAGTAATCAAAATCACGTCAATGAATTTACTTGGCAAATATCATCAAAGCAAGGTGTTTCAGCACCAAGACATATCTTTGTTGCTTTTCAAAATATTGCACGATTAAACAATCAAGAAGGAAATCCAATGGTATTTGACCAATGTCTCTGAAGTATCTTTAAGGATAAACGGATATCAAGGACCATCCGAGGATATATTATTGAATTTTAACGATAATCAGGTAGCGCGTGCATATCATCGTTTGATGACATTTATGGGACGCGATCAAAATATTGATACTGGTTTGCAAATATCACAGTTAGATTTTACATCACTGTATCCGATTTATTACTTTTCGCTGGAACACCTTGATTTAGTTAAGCAACCTGTCGTTCAGAGCTACCGTAGCCCCAAGTGGTCTTAATTACAGAGCAATTGCTGTTATAGTCAGCGATAAAACAATGTTACTTGAAGGTGTTGGTGGACGAATGAGAGTCATTGATACACCAGTGGAAAACATGTAGATAATTAGATCAATCGTGTTAATTATGAAAATGTCATACAATCACGTTAATGTCACTCTGACTCCCGGTCAGGTGAAAAAATTTACAATCGAAAAATGCGAGCGCGGGGGTAACAATAAAACTAACGCGGGATCAAATTACCAATGGTGGTCGGGTCTAAGACTTCCAAAGGGAACGGGTCTAAGACTTCCAGGAACTCCGTATGGAGCGGGTCTAAGACTTCCAGGAACTCCGCATTCATGGTACTCCAGGCGCCGTTGACGCCGATGTCAAATTTTGATTTACTCGATGCCGCTAAAAAATTAAACATAAAAAATTTCACAGGTGTTTTTATGCGAGATCAGTTACCGCGTGAACCAAATAATCCAGAAACTGGAATTATTAATCCCGATAACAGCGATGGTCCAGGAACTCATTGGGTTGCTTACCCGACACATCCACGTGGAATTGTTTATTTCGATTCGTATGGGTTAGCATCGCCAGTTGAATTTCTAAAATACGTACAAAGCACTCCCATTCCAGTCTGGTATTCAACGCTACCAACACAAACATTAACTGATCCACCAATATGCGGCCGTGAAGTAATTAATGTACTTGACGCGTTATCGAGATCAACCAAACCACCTCACAAAGTCGTCCACGAGTATACCACGGAACGATTTAACATTTTAAACAATCCCTAAAGAATAATGGTTGATATTTACGGAAGACCTCTCATCAAAACAAAGACAACAAACGCAACGACGTAGATTTATCAAAATATGCGACCAAGGATGACGTCGACAATCTTTTAAACCTATCTGGAATAGACCCAGATGAAGTTGTTATTTTTACAGGACCGACATGGAAAGCTAAAAACCAGCAATATCAAATGGAATGACATAGTTCGACGAGTACTCGATACGGTCACATCCCTGTGTTTACTGACAGCGGAAAAATCAGAGACTCAAATATATCGTTCATAACCATCAAAGATGAAATTGCAAAAAATGTCGCTAATCGCTTAAAAAATACCGGTGACTCAATGACAGGTGAACTCAACATGAACGGAAATAAAATAGTGGTGTAAGAGATCCAACATCCGACGAAGATGCCGCGACGAAAAAGTATGTTGACGTTAACTATGGCACCGATGATGGTAAATTATCCACGTTGCGGGCCGAGTATGATGTTCACGTAAGCGCGTTTACAAATTTCCGTAGAAACTTTGGAAAAATTAATGAAACCGCAGAGGAATTCTTCGGTACTCCGCCCGCCGCTTATATGAAACTTTCTGATATCAAAACTAACATTGACACAGCCAAAAAAACACTAGAAGATGTCGTAAATGGAATTCCTGAGATCGTTAACAAAATTAGTCTGATTAAAATTCCATCCGGAGTAACTCCAGGGCATATCACCAATATCGTATACACGGTATCATCTGGATTCGCAACATGGTCAAAACAAAATAATACCATCAAATATACCGCAACAGTCACTGGAGTGTATAGACTGTCTGTGTTCAGTGCTGCAAAATTTGAGATTTTCACAACATATCTTTGGAGACATTCAACTGATAAGTTATCCGGGGTTGTGACTATCATATTAAATAGCGGAACCGAAGAAACATTTATACTGGAAGCATCCGATAAGAAATTAACCGCAACATCTTTCTGGTGGTGTTCGGAATTCGTAGCTGAAACACCTCAATTGGTCACTGCGTAAAATAATAAATGGCCCCCTTAACAGAGTTAAGGATGACGAAAGTCAACAGATGCGCAACAATATAGATACGATCAAGTACGTAAATGGCAGTCAGAGTTAAAAACCATCATCGATAAATACACAACAAAATTAAAAAACATACCGGCGACGTGTAATTGCGCTTGATGCGCTAGCTTATTCAGTATCCGCGTTAGTTGTGTCCACTGGGGTAGATATCAGCGCTGACCCCGGTAACAACTGCAATCGCGGTAACAATATGTGTTTCATCATCAGCGGCACTTGCAGGTTTTTTTAATATAATCACAAAAATATATCAACGTGCACGAACACAAAATACCATGACGCGGTTACACGATTAAACACAGCAGCAGCAGCATACTCAAAATTATCGTCGCTGATATCATCAAGCCTCAACGACGAAACAATATCAGATTCCGAATTCGCGTCAATAGTTAAGACATACAATGAAGTCCACCATTTGAAAACAACGAAAATGAATAATGACAGAATTACTTCAGCAGATAGCCGCAAATACAACTCCTGCAAGGACCACGATGATAACAGTGAGCTTAACCAAGCCTGAATTCAGTATTAATTTTCCAACTGCGATTCCGGTAAGCGAGTTCGCGCTGGCACAGTTGCGAGTATATCACAGTTGGCCAACTATCAGATCAAAATCATTTGGTGGATTACCAGCAAATAATTCGTTTGTGTTTGCAAATAAAAATAAACAAGATGGTACACCCGACTGAAATGTTGTTGGAATACCAACCGGGTGCTATCAAATCGAAGAAATTAATGAGGAATTGCAACGTCGAATAAAAAATATCACAGGGAAAGAATAAAAAATAGCAATAACAGTCCATGAACCAACGCTGTCTTCTGCAATCTAGATAAACTCTCCCGACTACGCCGTAGATATATATCAGAGTTCGATCAGAACAGTGTTAGGTTGGCCTGAAATTGCGCCAGAATATCATGGACCACCAGAACCACGTCGGGATGATTTTATTACAGATGAAAAGAAATTTATAACAATTCCATAATATAGAGAGAAATTTCCATGGAATGGAGCCGGTGTGTTTAAGCTTTATGCTTTTAGTGGTGAAGAAAGAAATTTGGAAGTTTATGAAATGTATTCCTGCCCTATTAATTCTGAAGTCAAACAATCAATCGACAATATACAAAATCTGTTTTTGTCGTTATCGCAACATTATAACGATGATATAAAACAACAAATCATTGAGTCAATAAAACATCTAAATCAATTGGAATCAGATCATAATTATGTTAAGGAAACTTTCATTAAGGAAGTATATATCCATACTCTTTCTTTTCCCCGCCCTAGAAAACCATTTATCAATTATTATAGAATAACATAAAAAGAATATGAAGGGGAAGGCGATTTTAAAATTTTAGTACCAAAATTTAATAAAGATGAACTAAAAAAAAATTATTGATACAAATTTTCCTAAAATCATCGAATCATGGAAAACAATAGCTCCACCTCCGGTTATTCTCCGGTACAACAATGATCCACAAGGGCAAGGACGACATGTATCTCCGGAAATCGTAAATATAACTTCTGTGGTCGCGGTCAGTCTTGCGTGTGATGTAATTCGTAACATCTACAGCACAGACACAACAATATCAAATCAAGCCCAACAAGGATTTATTCTTTATTCATTCACGCCAAAAGACCCATCTGGATTTTTGACTGTGCAAGAGCCGGTCTATCCGCGATGCCATAATCAACTGTTACCAAGAATAAATTTCAAACTAACAGACCAATCAGGCCACTTGTTGGATTTGGGAAATAAAAATGTAAATATTAAATAACTTTTGAAATCATGAAAGTTTTAAATCTACGATTAAAAAAAATATAATTCTCCTGACAGTCAAGGTGGATATTTTTTTTTACTGACTGTCGCTCAGAAATTAATTTTTTACTGAAAATCTGTCGAATTTGTTAATTGTGAAGGGTATTTAGGTAGTCAAAATCGTGCAAATAGTCGGATTTGTTAATTCTGGAGGGTATTTAGGTAGTTAAAATCGTGCAAATCGTCGGATTTGTTAATTCTGAAGGGTATTTAGGTAGTCAGAATCATGTGCATTGACTGATTTCACAAGCAAGTATAAAATTTTTATTTTGGGGGACGGGCAACATTTAGTTATATATATTTTATGCACATCATTCGATTCGCTAATTCTGATAGGGTGTTTGCTAGTAAATATCATGGAAATCATTCGATTTGCTAATTCTGATAGGGTATTTACTAGTAAAAATCGTTGTGCAATGTGTAACCGTAGTTATTTTTTCTGTTTGGAAGTTCGAAACTATAAATATCCTTAATTATGACGTAGATGGTTAATTATTTAATTACGACGTAGATAATTAATTAATTACGACTACAACTACGGAGAAATCTACGTTACAGAATTATCTCCCTTCGCTCACGTCGAAAAAATAAGTAGTATGCGAGTGGATGCTGACACCCAACAAATAAATAGTTAATAAATTTAATTCGAGGTAATTACTTGCTAAAGATGATACTTTATCTCCATCATTGATATTGGAAGATGATTCTTTGTTTATATGTTTTGAAAGGGTGGACTTGGTTATATTTTCTGCGACGTATTTTACCACCCGCCGGTTAATATCAAAATATTCTGCAGCAGCATTCATTGATTGAAACATTTTCTTTTCGCCGGTCACCATGTTTATAGACACAACTGCTCTGACACTCTTATCATTATAGCCAGTGTTTCCAAATCTACAATTCTGGCTTTGTGTGACAAATAATTATGGGTTTTTATACCGTCGATATGATCGATCACAAGACCATCCTTGATCTCTCCAAAGAAACATTGGAAAATAAATCTATGACAAAGATAATTTTTCTTCCCAACAGTAAACATTAGATAGCCATGATTATTAAGAAAACCAACTGGTCTTTTCAACCGACAGTTTGTAGTCACGCCATCACGATTTACTTCATAATTCTTGATGATGTGATGCGGGACAAATTCTTTTTGCTCCATTATATATAATGTATTTGTCTAAATCACAATTTGTCTGAGAACTTATTTAAATAATCCTCTTCACGTTTTATAACTCTGTCACTGTCATTATTTTTCTTGTCATAATATCTTTTAAGTTCCCTGTACCGCTTACCAACGCAACGCGCGCACATCTGTGTTTTTCTCGTACTCCAACACCACATCGCAGACACGGTAAGCCATTTACATTGATTCATTATATATAATATTTGTTTTAAATGTTTGTCTTAATTATATATGGATAAGTTTGAGAGATTATTTGCAATCAAGCCCTGGAAAGCTTCTAGATTCGATCTTGACAGACTAACCCCTGACAGACGAGCTCTGACTGATCTGATTGATGTTATAAGGGAGGCCAAAAATGAATTTCGTGATGATGGAGCATCTCACGTGTGGTCGACATTCAAAATTATACGCAACACCGAAGTTGTTGATGCTACAATGAACGATACACGAGCGAAAACGATTATCGATTACCTTAATCAGAAATATATTTTCAGAATAATTTTATTGTGCAAGCAGATTCCGATACGTGGATTATCCGTGACAAACGTGATCCTGTCCTTGCTAATGGAAAAACTGCTGTATTAAGTAAAGATTACAAACCAGGAATGTTAACTGGGATTGACAGACCATATTACGCTCGATCGTATCCTGTGTTCGCGGTTATTTATGGAATTTATCAACTAAATGATAGACCTAACATTAATGATCTTGCCCCGATGAGATTTTCATAATTGAATTGTGTAGCCGAACGAGGAACAGAACATTTTTAGAATGCGAAACGTGGAAACGGTTTAACCGATGTTCGACGTGAAAAAATAGCGAAGTGGGCTGAATCGGTAAAGGATACCGGAGCGTCAATAAACGATGTCGCTGAGTTATCAAGTAAATTAAAATTTCCAATAACTGTAAAAACATTCACCGGAGAGGTCTTATATGAATCGCCGAATAAATCGGGTAGGACACCAATTGAAATTATTGATCATAACGCTCATGCTTGGACCTCCGCGGTAACAATATTTCCACGAGATCGTGTCGTGAGATTTTACTCCCCAGAAAGTATGTTTGATTTTATTAAACAGATAAGTAAAAACGATCCCGTGTCAGTGTGGTTGTTTAAGAGTTCCGAAGATGAAGAATACGATCAATTTGTAAGACCCAACGGTGATTTATATCGTAAAGAATCTCTCCAACTCGCAATTAGAAAACTCGCGGAAGGATATTCAGAAAATACTGAGCAATTATTAAAACATTGTTTTACAGTCCGTCAGTTGCTGCCTACGCCGCGAGAGAGAGAGAGAAATTCATGGAGACCAACACGCGCTGAGTTCCTCGAAGATGTTTAGGCGAGTTGTATTGAATATGGACATGGCGGTTTGTGGAATACCCAATATAACCACAACGAGATGATATCCGTGGACGTGGTCGCGTGTTATCCGGGAAGTTTTCTCGGGATGGGTGAATGCGCTGGATATTTTAAAAGATTCGGACATCCTACAAACGAGGTGACATTAGTGGCGATTAATGGTCCATTACCCGATTTTGACCTGACAGGATTCGCTCGTGTAATGTCGTTTGAATTCGCTAAGAATCTTCATCCGTGTTGTTATGTTTGGTTTGGTAGACACTTCTCGGAACGACGCTGGGCACCAATAGTGTTATTACGATATGTGCTTGACAGTAACGTATTAATATCGTTGACGGTCAGTGAAGCAATTATATCATATCGGACGCAGACTTCCGTTTGGTTAACAGCACCGGAGCATATCAGTGTAGATGAGGTCATCGAAGAATATAAGCAGGAATGTCCAAATACTCCTGTTGATATCATCGTCGATATTCTCAGGATTAAACTCAGCAACAGTGAAAAAACCGCAAAAGATCTCAGTAGAAGAATAATCGGTAAATTTACTCAAGGTGGAGCATTTGATCATAAACGGCATTGTGCAAGATTGATTATGGATGATGTTGAATTAGATTTTATAATTGCTGATGCCGCTGCCAGAAATATATTTTGTAATCGGGAAGACGCTTACTTGTCTGACGGAACACGGTTGGGCACAATTGTTAGTTACACTGATGGAGAATCTTCTCAGTATACACATGTAAGATCTTCAATGCTCTCTTATGTTTCTATAAATTTGCTATCGATGATAAATAGATTTCCTGACACTGCAGTTCGAGTTGCAACGGATTCATTTAACTTGAATAAAAATATTCAGAATTACTGGCTCGTTTCACAAGCACTAATGAATCATGGGGTTCGTGGAGAATTAAAAAGGAAATGTTACATTGCTATTGTGAATCCACCGATGTTGCGGTTAAAGATGAGAATTATCGTCGGAGCCATCCGTGTATGATCCAGTATCCAGACACAAAACGGTTTATTCGAACGGACCGGGAGGTTCTGGTAAGACAACTCGGGTAATCGAATTATTTCGACAGAAACACGATGATATGATTGTGCTAACACCAACACACAGACTTGCCAGGGAGATGAAACAACGAGGAGTTAATTCTTGTGTTTATCACTGATTGTTCAAATACAGAGATGGCACATGGACTCCAGATCGAATGGGAGAGAAATATATTCCAAAGATCATCATTTGGGATGAAGTGTGCACAGTATCGTTGGAAATATTAAAAACATTTCTCGATTGGTTGTTATTGAAAAATACAGCTGTGATAATGTGCGGCGATCACGGTCAACCACCTCCGTTTGTTGGGCCATCTCCACACGATTGGTTGAAGAATTTTGTTGATTATTACTCGGAAATAACTGATGATCACAGATCTCTTGATGCAGAATTAAACGAGTTCAAGAAATTAATCAGACTACAACCGAACAAAATTCGATGTGAAATAGCGCGTAAAATAATTTCAGACACTTCTATGAACGAATTTCTACAAACGTGGAGACCAAACGATTTGATAGTGGCAAGTAGAAAGATAGTCAGAGACACACTTCAACAACACTTATTTCAGCTACATAAAGAAACGTTTCCAACGTTTCCAGTGCCGCTGTGTTATGGACCAGCTGATACGCGACGGCAGAATATTGACGTTGATATACCAGGACAAACCGAGAAACAGAATCTCGTATTAAATGATATTGTCGCAGTTGATGTCAGTGTTGTTCAGGATGCTCTACACGCTGACCAATCTCCGTGGACGCTAGGATACGCAATGACGATTCACTCATCTCAGGGATTAACTATTACTAATACAGTTGTTTGGATCGTTGATGATCGCATCGAATGGTCGATTTAGTTTATCTCGCGGTGTCTCGAGTCAGAAGAATATCTCAACTGCGGAGAATCGTCATGGACTCGTCAGAAACCATTAATGATGATATTGACAACGATATAACAAGAAAAAAATTGGCTGATTATAAACAAAGTGACAAAAAAAAAAATAAACGCGACTTTGATCTCGACGTTGAATTTATTAACGCGCTGAAACAACGGCAGAATAATCAATGTGAGAGCTGTAATTGTATAATGGTGTGGCAGTACTCGAGTAATAATCCAAGACAATTTACCGTGGACAGAAAAGATAACAGTCGCGGTCATACACGAGAAAATACGATGTTGACCTGTCTTGAATGTAATCGATGTAGGGGTGCTAGTTAAGTGATCGTGGTGGTAATTGTGTGTTATAGGGAATTACTTGTACTTGTTCACGTGTGAATCCGCGCTGAGGAGCAGTTAAATCCAGTCTGTAGGTTGCGGGTCTACCCGTGGATCTTGTTATGTTAGATATCTTGTGTGTTGTAATACTCCAAATAGGATCAGTTGCTCTTTTTGTACCGCCTTCAGGTTCACCGGGTTCATATAAATATCTCACAGTGTCATTGCCCAGCACTTGCTGTGTTGAAAAATCATGTCGTTGTATTGTTATACGTGCACGCTTGATTGCATTAATTGGTTTCAACGCAGTTGTTCGAGTTATTTCATTATTTAGAGCCGTTATCACATTCGGTAATCTTGCAACCCATTCAAGAGATCTCTTGTCTTGAATGAATTCCTTCGCGTATTGATATCCAAATAACCGCTCAGCAAGTGTTCAATTAAATCGTTCAACGATTGCCTGATCACGGTGAATTGCAGTATGTCCTCGTTTGATGGTGACGTTATGTTGCTTCATCAACGACGATACTGCACCCTGAAATTCTTTGCCAGGATCAACATGTAACAGTTGTGGCCATTGCATGGGTCCTCGTTCATAAATTCGTTCAAACGCAGAAGCTAACTCAGTTGCTGTCTTTGTTGACAACGGCTCTGCTTCTTTATATCTACTTGCAACATCAACTACAGTTAGCGCGTACTTGCATGCTATTTGACGTCTTTGGATTTTAATAGTATCATGTGGTAAAAATAAAATATCAGCCTGATGAACTTCATTAGGAACTCCAACATCAAAATGTGCAAAGTGAATTTGTTTAGGTGGTGGTAGATAAATTTGCCATATTGCTTGTCGTGCCAAACATTTCTCAGTAGTGGCACGTGTAACTTTTGCTGCTTCGGCGAGTTTACTAATCGCTGTTTTACCTCTCCAGTATCCTCTTGGGGAATAATAAATCGATTCCATTATAACTAATTACCAGCTCCTAATACTAGTTTACCTATCATTGCAGATCTTACTAAACAATTAGGGGCCCCGAATGGCCGAGTGGTCTAAAGCGCTCTCCGTTACGGATCACTGCCATCTCACCTCTGTCTGCGTAGATTCGAGTCTCAGATTCGGCCAATGTGAGTATGTGAGAAAGCTTACCAGTAGCTTCTCGAGGGTCGGTGGTTCTTTCCGTGGATTTCTCGGGTTCTTCCTCCACCATTAATACTGGCCGCCATGTGTAGCCTATCGTGTGCTGAAAAATGGCGTTAAACCCTACAACAACAACAACAACTTACCAATTAGCCAATGATTCCTTGAAAGATTTATTCGTAATGGAATTTAGCGCGTGAATCAATTTCATATCTGCTATGTGTCTATGCTGCAGATCTTTACTTTTATAAGCTACATCATGAGCATGACACGCTTTATCAATAGCGTTTATCGGATACTCACCTGGTTTTGGTTGGTCTTGGTTCTCAAGCCTGATATCAAGTCGGGTTCCAGGGCCACAGTAATTATATCCTGGGAGATGTTTTTTTTCCCTGGGTATTTAGCCCACGGAGCTCCCGGCAATTTTGTTAATTTTACTGCAATATCACCTCCTCGTTTTTTTTAAAAACCCGACTGCACTGACTTGTCAGCGGGAATAAATTTAAATTTCTTTGTACCGCATCGTTCACACTTACCCGTAACCGCTGATCTGTTTTTTTGTTGTTGTAATAGTTGTTAGATCACCTGTTGGGGTACGTGTCCTGCATTTCACATACTATAAATCCATATTATTTTATATATTTCTTTAACATGGAAATCACTGACTTTTCTGCAACAAGAAAACGAGAATCAGTCAAGCATCATCCGATGCTACCAAACTCTGTTCGTATGATTATCATAGGTCCATCTGGATCGGGTAAAACACAACTGCTACTCAGTTTGATAATGAAGTGGATGAAGTGGGATAAGTTGTATTTGGTAACACCATCATTTGATGATCAGTGTTGTTATGATGTACTTAAAGATTTTAATGAAAACGCAAGATCGTTAAATGAGCGGCATGATGATGTTATTGATTTTATAACTGATATCAATGAAGCGCCGAGTATTGATTCCATTGATGGATTTGTTAACAATTTAGTAGTGTACGATGATGTAATGCTTGATAAACAATCAAACCCTGCTCGGATATTTTCTCGAGGCAGGCACAAAAACACTGATGTGATTTATGTAACTCAGCGGTATACACAAATACCAAAAGTGATCACGGATAATTGTAATATTCTTACTGTGTTTAATGGAGTTGATACACATACACTGAGAAATATTCATCAAACCTGGTGTAGCGGTGACATGGATATAAACAAGTTCAAAAATGTATTTAGTCATGCTCAGTCAAACCCGCACGGATTTATAACGATAAACATACATGATCCTCAAAAACGATACTGAGTTGGTCTTGATACAATTTTTAATCTATAGCAGCAGAGTGGGTGCTGCCTCCAACTTGGCACCGACACAAATCGCGTATTTTCCTTCGAAGTATCGCAAATAGAAAAACTTATCAGTGATAGAATGGGATATCGCGATTTTTTTTTTTTTTTGTTGCGATTTTCCAGGAGGGCTTATTTTGGTGAAATACGGGTGAATCAATTAGAGACTGTTCGCCCTCTCTGCTGCTGTTTGTTTATGGTTTTTTTTATCTTATAGGTGTTGTCTAATGTTGTAAAGCGCTTAGAGCTTCTAAAGATTAGGCGCTATACAAAGTCCTCATTATTATTATTATTATTATTATTATTATTTTCTTCTTTAATTTAATTAAATTAAGGCGGCAATAGAATTACGTTAGGCGGAATTACCGGAACGAACCGGAAAGCATCTTTTACAGAAGAAAAAAACAAAACACCGGAACGAAGCCAAAACTAAATCCAATTATGACCCCCCAACACACACAAAAACACACGCGCGCGCGTGAGTTAATGTTTTTAACTTGTTCTAGTTTGAAACATAATTAATAAAAAATCTACTGACACATAATACAAATAGTTAAATAACACTGGATCATGCGCAGGCTTCACGTGGAATGAAATGGATAATCGCTTATATTACCATTATAAAAACAAAGAAGAAAAAAAAAACCCACACAAACAAAACAAAACAACACAAACAAAACACCCACCCACCCACCCCCACCCGAACAAAACAAACAACAACAAACAAACAACAAATGACAGATATGCATAAGCAGCAGAATATTTAAAATTTTCCAATACTGAGTATAACTGGTTTGAAAAGCCGCGAATCACATAACATATTAACTGATAGTAACATATCCCCCCCCCCCCACCCGATGGACAGCAACATTTACATAAAGCATGAACAGTATGATTATTTCCAGTCAGATAGAAATGGTTTCTACTTTATTTTCATCCTTGTATCGTTATTGTTCTTTTTAAATTAACCCGTCCCATTTTCTCGTATCCAATAATGGTCACTAATTTACTGTATGAAAAATATATTACCAAATTTATAAAATAAAATAAAAATCACTAATGTAGCATAATCCTTATATAGGTCAAAGCACGTATTTTTCTTACTTGTTCCTAAAAGAATGCTTGAACATCATACATATACTGTATATTTTGTTTAGGTGTGAAAACGTTCGTTCCGGTTTACTCTAGTTCGTTGTGTTTATTCATACATACTTGCAAGGACAGGTGACCCAAACGGATTTAGAATTTTTCTTGCATCATTTTTCAACGTTTCGTCAAAAAATGTCAACGAAATACGACAGGGTTTCGTTCCCAGACAGCGTTAAGTTCGCAAGCCAATCTGACAATGAATTCGAACCAGAAATGGATGCGTATTCAACTGGTGTTTACCACGACCACACCATTTATCCCAGACGGCGAGACCGCACTGTTTTCAAACTTGCGTGCCTTCGAATACGTAACCGCCAAACTCTGTTTTTCTTAATAGCCGGACTTGTGGTGGCTCTTTTGACTCTTGTGATTATAATTGGCATCACGGCTATGCATACAGATTCATCCAAAAACAAAACTTCCGAAAGAACGACAAATAATAAAAACTATGGTGAGGAAACTACATGCGGATAGTCCTAAGACTATAGTTGTAAATCGGTGTGGGGGTTGGGGTTACTAACAAACGGGAAGGTATCTTCAGACTATATCACGTTAATTGTTATTTATGTTTTTTGGTGCTACGTCTTACTGCCCAAATAACGACCTTGTGTAGCATGTTCAGATGTTGACTCATTGGAACTAGCGTCCAAATTTTAAAGAATATCTCGCACACTTGGCAGCACATATCGAAGCTTTTCCACAAATTAAAATCCTGTTGATTTAGGCGGACTTTGCATACTTAGATGTATTTTTTTTCTTCTCTCGAATAAATTCAAATTCTCACACAAGCAAATGGATGTGTTTTAAGTTAAGTTGACCAACATTTCATGATAGGAGTTTTGACAAATGTTGCTGTTTGTGTGAATCGGCATTTACCATTGTAAACAAGTGTCATCACTGAGAGATGTGTTGTCATAAAAACTTGGCATTTATGACAGTGCATCAGAATTTTACAGTGCCTGTCAGATGAGTGAGAGTTATTTTCCAACAGATAAAATAAACTTGCCTGCTTCCTGTACATTTGGTAAGCTCTGTATGCTTAATGTGCAATTATAAATAGGACATTGAATCAGCCATGAAAATTTAGGTACATATTGATGCAGCTTATCTTGTCTTCCAGAAAATTATCCTGGTACTCACTGTTCTGGGGTAAATATGGGGTAGAAAAATTCTGAACGTCCCTGGTTATCCTTGGTAAATTACAGAATTATTGCAGTTGCCCCAAGATTGCTGTAATTGAACTTCCACAACTGTTTTCATATATTTTTAGATCAAATTAGTTGTGGATCAATGATCTTGTATCCTATAATCAATAAAATATCAGTTGGAAGTTAAATGTTTTCCATTTAAAATATTGCTTGTTACATAATTGCAGTCATTTACTTATCTCACATAACAGGATGGACAAATTAGATATTTCTTTTGTTAGATTTCTTTTATTTTGTAGATAATAATTATCATAACTCTATTTCAACTACATAATAAAATTGGCATCAGCATCTGTATGAAGATGTGCACAAAATGTGTCCATTTATCATGTGCTCGTAATCCATCTAGTAACAACTTCAAACAAAACATTAGGAATTAACAAATATTCTCATATGAAACATTTTAAAAAAAAAGATTTTATTGACATTTGCAATTAGCACAAAACAAGAAAAGATACATTATTGTTTCATGTTCCATTAAATTGGTATTAAAACTTTAATATGGTAGTAAATGTAACTCGTGTCACAAGGACGGACAAACAAAACTTTATTTCTCTGTTTAACTCATTCAGCATTGGAGGTTTTTGTCATTTTCGCCTGAAATGCAAGTAGGAAACACATTTTGTTGGCTATTTCTGAATACATCCTAATATATCGACTTTCAAGAGATTTTCCATTAGCCTAATGCCTAGTTTTATTCGAAACATTGTTTTCCATTGGTTATTTTGCTCGCGCATGAGCAGAAGGAAGTTGGAGTTTTTTTTTTTTTTTGTGGACCCATCATTTTCGTATGGAGATGACTCTTTATTCCAAATGCACACCTTATCCTACTTTTTGCAAAGGTTCACCTGTCTGTGTGCAGTTCTGACTGGTCTGCCTTAGATCTGAGGCCAAAAGGTCTAAAATCTAGACACAAAATTGGATTCCGACCACGGGCGAATTTTGGGTGAAAAAAATACAGGGTCCAAAAACTTAGGATTTTCCTTCTGTATTTTGTAGTGTAACTAGAACATCCAGATTATTTGGTACCGTTTTAGAGCTATATCGGTCTGCTTTTTTGTAATACCACTGACTTTGGTGTATCTTAAATGACCTTGATGCTGCAGAGATCGGAAGTAGGGTACAGCCTCATCACACCTACAGGTGGAGCTGGAAGCAGCTACACCACATCTGTTGATAACATTTTATATTCAGATTTTTCATTGCCTCTTAATTTGCCAACTTTCTTGACAAATTTGGCCACCTATGGTAATTTTGACTTAATCTGAAAACTAATATTTATGTACAATGCCTTTTTTCATATTGAAATTACATAAAACTAAAGCTGTTTGGTAAAAACTTGTGTATTCTGATTTCTAACCCGTAAAAATGGTCTTGATGGTTGGAAAGATAAATTAAAAAAATTAAATTTTTATCAGCAAACTGTAACATGTGATGCATGTGTCTGATAGGTTAAGTGATGTTCAACAACTAGCCCTTTCATAATACTTGCAGTAAATTAAACAGTAAGATGTGCATTGTGGAGTAATTTTATATTTTGTCTGAATAAATAAAACTTGGATACTTTTCATATACATTCAGCATTTGACAAATTTATGAATTTACATACCAACTGTCCGTATCCATCCGCTTTCACCATTACGTGAGTAAAACATTGGATTCTATTTTTACCATAAACCTAAACAGTTGCACTTGACATTCATTTTGCACACAGCACACTTGCTATTATATTGTGTAAAACATGTACCTGATCATAGTTTTTTAAGTTAATCGGGATGCTTCTTGCTGTAGATGAGAATTGTTTAAACAGGTAGCAAATTGACTTAGCATAAATTGTTTATCTTTAATTGCAAATACATTAAAATGAATGTATTCAGCAAGGAAACACCAGTATTTTCTCAGCCTTCAAGATGGTTGTTTATGACTGACATCAAAACCAGTCTCTTGTAACATTATGGAACAGAAGTGATCATCCATGTTATGTTGTTGTGCATAAACAGCAGTAATGTTAATAAAAGTAACTGAAATTCTATACCATTTTATCCAATTAACATGCCAGAAAGTTGCCTTAGTACTGAAATATGATCTTTTGCAGCATAATCAAAATTTACTATTTTTTTAGTGATTCTTGTCTATTATTATTTTAAGATGATAGAACTCACATGCATCTAAAGAGAGAGAGTTTTTGTAAACCAGTCACATTTATTTAGATGGGCTCTTTGTGATAATGAAAGTAACAATTTTAGTTTATATATTGTTCATAATATGTACATGGTCATTTTGGATGAGTCTGATCAGTTGACATTTTGGTTGTAACATTCAAAGTAAACCATTTTGCCTAATGGTAATTTATATATATTTTAGTGTGGATGTTTATCTCTAGGCTGAGAATATGAATTTATGTTGGAAAGCCCAATATAAAGGGTTGTGTTGGCAGTATTTTTTCTGATCGCATACAAGTCAGCATGCTGTACCATGAAACATGGAAAATATATTGTTATTTTTTCTTCAGTTATTCATTGGACTAGAGTAAAATCTAGTACTACAGTAATTGGTTTAGAAATATTAAGCGCTTTTCGAGCAGTCAAATCAAATTCAAAATTTCTGTCATAATAATGACATGAAGTCATATTCTGTTGACCTTTTCAATTAATGTCATGTTAGAAAGTTCATATTTATGAATGTAAATAATTTAATTCAGAACATAATATTTCTAATGACAGCTTTCCCCAACATGAAATGCAGTGCTTAATCAGATGAGTTGCTAAATTAAGTTTCCAGCAGTCACAAAGAACATGAACTTTTAATTTGTTCCTGACTGTAGGTTTCTTTTTTAACTGGCTTGTTTTTTTAGCTGTTTTGAATACAGTTGTTGATATATATATCATGTGTGCATTATCCTTTTTCAGGTTTATTCTTCTACCCTGAAGTTGATGGCAGCTCATTTATCAAGTTTGACCCTACATCTTCAAGTTCCTACAAACCTTATGTGGATAATTTGGACTACCATATGCATGGTAAGGGTGGAAAATGACCTTTGAGAACTCTACCAATTCATAATAATGATTCTTTCTGAGACGAATTAAAATTTCAAGTTGGTGTTGCAGAGCATTTTAAAAATAAGTCTTTGTTTTTGGCATGCATGATATCATCTGACCATAGGGCTAAGGGAGATTATAGTATGATCCTGTGTCTGTCCATCAACAATTGCTTGTTAACATTATGGAGTCCATATTTCTGATTTGATTTCAATCAGATTTGGAATATGGGTTTATATTATCAAAATCTAGGATGACTTCGATAGTGGGCAAGATCAGTGCATATTAATAATGAGATCTTGTACATGATTGGCTCCCCTTGTTATGACTCTGGAGGCCATATTACTGATCCTGATTTTGATCAAACTTGGAATGTATGTTTATATCCTTAAGATCTTGGACGAGTTTGATAATAAGCTTGATCTGTTTATACTAGTGTGTTCATCTTATAACTGATTGGCCGAGCCTGTTACCCAGATGGGAGACATCAAGATTCACTAACAGGTTCCACACATATTAATGAGATACTTATGTGTTTGAAAAGCTGAAGTGGTTATTATTCTTGATGCCATATTTCTGATCTGATTGTGGTCAAACTTGGGATATATGCTTAAATCATTTAAGATCTTGGGTGAGTTTAGTAATGTATGAGATCCACAAGTATTAATGAGATGTTCTTGCATCTCATTAGCTGATTTTGTTACCCATCTGGAAGTCCTGTTTCTTGTCCAGTTTTGGTCAAGCTTGAAATACAAGCTCATCATGGTCTTGGATGTGTCCATTAATGATCAAGATCCCTGCATATTAATGAGATAATGTTGCATCTGATAAGTGACTTTGTTAAGACTGCAGTTAAATACAAAAATATCTTTAGGAATGTTCAAGTGAAACATACATGGGATCCAGGGAAGGCACTTTTAATGTAGGGTATTCACCCATAGATACAGTTTATAATTTTCTTATCATTTTAATTTAAACTCTGTGAAATCAAAGTTGTCTGGCATATATTTTAAAAAAACTGCCTTCCTTGGGTACCATGTATGTTTAAATGGAACAGCCCTTAGAAGAAATGAGGAAGATTCTTTTGTTTCTGTATAGATTTTGAAAAGGGGTTTGATTCATTGGAGAGGGAGAGGTTTTGATAAGCATAATGACATTAAGTCTTGAGACACAATAAAAGTTGGAACATCCTTAATTATTTTCCAGAATTTATTTTCATGCCATGTAATATTTGAAACAAAGTTATAGCAATTTTTTCTTGTACTTCGAGTGTTGGGACACCTTAGAAATTTCTTCCATGTTGTTAATCTTTTTGATGATAAAGTTACTTTCTTTTAAAACATGACTTGGCAGTTATAAAGGGAGAATAGTTTGTTCTGAACAGAATGTCGAAAGATGTCTGCATCTGTTTCCTATTGAATTTTCACTTAAGCATCTTATAATGTTGCTAAATTTACTGAATTTGTTTTATTCATGAATGATTTAAACTTAATTCATATTGCTATACAGCGCAACACCATTCATTTGATTCATTCTGAAAATGATTGTCAGTGCTTATGTAATCCTCCATGTTGGTCCTGAGTTTTGAAAGAATCCATTTTTTATACTGCAAGGAAATTAAAGGGAGAATAGGAAAGCTGTTCACAAGTTGCTTGATCAAATGCCTGAATACCTTAAAGTTGTTTGTACATAGGCACTTTTATGGTACAGATTAGTTGGAATATACCCATCACATGCTCTTACTTACCACTTGGCTCACTGTTAAGGCATCCATGGACAGCATTATAAAGATGGAACTCAGCATTTTTATTTGTTGTAAAAAATTTATTCTGTTTTCTTTCAGACTATAGTCCTGTACCACAGATGCATGATGCTAACAGATACATTGTGTGCACTGAGAATACAACCCAGCCTCTGCCTGATGGAAAAGTTTGCAGATTTACTGCGGAAGATTTGGGTGAAGAATGTAACCACATTAATATGTACGGTTACAACGAGGGTCGCCCATGCATACTTCTTGTTCTGAAATTGGTGAGTACTGCATTTTAGCTCACTTCTGTTAGCTATTATCCGATTGTACAGCCTGAATGAATGTCTACTATTCTCCCTTGGTTCTAGGCAACAGTTATGAGTGTGTTTCATATCAACTACCACAGCGGAAGGGGTTGAAGGAGCTTGATAGGTACTATTTATGCATTAGGTTTTTTGCACACAGTACAAAGTTAAAGAGCTTGGTGCAGGTATGCATCCTGTTGAGTACTAAAAACACTAATTACAAACAAGAATAATGTTGGTACCAGTAGAGGACACAAACACAGTTGCATGGAAGAAGGAAAGAAAGTTAAGTGGAAGGTAAAATGTAATTATAGAAGGGTCAGTCAACCATTACAACAATTGCCTAAACAATAATTCCACAAGAAAGACAGTAATGAAATGAAACTGAATGTAAGGACTTGACATTTGTACAAATAATAATAGAAGGTGAAAGTGAAATATAAAAACATTTATTAAGAATGAAAATTATAACAACATATTAAAGTAAAGTTGTAAACAGTCAGCAAACCTGTGTTGGAAAGATAAGCGGATGGTTGAAAAATAACAGTATGTAACATCCTATATTGAAACTAAACTTTTATAAGTAGAAATCAGAAAACTGAAATGTGGCAAATTTTTATGGAAGATGTTCAAGAAACACTAATATGCAATTCAAATATTATGAAGAAAAGCAAAACATGAAAAATTGGTTGAAAAATTCAAAAATATCTAACATCAAAAATGAAATATGAAAATGAGGAAAGAATAATAAATACATTAATTGACAGAAAAAACAGAAATGATTGGGAAAAATACTGAATATGTTTGCAAAAAATTCCGAATTTAATATCCAACAAGAAATCTTTAAAAATTGGAGAAATAATATGGGAGAAATCAGATGTATGTAATATCTAGCATGTAAGTTAGGTAATAATGCAACATTTTGGTACGCTAAACTGCAATATGTTCAGAAACTGTAATTCAGAAAATGTTTAGCAAAGTCAGAACAGTTATTTATTATTAGGCCAACAGGTGTCAGACAATAAATATCTACTAGTTTGCAAGATATGCAACTAGTTATCAGTTACTATTAGACTTAACAGAACTGAGAAGAACCAACTATTGTTCATTCACTTTTAGAATTAGCAGAACTGAGAAAAACCAACTAATTATCAGTCACTTTTAGTCTTAACAGAACTGAGAAAATCCAACTAGATATCAGTCACTTATAGACTTAGCAGAACTGAGAAAAACCAACTAATTATCAGTCACTTTTAGACTTAACAGAACTGAGAAAAAACAACTAATTATCAGTCACTTTTAGACTTAACAGAACTGAGAAAACCCAACTAATTATCAGTCACTTTTAGAATTAATAGAACTGAGTAAAACCAACTAGTTATCAGTCACTTTTAGAAGTAGCAGAACTGAGAAAAACCAACTAATTATCAGTCACTTTTAGAATTAACAGAACTGAGAAAAACCAACTAGATATCGGTCACTTTTAATCTTAACAGAACTGAAAAAAGCCAACTAGATATCAGTCACTTTGAGAATTAACAGAACTGAGAAAAACCAACTAATTATCAGTCACTTTAGAATTAACAGAATTGAGAAAAACCAACTAGATATCGGTCACTTTTAGTCTTAACAGAACTGAGAAAAACCAACTAGTTATCAGTCACTTTTAGTCATAACAGAATTGAGAAAAACCAACTAGATATCAGTCACTTTTAGACTTAGCAGAACTGAGAAAAACCAACTAATTATCAGTCACTTTTAGAATTAACAGAACTGAGAAAAACCAACTAGATATCGGTCACTTTTAGTCTTAACAGAACTGAGAAAAACCAACTAATTATCAGTCACTTTTAGAATTAACGGAACTGAGAAAATCCAACTGGTTATCAGTCACTTTTAGACTTAGCAGAACTAAGAAAAACCAACTAGTTATCGGTCACTTTTAATCTTAACTGAGAAAAACCAAAGAAAAACATAATTTGTGTTGAAATATAGAAAATGTTTACCTTCTAAGATGACATAAGCACTGATTAAAGAAAATACATGTCCAAAGGTCCTTGGGTGAAGAAATGTCTAAAGGTTAGACTTAGAAGAAAAGAACATTATCTTTTTTTTCTGATGCAGCTGTCATTTCAGGAAAGTCAGTAAATAGCATTTGTAACTTTAATTAATAAAGAAGTAGTGTTCTAATTGTTAGTTGCAAGTTTGACTCCAGTATTAGTTGAACATTCTGGTTTTTGGCCCCAAGCAGGACATTTGTCATCCTTCACTCTTCTGCAGCCTGAGGTACAAAAAATAAGTGATGCAAGTTAAACCAATATTTATTTTGATAGTCAATGGAGAGAATGATTGTGTTGAAAATTTCTGTGTACCTTTTTTTCTGTTTACTCATTAACACCTGGCGCCTTGTTTACGTGGCAGGAGGTAGTAGCCTACTGACGAGCTTTGTGGCATCAAGGTCATGTATGGTACACTAAAGTGGGTGGTATTATAGAAAGGTAGACAGATGTAGCTTTTACAATGGTACCAGATAATCTGGAAGTTCTAGTTGCACTACAAAATACAGAGGGAGAAACCTAATTTTTGGACCCAATTTTGTCCACCCAAAATTTGCCCATAGTTGGAATCTGATTTTGTGTTCGGATTTTAGACTTTTTGGCCTCAGCTCTAAGGCAGACTGGTCTGAACTGCACACAGACAGATGAACCTTTGCAAAAAGTAGGATAATATGGGCATTTGGAATAAAGAGTGGTCTTGATATGAAAATGATGGGTCCATTAAGCAAAAAAAAGGACTCCAACTTTTACCCTTCTGCTCATGCACGAGCAAATTAGCCAATGAAAAATTATGTTTCTAACACAACTAGGCATTAGGTTAATGGGAAATCACTTGGAAGTTGATGTATTAGGATGTATTTAGAAATAGCCCACAAAATGTGTTTCCTACTCGCACTTTAGGCGAAAACGACAAAAACCTCCGGGGTTTAATGAGTTAAAGATGTCATAAGTTTAGGAAAAGTCAACCAGGTACCCGTTGATGCTGATGATTGATTATCCTGGTACCCAGTCAATGAAAAATTGTATTAAATGTGAACCTGCACTGTTTTGTTGTAAGTTCGTACATGCCACCCACTCATTAAATATAAGTGTAATGTGAGTGGCAAAAAAGTGCAGTCTGTGCATAAAAAGAGTAATCTATATATTACATGCCATAATTACAGAAAACTGTTTGAAAAACATACATTTTTTTTGGCTACTTACCTGGATCTATAGTTAGTTAAAATCCTTCTCACAAGTCGGCTAAATCCATGTGAATTGGTATGAAAATACAGACACAAAACAAAATTATAAATTATTTATACACATCATTCACTTAAACTAGTCTACATCACATGTTTAACTTTCACTGAAGGGTTGTAAAGTCAAGTCCACAAATTTTGAATGCTGTTTTATATCACTGTCGAATTCCTCTTTCAAAATTTGTAAAGCGCTATTGATTTGTCCTTTTCCTGATGCAACATGTTCTTCAGTTTAACAAAATCTCCTTTAACATTTTTTACTCGCATAACATCCACAAGTTACATGGAAAAAGCCTGTTTCACTTAATATTTGGTGCCATGTTTTTTTCAATACGTACTGGTCTGCTACTTAAGTGTATATCAAAACTATAATGACTCAGTGACACGTGGTTTCAAATTCAAGAAAAATATTTGTTTTCTTGGAAGTATGTCATATACAGTTACTATAAATAGAAAATAGGGAAACTGTTTGACATACATAGCCAAATAATCACATACATCGAAAATATATTATCAGTAGCTGGAGGTCCATGATGGATAAGAGTGCAGCAGCCATAGTCATATGACATGAGCCTCGAAATGTACTTGTTATTCTGTTTCTTGCTCACTCCTGTGTTGAAAGATATAATCTTTCATTTGATCTTGGAAACTAGTTCTTTTTGTTTTGTTTTGTTTTGTTTTTACATGAACTAGCCCAGTACCTTGTAGCTGATTTTATTACCAAGGTAATTATGAACACGTGGGTACCTGAGTTCCTGGGTACTCATTCCTGTCCCTGAAAGGTATAGTTTGAAAAAATAAAGGATCAATTGGAATAGTTGGCAGTTATCACTGGAAGTAATTTTTGTGCGCAAGAAGATGGTATAAGGAGGCAAACCAATCTGATTTTTTGATTTATGAGGACTTTTCAAACAGAAGGTAGATTCAATGTTTTTAATGCAAATGCTCACAAGCAAAAGATGTAAAAGTTGCTGTTAATATGGCATAAGACCCTGTAGTGCACTGCTATCACTGCCAATATGTGAAAAAGAATTCAGATCTGGTATTCTATTTTAATAAAAGCCCAATGTTTAATTTCATTGATATTGAATATGTTTCAGCAAGATTTACTGAGTATAGCTTGATTGGAATGAAAGAGTGAGAAATTTAATTTGAATCGGTAAAATGATACTTTTACATATTTTTATATGTGCAGAAATATTACATACTGTTATGTGCAATATGTTTAATTTATGGAAATTTATTGGTAAGATAGATCTGTATGTAGAAGTTAGGTGATGAAAAATATATTGATGAATATTGGACATTTATATTAAGATGTACCTATTCTTTTCAAAATCAGTGGGAAAAGTTGTCAAGACAACAGTTTTAAAGCCAGTAGTGTGCATACCTGCTCCAGCTGCCTAGTGGTTAGAGCGTCCACCTTGGATGCGGGAGGTCGTGGGTTTGAACCCCACCAAGTCATACCAAAGACTTATAAAAAGGGTACTACAGCTGCCTTGCTTGGCACTCAGCATTAAGAGGTTAGTGTTAGGACTGGTCAGCATGGTTTCAGGATAATATGACTGGGTGGAACATGATGCTACATGTCTGCAGCATGATGCCCCAATGCTAGACTTTACTATAAACTCCCACACTGCTGACATCATACTGATATGACTGAAATTTTTTAAAATTTGCGTTAAGAATCCAGATCACACACAGTAGTGAGTACAGATCATTGACCAGACTTATCAGTGATTGCCTTTAATATTCATGATTGTAAAGACAGTAGTATTCAAGACAACTAAAGGAGATGCCAGTTACCAGTTGCATCACATTGTTGAAATAGTGAAGACTTTTAAGATGGAAATTTCAGACTCTTCAATGTCATTCTTGTCTGAGAGGAAATCATCATGAGAGTCAATGAAATTCAAGTCATCAGATGTGATTGTTAGGTGCTGTTAGTGGAAATGTGAAATGAATATTTTTACATTTATAATCTGATAAGTATCAAAATAAATATTTAGTTAAAATCTGATAAGTATCAAAATAAATAATTTCAGTTATAATCTGATAACAAGTATCAAGATGAATATTTTTACAGTTATAATCTGATAACAAGTATCAAGACATCTGTTTACAATCTTTTACCTTTATAATCTTGCCCATAACTGTTGAGGTATCACTTGACTTAAAATATACTTCCCTTGACAATCTTGCCCACAACTGTTGAGGTATATATATATATATATATATATATATATATATATATATATATATATATATATATATATATATATATATATATATATACACATACATACACACACACACACCATGATGGCAAGTGCTAAATTTTGAAAGGCTTTTATAGATGAGGGAAAGGCATTAAGTTTGGAGGGGAAGAACTTCGTGATTACTTAGAGAAAGGGTTACTGAGAGTGAAAGAGGAAGCAGAGAGAGATTGTTACTGGAAGCAACAGAGGATGCTGAGTAAAAGAGATTATTGTTACTAGAAGCAACAGAGGATCTAAAGAAGGAGAGATTATTGTATAATGAAGAGAGAATTCCAGAGGCAAATGGTATTTAAAGAAAAAGAGATACAGATAAAACCCATAGAGATAAGGAATTCAGAGACAAATGAAATCGAAAGATAAGGAACTTGAATTGGAAAATATCAGATTAAATTTAGCCCAAGTTCAGTCCCAAGAGTATTTCGAATTCCAGACAAGAAAAGATATTAAACGATAAATGCCTATATTTAGGGAGGAAACAGAAGACTTAGGTGCATATTTGTATTATTTTGAACAACATACTATATATGGTAAATGGCCTCGTGATAACTGGGTTACATTTCTTGCCACCTTCCTTCCTGGTAGAGCACTTTCTGTCTATCACAATCAGGCTCTTAAAACTGATATTACTTATGATGGTTTAAAAAATGGGTTGGGTATGTTTCATATGCCACTTTTATAGCGTTATCATAAATGTTAATGGTATTCAAGTTTTGTATCCAGGCTGTAGCTCTGAAGCTGTTTAAGATATGAAGAATGTGTATACACTGATACATAATGTGTGTTGCATACAGTGTTCTATATCATTTCTCTGGTCAAGGCAAGAACACTTTGGTCTCATACTCAATTATGATGTGACCATTGATACATTTTTACATCCATCTTAACTCAGGAAAAATTATGTTAATGCTATATCCATCCATCCTTCAGTTAATATTTGCTTGTGCAGCCCAAAACTTTGTGAGAGTTTGAGAGATTTGGTGAAACTGTCCATTTTTCATGTCTGGTAGATGTGTCGCATGTCATACACAGACCCTTCCCTGCCCCACCATAGCAAGGCAGGGGAAACTGTATTATGACTTTAGTCTCAAGGTCAAGGTCACAGCCATGGAAAAGATAAATCACCGGTCCATGTGCAAGTATAACATTTGAACCAGTGAAAGTATATTTTCATGCAGCTTTAGCCTGCTGTATATCTTGACTTGATCATGTCTCGTGTATTCATAGTCCTATCCTCTGCCCCAAGGAAGAGGTCAAAAACAAGGCAAGTCGCTGTCTGGCCTCTTAAAATTTCCTTTTGTGAGTTCACTGCGACTGAACAAACCTTTTCAGACCACATCTTTTGTAACCTGTCTTTAAACAGCTTGTTTAGGCAGACCTCAAGAGGTTGTTAACCCTCCAGGTATCCATATATGCAAACCGTTACACTTTTGGCATAATGATTATACTCTTTTTCACCAAATTACATTTTACACAAGACTGGGGCCCCGAGTGGCCTAGTGGTCTAAAGCGCTCTCCATAACGGATCACTGTCATTTCATCTCTGTCTGCATGGGTTTGAGTCTCGGATTCAGCCTATGTAGGTATGTGAGAAAGCTTGCCAGTAGCTTCTCGTGGGACGGTGGTTCTTTCCGGGGTTTTCCCAGGTTCTTCCTCCATCATTAATACTGGCCACCATGTATAGCCTATTGAATGGCACTAAATCCTACTAAAACAACAACACTAGACTGTATATAGATTATGGTTTTTTGGTACATTAAAAAAAATGAAAATAAAGCAATAAAAAGTTGTTTTTGTCTTTTTTATTATCATCTCTTTAATTCCACTATTGTAAATTTGAGAATATTCTTTAAAAGGTGACTGCTGCATGAGATTATTTAAGAGTACCTGTTCGCTTTTTATACAACTCTATATGAGTCATTTCCAAGAAAACACGGGTTTCTTCAAATGTGAACTTTGCCTGACAAATTCATTTTATTGATAAGGTAAGTAGTTAGTGAACCAGTCTATAGTTTTTAAAGAAAATGGCACCAGATGTTAAGTGAAAAGTTTTACGTTGTGAGTTGTGGATATTATATGACGGAAAGTGTTAGAGATGGTGAATCTTTTCAAACTTCAAAACATGTCAGACCAAAAAAGGACAAATCAACACCTCTTTACAAACTTGAACAGAAGAATATGAGAGTAATGTAATGCAACACTCTGAGCTTCTGATCACGATTGTTGCAGAATTCCAGTTTATGATCATTCGGCAAAAGTTGCACATTTTAGATTAGTAGAAGTGAGTGCTGAACATAAATAATCTTTCAGAATATTTTATGTTTGTATTCTGGTTATAATCTATATGGATTTTCCCATTGTGACAAGAATTTTGACCAGGTGCAATACATGGTTAGTACTAATAAGTTTCTTTTTCATATGTGCTATAATTCTGGTATGTAATATATATTTTACACTTTTTACACCCAAATTACACTTTTTGGCCACTTATAAGAGCAATAATTATGCTTATACTTTGCAGGGGGGTAGGTTTGGCATGTATGGGTGTTACAGCTAATATAGTTTTCATTTTTTTGGCAACCTTTTTGACCTCGTCAATCTTGTGTGCTCGAAACATGTCTGCAGACAAGTATTAAAGGTTTCTTAAGAAGTGTACCTGGTCTCTTATTCACTTTCATCCATCCATCCCTTTTGATGTACATGAATGATAACACCAGCAGATTTCATGCTTTTCAGCAAGGTCTTCCTTTTAAAAATGATGACAGGAGGCAGCTTTGAACATCAGCTAAACTGGCCAAAAAAAACGTGAAATGTGATTTTTCATGGACTGTTCCTTTTTGTCTGAATAGTTTTCTCACCAACAGCATTGACTGTTTTTTTTTTTGTTGCTCAGAAATTCAAAGGTCATGGGCATCTCATCCATATTTCTGGCTGTGATAGTTCAAATGAGCATTTTCTGTGTTGGATGATAACCTTGCCAGAGACAGAAACCATTCCTGTTCATGAAACATGAATACCAACCAGCCACTGCAACAAATTTTGATGAATCTGGCAACATGTATTTGTCATCTTTTGCCATTTGCATAGAACACAGATGAATTGCAGTTCTGGTGATTGTATCAATTTTGTCAACATTCACCAACAAAATCACAGAGTTCATTATTCTCCTATTCAGAGAATGAAGTGATCCCATTCTGACATGACATCTTTGTTCTTGGTATGGAAGAGACACTGCTTTGCTTTTTTAAGTTTGAATGCTGCATCATAAGCAGAACACTTTCCACCACTATTCATTTTAACTATTGCCTTAAATTTTTAAAAAGAACAAACTTTAATAACTTTTGATAATGGTAGTTTCCTATTTATACTTTATCATGTAATTTTTCGCCTGGTGGTTATTTAACAGACTGTATTGGATAGCTGGTGGTATATGGAATTTTCTTTGTCCGTGCTGAAACTTTTATACAGCTCCGCTGATTAACATGAAACTTTCACTGTGGGTAAACTTGGGACGAGTATACTGTGTACCATATAGATAAAAAGATAAGAGTTCATCCATTTTTTATTTTATTTAAAGAGACTGAGATGAGATTGCATATGTTTTTAATCAGCAGCACTTTGAGATGACCCATCATGATTTCATTACACAAAAAATTACTTGTTTTGTCCACTGCCATTAAAACTGCTTTAAATCAAGGGGAATTTATTAATCTGTGATAAAACTATTTCATCCCATCAGTGACAGAAGTAGATAGTATTTCATAATTAATGTGCAAGCATTAATATCCACTCTCACATCATTTGTGCCTTCGATTAATATTTTCCCATCAGTGACAGCAGTAAATAGTATTTCATTATCCAATGAAGATAATATTATGCAGCATTCAGCATATTTATCAATTTAATTTAAAAAATGGAAACTTTAAATAGCCCGTACAGTGTTTATAATGATTTTATATTGCTTGGATTATAGGCTCTTTTTCAAATACATATACTACATCTTAAATGGCCCTTTCCATGACATTGTTTCAGTTGAATATTTGGATTTGTTAAAACTCACATTTGTTTCCAATTATTTCTTCTTCCAGCCAGATAACATGACACCCAAGCCTTTTGATGCAAACAACTCATTTGTCCATAGAATCCTGAATGACCGACTTTCTCCCTATCATGTTGGCATCTCGTGTGCTGGTGAGGTAAGTAGCATAGTTTTGCTTATATTATTAGTACATGACGTATGACTTCATTCACCTAAAAGCTTCAATAACCTGGGCCAGTTCAAGAGGTCGTTTTGTCTCCCCTGAAAAGTGTTTCCCTTTTCAAATTCTTCTGCACTAAGAATTTAGATATGTAGTCAAGGGCCCATTTCTGGGTGGCAAATGTAAGAGATGTAAAGGAGGACAAGACTCTTAGTGTTTCTCCTTCCATAAATGACCTTTAGGATACAGTACTTGATAGTATGATTGCTGACTATCATGATAATGTCAATAATAGTAATAATAAAAATCATATGTTAGGATATATAAATAGCAAAAATATAATAATGGTAATCATCTATTTTTACTTGTCATAATATTAATAATAATATCAGTCGGCAAAAATCAAACCAGTGTCTGTTCACACCCCCTCCCATTTATACCCCCTACTGATTTTAAAAATGAAAAGCACCAAGGATAGAAAAAATGCACAAAACTTAGTCATTTCATTAAGTGATTTATAATTTCTAACCTATCAGTTGCTAATGGGTAATTAACACTGTCGACTTATTGGCGTTTTATAACAAATGGAAGCTCCCAATGTAAATAAGCAAACAGACTGCTCACTGTCCTTTCCAGGTTTCTAGAATAGTCCATTTCAGTAAACACTGTGTCATCTGCATCCAATATTTGCAATGTCTGTTTTTAATATTTCTAAAACAAATTGAACAAACACTTGTATACATATCTTCAAAGAGATGTAACTCCAAAATGTACAGAATTATTGAGATTATCAGAGATGGTGAACTAATTACATCTGTTGCTTGAAAACATAGACTTGGCCATGCAAATATGGTGACCGTGTTACTAAAGAAACTCCCATTTGATTTGAAATGCCAACAACTTGACACTGTTTGTGACCCCCCAGGGCAACAGTCAGGTAGGAACTTACAAGTCAATGAATGGCATGATTACATTTTGTGCATTTTTTATATCCTCAAAGCCTTTTTGGTTTTAAAATTGGTAGCAGGTATGAACATATGGGAGGATGTGCCAATATTTTAATGGCCATGAGAAAGTAAATAATTATAAAATGATAATAGCAAGGACATTATCATTATTCGTCATATAGTGATAATTATCACTAGAATGAATATATATATATATATATATATATATATATATATATATATATATATATATATACACATAAGTATAAACCTGTTCGCATATAAGCCGACCCACCAAACTGAAGAGGTATAAACACTAAAAAGTGCATGACCTGCGTATAAGCTGACCAAACAGTCGGAGACGACATCACAAGATGCATGTGGTAAGTTCTAAATGCATTTATGATGGCAAACTTACATTAGTATAAAATGCCCATATAACTCTCTTGGGGTTGGCATGTACGATTATTACATAAAAATGGTATAAATTTGTTTGAAATATCAAGAAATTTATTAAATTTTCTGTTTTCTAATTGTTTCTGCCTAATTCAGATTCATGATTTTTGGATGATGGCAAGAATTGAGCATTAGCTGGTTGCTGTAACACTACAACTCCCTTTTGACTCAATTGTTTGTTTATGCATTATTGCATTAGAATTTTTATATCAGTGCACCAGTAATTTTGGGTTTGTTTTGCCTTTAAATTGTAAATACCTAATTCGTTAAAATATTATCCCAGTATGACAACAATGAACAACAATAAGGTTTGATTCAATGCTCGCAATTAGGCTGGTGAGCATATTTACATAACTGCACCACCGCATGTACATTATATTTTTGAACACGTGCTGAATGAAGTACATCCCTTGGATTCAAATCATGGCCACAACTGCACTAAACTTTAATGATAAATCCACAATACAATCATGAAGTTTCAGAAATAATGCTTCGAAAATTATGCTAATACCACAAGAACTGAATTGTAGTTTGCTTTCGTGTAAGCGACCTTACACCCAGTTTTACAAACCTACAGTAATTGTGCTAATATTAGGGACTGAAAGGCAATTGCACATCAAAGTACTGGTATAGTTGCCAGTCAAAATTCCCTCTTAACCCAAGGTAGTTTCAGGGTTTTAATGATTAACTGGCCTGTATTGATGTCGGAAAACAAATGACAAATCCACTAATTATAAACAAAGGAGACGCAGAAACATCCATCTTTCCATTGTGTAGAAAATTATGTTTTTGTTCAGCCAAAAACACAAAAGTTAAATAGATTGATGATGATCTTAGTTGATCTGTATTCAGAATTTTAGCTTCTATTATTACCATTCTTTCATGAACATGTAGCAGTAATGCTAGCTGTGCTTTGCACAATTTAATATGTGTACCTTTTCATAAAGAATACCTCAATTTGTAGCATCACTTATATTATTGAATAAAGAGTAACTCGTTAGCATGCGGATCAGCGTAAATGAAATGGCTATTAGCAGATAGTTGAAGTGTTATCTGGAAGAATGCGATTTGGTCAAAAAATTAATAAAGCAAAGTCTACATCTAATATGTTTGGGAATACACAAGGATTAAAGTGACACCAGGCCTGATTTCACTGTAAGTACTGTACATTACAGCCTGGTCTCCCGGGTAAACTCATACCTGCCCCTTGAATTATGTAGTCTTTTTTACCTTTATTTAATTTCATGTTGGAGAAGTCAGAAAATATGCACATGCAAAATAATAATATAAGCAATCATATTAGTTTATAGTCTTCATCAAAACTTTATTTTATTCCCATGCATATCCATCTTAGGACACAGAAAATAATTATATTTTCATGTCCCAAAATTTACAACCAAAAAATCTTACAAACTTTAAAGTTAGACCTTGGCCTTGGCCCGCAAATAAGCCCATCTCCCTTCTTCCAGGTCCTTATTTTTCCTAAATTATTAGTATTTTTTATATATATATATATATATATATATATATATATATATATATATATATATATATATATATATATATATTAATGGTGATGATTAATGAGCATTTTTAGTATATTATTATCAGCTGTAGAATTATTAACTCAACTGGTCATAAGCCTAATGAACCGCTCTGGTGGCCTAGTGGTTAGAGCATTCACCTCGGATGAGTTACGTTGCAGGTTCAAACCCCGACAAAGTCATACCAAAGACTTAAAAAATGGTACTGACAGCTGCCTTGCTAGGTGCTGAGCATTAAGAACTTAGTGTTAGGACCAGTCGGCCTGGTATCAGGATAATGTGGCTGGGTGGGATGTGATGCCACATGACTTTGGCATGATGCCCTGGTGCTATGTTAAAAATCCAAATTATGCACACACACACACACACACACAAGCCTATTGTGAGTTTATGGCATGGATATTGTTATCAGCATCTTTCATGAGCATGAGCAAGAAACTGTATACTAATTATACCTTCATCTTATCAAGATTTGGAAATATAGGTACAGTGAACAGAATATTGTTTGGGAGATAGTTTACACAGCATGTGTTCTTACACTACTACATAAGGCTGTGTAGTGAAATGGTCAACAACTAAGTGAGCAATATGAGGCATACTTGGGCCTCTTGTTCTGATTAGACAATGACCTTACAAAACTAAGGCAGATGGACTTTTAAGGGCCTGATTGATAGAAGTATCATGCTGTGTAAGGATTGTGTATCAACAAAATGATTATTTACAAGTTTCTGATGAAGGTAGATTTGAGCAAAGCTTTAAAAACAAATAGAATTTGTTGATTCTTTTAATTTTTATGATTTTGTTCCCTTTTTTTCTTTTAAAATTCAAGAAATTAATTTAACATTATCTAAAAACATTTTCTTCTAATAGACTGATAAGGACCAGAAAAGTATTGGAACCCAGCAGACTGTTGGTCCACCCATGAAGTACATGCCAGATAAAGGATTCATGACTTCCTTCTTCCCAATGCAACCTGACAACTCCTTCTACATCCCTCCAGCTGTCTCAGTACAGTTCAACACAATTGCTACGAACCATGTTATTGCAATCAAGTGCGTAGCCTGGGCAGAGAATTTCAACAATGGTCAGCCACAGAACAGTGAACTATATACTGCCAGATTTGTCATCAACATGGGTTGAAACTAATAGATTTTGTCAGCCATTTGAGGTCAATGAAATATGCCTGGCCCTGGCTCCAAAATATTTTTCAAAATTTCTCCTTAACTTGAAAAAATGTCTTTGATTGAATTCCCGAAAATGCTATTGAGGTGAAGTTGATTGAGAGGATACAGATGTTCTGTTTCAGCAAAGTCTTCTTTTTTTTTTTAAATGAAAATAAAGTTGCACAATTTTGTAGATTTACAGATCATACAGACTTTTAGAAAGTCTGAAAGTCATGTTGAATTTCAGATTTGTTTGAGAAGGCTTCAGGATACAAGAACTTGCTTTTATTTCTTGGTGACAGGTAGCTTATTTATTCATTATTTGGAAAAATAATAGAATTGTGTTCTAAAACCAGGGTCTTAGTGCCAAGAAATAATTTTTTTAGATTCTATCATTCATGATTTTTCAGATTAAAGTTGAACTTGCTAAAATGATGTTCATAATTTCTGAATGAGTTTCATTGATGACATCCTGTTTTTAAAAAAAGAAATTTAATATAAAGAAATTACTGAAATTAAGTGGTTGCTTGTGATGAAGCCACAAGTATACTTTTATCTCATTAAATTTTTGTATAATGTTATTATCCGAGTGGGTATAATGTGTTACCCATTTTTGTCCATGATGTTACCTCCTGCCTGCACCAAATATGGTTTCCACTCAGTCATTTTTTGAAGAACTTTATTGATTGATATTTGTTTTGAAACTTTAAGAAGACCTAGATCAAGTTTAATTTTTATACATTTCTGATGAAATTCAGAGTTATGGACTCAGACTTGGAACTTTGTCATTTCAATGGCTCTTGTTTCACATTGCATTTTGTTACTATGGAGACATTTTTAATTCATGTATGAATTGACTGTCTTTAGTTTCACAGTTATACTAAACAAAAAGAAAAGTATTTCCTATTGCACTTTTTTTTAGGGTATGCAGGTCATTTAAATATATGATGTGATTTTTTTTACCATGGGGGGAAAAAGTGCTAAGGTTGGCAAAAAGAAACATACATGATTGGCAGACTAGAAAGACGTTTTTTTGTGGTTTGGTCTTAGCTTTGTTTTGTATTCTGATAGTTGTTCATTTATCAATGTGTTAAATATTGTAACTCAGTTGATAACTGGAATATGTGCAAACCGTCAATTATAAATTTATTCAGCTGATCAATTTGTTAATTATTTAATCGTCAGCTTAAAGCTGGGAATACAACCTGTTGATCCTATGAAGAACATTGTTTTAATAATTACTTTTCCAGTTATTTAGCATGCTTATTTGATTACACAACAATTAGACCTTCTTATAGAATTAAATAGCATGATAATAAATTTAATATCTAATTAAGTATGCCATTACTAGGCCACTCACCTTTAGGACAAAGTACATTATTATTGCTACAGTACATTTATATATATGGCTCAGTTGTGTTCCGTAAAAGTTGCCATAGGCAGTGGTAGGTTAACTAGCAGTTTGTGTTGTTAGGTGGTAAAAGCTAATTGAGAATTAAGTTTACATGACTTGCATATAGAAATTTCTTTACAGTTGATCCAAGTGAAGTAATACAGAAATCTGATACATTCCCAAGTATCTATCAGACAAACTATTCTCATTCAGTTTATATTTTCAGTAAAATAAATGATCTGCTAATAGTTACATTAATAGTTCCAGTCTCTGAAACGAATGCAATGTTCGAATAAAAAAATTTGATTAACAAAACTATACTTTACCTGAGTTGGCTAAGACCCGTGTCCAATTTCTTTATGAATGTTAAGTTAGGATTGTTTACTTACATAACATGCATTTGTTACAAGTTTGATACTATCTTATATTCAATTAACAGTCTATAAAGCATATCTCAATTACCCTATGCTTATATTAAAATTGAATCTGCCAGTTCACAACGTGCAAGCAGATTAGGATTTATTTTGGATAAAATTAACAAAATAGACTGTAATCTAGTATTGTATAATGAAATGGCAGATCCATCCACATAACAATTAGGCATACATTGTCACCAAGAAAATATGCTAGAACTAGAAAAGCATAAGATAGACTGCACCTGATGGCCCCTTTAAATTTAGATCAGGCCCCTCCAGTATTTCCTCCCAAAAGAAATATCTCATTTGTCTTAAAGAAACTAGGTTGTTATGAACAAAAGACCATTGCCTCACCAGCTTCATTTCAATTTCATCTTTGATTGCAAACCATGGATATTTTTGTAGTCTTTGGATAATGAAACTACTTCTAGCCACCCCCCCCCATGCTTATCCCTACAATTCATAAACTACATTAATATGAAGGCATACATAGATCACAAAAGCAGAGGTATATGCAACAATTGTTCAGAATTCTTTACCTGAGCACAAAGAAATTGTTAGATTGTTGGAAATTTATTAGTTATGACCCCTTCTTCAGCAGAAGGTTTAGTCTTTTGAACAATATCACAAATGTAAGGGATAGACTCTTTAATGGGGTGGTGGTGTCAAAACAATGGTAAAAATATCTGACTTTGTTGGGCAAGTGGATTTTAAATTAGGGTAAATTATTTTTTTAAGCCACTTGCCCAGGACCTGTGTCTGAAAAAAGATGTCATTGAGCACTGTACAGTATCTTAGGATTAGGAACTTGGATTATTTTTGGCAGATCAGATTTAGAATTTTTAGTGTTAAAAGGTGTTAGATACTTTACTACTATTGTATATACCCTGTAATAATGTTTGTATCATTAATGTATATGACTTTATAAAATTGTAGAATACATGTATTAGTATATGGGAACCTAGATTGTTTTTTTAAATTTTGTTTTTCAATTCAAGTGCAGTTGCCTGACAAGTTTTACACAAGAAATGAACAGTGATCTTGTAAATAATTGTCTGATTTTTACAGGAATCATTATTATATAAGCCATGTAAAGATATCTGTTGGCTAAAGAATAAATTTACCTGCAAATTTTGATTAATAATAATCATTAGAATGAATTTTTCATGGTCTGTTGATGCTAATTTAAATTGTCAGTAGAAAAGATTGTAGGAAAATAAGAAAATGATACTTTTTAAGTTAACTGACCAATATAACATTCCCATGACTCTTATATGAGCCTAATTTAATAGCTTTGGACAATTTTCAATACAATTACATTCCCAATATATTGGACAGTTTACAGTACAACTCCATTCCCAGTATATTGGACAGTTTTCAGTATAACTACATTCCCAGTATATTGGACAGTTTTCAGTATGACTACATTCCCAGTATATTGGACAATTTTCAATACAATTACATTCCCAGTATATTGGACAGTTTTCAGTACAATTACATTCCCAGTATATTGGACAGTTTTCAGTATAATTCCATTCCCAGTATATTGGACAGTTTTCAGTATGACTACATTCCCAGTATATTGGACAGTTTTCAGTACAGTTACATTCCCATTATATTGGACAGTTTTCAGTACAGTTATATTCCCAGTATATTGGACAGTTTTAAGTATGATTACATTCCCAATATATTGGACAGTTTTCAGTACAATTACATTCCCAGTATATTGGACAGTTTTCAGTACAGTTACATTCCCAGTATATTGGACAGTTTTCAGTATAATTACATTCCCAATATATTGGACAGTTTTCAGTATAATTACATTCCCAATATATTGGACAGTTTTCATTACAATTACATTCCCAATATACACATGGTTTTTACTGAGCATTGGAATCCCCTACTTGGGCAAATGCATTAAATATATGTAGCATATATTGAAAAACTGTCTGCTATGATGGTAAATGGATTCTCATATTGAAAACATTTATTCATTTGACATTTTTATAATCAGTGGAAACAAAATGTATTAATCTTTTTTTTAAAGTTTATCAGGCAAAGTGATGATTTTTGTATGCATTATATATTTTTAGAGATGAAAAGTTTAGTTAATAATATGGTATATTTTTTGCAAGTTGTTGAAGCTGATGTTGTATTTTAAGGAAGTGCCTTATTTAAAGTATTAATTTGAAAATATGGATATGGCAACATTATGTAATGTTATGCAATATTTGTAGAAAGGAAAATACCAAAAATATTCATGATAAGATGGATAATTTTTGCTAAAGGTCAGAGTCAATATGCCATTTTCATAATTAGACTAAAATAAGTGAGTACATGTATTTTCCTTTGTGGATTGATATCCCTTAAGTAGATCTATAGTAGGAAATGGCATACATATTGTTCTTTGTGACAGGGCGATCATTTTGTGAAGGTGTCCACTGCATGTAGATTTCATTTTTTCTTTTCCTTTTCTTTTCTCAATTCATTCCAGTCACACACACCTTGGTTAATACACTTTTTCTTTGAGCTGATTATTATAAATATAATCAGAAAAATGGCACTCAAAGATAGTGTCATTTTCTCTAAGTATATTTCTCTATATTGTTTGTGTATGTGATTGAAAAATTACAATACTGTCAAATATGAATAATAATACTAAGCTTAAGCTTTATTAAGCTTTCACCAAAGCACAGAGAGAGATTTAAAGCAAATAATAATTTTTTGTTTACTCACAATTCAAAACTATGTGAACACTTATCCATTAACTGTTGTCATGTAGTCACCTTCAGATCTTCGACATGCAACAGAATATTTGAGAACATGTATTTTTGTCCATCTAAATGTTTGCCAAGCAGTCTGTATCGAGTCTCCTGTAATTATTATGTAAACAACATATCATAAACACCGACTGTGAGTCTTTCATTACCTAACAAAAATCATACTTTGAACTAAATCTTCTTGGTAGTTAATTGTTATGGACAAGTCCATTTATTTCAAACACACACCTGTCGAAGAAATCTGATAACTTGCATTTTTAGCAAGTAACACCTACTTGCCATCAAATCAGTGACATGCATCAAAGCAGTCTTTGAAAAACCAATGTTTTGAGTTGGCAATTGGACAAAGAGCCAGAGGCTAACTAAGCATGTGAAATTCAGTGAATCCCCGCTTTGCACAAATATTAAGAATTTATTCCTTATTTATCAAATCTTGCTTTCTGTTGTAAATATTTTATCATGTATGTGTGAGAAGATGCAGGACTGACCTTGACACATTGACTACAAGATGGAAATGACATGTAAAATAAATGAAAGAGACCAGATGAAGAATGCTGTACTTGTAAATGCTAAATAAGGTGTTGATATGTACATTGTGCAGCAATTGCAGGGTATAAAACTTGCAGGACATAAAGCATTCAGAATTGAACACGACCTGAATTTGAGCTTATCGTGGGAGTTGGGCAAGTGGATTTATGTTATAACATCCATGTACATACACTTCGAATAAGAAAATTCTTCTTTTATTGACAGTAAACTGAAATTTTGAAATATTTAGCATGTTAGAAACAAAGCAAAGTTATTCATATACTAGTATTACATATCACATGAAGTTATTGAAAATTTTGAATCATCTGTATGATAAAATATTGTGATTTACAAAAGTTTTGGGTAGGCTGCTACATCTGAGATTTAAAATGAGACTTTGGTGAATGCATCTAAAATTTGAATACAAATTTTGGATGCTATTTATGGGCTTATAAGTACCCTAGTTTGTGAGCAGTCAAAATTTGCCTGGCCTGTAACTCATTTCGAAAATTGTCTGAAAATGAAACTTCTTTAGTATTGTACAGCATATTAACAGAAAATATTTGTGCAAGATGCTCATTACTATATACATTATTTTCAAGTGTCAGAAGATTAAATCAATATACAGCTCCCTCTCATTATAACCTGGTTGATTATGGTATGATTCCAGATAAAATGCTTTGTTATAATGATTCCAAATATAACCTGGTATAACGATGGACCCTGTGACCAAAATCATACCAGTGTATAACAGTATGAGTTGCAAGAAAACAAGATAAAGCTTAGAGTTATGTCTTTTTTTCCTTTTCAAAAGTGTTATTTAATTTTTTTATAGTTTCTTCTATACTGCATGTCAGTATACACTTTTCTTGGTATATCATTTGTTCTGTACACAATGTAGTTCAGAACATAATGCAGTTGTTGGTTATGGACCCCGACTACCATGTTATAATGAGGGAGAACCATATTGGTTTGTTTGAATAATGTCATAATTGTGCGCCATTTCAATGAAGAATAAATGAAGGAATTTTTATTTCAACATCCATTTTTCCCCCATAGATGTGTTTTATTAATATTAGTATTAGTTTACATTAGAGTAGCATCCTTTACATAAAACAGTTTGAGTATATAAAAAAAAAAAACATTACACTCAGTTTATAATGTTCTTTCACCTATCACAAATGTTTCACTTTATCGCTTTTTACAAGTTTGGCTGGTCAGCATTTACAGGATGTACACCATTAGTCACACAGAACCAGTCAGTGCTTGACGATGTAAGGTTAATACTGAAAGAACCTAATGAAAATTTCAGTAATTATAGCAAATTGCAGGCAATTGAAAGAGTTAACAAATTTATTTCTGTGCTGTGTATTTGAATTTGGATTGTTAGGTTGTGAGTACTTTTTTCAGATCTGTTGTTTGCTGTTTTAAACGTTATTGAAGATTTGAGAGAAGTGAATATTTTCATTTGTAATTTTTGTATGAGTTATATATATTTACACATATATATATATACACACATATGCATTTTACGCCATATCAGTATACTCATTTGGAACATTGCAACTTTATATCAATATTTTTGTTGTCTTTTCCAGCAATTGATATATATATATATATATATATATATATACACACACACACACACACACACACACATATATACACACACATAGAGAGAAATACTTCTCTCACTATATATATATATATATATATATATATATATTTACAGATATACACACACATCATCTGCATTCTTTTTATTACACATCATTCCAATTATTTTCTGGTATATAATGCTGAGACAGCTGCAAGTAGTGTAGATCAAAGTTGTTATCGCATATTGAGACAGCAGATCGGGGTCTAAACTTTAATGATTTGCAGTTAAACATAGAACTGTGAACCTTACATGATCTGTATGTGCATTATTGGACAGGCGGCAGGTCCAGGTCTGCATAGTTTCTTTTGATTGTGCATTAAAAATGGATAAATGGTACAAATTGTCATACCACTGCAGTGACGAAAGAACATTCATATTTGCGATAAATTGTGTTTATTTGATAGCATAGTCTAGGTTAAGGGTCTACTCACCTCTGTTTTGTTAATTGTTCTCACTTTTCATAGCCATCATGGAAATAGTATTGGCATTATGTATGATTCCACTGAATTTTTTCCTTTTATCAGTGTTTATGAGATCTTCATTTTAGTATGGAGAACTTGTAAAAAAAAAAATTGAAGAGAAGAAAAGAAAGACAAGACCTCTTCCACGAATTGTCTGCATCTGATACAATACGATTTCTGTATTCAGCTATTAAAAAAGAATTTTATTAAATATTGAAATAGGTCATCTTTTTTAACATCTGAACTTAAATCAGTCATATTTATATTATCAGACCATGGGCAAATCTGAGTGTCTTATTAATGGGTGTTAATTTACAGTACAGGGGGTTACAACTCTGTTTTTTTGACTAAAACATTTTTGGGGAAGATCACATTGCAAGAGTTATCTGATCTTACACTTTTCATTCAAAATATCTTTTGGTAACCAAGTTTTTTTTGTGATGCTATATATATGTATAATGTGTGTTATTCACAAATCATATTTTCTAACGGCTCTTTTATAAATGTATTATCAGCTGTTGACGACTTTTACTGACAGGGAATAAAATTATCTTTTACTGAATCAGGAACTACTAGAGAGGCATTGAGATCATTTATTTTGTTCCATAGTTTTTTGTATTAAATTCATAAAATTGCATGTAATTTCATTATGTGCTCACAAGGTTAGGCCTGTAGGTAAACAAAATATTTAGGTATGACTTAGAGGGGTTTGTTTTGGTGGTTATTATTATACTGAAGGGTTTTTTTTTTCTTTGGAATTTTTTGGGGGGAGGAGGGCAGTTTTTCTCTAGATTAAGTATTAAACTATCTAGACAGTTGTCATTATTAGACCATTTCCTTGGGAGATTAAAATGCCTTATGAAAGTGTCCAAATTCAGAATGTTCAGTGTTAGTGACAGATGAAACAATAGGCTTAAGCATTATTCATACACCCAGTTGTTATTTTACAAGTTTTATACATTGTAATTATCACTTTTTAGAGCATTGATATAGGTTGTGCCTTCAGCTTTGCTTAATTGCACTGTGATGTATCTGCAATTGATTCCAAAGTGATTACATTTGCAAGTAAGCTCAATGCATTATGCCCCATTCTCAGGTCAGTTATAAATCTGATTAATTTGATTCCAAATAATTTCTGACAAAACCTTTCAGCACTCAATACACTATGTCTCCTGTTGGTTTTCATGTTTCGTGGTAGATATAATGAATAATTTTTATTTAAGAAAACTGTTCCAAAATGATGGTTGCTTATGAAAAATGATTTTTTAAGGCTTAATAAGAGTGCTAGCTGTCCAGTATGAATCTGTACGTTCTGCATCCAGCTTTCTCAGAACTGAGAAGTTATGTGTAATGATTTTGTTGTTGGTGTAATAAGTTATGATACCTGAAGATTTTTAAAAATTAGAACAGAATATACAGTATGATGCAAATGCAAATTTAGTTTTAATACACACCAGGAGATAAAATGATACAAACTTACTGGATAATGATGTAATTGACCAACTTTTTGCATCATAATTCTGCTCTCAGTCTGAGACAAGTGGGAAGAAAACACTTAAAAGTTTTCCAGTCAACCAAATGACAGAAATAATTTAAAGACTCTGTTATCATTTTTTTAAATAAAAAGTTGAATGTCTTTTATTTTTTTAAAGTTCGAGCAGATTTTGTACATTTGAAAATAAAATGCATTGCAAGATGACAAAGACAGAAATACTGTTAGCTTGTAATTGACCTGACAGTTTGATGAAGTTTTAAGTTTTACTGCACGTTTCTTCAAATATGCCCTTGAACTATGCAATTAGCAAATTTCTCAGGTCAGTATGAGAATGCAAAATTGCATTGAGCTTATTAACTGCACAGTTATTATTTTAATCATGCTGTTAATAATTCATATGGTTTATATAATAAAATGACTTCACTAAGATATGACTTTTATTGTGTTGTTGAAGTAATAATGTAAGGTTATACTAGAAGACCTTTCATCAAGGGTGTATGTTTTTCTTTGCTCTATCATACGGGTTGAAACTTTTTGTATATCTTACTTTCGGTTGTCAACACTTTGTATTGGTGTTAGCTCAGGTTATAAAAGACTATTACCTTTATTTGTTTAACTTCAAAAAAAGACATTGAGAAATGCTGCACTCTCTTCACCAAAAACAGGTCACAATGGCTTGTATTTTATATATCAATGATTCACATTAAGTTTTGCGTTAAAGTCACTTCTTAGACATCAATGCTGTGAGAGTAAATTAATTGGATTAAGTGTAATTTATAATACTTTGGAATAAACCAGGTAACTGTGATGTCTGTTGTGTTAACATGTGCATTTAGATGAATTTCTCAGCCACCTCTGTCAGAAGAGTAATTTTAATATAAATGTAGATGTCTAAATGATTACTACATCCCTTAAACAAGAGACCCTTGAAAGAACTTGTGATATACTGGTCAGAAGGAACCTCCAGGAATTCAAGATAAGACATTTTCTTCCTTCAACTGCTGAGAATTTAATCCATTTTTTATATGTTTCATCAATAACAAGATTTTCTAACTAGCTGTGGTGGACATTTTGGGCATCAGATTGGCACCATCTTCATTTAGGAATAGGACGAGGACTTAATTTAAAACATGATAAGAAATCTTTTGGTGGAAACCCTTGTTGATATGATTTTATGTTTGGAGAAATAACAAGATTTCCAGGAAAGCTGCCATGATGGTTATATTGGATATTGATTGGCACCATTTTCATTTAGGACCTACTACTCCTGTGGAGAAAGCACAATATCAATATGGCCTGCAATAATATTTTTAAAATGGCTGTTGTGGTGGTCATAATGGAGTTTGTTTGGTGGGTTTAAAGCCATTTTTCAGCACATGGCAGCCAGTGTATTTGGTGGAGGAATAACCCTAGAAGACACGGGTTGATTGACATACTGGTAAGCTTTCGTACATACCCACAATAGTTGGTGCCCAAACCTGCCATCCCTTATGATTTTGCCACAAGTCTTTTGGAAATAACCCTTCAAATAGGAACTTTCAGAATAAAAGCATAAATTACAGTAATACAATTGCAGTAAAATCCATATACTGGCATATCCATGTTTGATTTCGATCTGAGTTCATGTTAGATTCATGAGTTATCTCTGATGTTTTAGACTAAATACATTTTGTGATGCAAAATGTCTGCATGATCAAGCTGATGTATTATTATTTTTTTAATGGCATCCAAGTGATAAATTTTCAGGACTAAAGGGACAATAAACCTCATAAAAAGTTTTAATAGTACAGAAGAACTATAGGGGATATTCCAATTCTTACATGAAAAAGCAGGAAGGGCAAAAACTATGTTTAGTGGGCATCATTTTGTTGTTTAGAGTGTCACATGGTGGGAAATATTGCCATCACCACGGCCCATGTAAAATTTACATTTTTTAAAGAATTGCGTCGGGTTGAGAGATGGTAAGAAGCGATTGAGCTCCGTAGGGTTTTGAACTGCAGTTTGTGAAACTGTACTGGATGTAATGAAGGTTAAAGTAAACTTGACAAACCTTTTAGGCCTAGTTGAACAAACCTTTTAGGCCTAGTTGAACAAAATATTTACCATTGTTGCCTGTTTTGAATTGCACCTCTGGACTTCCAAACAGACTTGTCTCATAACTCACCTGTTATGCACAGTTAAAAAAATAAAAAAAAATGTTGCATTCTACTTGCAATAAATATGGTTGTTTTTTTCTATCTGCCCTTTTTTTACATTCATAACAATTTTACTTAAGACTTTTACTTGGCTCTCTGTAGCCAGAATAGAACTGATAGAATTTATTTGCTGATAAACCCCATAAACAAGGATAAATTGGATGGGATAATAACTCATTTTAAAATTTGGACTTCTAATATCTGATTCATCATTAGTCAAATATGTTATATTGACAAGTCTTTCATTGCCAATGAACCTTCCTTTTTGACATCTTACATATACTAGTATTTATTTGCTAAATTGTTCAACCCTTGAAGACTTCTTGTGGAACATAGATCATACACAACTATTTGCCATCAAACAGCTCTGAATGTCATTTTTTTTATCTTTCCAGGGATTCCAGCATATATAGATTTTTCTGGGTCTTATTCAGTTTAGCTCAGTGACCTTCACCTTTGACATTTGAACCCCATAATCTATAGGTTTCATCCTTTTCCAAGTGTAAACCATCCCAAAAATTTGGTCCAGATATGTGAATTAAAACTAATGTTATTGAGCTGGAACATTTCCTTCTTTCCATCATAATTACTTTTTCCCTTGACCTTTTGATCCCAAAATTAGTAGGGTTTTTCCTTACCCCATGTGCAAGGCATCCATACAGTTTGGTTCAGATATGTGATCTAGAACTAATGTTGTGATGTAGAACTAATGGATGGAAGCCATTTTCTTTTTTGGGTCAGTTTCCTTGATTTTTGACCAGTCGACCTGAGCTAGAGTTCTTGTTTACAAGAAGTGCAAACCATCTACAAATTGTGGTTTTAATATAAGCAATACCATACGTGCTACTATTCCAGTGCTTTCCACTGAGTGGAACTCTTGTTCCCCAATCAAACTAATTATTACCCCCTCCAACTAGTATTGGAAGACCTAACTTGAAAAGAACATGATTCCAGTTGGACTACTTAGTCATTACTAACGTAAGGAATACCTGCCTCTTTTTTCCCTTTGACTCCATTCATAGTTTACTTGTGCTGGATTGCTAACTGAAATTTGCCTTTTTTGTCATTGTCTCTTAACATTTTACTCTTCTGTGGTCAATTGAGTGTTTATTTCTTCAGTTGTTGCTTTGTTTGAGTCGTTTCTGTAACTTCCTTTTGTTAATTTAAAGTTTCTTTTGCACCCTTTGCTTCAGTAAATTTTAATCCCTTTGGCAGTACCAGTGCTAATGTGCTTGATTTCTTCCGTTGTTGGAGAAGTCTACTTTCACGGTGATGCAGGAATACTAGAGTGACCTTGGTTTGGTCTTCATCCAAAGGCCAATGATCTCTGATGTTTGTTATAAAGCTGTCCGTGATGAGAGGCTGATTCTTGGCACCTCTCAAAGAAGGAAAAACACCTAGCACGTTGTACTTTCTGATTATGGATGAACAGTACCCTCTCAAGATTGTGTTTCATAGTGACAGAGTTAAGCAAATTCCACCTTCCTGAGAGGGAAGAGTGGTAATCTCCCTCAGACATGAAGATGACTGTCAGATCTTCTTCGCTGGAAGGGCCTTGGATTGGTTCTGATTATTAGTCTGAGGACAAGGATATGTTTTGATAAACCTCACGTTTCCTTTACCACTTAATCCCAGTGGGGATAGGGAGGTGGGTTGTACTCACCCAATTAGGGATGGGGATCAGATCGACATTCATCTCTTCCCTATGTTTCTGCTTAATCCCTTAATTCTGCCCCCACGACTTCATGGATGAGTCTAACATAGACATGTCATCACCTCCAGCCTTGTCCAATAAAAAGAGGGGATGCACCATTCATCTCCATGATGGTCAAGAAGGGGTCAGCAGTCCCATTTGGCTAGGATGACAGCTACTAGAGTTAGTCCCATCATTCACATTTAGCAATTATGAGACAATGGAATCCCATTTTCTTTATCTCCAGAGAGATGCTGGAATGGACAGTCCTATTTTGCCTCGAGAGTGGGCTCAGGATGATGATGTTCTTTCCCTCATGGAGGATAATGTTTCCTCCCCCTCCATTTGGGTTCCCCGGTCCTTGCATCTGTCAAGCAGGGTGTTTGAGGAAGAGGAACAATGTTTACTGCCTCCTTCCCCCAGACTGGTGTCCTAAACCTGGTACTGAGGGCAACAAGATTCCCTCCAGTTTATAGAGGCCTTCTGTTGCCACCACTCATGCAGATTGTATACTACTCTCGCACTCTATTCTTCGAGAGCTGACACAAACATTTTCTCAGGGCCAAGAGTTCACAAGGCATGAGAAGGCGTGGTCTGACATGCTTTCTATGTGCTAGCCACTGGTTTCTACCACCAGTTATTGAGTTTATTTTCTTGCTTTACCCCATTAGCCCCTCCCCTCCACTGTACCATTACAAATGGGAATATCAGCAGGGGCTTGGACTTGCCTAACTGTAAAAATGTTGGTTGCCTCTGAGCTTAAGGCCCACATGCCTCGCATGATGATCCTTTTTTGGCAGCCTACTTCAGTTTCTTGAAGAAGGAAGCATTGTCTCCATTGGTGCTTCATTGCTTGCTGGAAGTTGTGAAGATGTCACGTTTTGCACTCTTAATGTCAAAGGCATTTTTTGGTGCGGTTTCCTCACCTCAACAGGGTTGCCACCTTGGCAATGTCTTATGTCTATTTTGACCACAGCAAGAACCTTCTAAGGTATGTGCCACTTCAGGTGGAGAAAAACTCTTTGCATGCATTATTGCATCCATAGCCACACATGATATGAGGAACCAGCAAACAGGTCATTGGCAGTGACACCTAGCCCATCGAAACCAACCAAAAAGTGCACCAACCCTGACTGCCTTATTGGACCTTCTCCAAAGTTTTTCAAAGCAGGCTCAGCGTGATTTACCTAACAAGTGGCATTAGTTCATAGCTCACACCCACCCATCATTCACTAGGTGAAGCGGTTAGAGAGACAATGGGAGAGAGTCTTTGGACTTGACCTTCCCCCAAGGAGGAATGGGGTTGACTTTGGAGTTGCGCCATCTTCTGCAGGTCTTCCTCTTCTCAGCATTCTAGTAGGTACTTGTATATCCCTTTTTTCAGGGGTTTGGTCGCGCTTCACAATGTGTTGGTCCATTCCACTTTAAATGACGAACATTCTCCCAAACATTCATGTCCCCATCTTTTACCAGTCCATGTTGGCTCAATATGGGGAAGCAGTACGCATCCTACAGCAGACAGGCACTGATGATAGTGTGAAAAGTAACCAAACTTTGGGTTTTCATTCCTTGATCTTTCTATTGTAAAAATAAATGCAGAAAGTTTTGGCTTATTAATGACTATTCCACCTTCTTCAAATTTCTTCGTGAAGAATGCTTCAAAACGCGACAGGACGTCTCCATCGATTTTAAAGATGCTTAACTACACATTTCCATTTTCCTGTAACATAGAAAATCTCTCCAGTTTTGTCTTGACTATGAGGTATTTAAATTTTCAAGCTACTTTGTTCATCCTCACCTATGTTTGCATAATCTTTACCAGAGTGACAAGGGTAGTAGCAGCCCACTTGACATCTTTATGGAGGATCTGTCTCTCTGTTAGTTGACAGTGACTCGTCTCTGTCTGATCCCCAAATTACAGAAGTCTGATCTCGTCCCTTCTCAGGACTTCCTATATGTGGGTATGAATTTCCTCACCAGTCCAGGGAGTGTTCATGTTTTTCTGGACACAGTGACCAAATCTTATCCCTCATTACAGGTTTTCTGACCAGGACCTGTCAGCTAGCCATTACCTTCGCATTTAGTGTCAGGACTGGTCAGCCTGGTGTCAGAATAATGTGGGTGGGGCATGATGCCACTTGTCTGCGGAATGATGCCCCAGTGCTAGACATCACTATAAAGTGCCACACTGCAGACATCGTTGCGATTATGAGTAAAATTGTTAAAAGTACGTTAAAATTCCAAAGACACACACCTCTGGGAACTCTTTCAACTCTGAAAAAAGCTGCAAACTTAGTTCTCCTAGGTAGTAATTTAGTTCCACCTTATCCTAGCAAGATGGAGACGATACAAGGACCTGTGCTCAGTTTTGATCCCTTGGGATTCGACTTTCATCACCACCTGCATTGATGGTGATGAAATCATGACTGGTTTATGACTGGGGTCCCAATTCATCCTGCATTGTTGTATTATGGTCATATTAGATGACATATCAGTAGTAGTGTACCTCATGCGTTACAAGAGGAAGATCCTTGCAAACGGTCTATTCAGATGGATTGTGTGATCCTCATAGAATGGTCTCTACACTGGTCAGATGCAGCGTCATTTTTGTCACTAGAAGGAGACCCTTGGTGGGCTTGTTCAATATGACACTGAACAACAAGTCCCTGTTTTGTCTCTCCAAAACCAGATCAGAAGGGGTGGACGCTTTCAGTATAAAGTGCACACACCTTCCCACCATTCCAATCAATACTGCAGGTGCTCCACCAAGTCAGCATCTCCACATCTTGGTGCATCCAAGTGTCCCTAACCTCACCCCTGTGGACCCAATGGCTGTCTTTCAACAACTTACTCAACATGTTGTTAAACGTATTCAGGAGATTACCAATGTGAATGGACCTGCAGTCACAGCATGAGGGGCTCCCCTCCAAAATAACCAGCTGATTTTGCCACATTAACGTTTATCAGATCTCAAGTGATCAATCTGCCAGGACCAGTTTTCAAGCGATGTTCCCAACTGCATTATTCAGGCTAGGAGTCAATCTACTTCTAGGGTTTACAATGCAAAGTGGAGAATCTTCATTAATTAGTATCCAAGCTGCAGTTAGAGACTTTCTTCTCTTCCTTTTTGAAGAAAGAGAAAGGTCTGTGTCCATTAAAGGATATAATGCAGGCATTTCTAATACTCCCAAACTTTCTAGGATTTATGCCAGAGTCACATCTTATATCATCAGGTACTTTGAGTTTTAGTGACCAGCATCTCGTTCACTAATGCTTAGATGGAATCGTGTGTGTTCTTTGGGCATTGTGAAAATCCCGATATGAACCTTTGAGAAGCTTAGTGTCTACGAGGATGAGTGAGCTACATGCTTCATAAGTGGATAAGGGTTGTTTACAGTTTGACGGTACTTATAATTCACTTTCTCTTTTTGCCAATCTGGATTTCTTGTCATGCATCGGTTACCTGTAGCACCACTTCTTATCGAGATCACAATATCAGCTGTATATGTGATCGGGATGATTAAGATAAATTCATTTGCCCAGTTAGGGCTTTAAGGTTTTATTTATCCTCTACAAGGAGAATGAAGGGTCCATATTTTGTCTTTTGTTATATCAAAAGGGATTCTCTAATATTTAAGTGGTCACCATTTCCAGGTAGATTGTACTCACTAGAAGAAGAACATATCAGTCCATCATCAGGAGTGACCTTTACTCATGAGAATTCAAGCCCATGAAGTTAGGGCTATTGCTGAATAATATATGTACTTAACCATCTTTGGAATATGTTACGAGAACCACCTTCTGACAATCTCACACTACCTTCTTTTGCATTCGATTTTTGGCCCACCAGAGCGAAGGCATTTGTTTTCGTTGGGTCTGATAGATGATGGTGGAAATCCCAGCCTAGTGAAATCCAAGCATTCAGAGGGTCTCTGTGCAATTTCCAATTTGCTAGAGGGATAAACTGGAGTGGGCACAAGTGCCATCTGCCTAAGGAAATATAGTCTGCTGAGGAATTCAAGATCAGAGAAAGAAATAGAGGAGCCATCAACATGGCCTTGGCTCTCAGCAACACCAACTGGCTCAGGATCATGTCTACACTGTCCAGAGGGACATGGATTGATCTTCTGTTCGAAATTCATCCCCAAGTAGACAAAATCTTGAGATATAGTGTTTGTGTGTGTGGGATTTTGGATTTTTCACGTAGCTTTAAAAATAATTCAGTCATATCGCCAAGATGCCTGCAGTGTGGCATTTTATAGTGATGTCTAGCACTGGCATCATGTCGCAGACATGTAGCATGATATCCCACCCAGTCACATTATTCTGACACCAGGCCGACCAGTCCTAAGACTAACCTCTTAATGCTGAGCACCTAGCAAGTACCGTTTTTATGTCTTTGATACGACACTAAGATGGAGTAAGTTCTGATTTCTCTAGTGCCTACTATGAACCAACAGCAATACACATAGTTTGGGGGACTCTAGGCAGCGATTGTGGACAAACCAATTGTCGAAATAATACAGGATTCAAATCCACAGTAACCTTAAGTGGGCTGCAACTACTCATATTACCCAAGGAAAAGCTATGTTTATATGGGCTAATCAGCAGCAGAGCAAGAAATTGTAAGACATCCCCATCCAATGCTAAACCAGAGGTACTTCTTGTGAGAAGGAACGATAGAGATGTGAATAAACGCATCCTGAAAATAGATGAAGTCGAAAGTTTCCTCCATTTTTATGCACCAGGAAAATCCATGAGTAGAATTCCAGATATTAGTAATTGAGCACGTTCTTTACTGTACCCTTCTGGAGAAGGAAGTATACCTCTTCCTTTAATTGCACCAGATTCAACTGGCTGGAGTATATGGGGGACTTCACTAGAGAAGGAAGATCACAAAACCAAGACGGTAACCTCCTTCTATTATAGAGACAACCCAAACATCGTCCATGATGCAGGACCAAGCCTGCTTTAGACTGGTACCGACAAAAACCAACAGAAGACGAACACTACAGGCAGTGGATTGAGTTCCCAGGACTGTCTCCCTCCTTTTCTTTAGGGAAGAGCCTGTTAGCTTTTTCACTGGGCCTTTGCAGCACCCTCCTTTTTGGGTCCTAAATGCAGAGAAGGAGCTCTCAAATGGGATTGTTGCTTTGACTGGGACTGCAAGTATTTGAAGAACTTCACTGACAGATTCTGAGGCCTATCAGGAAAGATTTGCTTTTTGGATGGTTTTTACATGCCAGGAGCATATAAGAGGGAACAGTGTTGCTGAGCTCTCAATTCCTTAGAAGCTACAGAGGAAATGAGCCCTTAAATGAAGGTCTCTGCCTTATGGGGTGCAATCCTCAAAATGTGCTCCATCAAGACCTTGGAAGTGTCCAAAGCAACATTCCTGCAGAGGCGGTGAAGCTCCACTGATAATACCATGGACGTGGACAAGCATTCCGAGATATCTTGGCCACTGCTTCGAACAAATGAAGGGCAGATGATGAACATTAATTGCTCCTTCCATATTTTGGAAGAGGCCAACATGGATACTAATGACGTAACATAAGTTCTAAAACTTCCAGTGTTTTAAAGGGAAGGTGAATCCAGGTTCTTTAGGAAAAACCACTTGTGTATTTCTGGCGTCCAAGGTGGAAGGTTTAAAGGGCCAGAAATGGATGTGAACACTACAACTAACAGTAAAGGTCTCAACGTGAGAGGACAGGATAGACAACCTACACTGTCAAGCAAACTCCTGGCCCTTACTAACTCATTTGGATTAATCTTAGCTGAGTGAAGGAGCAACATGAAATCAGGTCGAGAGATAACCCCTGAGAGTTGACAGAAAGTTGGGTGGAGATGGTGGACACCAAGGGAGGCATGCAACTTCAGCTTGCTCTGCATCAAACTCATTAGAACCTATGAGGACAGACAGGATATTTTCATCCTGTTCTTGCCCTGTGGTAGTCAGAACTGTGACCCACTGTTTCTCAACTGCAAGGGAGACAAGGGGATATGGGGAGCCTTGTCACACAACTATTTTTGAAGGGACTGTCCCTAGTGGTAGACTTGACTTGAGGGTAAGTGCAACTCTTCACCCATTTGGGATGATTGGTAGAAGGTCATTCAGCATCAGCCTCTCTACCATGGGGCCATGACTGCATGCAAGGGAAAGGTCAATCACTTCCTCTGGTAGAAGGCCATACATCCCATAGGGATTTATTGGGATTATAGAAAAAGGGGTTGGCTTGATCTGATCCCAATACCCATACCAAAGTGGCTCCAATGAACAGTAACCCTCATAGACTGGTGCCCACAGACCAGTGCATACAATTATTAAACAATTTATTTCCCTTGATTACAAAATGAAAAATTAAAAAAAACTTATGGTGAATGAACTCCTAAACAGTCCCCAAAGTTCTATCACAAGTCCAAAAACTATTGATTATTCCAAATGAGTTCACACTGTGTTCTGAATGAAGTCCAATCTATTGCACTGATGTCCCAACAGTCTGGATGTATCACAATGATATAATCCAAGTTGTCCTTAAATGCATTCACAATAATAACAACACAGCTACTTAATCCAAAGTTTATAAGCACCTTGTAATTCCAACAAGTAACTGAAATAAATTAAATCCTCTCAACTGAACACAACCTAATGACTCCATTAAGACTTAACATTTACACCAGGAATAGTAAATTCTCAGGTAAACATCTCTTGTAAAAGAAAAACTAAAATACAGTTGCAGAACCAAAACAAGGGACAAATAATCATTTCCAGAATATTCTACTTGTCAAAAAGGCTTGGTCCTTTACCAGCTAACCAATCAGAAATCAGTTTACCTGGTTTTCCAAGAGAAAAACTATAACTCAAATACTGTCAAAGTCATCTTTAAGATTTCTTCTACAACTCCCAAGGTCAAAATGCCATGATAACATAATTACTCTGATTCAAGTATATTCCTCTATCTTGAAGCTATGTAATGTGTTTAAAAATTACCCTCACAATCTATAATCATAAATAAAAATAAAACACATAATATAGATATACATAAACTAAAGACCATCAATCAGTAAATGACTAGTCACTGGTCAATGACAACTCTTATATGATAGGAACTCTTCTTCAAATCTGTTCAATTTGTACTGTAGCTCTCCTACCAGGTGGTTTGATCATGTCATCAACAATGTGCAAGGTATTTTTCCATATGAAAAGAGTAAGTTACTCAATTAGCAACAGATTATGTATTACTGATATTAAAAGCAAGATTTTCCAATTAGCTGCTGTGGTAGCCGTATTGAATGTTTGATTGACACCATTCTAATTTATGGCCAACCAGACATCATTAGAAGACTCTGGTGAAAACGCATGTCGTTATAACCATCCTTCCAGAAGGAGTAGCTGTAACAGTATTTTCAAGATGGCTACTATGGTGGCCATCCTGGATGTCAGATCAACATCATTTTCATTTAGGACAAACTAAATGTCATAAGAAGTCTTTTGGTGAAAATGCCATGTTGATATGACCAGGCTCTAGGAGAAGTGTCAATAATAAGATTTTCAAAATGACCACCATGGTGATCATGTTGGAGTTTTGATCAGCATCATTTTAATTTAGAACCAACTAGACACAATAATAAATCTGCTTGTGAAAACCCATGCTGATATGACTTTTCAGTCAGAAGGAATAGCAATAATGATTTTCAAGACAGTAACCATATTGGACGTCCAAGCAGCACCATTTTCATTTTGGACCAACTAGACATTACAAGAAGTCTTCTCGTGAAAACTCCATAATGACACGACTTTACATTCATCAGGAGTAGCATTAACAAGATTTTCAATATGGCAGACATATTAAATGTCAGATTTGCACCATTTTCTTTGAGGACAAACTAGACATTATAAGACGTATTTTAGTGGAAACCCAATGTTTATATGACCTGCCATTCTGAAGGAGTAGCGATAGCAAGATTTTCAAGATGCCTGCTCTGGCAGCCATAATGGATGTCCATGTGCAACCATTTTCATTTATGACCAACTAGCCATCATAAGAAATCTTTTGGTGAAGTCAATATGACTTTTGATTCAGAAGGTGGAACAATAAGATTTTCAGATGGCTGCTGCATTGACTAGATTGGATGTTTTCATTTATGACCAGCTAGACCATAGGATGAATATGTGTGTGAAGTTTCATGGCAATCCTCCAAGTAGTAGTTTAATAGGAGTAGCAATAACAAACTTGTGCTAATGGATGGAGAGACATCAGATAGATGACTGACAACAGGGCATCCAATAAGCTCTTCTGGACTATGACCTGTAGAGCAAAAGGCTACCCAATAGAATTTGTTCAACTTTAGCAGAAAGGATCATGGGATAGTAGCCTCTGAATATTGGTCAAATATTGTAGATGTACCATTAAATATGGATAACATATTTTTAAAAAACAGAGAACCATGAAACGTTTGTTTTCGTAATGTATGCAAATCAACAGCACAAATTCAAAGTATTGTACTGACATAGATTTTTTTGCCAACTGCAACTGCATTTGGCTCTTAGGCAGATGTCAGACTGGTGAGTGTTTTCAGGCCTATTTTGAACTCGTTTCCATTGCCCTATGGATGTCAACTTGTCGTCTGTTTGGGTATTGATGTCTGGAATATCTTGTCACAGAACCCAAAACTGACTTGAACAAAAACTTCACCATAGATGGGCAAAGGCAACACTATCATTGTATTTGTGGTGAGACATAAACATCTAGATCTCCAATCAACTTCTTCAAGAATCTAAGAATTATGTTTGTTGACTATTTCATTTTTTTAATACATTTTTATTTTCATAGAATAAACAAATAATAGCAGATTTTGCCCATAAAATGAAATGGATTCCAAGTTACTTTCAATAATTTTATTTCATCTCATGTGTACTTGCATATTTTACATGTATAATACAAATATATCACACATTTTACATTTATACTACACATAATTTATATTAATACAAAAATAGATCAAAGAACATTAATGCTGTTCCTCTCATATTGTCATCCTTTTAGTCTACATTTCCATATCATCCTCATCACACACAATATCATTTCCTTACAACCATCTTAAAACAATAATTTTCAATATGTTTAACTTTACACAAATTATGTAATAATAGTACTATTTACACTAGTATACAATCAAAGAATACTGAACCATGATGTAGCTTTGTCTCTAATGAATGACACCTTCATCAGTCTAAATGTCTGTGAGAATACCCTTACTGATCAATATTTACATGTGACTACCTTAGTTTTCTAGTTGCATTATTATATGGCTTAACAGGTTTTACCTGATAATCGTTTTAACTGAATAAAATCTCTCCTCCTTCTCAGCATGAATGAGTAGAAGTAATCTGACTCAGTTTGAATGAGTACAAGTATGCAATCTGACTCAGTTTGAATGAGTACAAGTATGCAATTTGACTCAGTTTGATTGAATACATGGATGAAAATCACCTCTTTTGCAAGTTGTTTGTTTGTTGGTAAATGTGTCCATGCAAACTTGAATGTTATCATTTCATTTGGAAAAATATCTTAAAATATCCAGATAAAGTACCAAAAACCCATTTTCCATGAATAATTCAGCACATCGTTACATAATATATAATAATATATGAAACAACCAAAACCTGAAGATTATGGCACTTTAAGTTTACAAAATTTTTCAAGATGACAAAATCTGATGACTGAGAAGCACAGTAATGTTTATCATGACATGGTTGCCATAAAGTAAAAATGGTATGTAGGCCACTGTAGCTTGTCTCACAGATTACAAAATCTACCTGAATGGGCGCTGGACTGAAACCAGTTGATCATGTGACAAACTCACTCCCTTTGTAACCACTAAGTATTTCATGTAATAACGCCAACGATGGAATAAGTTGTTGCAAAAAGTGCTAAAATGTGTCCAGACATTTTCAGTTAGAGTGGAAAAGTGAAAGAAATTAAACTGTACAAAAGAAGTCCTTTGAAAATTACTGAGAAATTTGATGTAGAAAATGAAAATAAACATTGCCTGTTTAGGACTGACCTTTTATTCGGGGTTGGTGGGTGTGGCCCTCACAAAGCTTGAAGAAATACTCTTGCTCTAATTTATAAAAAAAAAAGAACCTATTTTATCTATTATAATAGTTGATCAACAACCTATTTTATCTGTTATAATAGTTGAACAACAAATTATCTCAAGGGAAGAAAAAAAAACAACTAAAAAGAAATGTATCCACTCCAGCCTCATCCCCACAAACAAAATGGTCAGTCACTCGTGCATTTTACAACAGTGGAAAATGGAATAGATGGACAATGAAAGTAAGTTAGATATTTGTACCCTGATTTTACACCATGACTGATGCTTAATCATAATTATTTTAAACATTGATATATTTGATGACATTGATACCATAACATGCCTGTAAATTTTCAATTAAAAATTGTGTCTTTGATACTTTATATATAATTATTAATCATTACTGTGTGTAACCCCTCAATATAGGCTTCCCCTCTTGAAAGAATATAGGCTTCCCCTCTTGAAAGCCTACTTTCCAACTGCAAAATGAGTGGAATTATAAGAGGCAGATCAATTTATGGAACTTGATACCAGGGTCTTATGTTCGAAACAGCAATTTCAAAATGAAAACAAACAGAATAAAAGCAATTTGATGGTTGGCCATTGCAAATGCTTATTATATATCTGCCATGACTGCATCACCCACACCCCCCAGTTTGCCTAGAAGTGGCAATCTAAAAAACTGATTTCTTCAAATATTACCAACCACAACAAGCCAAATAACAGGTAAGAGATGGAGTTATTACATCCCCTTAACAAGGAGATGGCCCTGTCTCCAGTTTCCTAACTTATATGGAAGAGCTTGGGAGTCTGATGTGAGATATGGGCAAGATTTAGCACATGGCTTATGTATTCATGCATGTTAGAGAAAAAAGTTAAGTGACTGCAAATTAAGCAAACAAGGAGTAACCCACATAATATGAAGTTGCTAACTGACCTGAACAGATAGCATGGTTAGCTGCTGGTAAAAGTCCCACTAGGTCAAACTGAACTCTTTATGATGAAAGGCCTTTGAAATAAAAGTTTGATCTCTGGTTTGGAAGATATCTGTTATGGGGCAGCTGCACATAAATGCATGGGCTGTTCCAAGTTTCCTGCTTGAGGTGCAAGTCATCAGGATTGGTTAGCAGATTGGCTCACTATTGCATGACACTGGGAATCTGCTAGGTAGAGGGAAAGGCATGTTTAGCAAGACCACTCCATTGTAGGAAATGGTATTGGTTACCTAGGCCTTTGGATATGCAGCTGGATAAGATAAGTGTATAAAGCTTATCATTCCAGTTCATTATACAGAGTAGTTTGAAGGAGGATTCCTTGTGGATATTGATTCACCTGATGACAAAGGAGTGACCAGACCATAGTGGATTGTCTGAACTTGAGCATGACTGGAATATTGTCGACTTCAATGTGGATTTGTCGTTAAGGACATCACCTGAGAAAATCAGAAAAGAGGTCCCAGGACTGGGATCTCTCATAGTTATAAAAGATGACAGTCAAGATGCCAGGAAAAATGCTAGCACCCTTTTCCAATAATATCTGCCACAATCAAAAGACATTTCCCAAGGCCAACCTCAAGGGGGTTAATATGTATGAAGCACCTCTAAAGGAGCCAAACTCCACTCACCTGGAAAGAGGGCTAGAGGTGGGCACCATGGCTAGCTGTGCTGGTATCTGTGTAAATAATGATGTCTGGTGGTTAATTGCCTGCTATGATCTGGGGGAAGTCCATCCATTTTTTGAGAAGGTACCTCAAGTAATTTAAAAGTTTGGTCACTGGGCTTGACAGGCAAAGTTCTGGGCACAAATAAGATTAAGAGAGAGATTTGCAGGCTCTCATGAACTTGTGCTGCAGGGTAGGAGGGTTTGCAACTGCAGTGAGAAGATCTAAAAGATGAAGAAATTCCTAAAGCATATTCTAAGGAATTTTGGACCTCATGGTCAGATGAATGATGAGTTGGGACTGAGACAGATCTATCCTGGTTAACAATGAATCTGAGAGGAAGCATATGAAAAACAATGGATTTCAGGTCTTGCTACAAAGGGATGATCACCATGTACCTTTCACCTGCAAAGTCTCCCTCCCAAATGGCACTGGAGACCAATCCCTGGACAGACAGCCAAGATCTTAAAAGACACAAAGTAAGATCCTGGATGGGTTCAGTTGTGGAGGAGCTTGACTGCTCTTTTCATAAGTATTTATTCTAGTAAGAGCCATGGGTCATCTTGATTTAGTATCTCCCATTCCCAGATGTTGACTGAAGACATCACCCTCTTAGGAGTATCAGAGAAAGGGAAACACGAAACATGGGCAAAGTGTCACTTTCTGTGAACAAGATGCTGTAATGAGAAAATGGGTCAAAACATGAATTCTCTCCCCATATTATGTGATGGGATGATGAGAAAGCATGAAGTTTGTTGGCAGCCTGTTTTCTGGTCTCCTCTAGCGGGTTGTGAAATAATATGTTAGAAGATGGAGTGTGAGATCTGAGTATGGCCTTGTGATGGTCTTCCAGAAGTTTGGATATGGCCAAGAATCATTTTCCATAAGCTAGAACTTAACAGACACAGCTATAGCATTGGGGAGCTGCCCTTTTTTGAGTACATGAGCCATACAGGAGACTGATTTCCAGAGATGGAAGAGTCTCTGAAATAGACGAAGTTATGCATGGAGCCAGTAACTACGACACTGCAAAACAGTTGTTGTGTGCTGAGAAGGGTTTTCCTTCCACATACTCAGAAAAAGGTTTCAACAGTCCCAGACCCACATCGTCTTCGCAAATAGCTGGGATGCACTATACAAGACCAGCATATATGTCTCGTAAAGAGCTGGGTTTCAGCTGATAGGATAAGAAAGGCCTGTTGACATTTGGGTCTTGAAGTTGCCATTCAAAGAAATTTAAAATGCCAGTCATTCTACAACACTGCAGAAGCTGTTTTGTAACAAGACTATTTCAGTTGATAGAAGAAATGCTTGGTCTTCCCTGGAAAATGTTGTATCCAAAAAATGATGATACTTATAAGTATATGTCCTCAAAACACATATGACTGGGTTAACCCAAAAATACCTGTAAAGGTAGTGACAACTGAACTGAAGCTGTAAGTCCATCCATACCAGGACACTGATATGCAGGCATTTACTCCATTGTTGCCAAAAGATCTGAGGCATGTACTGGGTGACTGGGAATGTTAAGTGCTGTAGCTGGTACTGGATCATGATAGGTTTGGGACCGGGGAAAGAACATCAAAGAATGGTTTAGGTGTGCCATTACTGTATATTATGTCAGTATTGTGCAGGTGTACAGTGATATTTGTGTCTGGAGTATGGGACTGGGTATACAGGGAAAAAAATAGATCATTATACCCAGTATCTGAAGTCAAAGGCAATTGGTCAAAGCTGTGCCATAGATGGTGTGATTTGCTGCCTGCTATTGTCTGGTGTCAAAGTCCATTACTAGTTATCCTGGGAAAGATAATATTAAGTTGTACTGGAGTTTGTATTGATGGTTACATTAATGGTCTTGCCAATGCACCAGTTCCTTTCCTATTGGTCAAGTTAGTATTCTCAGAAGATCTGTTCTGTGACAATGACAACATGGCTAGTGCTCTGTTAGCCCTTTTGATGGCCAGGATTTCCAACAAGACTAATAACATATGCATCCTTAATTATGAACTTTATTGTGATGGTCTACTATATATCCCCAGACCAGTATAAACGCACATCACATGTATGGCCTGAATAACACACATACAGTTATAAAGGTACAGTTATTGTCTTAAGCCAGTTTAATTTGCTTGCAACCCACACACTTAATCAAACATGTTGCACTGACAGCTGTAAATAGAGCAGAACTGGTGACATCAAACAAGCTCCAGATTTAAGTGAATGTGATGGAGATGCTACGAAAGAAAAATGCCCAAAGAAATGACAGGAATGATCTTACAACATGTAATCACAGATTATTACTTGACAGAATTAATAAACAAGGCCAAGCACGGGGCTGAACTCAAAATAGTACAGACCATGTGACAGGCAATTATCAGCCAAGTGTCACACTGAACTTATGGTAAATGGGATGCTATCAAGGAAGAAAATGGCAAAGGAAAATTAAAGCAATAATCTAACATGTTATGACAGAATTAATAAACTAGGATGATTACTGAGCTCAACTGAAAGTATTATTATCTACTATACGGCAGGTAACTGAGATAGCACCATGATGAAGTTAAACCACTGAAGTGCAAAATATTTATTCATGACAAGTTAAACCACTGAAGTGCAAAACAATTATTCATGATGAAGTTAAACCACTGACGTGCAAAATATTTATCCACAACAAGTTTGACCAATGAAGTACAAAAAATTTATCCATGATGTTAAACCACTGACGTGCAAAATATTTATCCATGATAAAATTAGACCACTGAAATGCAGAATATTTATCCATGATGAAGTTAAACCACTGACGTACAAAATATTTATCCATGATGAAGTTAAACCACTTAAGTGCAAAATATTTATCCATGATGAAGTTAAACCACTGAAGTGCAAAATATTTATCCATGATGAAGTTAAACCACTGACATACAAAATATTTATCCATGACAAAGTTAGACTAATGAAGTGCAAAATATTTATCCATGATGAAGTTAAACCACTGATGTGCAAAATATTTATCCATGACATAGTTAGACCACTGAAGTGGAAAATATTTATCCATGACAAAGTTAGACTACTGAAGCGCAAAATATTTATCCATGACAAAGTTAGACCACTCAAGTGCAAAATATTTATCCATGATGAAGTTAGACCACTGAAGTGCAAAATATTTATCCATGATGTTAAACCACTGACGCGCAAAATATTTATCCATAATAAAGTTAGACCACTGAAGTGCAAAATATTTATGTATGACAAAGATAGAACACTGAAGTGCAAAATATTTATCCATGACAAAGTTAGACCACTGAAGTACAAAATATTTATCCGTGATGAAGTTAAACCACTGAAGTGCAAAATATTTATCCATGATGAAGTTAAACCACTGAAGTGCAAAATATTTATGTATGACAAAGATAGAACACTGAAGTGCAAAATATTTATCCATGATGAAGTTAAACCACTGAAGTGCAAAATATTTATCCATGATGAAGTTAAACCACTGAAGTGCAAAATATTTACCCATGACAAAGTTAGACCACTGAAGTGCAAACTATTTATGTATGACAAAGATAGAACACTTAAGTGCAAAAGATTTATCCATGATGAAGTTACACCACTTAAGTGCAAAAGATTTATCTATGATGAAGATAGGATGAGAAAGAAAATTAGCTGTAGCATACATTCCTGAGAAAAACATGCTTTCAAGTATGAATGGAAATAGTAACTACCAACTGACAGGATCTGATGCTAGGGATTGCCCAGTTGCCAAGTTGAAATCGCTCTAGTCTCTGATGTCGGCAATCTGATAAACTTGTAGCATTTTTGTTGCCAAAACAAGCTACATAATGTGGCAAACATCTTTTTTACCTTGAGAGTGCTGGGTTTGCAAGGTACTGAGGTAGTGGACTTACTCCTAACATATTAGGATCAGAAAACATATCTGAAGAAGAAATGAGTCCATGGAACATAGATGCCTGACCACAGTGCCTGAAATATCATAAATGATAAAGTTAACCAGGGTGTAATGGACAGACGTATGGACAGCATAGGTGCGTAAGCAAATCAACATTATTACATCAATAATAATATGACCTACAAATGCTTCCACACTGAAGGTATTTATGGAATCATGGTTTACAATCTGTGATGTTTTAAACATATGCCACAAGTCTTTTCAGTCCCAGAACTTTATAACACCATCCCAACCTGCTGTTGCCACTTTAGAAGTTTCATGTGGGTGCCACAAGACACCAATACACACATCATCATGTGCTTTGAATTTATTGTACAGTTTGGTAGTTTTCCAGTCCCAGATGTATAATTTTCCATCTGCATCACCACATATGATGTAACTGAAAAGTATAAAGATTGTACAATATCAGAATTTTGTTCAACATACAATATTAAGATGCATTAGTGTTTCTTGGTTTTTAAATATATCAACAATAATGGAGCCGAATATTCATTTAGATCACAAGAAATATGAGGTATCACTGCAATAAATATTTACTCCAAATTTAACTTAAATATATTACAATTTGCAATAAAACATTGTCAACTTGATCAGAATATTCATAAAAATCACAAGATATCTAACCAATTTGAGGTATCACTGCAATAAATATGTACTCCAAATTGAATTTAAATATATCACAATTTGCAATAAAACACTGTCAGCTTTGCTTTTATTTTTCATTTATTTCATTAAAATTTTAGAGCTCATTTCATTCTAATTAGAATACTAGGGTTTTGGAGGTGGGAGAATATTAAAAGTTTGTTAAGGAATGCTTTGAAATTTAAAATGATGAGAAAATAAAATAAATAATAATTGCAGTAAATTTGCCAATCATTAATCACATAAAACTGAAAAGCTGACATATTCCTAAATGAAAAGGATTTCCTACAGTGTGAAGACAACAATTTGTCATGATTTACTATTAAATGATTAAAAAATGCTTTTAAACATAAGCACATACCTCATTTCTGGAGAGAAGTCAATTGTACATGCATAACCAGCCACCTGAAATTATACAAGGAAATGTACAAAATTAACCATGATGCAATCATGAATGCAACATCCTATCCTTAAAGAATATATAAAAGAGTTTGCCAAAACAAACAAATTACTGGTTTATCAATTCAAGCAATAAGAAGTAGTTTAAAAAAGGGTGAATCTTTGCACACCTATAACATATTGAAAGTAACTATAATTTAAGAAAACAAATAAAACATTATTGACAATTTTACATTCAAGAAAATTTCTTGAAATGTAGAGGTGTTTTAACACCATGGGTGCTGTAGAAATGTAAATGTCACTTATCGTTTGATATGTATTACACTCATTAAGTAGGGTTGATTAAAAATGCCATAAAGAAAGAATGTCTATTTTCCATCAAAATTTAAAAGACATATCTGAAAAACAGCATTTTTATCATACTGACATATAGTTACAAAGTGTAAACACAGCACAATTTTTCTGTGAATCAGGTATGCATTGTTTTCCTATATTAATAGTTTTTGTTATTTGTAATGCTATTTATATTTGACGATTTTTGTGTAACTCAGAGAAATTTGACATCAAGTATTTCTGTATGACACTGCAGTCCTAAAAATTATGTATATGATGGGAAACATGTCTCACATAATTACATGTTGTCAAAATACCCATCATGAAAAACAGTGAGATGGATAATCTACATCAATGGCACTTGCATACTGTTACATGTACTTTATAATCAGTAAACTGAAAGTGCAAGATTATTCAAAATTACATAAAGCACCTGCTTTGCTTTTAAGATTTATGTTTATACGGTTTAATAATGTTAAAAAAAACCAACCTCAGATTATACACCTATGCATCCACTAAAAAGCATTCATTACCAGGTCAAATAGGTAGCTAAACATCACAGATGATTGGACTTTTTAAAATGGTCAATTGTACATCTTAATTATTTCTTTGACAAAACCAATGTAAGTAACTGTATGAATTTACTTTCTCTATTATTATAGAAACCTCACTGCATTATCTCTTTGAAGTCTCTGATGGGCTGCTAATGGAAACTATGTCGTCAATAATTCTTGCATGAACATCAGAAACAGATCTAATGGATTGCGCATGCATAAAAACAAAAAAAAACAGCCTTTATTTTAATAATAAAAGTTTAGTGTCTTTTCTTCAAAATTCAACAAATAATTTAATTTCCAAGCACACAAAGTGAAAATTTAAAAAGAACTTACAGTATTGCAAATTGAATCACAGTCCAAAAAGTTTTATCTCCAGTCCTAATGAATAAAGTTCTAATTAAATTCCAGTTGTATATGAAATAAGATCCAGCACTGAAGGTGTAGATTTGCCTGTAATCTTGAATGTACTAATGTACCAGTAACCTTAAGTGTGATGATGTAGTAACAGTATACCAAGTAATCACAACAATATAATCCAAGATGTCCTTGTCTGAATTCACTATAATTCCAAAATAATGTTTCTATCCAAGATTATTTAAGTACACTTTGTATATCCAGTGAATACATAATTTCACCCAAACCAAATACTGAATACAACAATAAGACTGATGTCTACTTCAGATGTTCTTACAGAAATGAATAAATTTCAAGTTAATAAGATTATAAGAATTTTTTAAAACTGAAGCAGGTGAAGTAGAGATAGATCTATATCAAGCCTTTGTTCAAGTATCACTTAATCTTAAGGATTACAAATATGGAAGATTCAGCATCTGATGATGATCTATTACTTTTTTATCTGAGCATTCTACATATAATACTGCTGACTGAATTGAAAATCCTTTTTGTTATGGAAGTTTATAAGATAACAAATTCGTTACATTTCATATATAAAATTTATTAAATATATATCTTCTGAAAAACTTCACCATACTTTTCTGATAATGTTACCCTTACACTGTGCAGTTCTTTAGGCTTAAGAATTAGGCTAATCCACTGATCATGTAACCCTACACTGTACAATTCTTTAGGCTTAACAATTAAGCGAATCCAATGATCATGTAACTCTACACTGTACAATTCTTTAGGCTTAACAATTAAGCGAATCCAATGATCATGTAACTCTACACTGTACAATTCTTTAGGCTTAAGAATTAGGCTAATCCAATGATCATGTAACTCTACACTGTACAATTCTTTAGGCTTAACAATTAAGCGAATCCAATGATCATGTAACTCTACACTGTACAATTCTTTAGGCTTAAGAATTAGGATAATCCACTGATCATGTAACTCTACACTATACAATTCTTTAGGCTTAACAATTAAGCAAATCCAATGACCATGTAACTCTACACTATGCAATTCTTTAGGCTTAAGAATTAGGCTAATCCACTGATCATGTAACTCTACACTATACAATTCTTTAGGCTTAACAATTAAGCTAATCCAATGATCATGTAACTCTACACTATGCAATTCTTTAGGCTTAACAATTAAGCGAATCCAATGATCATGTAACTCTACACTGTACAATTCTTTAGGCTTAACAATTAAGCTAATACATTGATCATGTTACCCAATACTGTACAATTCTTTAGGCTTAACAATTAAGCAAATCCAATGATCATGTAACTCTACACTATGCAATTCTTTAGGCTTAACAATTAAGCTAATACACTGATCATGTTACCCAATACTGTACAATTCTTGAGGCCTAACAACTAGGCTAATCCAATGATATAGTCTAAATGTGTCTGCAGTATGTTTTAATACATAATAATTTCTAATTATAGAATTCTAATCCTAAAATATATGGGGATTTGTTTCTAAAATCCTGGTTTGTTTTTCTTTCAATCCCATGCAAAATTTAAACACATGCATACAGAAGAAACATTGTCAATGTTCTAATCCTCACATAGGATTTCTGATGAATGAGGGGCTGTTAAACAAGTGTGCAATAATAATTTGGGAATTTTTAGCTGCATTTCAAAATTATAAATATCAAACTTTGTAAAGTACAAACAATTGTAACTGTACAGCTAGCAATAATTATCAGTAAGACTTTCATACAAAAGAAGACAGTCTGGCTGTGATCTACACTCCTAAGATAGTCCCTCTGACACAGACAAAGCATGTTTGTACATGTTATTCAAGTAAATTACAACATCTACACTCCTAAGGGGGCGCTCACCAGTTATTATGTACTTTTAAGAGAGTGACATATGTAAGGTGAAGTTGTTTGCATTTAAAACATGCACAGTGGAAAGAATGTTGGCATACCTCTATGCTACATTAATGTAATGTGGATGATATTTCTTTGGACATTGTACTTTTGGAAATTGTACATGATCTAAGCACACTGCAAACTAAAATGACAGCTCCCACGTGCTAATAAATCTGCCTGAATTAGTCGAAAGTACACTATCCATAGCAGCTATTAAAATAGGGAAAATGAATTTTGCCAGACTAGACAATACCAGTTTCTGAAAGTGCAATAAATGAATTACCAAATATATAAAATGTAAAAAAAGTTATTGGCTCTTTTTTATACAATTTACCTCTGAAGATCAGGAAGTGAAAATGACCAAGTGGAGCTAGCACTTTTTTGAAAGGTGCACATCTGGTGTAAGGCCAAGCTGTATACTATATAACCCATATTACACCCATCAATCATACACCAAAATAAAGGGAATTAAAGGTTCTTTGAATTATACCCAAGATATACAAGGTCTTTGTTAAATAGCCAGTATAACCAGTGAGGAAATCCAGGTAAATTCTTTTTCTTTAAAATTCTAACCCTATGCAAAATGTGACACTGTAGAGCACCACCTGAGATGGTCCTTCACAGACAAAATATGTTTGAGACAAAATATGTTTGTACATGTTATTCAAGTAAATTACCATAGATGACAACATCAGTTCAGCTTATACCGATGTGAGATAATGTTCTATTAGTATGTGAGATAATGTTCTATTAGTAAAGACACTTATTTCTTCCAAAATTAGAATCATACAAACTTCTACATTGAAAGTTTGCTGACAACTCATTGATTCTGTTCTGCTCTGCATGTGGCATACCAAATGGGGGTATATAGTAAGTACAGTTACAACCAAATTAACAAGGTAAATGCATTCTTGCATTAGAAATATATAGATCAGATGTTGTTCTTGTTGTTGTAGTAGTGGGGTTTAAGCCTTTTTTCAGCACAAGATAGGCTATACATGGTGGCCAGTTTAAATGGTGAAAGAAGAACCGGAAAACCCCCCAGAAAGAACCACTGACCCACGGATAGCTACTGGCAAGCTTTCTCACATACCCACATTGGCCAAACCTGAGACTCAAACCCATACAGGTGAGATGGTAGTGATCCGCAATGATGAGCACTTTAGACCACTTGGCCACCCCTCAAACAGATGTAAGTAATATTTATTATAAAAATATTATTGTTTAAAAATATAGCATTATCATTTCATGCTTGTCAATACATACAAGACTACATAGCTGATCATGAAAACTTTTAAAATAAGATCATGAACACTTTTAAAACAAGATCATGAAAAATTTAAAACAAGATCATGAAAACTTTAAAAACCAGATCATGAAAACTTTTAAAACAAGATCATGAAAACTTTTAAAACCAGATCATGAAAACTTTTAAAACAAGATCATGAAAACTTTTAAAACAAGATCATGAAAACTTTTAAAACCAGATCATGAAAACTTTTAAAACAAGATCAAGAAAACTTGTAAATCAACAAGTTTCCCTTATTAATTAGAATTTAATTAGTGACATGTTTCAGATGCATTTTACACAAACTGTTATGAATGGCAGCTGAATTGCAAATACATAACCTTAATTACTGCATGTCTGGTGACATGGGGTAGACATAAAAAGCAATTAAGGTAATAAAATCATTCTGTTGAACACAGTGTCTATGACTTAACTTCCTGCTCACACATATCAAATTTGATCAGATCCTAACAGTAAAAATATTGTCGTAAACTATTTGATATCCTAACATAACAGTACCAATATTGTTCTAAAGTATTTGATATCCTAACATAACAGTACCAATATTGTTCTAAAGTATTTGATATCCTAACATAACAGTACCAATATTTTTCTAAAGTATTTGATATCCTAACATAACAGTACCAATATTTTTCTAAAGTTACAGTTGAATACTGCAGTTCATGTGGAAGAGATGTTTAACATAGCATCATTGCTGACAATAATTCTGGTGTCATGATACATATTGGCATTTACATGCAAGATAGTTATTCACTCATCTAAAATTCTCTTCTCTAAGAAATAACTCTTAATAAGGAGAGTTGTAGAGGAAATATTTTAAAGTTCTGTAATGTGTTAATTCAAATAAACCTTAGCAAGTGAATTGTGCGTGTACCCAACAAAGATGCTCAGTGGCACTAATACATCTGTTGATATCATATATTACACTGGTTTCATATTATTCTCAGCCAGTTTGAATTGAGTAATTGACTGATTCCACAAGAAAGACTGTTTAGTGTCATGGCAATGCAAGAAAAAGCACCTTGAAGAGAGAAATCATATTCCTTGGTAATGTACTCAGGCTGAATTGGGCTGGATTCTAACCTCCAACCCACTGTGAGTCCTGCATGATAACCAGTGAGCTATTACAGCTCTGCTATTTTAGAAACGGTCCATTGTCTTATCTCATTTTGGTCTTATTGTCATATTTTACCATGTATTCGATCCCCAAAATAATGATGACTCAGGATCAAAAGTTTAAAGTTTACTTTCATTCCATCTGCTTACCATATGACCTGTAAATGTCTTTTTCCTCATGTACTTGAATCTGTTAAGGACATTGAAAACACATATCTTGTTATCCATTGACTGGCACGCCAACCACTTGCCTGCAATTCAAAAGAGCAATGTATGAATATGGATGCAAGTAAATCATAATTAAACATATATTATGACATTCTATTATCCTGTCATGACTATTAACATGGCATTTTAGCATTTCTAACAACTTGTCATAATGCCACCTATATGAATGATCCACTGCATTATTATAATGTTGTTTTTGCTATCAGGTTTAATTGGTTATGAGTTTGATTTGAGTGGTCCATCAGATGAAATTAGCTCATTTATATTATTTTTATCACCTGACATGATGAAGCCAGGTAAACAAGGGCAGTCATTTAAATAACAAAGGCACAATAATAACACCTTATTCATAACATCAATTTAGAATTGCATGTTGCTGATTCAGTGCAATTAAAGCATAAATAGAAATGTTTTTGTTTTGTGCTTTGGAACCAATAATTTATAAATTTACCTGTATGTTGAATAAATGAGTACAGCTTATACTGACAGACCTGATTTTCTTTATGATCTTCTTCATGTCATTACAAAAAAATGTGAAAAAAACAAATTTCATATTAATAACAAAAAACATGACTATTAACAATTTTGATCTATTCAAATAAATTAAGTAAATGGCTAAATTACTTGTTAAGTTATTGAACAGAGATATTTCAACAAAAATGTGATTTTTATGATTCTTTGGCCAATGTATGTTTACACTTACTGACACTATATATATATCCCCAAATAAATTCTATTGGTGGGGGATTTTATTGTTCAATATGAGTATGTTCATTTATATGAAACAGCTCCTGATGTCTTTGACCTATATGACTCAGGCAAAAAAATTAACACCACTTCAAAGTGTCAGGCAATTACACGCTCCATAAATCATGACCATTACAGCGATGGCTTAAACCATAATGATTTTTTCATGTGTGTACATTAAAAAACAATTAGGAACTTAGAGGCCCAAATTGAAGAATTAAAACCACAGTTACATGCTATTAAGTCAGCACAGGGAAGGATTAATGAGCAAATAAAATCATGTGAAATAGCAATTCAGACAGACTCCAAGAAACAATGTCAGATGCTCAGACACAGACAATCCCAATACCAGCCAAAAGAAATTGTAAAATGACCATGAAAGTAACAACTGATATCCAAAGTAATCCTGCATTGCAAACAACAGTACCCTCTCCTCAGTCATGTATCACACCTGCAACAGCAGTAAGTGTACACCCATGGCCCTCAGCTCAAACAAGTCTGTTGCCTGCACCAACAACTACATTTCTCAGTGCTCAGACAAATGTGTCAACATCAGCTCGATTAGTTCACACAACTGAAACACCAATTTCAGCACCCCTTCCTCCAAGAGATGTGTCTGAAATACAAACCAGAGTCCAACAAATGAAATTACAAGCCAGAAAAGATGGGACTCTGATAATTGGCTCCTCAGGACTGAAAACTATAATACCAAGGAGACTTCTTAAAATAGATGTACAGACTCTAAAAAGGTGCAAAAATCGACAAAATCACGGACAGATTAATGAATAATAACCGAACCAAATACAACCAAATTATTATTTTTGTAGGTGGAAATGATGCCAGTGATGGAAGGTCACTAAATCAAATCAGAACAGATTTTGAAAGTTCACTGTATGCTGCTAGGTATTGCAGCCCAGACACATGTAAAATAATGATCTCAGGACTACCTCCTCATGTGTACACCAGGGTGAAAGAAATCAATGATCTGATAATTGACCTAAGTGAAGACTTCAACATACAGTACATTCCACAATACACATCTTTCTTCAGAACCAGGATGTCAACCTAAGCCTCTACTACTGAGACATGTATGCTTTAATAGAACTGCCCTCATGTTAATATGACTAACCATTCGGTAGGAGTAGCAATAATATGATTTTCAAGATGGCCACCATTTTCACAAACTAGACATCATAAGATGTTGTTCAGTAACCAGACATAATTTTGGTATTCCACAAAAAGAGCTGAAAATTAATTTGAAAGGGGGTTTTGGGGGTCCTCCCCCAATGGGGTCTTGAGTGACAACACCCCTGATCCATTGTCTTTTAACCCCCAGCCAAAAATGCATTTTGCAATCATAAAAAACTGCTCCTGGTGCAACTTAAGATCATAATATAAAACAAAATAATCATTTGAAAAACTAATAAACTTACAAAAAATTTCAACTTGAATAATTTTGCATTATTTATTGTACAAGAATTTGTTCTCCAATACTATAGATGCTGAAGTTATTTCATGTGCATGTCAGTGTTCACATCGTAATTAAGTCCCAATAATTTCTAAATTTGCATCAAATATATTATACTTCTCTCTTTTCATAATAAATCTGTAAAATAAACACCCCAAAACATGAACTATATACAAAATAATCCCATACATTCTCTTGTCTTTTTCTCCATGGACACAAACTCTTGATATGCCAGTCGAGCTCTTTTTGTGGCTTTGGCAAATATTTCTTTAGCGTTCCTTTTTCAGCTCAATGTGCAATTGTCTCTTTTCCTTCTCAATGAGAGCATTTTTCCTTTCAAGCTGGTGCTTGAATTGGCGACATGCAGTGTGCATATTCTGACAGAGAGCTACATCTGTTCTCTCATGCAAGGAATCTTTCTTCTTATAGTAATTAATTGCACTTTTTCCAGGTGCTTTCTGAGCTTCAATTTTTCCGTATGCAGCTTTTTGTGTAGGTGCTGTTCCAAACGCTTCCAACCGCAATTACCATAGAGCAGAGGTCACAAAATGCCAGTCCTCTAGCATTCAGTTTTCTTATAAACTGACCAACAAAATTTCCGCTGACTTTTCACTCCAGCCATTCCCATTTCTATACGTATTTTAAACCTTTATCTAAACTTCTCATGTCATGGTCTCTCTCAACAACTTGGGATGCCATTTTTTGGATGAACTTAAACCTTAGACCAATCAGAATACTCTTTACAAGAGTCGTGGGCTAACTAATATATGGAATGAACACGTTACAAGGGTCGATGTGGAATGGGACTGAACAGACCATTTTTTCAAACCGGATCGGAGATGATAAACAAAACGGATTATATCAAGAAAAATCGGATTCAAGTCAGAAGAAAAGTGGAATTCTGCTTTGAAACAGAGAAAAATCATGTCTGAGTAACAATCCTATGCTGATATGACCATTCATTCAAGAGGAGTAGCAATAACAAGATTTTCAAGATGTCCAAGCAGCACCATTTTCATTTAGGACCAACTGGACCATAGATACATGTGTGTAAAGTTTCATGCCATTCCTCCATGCAGTTCTGGAGTATTGATAACACATAGACAGATGAAGATCAACCCTGCATTATGAGTGGGTTCGCAAGTTATTAGGGTACAAGTTACAGAGGAAGTGGTGTACATTATGTAAATAATCATACATAATAATCTGGTAGTATTTTCAATTAAGGGCATAAAACTGATCTAATCATGTATGTTTTGCATATGTGAGATGGTACTCACCATTAGGAGACAGTGTAACAGTTGGCATAGAATGCATGGTTGGATCTGCAATGTATTTAAAATCCACAGGAACGTCCCTGAAATAACAAACAGCAGTCTATAGGCTCCAGTTCTCTCCACTGTAAAACACACACACACACACACACACACAAACATACATACCCACCCAAAATCAATTTACTTGATTAAATATCTAGTATCCAATGACTGATAATAGTATAAGGTGGTGTCTCAATATAAATTTTATCAGTGATCAAACAAGAGTACAAGGAATCTTACATTGTATGCCCAACCCATATTTAAAGGTAATATAACAGGTATTAGTGGGACATGGCTGGCTCTAGAGATTATCGATCAAAAGGTCTGAATGACATTAACCTTTGGTCAATGTATGTGCTCTTTAACTAACTGTATGTGCATAAAACAGTTTCTTATTAAACTTACCCCTGACTTCGACCATTAACCTTTAGACCCCAAATCTATAGGGTTCTTTATTTCCTTAATTGAAAGACGTTCACAATGTCTATTCAAGGAATTTACTCTAAAAGTTACCGTGCAAAACCATTATTCTTTTAGGCACAATGACCTTGACCTTCGACTTTTTGTTCTCAATATCAACAGGCATCTTCCTTGCCTTAAGTGCAAGCCCTTACAAACTCTGGTCAGGGTACATGATCCAGAATAAATTTTGATCAAGGTACATGGTCTGGAACTGAAGTTATTATACAAAAAACTTTTTTTCTTTCAGTCACCAAGACTATGGCCTTTGACCTATTGATCCCAAAACCAAAAGACTTCTTTCTTACTTAAAACGTAAGCCTTCCACAAAATTTGGTTAAGGTACATGGCAAATAGCTGAAATCTCTGTCTAGAAACCAATTTCCATTTTCTGTCACTGACCATGACATTTGCCCTTAAAATCAACGGGTTTCTTCCTGCAATCTACTGACAAAGTTTTGTCCAAATCTGTGGTTTAGAACTAAAGCTCTGTGCAAAAACTATTTTCTTCTTTGGGTAACATTGACCATAACCACTAACTTTTGACCTCCAAAACATTTAGTTTCATCCTTACCCCATGTGCAAGTTATTAAGTTAGGCCCAGTTATGTATAGAACTAATGTAATGTGTGGAAACCATTTTTCTACTGTTGGTTACAATGGCCTTGATCTTAGACCTTTTGACCCCAAAAATGACAGACTTCTACAAAACCCAAATGCAAGCCATCCACAAAGTTTTGGACCATGTCTGTGACGTAGAACAAATGTCATTGTGTGGAAACCATTTTTCTTCTGTCAGTCAGTGATCTTGACCTTTGACCTTATAATTCTAAAATCAATAGTTTAGCAGTCAGCATGAAACTAAAGTTAATGTAAAGAAACAAAAAAGGCATTGGACAGATTGATGGATCAACATCACAACAATATACACATTGCTTTTTGGTGGAAATAATAATTAGTTAAATAAACAAGAAGTCCAGGTGCTCCTGATACTGCTCGCATGGCATATATTAGTCTAAAAGGCAAATGCTTTAATAAGGCAGTTGCCATCATTTGAAAGACACATTGGAATACTTTCTGGCTATTTGGAAGAAATTGGTGGTATTTGACATGTTGCTTAACTGTCTTTATACTTCATGCAACTTCTGCATGGAGCTTTAACATCTTTTGTACGAATGAAAAATGTTTATAATAGGATTCTACCAATCACATCTGGTCTGATAACTGATGTAGTGTAATTTAGGAGAAGAAGTTATTATATATCTTGTGTTTGTGGCTATTGAGTGTTTAAACAACTGGGAAAACATAATGATGTTTAGTTAGCATCACAGCTATGGAGTGTCAAACAATGAACTAAGCTTGGTCAGCAATAGGGATTGAAATGATACACCCCTGCCTCATACTGATACGATGCAGCACATTATCAATACACATATCAACTTGGTCTTTGAATCTCTCTCTGTGGTAGGATGGTGTTGTTTCATATGTGTCGATATACTGGTTGTATTCTAGTATGCAGATTACAAACATAGACTTATCACTGTTCTCATCCTCGACAATATTTTTAAACTGAATAAGTGTTGGTGTGTCAGTAATTTTTATTCAAATTTTAGGCCATTTCAGGCTGTTCTATTTAATCAGGTGAAGGATTCATCTTGGTCACCACAGTCTTTGTTTTGCATAAATGCTTTAAAAGTATCTTGTAACCAATTTTATATCTTCACTTAATTTTGAATGGCATTACAGTGTTATCTTCATAACAAAAGAAACACTGTCATTTCCTCGTACAAGAAAAATCCTATGTAGAACAAGTCTGAGTGTAGAAGTGTAAATAAACCCTTACCAATTCTTGTTGGCACATTGATTGATTGATTATATATATCAGCATAAAAGGCATTCCAAATTTGTTCTAAATGCACAATTTAAGTATTTTACAGATCATTCAACAGTAATGTTTCTTTGTTGCTTTGTGTCCAATTGGAAAAAGTTAAGATGCCAATACTTCTGGTGTGTCTAGCAGTGAATAAGCTACAGTGAGTTCTGAGTGTTGGTTATTGTTTTACTCTTCACTTTAATAAACAAAAACCCCAATCAAAATTGAATATACCATACTTCATTGCATGTCACACTGGAAGTGTAGCCCTCAAATTCAATCCAAGTGGAAAAGATGTGAAGCAACATCGAGTGAGTTAGTCTGCACAATCAGGAAACATCTTTCATATGACAGTAGCTTCAGTGTGCACTAAAACTCAAACTTATTTGAGTTGAGACATACAAGAACCCATGACAGATTCCATTTAGGCAACAGCATGATTTTGGTTGATGCAAATCAAAATTAGCAAACAAATCTGATGGCTCTTTATCATGACTGACATCGTGTCTGCCATGATGTCTGAATGTGTAAAAGACCATTGTGCAGTAGTCGTTGATAATGCAGTAATTGAAGCTTTTTCTCCGAGAAAGCCATAGAAAACAGTTGGCTCGTTAGGGAATTAAGCCACACTGAGGAATGATGTTATTGATTTGGTACCATTCCCTGAACACACACCATTTTCCCTCATAAGCCTTCAGAGTGGAGGTCATTCTTGCATGTGTGATTCTCTCCACAACAGTAGGTTTAAACTGTTCTGCAGGCTGCCTGGACAAGTGCCATGCATGAAGATGGTCTTGGAACACTTGCAACTGTGGCTGTCTGAGAATAATTATTCTGAATATATCACTAGATGGAGTAGATCTGTGACCCAGGACTTGTCCCATCTGAGAGGGGCTATCATAATAATTTTACAATTTTGACCCTGTTACTTTCAGATTCTGTTTGGTACCATGACTGTTGCAAGGTAGGCGATAGCCCAGAACCCTTCCAAGCTGATTGACACTGCCAGAAATATGTTGGACTTGTAACATGATGCTGAGTTCTTCTCACCAATTTAGAAACTTCCAAATCAGAACATGCAGGTCGAGTGATTTTATGCCTCCACCATGTATGAGCAGTCTGGTCACCACCACATTGCAGTCCAACACAATGAGGACCGTTTTCTTGAAAGACGATTCCCAGAACTGGAAGGTGTTGATGACAGCCTTCATTACTAGAAGGCTGACATGGAGAGGCTGATTCCCTGGCTCCCATGTGCTGCTGAAGTTTGACAATAGGTTGGCACCCCAACTGTATGTAATAGCATTGGTACATACCGTCTTTTCTGCTTGGGGTTTCTTCATAGTGACTCCTGATATCAGCTAACCCTGGTAGCGCCAATGACTCAGGAATGATTGTACATCAGGTGTGAGGATGACTTGTTGTTCAAGGGGACCAAAGAATGGATCCACTAAGCTAGCAATGATATAGGTACAGGTGCATAAAAAGTCAGCCTGTCAGAATCAAGTCTGCTGCCACATTAAATAATCTGAAGAATTCTCTCACTGAAATCCAAGTCTTCTTGGAAATGGACCTGACCAGTTCTAATATGCAGATTATGTGGTTGCAGGGAAACTGTACTCAACTGTGATTGGTGAGAAATTCCATACCCAGGTGGACAAAACTCTGTGATGGTAAAGATCAGATTTTTCCATTTCACAAGAAAGCATAGGTGATGTAAAAGTGAAAGGATATACTTCATGCCTTGGAGCAGAACTGAACATACTGTACATTTCTGAAGGATGTCTTCCAAGTACTCTGCTGTCATTGTAGATGAAGTTGACTGGAAAAGGAGGATGACACAATACATAACCTTGGTAAAAGCCAACGGGATGATATTAAAGCCAAATGGTGTGAGTTTGAACTGATAAACCTTGTTGTGGCAAGCAAACCAAATAAATTTTTGTGACACTGGGTTAATAGGAACATGAAAATATGTATCAGTCAATTCAAGACTGACAGCATACTCATCCTTTCTGATAGAGAGATGGATTGATCTTGCTGCCTCCATCCTGAAATTTGGTGGCTGAATGTATTTGTTGAGGCATTTCAAGATGATCAGTCTCAACTTCCTTCTCGATGCAAAAAGCCTTGAATAGAACCCAAGAAATTGTGGTTTTTGCACAATCTCAACCATCTATTTGGCGATGAGTGACTGCATCTCTTGCTATAAAAAGGCATCTTTCAGGTCTGATGGTACTTCTGTAAGAAGGGGTGAAGAAGAAAAGTGAGGGAGTGGAATAAATGAAATTCAAAGCCCTTCTAAAGTGACATTGATCACCCAATCATTCTGATGGAAGAGTGTGATCCAGAGATTGAAACTGTAGGAGCCAACCATTCATAAGTAGGCTGGCTACTGGTGGTGGAGTTAACATGTAATCACTAGGAGGCTTGAAGGTGAACTTGTTTTCTTGCCTCCACTGTAATTCTGTCATCTAGTCTGAGTAGACTGTTATCTTCTGGTATTCAACTAGCATCCATACTGAATACCTGACTGCAAAGATCCCTTGCCCCATTTCCGCCTATAATCCCTCCTTTGCAGGTGTCTCAGACTGTTCTAAAAAGCAGAGGTGGGCTGGGTTCCATGTTGGAGGGGCATTTCCTGAGCTGCCTACCTATCAGGTTCTTCGATCTTCCCTCCAGAGTAAAGGTGGTCAAAACAGGGTCGACCTTAAAGTCAGACTATGGTTAGAACATGCAAGTTTTAACAAACAGCCAGCTCTGCAAAATATTCAAGATCCAGGATGGAAATATTACATCCAGGATGGAAAATTCTGTAGATGGCACAAACATTTCATTGCTGACCTACTAATGCCATCAATAAGGGTCTGCTGTTCAAGCCATTCCTACCTTGAAAGCACTAAAAAGTGACAACACAATATCCTTCAACCTTAATTTTGCATCTGATTGTACTTGGCTACAGCAAACACTTTGCTAACTTTGTAATGTACTTGTGTTTTTTGTGTTTTGTTATGTTTCCATTTGTGCAATTATCTTTTAAGACTTTATGATCTTGAAAAAGGAATCAGTAGATTTCAAAAGCATTTGGGCTGGTTTTGCACTAGTTTTGCACTCTTGTTTCTCAGTTTTTCTGTCACGTCTATTATTTCCCTGACCAATCATTTTTGATCTGGTGCTTTTGGAAAGATTTTTATTTGCCATGTGATTTTGTAACTTAAATACAAAACTTGTTTCAGAGAGAAAGCAACTGTTTAGAATTCCATAGGTGTAACAAAATAAATCCCTCCATATTAGTAAGTTTTACATAAAGCTTGCAATTATTACGCTGTCAAAATTTGGACACATTTAAGACCTACCATTCCCATACTCTGAGACTCTTGTCATCTGAGGTAGAGACAAATCGTCGGTTCTGGTCCACAAATGTGATGGAGTTTACAGCTCCCAGATGTCTGTCATATTCCTGCACCATCTCTCCTGACCTGATATCCCACTAAAATGGAGGCAAAACATATTTACTGAAAATACATACAAAGACAATGATGTCCAATGATCAAATGTGACAGAATAATTTAAAGATTGTAGTATACAGTTCAAATAATTTTCCATTAATATTTATAGGAAAACTCTGAACCACATATTTTCAAAAACTGAGAAATAGTCTCTTCATGGGAATGATAATCTACCGGCCAAATAGAATGGGTAAGAATCTACAAGTTTATTTCTTCCCTCATTTTACTGGGTTATTTTTAAAACTGAAATCATGTGTGTGGCTCAGGTTACCATAGCTGTTAATTCCCTAGATATACCGATGGCAGGGACTTTAGAACTAAGGTCAAACACATATATTCAGCAGTACTGCCAGGTCTGGTAATCTGGCTCTTGGGGTTTGTTCTATAGTATTTCTTTAATTCATTTTAATGAAACAAAATATATAATATTGTGTTTTATAACAATGTTTCTACTTTGTTTCTGGATAACCTACCATTTTAAGCCTGGAAAAAGAAAACCTGTTAAGGAAAAGTGATATGTAGGGTTTTTTTTGTGGGGGTTTTTTGTGGGGAGGAGAACTAAGTTTAATAATGTAATACTTACCTGTCACTACTGCTTTGCTTAACTCTTCTGTGATGTAAGGATGCAAATTTCCACATTCTAGCTCATGACTGCAACCTCCCATTAGACGGAATGTTATAGACTCTAGACCAGAGAACCTAGAGCCAGTCTAATTCCCACATCATAAGTCCATGCAGGAAACTATCTTTGACTGGGACCCACACTAAGCTTGGGCCATCAAAACAGGGTGGAAAAAGGAATCTTGCAATAGTGACAGGTAAGTACTACATTATTAAATTTAGTTGTACACCTACCCACCCACAAAAACAACATTTAAACAGCAGTAATACATACAAGTCACTAATGCCTTGCTGAATTTTTCACTTCCAAGGGAGGCTGATGGCCTCAAGAAAACTGATAAAAACAAATGGTCTTACCCTTCTCATTCCTACTGTAATCCGGCATAAGCTTGAGTCACTTATGAGCAATTACTATTGGTCCCAACAAGAATGCTTTCACTCAAGGGTACCAAAGAATGCAGATAAAAGGAGGAGAAAGTAGCCTATGATCACTAAAAGGTAGTCCCATAATTTCCTACAATGAGGAATGATTAAGACAGGTCAAAGAAGTAGCAATAGCACTGACTTCATGGGCTTTAATTCTCATAAAGACCTCTCTCAGTGAGGGAATTATCTGTTCTGTTGATAGCAAGAGCAATCCATCTGGAATGCCGAAATATCAGCAGAGCCGTTAACAGACAGGAAGAGATGCTTCTGACCATTTCATCTCCCTTTTGCAATGGCTAAATAGAACTGTAAGACCCTATCCAGGTAGAGCTGCCTATCTTGATCACCCCTCCCCACCAATAGGACTCAGATTGGGTATCTCAATAGGAAGTAGAGCTACTGAAGGGAGCTGATTCTTTGCTAAGAACCCATTTGCAAAAGAAAGAAACTGATGCATAATTACCACATAACTATACACATCTTGTTTCTACAGGCAATACATCAAGCTCACTGCTTCTCCTTGCCACTGCAAAGTTGAGCAGGAAGACAGTTTTAAGGGTAAGGTTCTCAAAGTAAGCTTCACTCAACCATGGATAAGTTTTTTTTAAACAAAGCCCATAAAATACATTAGAGATTACATCTCAGCATCACTAAGCAAAATACCAGTCCCTGTAGCCCAAAATACTTAACAAGATCAGAGCAAATAGGGTCTGATTAAATCAACTGACCCTTGGAGAACTTTAGCATTTTAGACAAGGTTACCTTATGGCCCTTAATGGTGGAGATAGAACATTCCCGTTCCACAAAAAGGAAGAGAAAGTCTGCCACTGTGATAAAAGGGCTAAAAGTAGGATTGAGATATTTCCTACTGCACCAATGACAAGATTCTCCAATTCACATCACAGGCCCTTTAAGTGGACCACCTTTTACTCAGGGTGATGCAACATGCAACTTTGCTCAAAACAGGTCAACCACTCCGGTGGCCTAGTGGTCAGAGTGTCCGCCTCAGATGTGGGAGGTCATGGGTTCCATCCCCGGCCGAGTCATACCAAAGACAAAAATGGTACTAACAGCTGCCTCGCTTGGTACTCAGCATTAAGAGGTTAGTGTTAGGAGTGGTCAGCCTGGTGTCAGTATAATGTGACTGGGTGGGGCATCATGCCGCAGACATCACTATAAACTTCCACAATGCAGACATCGTAGCGATATGGCTGAAAAATTGATACAGCTATGTTAAAAATCCAAATCACACACACACACTCAAAACAGGTCCTTGCAGATTGATTGTTTTATAGAATTCATGCATGAACGTGGAGAATCTGCATTATGTTGTAAAGCACAATCCTCTGTGCTTTAGTGGCAGATCTTTCCTCAGTTGTAATCTCCTAGGCTTGTCTACCAACATGCTGAGCAGATTGCTGAACCATAACCATTGGGGCCAAAGTGGGGCTACCAGAATGATCGGAGCAGTGTAGGTTTTGAATTTTTGAAGCACTAATCGAATCATTCTGAACAGTGTGATAGCATAAGTGAAAAGATTATCACACCTTAAACTGAAGGTGTCCACTGCCCAAGCCCTCTGATCCAGGACTGAGGAGACATAAAAAGGGAGCATGTTGTTCAGTCTCATTGCTAGTGGTTCTCTCCCCCCCCACCTTGGACAAGAGACTCTGCCATCTCATAATGCAGAGAGCATTCTGTAGGATCTAAATGGCCCTTTATGGAGAGGTTCTCTGCCACAATATTCCTCTTGCATGAATATGGCAGACTGAGGCTGGCCAATGGAGGAGGCTCCAAACTTAATGCAATGAAAAGGGGCACAATTACTCCCATCGCCTTAGAAGAGATCTGGTGGGGGAGGAAAAGCTGAACTGTGATACAAACCAGACCTCTGAAAAGAGGGCTAATCAAGTGCCAACAGGGATTTCAGGAAGTGGAATGCATGGTAGAAGAATGGGCAAACCTCTAGGCCCTCTCCTCTACTGTTTTCTTGGGAAAGGTGGAGAGGTCCACATACTTCCTCCCTTGGCTTTCAGGCCAAATCATCTATCAAGAGGAGGCTGCCTGAAATGTGATTGCTTCTGGGATTGTTGAGGTTGCTATCTCTAGAAAACTTGTGGGAAAGTCGCAACAGGGTGTCAGATTTATTGGTAGCAGAATGTCTTTTACAGGGTGTCAGATATATCTGTAAGCATAGTGTCTTTTACAGGGTGTCAGATATATTGTAAGCATAATCATCCCACTTTAGTTACAGTTATTACCTTAAAACTTATGCAAAATTTAACATACACATCTACTAGAGGTAATGACCATTTCATTGTCAGTGGGGAGGGTGTCTGCAATTTTCTGTTAAGCTAAGATATTTTTTCTTTTATCTCAAGTGTATTAGTTTGTTTAAAATAATGCATTGATACAACATGATGCTATTTTGCTATAAATCAGTGCAAGATATTTTTCCAACTATTGACAGATGGAAATTTTTGATAAAGTGTCAGACCTCTGCTCCAGGAACTTTAAATTGCTGATGCATAATATAACTGTGGTATACCGTCATGTACATGACAGTAAGTTCAGAAATACTATGGCATACTGCAGAACAAAACTTTGAGTGGTATTCAGCTCTAATGCTAAGTAACAGTGGTCAACGGAAATCTTAACCAAGCCTAACTAGAAGAAATATCACAACTTTTTAAAAACAATATTCAGACTGTCAGTTCTTAAAAGTGTTAAACTAACAACTGATTTGATAGCTTGCAAAAAAAATCTGATTAAAATGGCACATATATTTTGAAAACTGTTTGCTCAAACATGAATACCATAAGATATCAAACACTATTATACAAAACTCTACTGTACAAATATGAGAATGGCAACGTCTTGCATCCTATATAATATCATACGCTTATTCCAACTATCACAAAGTTATTAAGTCCTCTAGTCAAAGAGTTGCCTTCTTGAAAATATTCCTTTGGTTTTAACAGATTTTATTATTAGGATTGCATCCAATTACTGCAGGTATTCACAAATTATTTTCACCAGCTATTAGAGTTATTTGGTGCTGAGTGTTGGATGTGGCCAAGTCTTCAGATGACAGGACCTGAGAATGGTAAAATTTATGAGTCTAGCCTGACTTGGCCAGTATATAATCTGAAACACTATTGTACTGTTTACACCAAAATTAAACCAGCAAACCTGCTTCTACCTGTTTTTAACTGATTTATATCTACATTGTGAACTTGCACAGACAGTAAACTTGCATAAACAGGAATAATGTCAACACTAATTAATTGCCAGCACTAGCATTTTCCTGATGTGCTGAATCCTTTCCATTCAAAACTCAATCACATCAATAATTTTTATATTCTTACAAAACAGTAAACAATTTAAATTCTCTGTACATCTCCCACCGTGCAATGTAAATACACTGAAGGCACACTATCTGGGTATTCACTTCTTGGTGCCAATGATGCATGCATATAATTACCTATCAGCTTGTGTGACTTTAAAAAGTCTGTGTGGCTTGAAAGGACAAATATGTACACGACATCATTAACTGACAAATATCACAGAAATTATTTTTCATACAAAGGAATTCACAGATTAGTAATACATGTAGAAACACATAGAATACTTTATAGTGAGAATATTTCTTTAATTTATTGTAGAGCAACTCCACTCAAAGCCTTTACAAAAGAAAACACATTCGTCATAATGAATAAGCTATATTTAGGTCTCCTGGACTATCAAAGGAGAGATAATAATGGATATAAACACTGGGTAACACTTTTAATAAGTAAGTAAAAATATAAATACCAACAAAACATAGCACAAAAGGCATCTGTGGGCATTATTTACTATCTGTATCAGTAACTAATTAACTACTAACTTTTGAAATTCACAGAATCTTGTGCATCCACTGAAATTACTTGAATTTTAGCAATTTATTTACCTGATGCTGAAAAGGTCATTTGTTTTGTTACATGATATTGCTGAAAAGTTCCAAAAAACAGTGAATTCAAAACTGGAATTCTCCAAGATGAAAATTACAGCTTTCAAAAATTTTCAAACATGAAAGCAAGGAAGGATGTTTAAACAAAATAAAAAGCAGAGGTTGTTTATTAGCTGTGACAAATGGTCCCAACTCTAGACACAGACCTAACCATGAAACATATTTTGAATGTGCATGGGTTAAAGTCAGCTTTCCACAACATTATCGTCCCACACCCACTTCTGACGCTATGATATTTTCACAGTGTCATAAACTCATAGTTCTTGAGAGAATGACATCACAACCACAACATTTGTTTACACTGATCAACATCAAGTCACAACGACAGAATTTTTTTTGAAAATCCTATAATTATCAGTTGTGAAATAAAACAAAGATTTACCAATCAGTAAGCCCTGGGAAAAATCCTTACCACAATTCTGATGGGGCAAATCATTTCCCACCTTAATAGGCATTTCATCTGGTACTCACATGTTAGCCATTGACTCACAGCTGATAAATGCATCAGTAACACTGTTTAGAATGGGGTACAGTCTTGTACACTTTTATGTGGATCTACTGTTACTGATGTTCAAAGGTGGTTCTTTGTGACTATAATTTGAGGAAATTTACAAATAACACACACTTTTACAACATATTTCATATTTCAACTAAGCATCCCCTATATTTCAGCCTATTTAAGTCAAATTATTAGGATTTCTATCTGATATATGGATAATTTTACTTCAAAAGTCTATTTTTCTATCATCCTTTAAGTGAATCTTGATATTTAACTAATTTTTACCATTTTAATTTCTTAGAATTTGTCTGATAATGATAAGAATGACAATAAGTGAAAATAACATCTTCTTGTGTAACATTATGTCTTCTGTCTCTGATTATTTGCACTTTCAGAGACACAAGTTATGAGGAATGCAAAACATTTTGAAAGTACCAAATACGGTACATCAAGGATTGAGGTTCTACATATTCGCAATGCCAATCAAGTATTGAAAAAAATCATACACTCAATCAAACAGATTTTTTATTATAAGTAAACAATTTTATCATAATACCGTCATGAATTGTCCCAATATGATTCGTTTAGCTTTTGCAACAAAATCTGTTCCAAAATTAAAATTATAATAAATATAAGAAAAGCTTTAGGAATGGTAAGTTAACTTTCTTTATGTAGTTTTTCCTATAAACTTGTGTTTTCTACATTCTACATTTGTTGTTCTGCAATATAATATTTTCACCAGAGCATATGTACAATGGTGTCACTAGAACATACTGACTTCTGCAGTGTATCAAAAGGGGTGATCCTATACACAATCTTTATGACTTGAGGTCATCTTGTTGAAAGCATGTTAAGAAGAGTATGAGGTATATACCATTGTTTTTTGTTATCTACACTCTGCTACAATAAACTAATATTTCTAAAGTATTGAGAGATATCACTATGAAAGAAGTATATTCATAAAGAAAAGTTACTAGTTTTCAGCAGTTTGAATTCTTGGAGAGATTTCATTTTACTATAAATAATTTCAATAAACGATGACACTAAATTCCACTTGAAACTTCAATGTGTTTCTTACAATATCAAAGGCAACACAAGTTTAAATGTGTTGAGTGAATAAAACACTGCTTAGATCAGTTCAATAGTAATCCTACCAGAAAAAGAAAGTTGTAGAGTGGATCTTAAGTTCTCATGGAAATTTGAGAGAATCGACCCTTCATTCAGACAATATGGCAAACTTTTGGAATCTTTATTTACCTCAGAAAAAGGTGTATCAACCTGCAATAGACAGAACTGCCTATACCTATAAAAAGGCTGATTATATTTACAGTAATTACCTTTAACATTATGTAAATTGGTCTTTAGAGTTGTTCAGCAATGTAACTGAAGCTTCAGATAAGTTTTATGAAAATTTAAATTTGGTTATAACTGAATGTGTAGCAATTGCAAAACTTAAAAACTATGTTTTGCATTTATCCCTTAAACAACACAAACATTAAATATACTGAAGGACGTAAAGTTCTGAGTGAACTTAATACGAAAGAAGTCCATGGTTTTTGTAATGTCTCTTGTATTCTTTAAAATCTATGCTGATGAATTATGTATATTTGTACGCAAACATTTTAAAATGCTTCGAAAGTCCTGTACTTTTCCTAATGTGTTTACTTTTTAAATCAGCTGAAAGACATTCAGATCTGTATCGTCATAATCAGCCTATCCAACATATCTGAAAAAATTTTACATAAACAATTAAGCCCAGCCATATATGAAGAGCAGTATGGTTTTATTTCAAATGTTTTACTAATTTTTTCTCAAAAGAAATTCATTGTAAGGACACAAAAATATACAATTTATTCTTACTTTTCCCGATCGTTTGATTCAGTGTCCCAGAACCTAATATTACCTCAACTACATTCCTATGGTGTGACTGGTTTTTCTCATATTTGTGTCAGATATTAAAGAGATGTTGAACACGGTCAAGGTTCAGAATCATGCAAAGTCACTTCTAGGGTGCCTTGGGGAGCCATTTTGGGCCCAAATTGTTTTATTGTAAATAAATGACCTCCCTTTAGTTTTAGAGTACTACAAACTGCATTTATTTGCTGAAAACAGCAAATTTTACAAGGTCGTTAAGAGATGCTGAAAGTGTGTATAAGTATCGCAAATGGCATTTAAAAGTAATTGTGAGCAAGTGTTGCTTATCAATTTAAAAGCAAGAAATTGTTTATTTGCAGTAGTTATTCAATGGGGACTTGGTGAAGCTAATGCATGGGAGTTATGTACTGTCCATGATAAGGCCATTATATCCAAAGCTATACAATTTGGTTTATTTAAAGTAAATTAACAAAAACTATGTAAATATATCAGTATACATGCTTTGTATCTGTCTTGTGTAAGGTGTAGACTTGAATACTGTTGTGAAATTGAACACAACAAATTGAAACAGTTCAACATGTTTTTGAAATTCATATTTAAAATCGGGTTTGGATTTTACCAATAACTCTAATGAATAAATCTGCAGACATTTTAATTTACCACCCTTAAAGAAGAAAAGATTATTGACTTCGCATTCATTTCTAAATGTATACAGTCATTTTGAATGTCATTGTTTAAGTAAGTCAAATAACCTACTATGTTCCATGAAGAAATTTCAGACATGAACCAAAAATTCTTTTTACTGTAAACAAATTCATTTTGAACATCAGAATTCACAGCCTTTTAATGAGTGTGTGTGTGATTTGGATATTTAACGTAGCTTTAAAAAAATTTCAGTCATATCGATACAATGTCTGCAGTGAGGCAGTTTATAGTCATGTCCAGCACTGGGGCATCATGCCACAGACATGTGGCATGATGTCCTACCCAGTCATATTATCTTGACATTATGTGGCATGATGTCCCCACCAGTCCTAACACTAATTTCTTAATGCTGAGCGCCAAGTGAGGCAGCTGTTAGTACCATTTTTAGAAGTCTTTGGTATGACTTGACTGGAGATCAAACCCATGACATCCCACATCCAAGGTGGACACTCTAACCACTAGGCCTATTAATGAGCAAAAGGTAATTTTAAGTCATTTTTAGAACCAACAGTTTTGAAAAACTGTCAGAAGGAAATACTTTAAGATTTCTGAATGGACAAATGTACAGGTTCTTTCTGGCAGTTATTTGCACAAGTATCGATGCATAAAGAAGATGTAAATTTACCTTTCAATGTGTTGTTATATGTTGCTTTTATAATTGTAATCATTTGTGTTATTAAATAAATAAATAAATAAATAAATAAACAAATAAAAACAAGCATTCTAACTATTGATTCTTCTCATGAACTTCAAGCAGTCATACTATTTCCAGCAAAGGGAAAAATATATGATTCACACGGTAGATAGCAGCTATGATTGCAATGTGGACCAGTCAATAAAAAGTGATATTCACAAGTGACGTTCACGACAGAATACTATACTGACTGGGAAATAGATTTTCTCTAACATTTTATACAGTAAAACTGTCGTTCTGATCCTAAAGAATCTGGATAAAAGGATATATAATGTTCTTGAATATATGATTCTTCTTTTCATTTCAAACAAATTAACATAATTTTTATTTATTTTAACATTCCTAACATAAATATTCACCCAGTCATACTTGAAGAATAAGTGATTGCCTTTTCAGCTCTAAATGAAAATGATCATTATAATATACATGTATTTGCAAGAACACTTAATACTTACTGAAAACAAGTAAAGTAATTAACAGTGTAGGCTAAACTTACACAAATAATCTTTTTGTCTGAGGTTCCAGCAACAAAAAGATGCTGCTTGTCATCATCTGGGTTAAACTTGATACAATATGGCACCTTTCTACTTGTGAACCTGGCCTTACATTGACCTGTAGGATAATAATAATAATAATAATAATGTTAAAAAATTATTTTGTTCACCTGACTACCATCTGCCAACAGCCACAGACAAGAGCAGAAAGGTGGTCCATAGGATACTTTCTGTACCAATTTCTCAATGCTGTTGACTTATGAAACACGTATTTCAATATTTTTTCTTATAAACTCCTTGTTCTAAAAGTTGCTATAATAAGGCAGTAGGAAGCATTTCATAGAAATTGTATGTCTCCTGCAGGAACTTAGAGTTTTGCAATTTCAGAAAGTTCACTGTTATCTCAAGAGTAAAGAAACATTTGGAAATGATAACAGAGAGTACTACAGTTCAGTGGTTTGGTAAGTGAAATACGACAGAGTACTATAGTTCAGTAGTTTGGTCAGTGAAATACGACAACTTTTAATCAATAATTCTCCAGATATTAGCTTACACGAACGTGGTTATATTAATCTATGTGAATCTCCATCTCCATTAATTTATGATGTTTGTGTTGTTATACTTACCAGATGATATAGATACATGCATTTTCTGAATACATCATATTACTGATGTTTATGCAATACTACCGATGCCTTAGTTCTGTATCTTCCATGCTTTTTTTATTACATGATATACCAACTTTGTGATAAAAAAGATAAAACTATGGTAACAATATGTACTAATAGTGTAGGAATTTATTTCAAAAGGCCTCAGAATTTAGTATGCTCTTCTTGCACTTCTTAAAAATAACCCTCTAAAAAGCAGACAATTCCATGTCTCATAAGTGTTTAATTTTCAAAAGTGTCACTGTAGTTTTTGCAATATTTGAAAGGCCTCAAATCCAGAATAATTTGTGTTGGTCAAATTCTCTTACAAACTTTTTTAAATTAAAAAGCTGTGCAAATTTTTTCATCTTTGATGATGACTGCCATATCTGATGATCTGTATAAAAATATCAAACCCTTTCAAGATAATACTTTATGGAAATTGTGGTCAAATTCTCTTAGACCACTCAAAAAAGTTATTACATTTTATATATTTTTTTTTGTAGCAGCAACCATATTTGAAGGTAAAGTGGCATCATTTATATAAACTTAAAAGCCCTTCAAGCCTAGACAAAATTCGGTCAAAATCTGCAGAGTTGATTTTGAGAATAAGTCATTTAAAGAATTTTCTCTTTTTCTTGTAATAGTGGCTAAAGTTGATGACAAATCTGCATGTACACACTTCAAAGCTCATAATGCCATACTGTTTTTTGTTAAATGTGATCAAAATTTGGTCAGCATTTTCTAAGAAAAAGCCATTTTAAAGGTTTGCTGTTTTTAGTAATGACTGCCACATTTCTCATGCTTATGCTGGTGAAGCAGTTTTTAAGAAGACATTTTCACAACTGCAGATGGATGACGAGACTTGAAGTAAGGTAAGCTAACAACTTTGGCAATCATTTTGGACATTAGATCAGCACCATTCCTATTTAGAACCAACTAGTCATTCCCATAAATTCCTCTGATTTATGACAAGTAGAGTTAAAAATGTATACACACAAATACAGATGAATTTACCGTATTACTGTCACTATATTTGCCAAATATATTGTTTGATAGTTTGATGAAATATACTTGCCCAATAGTTTACTACATACCAGTCTCAGTGTCCCAGAGTTTGCAGTATCTGTCATAGCCACAGCTCAAGAACTCCGTTCCAGTATTATTAAAGTTGATGTCTCGAACAGCTTGCTTGTGTCCAAGATATGAACGAATACACTGTCGCTCATTGTACACCTCCCAGATCTAATAGATACAGAACAGAGTATGTCATAATTGGCACACTAGGATTATCCTGGATAAACATTTTTTCCCAATACAAATGTCTTTAATTTTCAAACAAAATCACCACTCTCACCTTTAACCATCGGCTAAGAACGAATTTCCTGACTATGAAATTCCAATGTCATAGTGCCACTCCTGCCTACCACCATCTCAATGCATAGAATTTGGACTCCAATGTAATTGGGGGGGTGGGATTTCCTGATCACACCTACCCACACCCTGCTTATTTATTGTTTGTGTCCAAGAAAGCTTTGATACAACTAAAAGTAAACACATGGTAATGCATGGACTAATGGACTAAGTCTGCATTAATATTTGATAATTTCTGCAAGAAGCCACCTTACTTGGGTGTATTCGAAATGTTTAAATGCAAAAAAAAAGAAGCAATGCTAAGTATAGAAAAATATAACCAAGTCAACCAGGTTTGAATGAAATATAGGGACTTCTAAATTAGCAAAAAATCAGTAGGTACCATATATACTCATGTATAAGCCAAATAATTTAGGAAAAAATAAGGCCTGGAAGAAGTGGGGGGGGGCAGCTTATCCGCTGGCCAATGTGTGAACTTAACAGTTTTAAGGTCTTTTTGTTGACTACTGTAATGGCTGTAAATCTTGGGGCATGAAACAATAATTGTCTCCATGTCCTAAGACATAGGCATGTAAAAAAATGTAACTTTCGGTGACCCAACAATTATTAAACTGTTATAAAGTACTATGATTGATTTTGTGACAATTATTAAACTGTTATAAAGTACTATGATTGATTTTGTTATTATTTTGCATGTGTGTATTTTCTGCTTTCTCCAACATGAAGTTAAATAAAGGTAAATACAGACTTCATAATTCGAGGGCCGCTTGAGTTTACCTGGGAGACCACGCTGAACAATAATGTACAGTACTTACACAGTGCAAAGCATGCATAGCATCAACTTAAATCCTTACTTATTCCCAAACACAGATGCTGATTTTGTTTTATTGTTTCGAACAAATTGCATTCTTCCAGATAACATTTCAGCTAGTCCTTAATAGCTGTTTCATTTACATTGAATCATGCACTCACGAGTTACTTACTTTCAATGATACAAGTGATCCTACAAATTGAGGTAATATTTTTAAAAAGGTACGCACCTTTATTTGTACGAGGCACATAACTATCATAATTTACATGTTCACAAAGAGTGATAATAATAAAGACTAAAATTCTCATACAGATCAACTAAGATCAACATCAATCAATTTTAGTTTTGTGTTTTAGTTGAACAAACATAACTTTCCACACAATAGAAAGCTTGATGTCTCAGTGTCTCCTATGTTGATAGTTGGCGAATTTGTCTTTCATTTACGACAGCAGTACAGGCAACTTAATCACTGAAACCCTGAAACTGGCTTGTGATAAGAGGGAATTTTGACCGGTAACTATACCAGTTTAACATTGGTATATATGGCATAAAAATGCCAGGTGTTCACTCCTGTAAGTTTCTTTCGTGGGAATGAAGCTATATCATATGGAGTTACAGAATTCATAGTGATCATTCTTGGAATTGAAATTAATTTTGGTCAATTTTATTGTTGTGGTTTATCTTTTTGTTCTGCTTTATTTTTATTATTTTTTTTATTATTGTAGAGTTAAAACTAATCATTAATTTACGTGAATAATGTGTAAACTTAACATTCTATTTAGTGAAGAAGCGAATTCTTTATACTAAAATAATTTTTTCGTCACAATAATAATTCACAGGTGACACAACGGAACATGTAGGACTTGTTTAGAAGAAATGAAAATTGAAGACATAATATAATACTCAGGAGTTCTCAACAAAAATCGGAAGATATTATGAAATCGGGAGGTAGGTGTGGAGCGACCCCCAAAATCGGGAGGTTTTTTTTCCCCTCCGCGCATGAAAATTGACAGTTATGGTGAAAGGTGACTTACATCAAAGCAAACTACAATGCAGCTTTTATGGTATTAACATAATGTTCAAAGCATTATTTCTGAAACTTTATAAAAAAACAGAAAATTAAATAAATTACTTTTCAAACAAGTTTATACCATTTCTTTTTAATAATCATGCACACCAACCTCGAGATAAGCATACATATAATTTTTTTAAATACAAGTTTGCCTAAATAAATGCATTTAGAACTTACCTCGTGCATCTTGAGATGCCTCAGAGTTGTAAGTCGGCTTATACACAGGTCATGTACTTTTTAGTGTTTATACCTGTTCAGTTTGGGTGTTGGCTTATATGTGAACGGGCTTATATGTGAGTATATATAGTACATTGATAACAAAAATGGTAAATAATCAGAGAAAGCTATCCAAAACTAATAATGAAAAAGAAACTGTCTTCAATAACTAAGCATATGATATGAGGATAAAAAGTGGTGTGCAACCTGCTTTACCAAGTATAGAAACAGCACAATTCACAATATAGGCATTGTTGTTGTTGTTCTAGGGTTTAACGCCATTTATCAGCACAAGATAGGTTATACATGGTGGCCAGTATAACTGGTGGAGGAAGAACCCTGGAAAACCCAGGGAAGAACCACCGACCCATGAGAAGCTACTGGCAGGCTTTCCCACGTACCCATGCTAGCTGAGCCTTGGACTCGAACCCATGCAGGCAGAGGTGAGATGGCATTGATCTGTAACAGTGAGTGCTTTAGACCACTCGGCCACTTGGGGCCCCCAAATACGCATTGTGAATTACAGTAATTTGTAATGAATAATAATATGATTCAAGGCAAGTTCACAGACAACAATTGATGCAAAGATAGGGAAAATTTAACAAAATACCTAACCTTGCCAAATGAAAAGGTGGCGCTCAACAGTTTCGTATTTTGCATTGGGTTAGAATTTTAAGGAAAAAGAATTTCCCATGATTTCTTCACTGGTTATACTGGCTATATAATAAAGACTTTGTATATCTTAGGTGCTGTTAAAATAACTCTTAATTCCCTTTATTTTGATATATGATTGATGGGTATAATTTAGGTTCTAGAGTATACAGCTTGGGCTCACTTAAGATGTGCTCGTATAAAAAAACTGCTAGCTCTGCATGGTCATTTTCACTTCCTGGACTTCAGAGGTAAATTGTAGAAAAAAGAGTTGATAACTATTTTTTACTTTTCAGATATTTTGTACTTGGTTCATTGCACTTTCAGTAAATGCTATTGTCTACTTCAGAAAAATTCGTTTTCCCTATTTTAATAATTGCTAAAGTTAGTGTACTTTTGATTAATTCTGGTCAATTTGTCAAGCACAGGGGAGCATCCATTTTGCTGTACCGTGTGCTTAGATCATGTACAATTTCCACAAGTACAGTATCCAAAGAAATGTCAGCCACATTACATAAAAGTAGCATAGAGGTAGGCCAACATTATCTCCATTGTGCATGTTACAAATGCAAACAATTTCACCTTACCTACTTCACTCTCTCAAAAGTACAAAATAACTGCTGAGCGCCCCCAAAGAACAAAAACAATGTAGACATTAAACCCATGTGACTGGAAAAGAATGAAGGGCAGTACAGCATGTGGGTAGGTGGGGGGGTGAAAGCTAGTGTTCTGGAATCTTCTGTTCACCCTAACAGGATAAATTCTCATCGTATGGTCAAGGTATTTTCCATCTGGACAAGCACAATCTATACAATAGCAACAGGTATGGTATTACTGATATGAAAGATGCAGTGTAAGATGTATTTTGTGACCTTTGTACGAGTCTGATCATATTAATGAACTCAAATAAAAAGTAATGGAATGTATAATGTAATAATGGGGCTATACTTCAGTTCAATATATTGTTTTACTGAACTGCGAAAAATGATACTAGCCAACATGAAGCACAGCCCAATATCTACATTTTACAGCTCAATACACTGTAAAACAAAATTTTGCAAATGTTTCATTACTTTCATACTGTGATCTAAAAATATCCCCCTGCGATCAGAATGTTACTTTGCAGAGCTGAAACCAAGGAGGAAACCAATAAGTTGTATTACTGTAGAATGCTTGTCACCTGTTTAGCCTATCAAAATTAGATGTAACAAATTTAATGAAAATTAGAAAGTCAAATGTTACTTTGCAGAGCTGAAACCAAGGAGGAAACCAATATGTTGTATTACTGTAGAATGCTTGTGACCTGTTTAGCCTATCAAAATTAGATGTAACAAATTTAATGAAAATTAGAAAGTCAAATGTTACTTTGCAGAGCTGAAACCAAGGAGGAAACCAATATGTTGTATTACTGTAGAATGCTTGTGACCTGTTTAGCCTATCAAAATTAGATGTAACAAATTTAATGAAAATTAGAAAGTCAAATATTACTACAGCATATAACTTTAGAAGAAATTCCTCAACAGGCAATCAAAAAATAGTTAACAATAACAAAATATTTTATTCAAATTGTTAAAACTCTAGGCTTTAATCTACATAACAAGAAAGAGCAATAACCAACAAGTTTGCATAATTGGAAATATAATTTATTTTCCTAAAATGCACAGTGTTAGCATTAAAATTAACTTACAGTATGGTAATAAATTCCTAAAAGTTCTATCAATTCCAATAGTTACAAGTAATCTGAATAAGTTGTAATGGAATTCTGAATGATGTCAGTATTGTACTGATGTACCAACTGTACAGAATAAATACTATTTTATAATCCCAAAAAGCTTCAAATGATTTCACTGTAATTCAAATACAGCTATAATCCAGATTCCATGTAATGTTTCATAGTAATTCCATACAGCCATCATATATCCAAATAGTTAAAATTACCAGTTATTTCCATTTTAAGATGATTATTTTTTCATTAACATTCATTTGTTCTACAAACTGCTAAGAGTAAATAAATTAATTCAATTGTACCTTACAAACACTGAGAGGGGTACATCAGTTTCTCTCTGATTGGTTTAGTGAACAGATCTCTAAACAGCTACTTAATTTGTCTATTACCCTACATGATTATTTTGATAACCAAGCCTGACTTCACACCTGTATAAGTATAATGAACTGGTATGAAAGTCATGTGTTTAAAGCATAATGTCACAACTATTTAATGCCCTTCTCAGAGACATACTATGGTAGCTGACCTTGGCTGACTTTATGATAAGATCTCAATGTACATTTGTGAAATAAATAAATAAAGAGTCTGGCCTACCAACCTCTAAGCTACCACAGCTCCTATCTACATTAGTTGCCTCTTATGACATACAAGCAAGCACATGAAAGTCTATTCTGCATCAACATGACCACAATGGTCCATAGCAATACTTACTTGTGTCATAACAATACAAAATTAGACCACAGTTGTATTAAATGCATTGTGACTAGACCAAAAAGACTTTAGCAATATTAAATGCAATGTGACTTGCCACAAATAGACTTCAGCAATATTAAATGCATTGTGACTTGCCAAAAAGACTTCAGCAATATTAAATGCATTGCAACTTGCCAAAAAGACTTCAGCAATATTAAATGCATTGTGACTAGACCAAAAAGACTTTAGCAATATTAAATGCATTGTGACTAGACCAAAAAGACTTTAGCAATATTAAACGCATTGTGACTAGACCAAAAAGACTTTAGCAATATTAAATGCATTGTGACTAGACCAAAAAGACTTCAGCAATATTAAATGCATTGTGACTAGACCAAAAAGACTTTAGCAATATTAAATGCATTGTGACTTGCCACAAATAGACTTCAGCAATATTAAATGCATTGTGACTTGCCAAAAAGACTTCAGCAGTATTAAATGCATTGCAACTTGCCAAAAAGACTTCAGCAGTATTAAATGCATTGTGACTAGACCAAAAAGACTTTAGCAATATTAAATGCATTGTGACTAGACCAAAAAGACTTCAGCAATATTAAATGCATTGTGACTAGACCAAAAAGACTTTTAGCAATATTAAACGCATTGTGACTTGCCACAAATAGACTTCAGCAATATTAAATGCATTGTGACTTGCCAAAAAGACTTCAGCAGTATTAAATGCATTGCAACTTGCCAAAAAGACTTCAGCAATATTAAATGCATTGCAACTTGCCAAAAAGACTTCAGCAGTATTAAATGCATTGTGACTTGCCAAAAATAGACTACAGCAGTATTAAATACATTGTGACTTGCCAAAAATAGACTACAGCAGTATTAAATGCATTGTGACTTGCCAAAAATAGACTACAGCAGTATTAAATGCATTGTGACTTGCCAAAAATAGACTACAGCAGTTTTAAATGCATTGTGACTTGCCTAAAAATAGATTACAGCAGTATTAAATGCATTGTGACTTGCCAAAAATAGACTACAACAGTTTTAAATGCATTGTGACTTGCCCAAAAATAGACTACAGCAGTATTAAATGCATTGTGATTTGCCAAAAATAGACTTCAGCAGTATTAAATGCATTGTGACTTGCCAAAAATAGACTACAGCAGTTTTAAATGCATTGTGACTTGCCCAAAAATAGACTACAGGAGTACTAAACACATTGTGACTTGCTAAAAATAGACTTCAGCAGTATTAAACACATTGTGTCTGGCCGATACTGTTAATCAGAATATTTTAATATCATTAAATTCATGACAATTCTGTAATTTCAGCACATTCCAAAAAAGAAATCCACCTCCATCCAAACAAATGGACATGTTTACTATTAATATTTCCAAGTTGAATCTGTCTCACTAAACAAACCAAAATTATATACTCATTAAAATTTTGTGACTGACAGTTGTCTTGTACCTTAATCTTGGTGTCCATGCTGCATGACAACAGCAAGTGGGCCGATTTGGGAAACCACCTAATAGCTGCAACACCCTTTGAATGCCCTGACCAGGTGTGAATGAGCTTTTTTGGCAGGAAGCATTTTTCTGGGGGATATTCTGATTTGAGATTGACACCAACATCCTGAGGAACATGAAGAAATGAACGACCCTGGTAATCGTAAGCTTCCTTGACTGAAATAAAAGTATTTAAAAAATTGTCATTAAAGATAAACTTGTCAAAAAGTTATTTAATTAAGAAAAAAGAACTTGTACTCCTTCATCTTTAAAAATGATGACTTTTCTCTGGATAATTAAAATGGATGTTTCCTTAATATAAAAACTTATTATCCAGTAGTCCCATAAAGTGAAATATTTAAAAACCTTATGTAAAAATGTTTGGAAAAAAAAAAAAACACTGCAATATCACAGTGACTGTACTCGCATCAACATTATAAAGTGTCGTAAGAACCATGGCAAACTCTAATTAGTGCAATTTTAATGTTCATATATTAGCATTGCATTACATAATTCTCCAAAATAAAATAGAAACTGTGGATAGGAAAAATTACCCTAAGTTCAGATGAACAAATCTTTCTGCTATACTTTACACCTTCCACATACTTTAGGCAAAAACATAAATACAGAGTGCATGTTAGTTACTCAATGCAGTAGACAAGTAAAAAAATATAACTACTCAGTATTTTTTCCACAAAGAAATAGAACAGATGCATATGAAAATACTTAAGTGTATACTTCCTGTTACCTCCCTTCCATATATAATTTGCTTTGATATAGCTCTTGCTATGTTTATCTGTCTGTCCTTAAACATTTTCATTTCCAGACTTTCAAACTGTTCAAGATATTTCTAAGAAGTCTGGTACACATAGCACACTAAATGAACTGTTTGCTATTCAAATTTCATTAGTTTCAATATTCTTACATATTTGTCTGTCCATTCATCCAATGATTATAGACTTTTGTTTCTGAGGCAAAAGTAAAACTGTTCCAGATATCACAGAAAAATTGGTACATCTGCCTATCATGTCTGTCTGTTTGTTCATCCATCCATTTATATGTACCTCTTCTTGTTCAATGCAAAATAACAAAAACCATTCAGTATATCCCATTTTGATTTGTGTGTGTGTGTGTATATATATATATATATATATATATATATATATATATATATATATATATATATATATATATATATATCAGTATTAAGTTAGATTTGCCTTTTGTTATTGAGACAGTTTTTGCTTCTTCATCATTTTGGTGTGGTCTTCTTTTTGACTTATAGTTTGTTCTGCACAGCATCATGAATGATGACACCATAGCTCAGTGAATATTTCATGGTCAGCATCATTAAATGTAGCTAAAAGTAACTAATTCATTTTGTGCAAGAGTATTTCAACACTGTTCAAAATGACAGAGCATAGCACACCTCATTAAATACATTTTAAAGCAGAGTGGTCCATTTACATCAAATATTTTATGCCACCACCATAATTCTGATTTGTTTATTAAGGAGTGATCGGCTTTCCTATTCAGCTATATTCAGAAATAAGGTAGCTGCCTCCTTTTGGTAAATCTGCACTCTTCCAAAACTCTGCATGAAAATGGTGGATTGCATGTACACAAATGAGATTTTTTTCAGCATGTATTGAATGAATGGTGTTGCGCTCTATGTCAATCTGAATTATGTTTAAATAATTTGCACATGAAACAAATTCAGAAATTTATGCTACCTTTCAAGATAATGACATGAAAATTTGATGAGAAGCAGAGGCTTTGTGGAATGAAATATGCTTTTTTTTATGAGACTACTTCACGAAAATATAAAATAGAAATAACAGATGTTACATTTATAAATTTTGCCATTATCAACCACAGCTATGTCTGTCCATGTAAACACCAACTTTTTAAAAGTAAAATATGTTTCCTCAATAATGCTTATCCAATCATAATACCTTAGGAGAACTACTTTGACCTAGCAGATCCAGTCCTCCCAGGTTAAAGATTTAAGCTAAAAGGCTTAAAGTTATCTGTCCACCTAGATTGCAATTAGACAGTGATCTCCCCTTGATACCAGGATTGGTGCCAAATCCTGTAAAATCATCAGTTACTACTGGAGCAGAGGACATGCTCTCTATATGGGTGTAACTGCAGGGAGTCTGGGAGGGTATATTTTTTATCATGACTGAGTTAGTATAGTTAAAGGAATATATTTTACTAGAAAAAATTTGTTTCTTCTTCAAAATACATTACACAATCATAAAAGGAACTAGAGGGAGATACACCCCCTTACCCAGAAAAGACTATCTCTGGTCCCTTAAGGTATCTGAGACAGCTTCTAGATAACCTAACTGAAAATAGATTCCATATGTTAGGGAGCGATTTCAAAAGGGAAAATGTTTATCTCCTGCAAATCCAGTGGAAGTCATGAAGCCACATCTTTATAAAGCTGTTAAGCAATCTGGAAAGGTAACCTTTAACATCATGGGTAAAGGTTCCTCTAGCTTAAATCGACACTTTTAGGATAAAAGATCTCTGATAAGACTGGTGATGTGTACTCAGATCTCCATTCCATGGCATGGATAATTGCAGTTAGAGAACAGTTTCACTCAAATGCAATGTCTGTTGCAGAACGGATGTCCCACTTTATTCAGGATGAAAGTATTTTTGTTGATACATCGTCCATCCCCTTTCTTAAAGGCAAAATGAGATGTAGTTTCCCTCACTCAATGGCTTAGTCTTCCTGAACTTCAGACCTTGCACTGGGTTCTGTTGATGACCTTGAGAAGAAGTGTCCAGGATAAACAAGAATTATTAAAATATCTGATTCCCCATGAATGGTAGCTTGTTATTGGTAATGAAAGCAGCGGTATTCAGGAGTAATATTGATCCACCATGTCCAAACAGCATGTAGATGGGTCCATCAATAGGAAACACATTTGCTGATTTTGCCTGCCGATTGACAAAGCAGTGAAGAGGCAGAACTTACCTGAGAGGTGAACTAAACAATGCCCTGAGAGCAGTTCAAATGATATCTTGTTCAGCCAGCTAAATGCACATGATAAATTCCACTTGGGCAAGAATGCAGTGTCACTGACCAAGTGAAATCCAACATGAACAGAAAATCAGACAGGTCTTGAGTTTGCCTGATAACACAGTGTGTCAGTGATCATGGAATGGTAGGTTTAATTGTTATTATTGCTAACTGTTTCTCATCGAAGAGCCACAGGAAGTTAGTTATTGAGGCACAGACGCCTATGTTTGTAAAACTGCTCTTGTGCACTCCACTGTGATTATAATCCATTGCCTTCATATGCCTCTAAGGTCGATGGCCATCTTTTTTGAGGAATTTTCCACCAACTGTTTTTTTTTAAGGGCATATTTAATAAGATCCAGATGTACAGGTTCAGTAACTGTGGGTTGGGATGAAACACTCAACATCATGGCTGCTTAACACAGCTGAGGCAATATGTCGACTCCTGGTGATTCTGTTCCGAGGTTGATCAGGTTGTCCAAGATTTCCCATTAGAGTGGAGTAATTGGGACAAGATATATTCTTTGATTTCTGTATCACCTTCAGAACTGGAGGTGTTGAAAAAATGTAAAAAAAATTGACTATTCCAATCTATATAAAAAGCATTGCTTATCTAGGTCTTTTTGGATCCAGGACTGGTGAGACAAATGTTAGGATTTTAGCAATCCACCTTTTGGATCCAGAACTGGCGAGACTATTTTTAGGAATTTAGCAATCCACCTTGTTGCCAATAAGCCCTTCATAGGTCAATCACACCAGGTATTTATTGAGTGAAAACTGAGTGATGAGGAGACCATTGTTTTTATTAGTTACTTCTTGCAGGACAAAAAGTCTGCCATATGTTAGCCAGCCTAGGATATGTCAAACTTAAATGTGGATTTGTTGTCTGAGGACACCACTGTAGAAAATCCCAAACAAGAATACAGTGGTCTTTGTATTTGAGATAAATCACTATAGTGGAGTTGCTGTACAAAATGAGAACTCTATTCCCATGTAGGTTCTCTAGCTACCAATAAAAAGCTTTCAAAACAGTTTCATCTCAAAGATGTTGATACATAAATAACAATCCTGAGTGGGCCAAACTCTTATTGCATCTGAAAATGGTAGGAGACTTGCTGCCCCTCATCTCTTTTGCACCCATAGTGATCATGACTGCCAGTGGTTGTACTTGCAGAAGTATCCCCAATGCAAGTCCAGAGGTGTTTCCTTGAATTTGAGATGCAACCTCTCAAAAGTTCAGTCTCATTTGGACCACAGTATCACTGTTATAGGAGCCCAAGAAAGTGACCAAGGACTATGGTGTCCACTAATGCATTGAGCAAACTTGGCAGGCGAACAAATTCTCTAGCAGACTGATTGCTCCATGTAGACAAGGAATCTACCATTGCAGGAATTTCGTTCTCATTCATGAGGCAAACATTTTGCTGACTTGAACACCAGACCTAGTCAGCTGAATTCTAGAAAGGGCACAAGGCTGGTGATGTCCTGTTGACAAGGAAAATGAGAAATGAGAAATGAAAAAGGAGGGTGGCACGTGAAATCATGCCTTACTCCAAAATATAGCTAACCTGCTACTTGTTGTAGTCCATTGTAAACAATTCACAGAACTTCTCGAAGCGATGCAAGTGGGGACATGAAATCATGCCTCTTTAAGTCCACACTGACTGTGCAGTCTCCACAATGAATGGCATTTGAACCCATTGTTGCCTCTGTTATGAAGTGGATGATTTCATAAGCGTGCCCCCACATATTCAAGTGACATTTGGGGTGAGAGAGAGTAAGCTGTGTTCCACCTATTGATGATCGCCATATATATTATATGCAATGTTTTATCCCATGGTCACAATGTCACGAATAAAATTCATGGGTATCCCACTCCGGAACAGAGAAGGTGTTTGTGATAAAAAATGTCCGTAGATGCTTGAAACTTGTAAATGATGATGTAAGCAGTCCCAAAATATTAATAACTTATCAGATTGTGGAAGCAATTAAAAGTAGATTCTTCTGTAGACTATGATCACCTCATGACAGAAGTGTAGACCTGGCAGGTGATGTAAGCGAAAGAGAACAGAACTCTGATGGGAGTGGGTGGATGACTTCTCCAGTTCAAGTCTGCAAGGCACAATTTCACTCATCATAGTAAACATATAATAACGACAAGGAAACTTGAGGGCCAGTTTTCATCTATTTTGGATTAAGGTAGTGAAGCTGATGTACCTTGTGCTACCTGTGTCATCTGTAGGAAAAGCTTAGCACCATTGTGGGTTATACTGATCCATATGACTGCACCATTTACAGGAAGTACTTAATATCACTAAGCAGTTTAGTCTGCTGTATAACTAGTTTCAAAAAATGGGTTTTGGGGTACTGCGGCACAAATCGGGGCATCATATGCAGGAAGTGCCTAGAAGCAGTATGCCAGTTGTGGAACTGGACAAATTCGTTTTTGGGTGGCTAATACTTGATTGTGGTCATGGCCAATTGCAATCAGAGTTATATGGACAAGTCTGTCATCAAGGAACACAGCCATCTTGGATGGCATAATGTTGTCCAGTTCTTGTGATTGAAATGGGTGACAGGATATTGATCAACATAGCCAGTCTGAAATTCTGATACATGAAACTGTAACTTAAGCTACCGTTGCTCTCGGGGGCTTCGAGTGGCCGAGTGGTCTAAAGTGCTCACCCATACAGATCATTGCCATTTCACCTCTGTCTGCATGGGATCAGGTCTCGGTTTGGCCAAAGTGGGTATGTGAGAAAGCATGCCAGTAACTTCTCGTGGGTCGGTGGTTCTTTCTGGGGTTTTCCTGGGTTCTTCCTCCACCATTTATACTGGTCGCCTTGTATAGCCTATCTTGTGCTGAAAATGGTGTTAAACTTTAGAACAACTGATGCTCTCCATCTCACTCCCTAGCGCATGATATGGTTTTGAACCCTTGTGTGCAAGCTGGTTTTCATCCAAATGCTTTTGTGCCTTCCCCATATGGTCCAAAGAATTGCTGCCCAATGATTTCTGTCAATAATATGCTAGTCCAACATGTTTTCTAAGAATGACAACCAGATAAAATTACACATGCTGAGTTGTTGTCAGACTTCTCTTGCTCATGGTCTAAATCTGAGACAAAGTAGAGCAGACAATATATACACATAGTGTAGCAAGTGTCATGCTTGGATTTATGAGTGTCCATGCAGAGTTACCCACTATGATAAATACATGTGAAGGGGTACACATGGCCTGTACAGGTTGAGAATTAGTGCACTGCTATTAATATTTACAAAGTGGATGCTAAATAATCAAGTCTAATAATAAGAAACCTGTGGGAATGTCAATTCTGACTGCCTGTCCAGGTAAAATCACTGAAGCATCACTTACATGTACAAAGTGGAAGCCAAATAATCAATTCAGACAACAACTTACCCATAGGTAGCCCAATTGTTCTGACTGCTTACACAGGTAAAATCATTTTTTTAAAATTGGATTTAACGCCATTTTTCAGCACACAATAGGCTATGCATGGCAGCCAGTATTAATGGTGGAGGAAGAACCCGGGAAAACCCTGGGAAGAACCACCGACCAACGAGAATGGGCAAATTCTAGCTCTTTAGCTAAAAAGTATTAACCTGGGAGCGCTGGATTTGCAAGGTAGTGCTAATTCTCCTATTGTATTATGATTGGAATTTCTGAAGCATAATTATTAAACTGTTCAAGGTCTTTCAATCAAACTTGGTACATATGTCAAGTAAGCCACATAGCAATGCCTTTTGACAAAGAATTTTCCACATTCATTTTTCATGTTGCCATGGAAACAAAATTTAGTATAAGCAGGTTACAAATTGAGTACAATGGAAAACATGTACTAACTTACGCAACAATGGGTTCTCTCAGTAGGAGTCTGTATGTAAGTGGGGGACTATGCAGATAGATAGGTTATCTCTACAAGGCTTTTTTTAATAAAAAAACTGAATCCAATACAAGACATAGGAGTTTTCAAACAAAAGAAATGACATCTGAATTATAAGATAAAGTTTCAGGACTAAGCGAATTTGTGACTCTCAGATAGAGTGAGAAATTTGCAATTTTTTAAACCTGGTTAAAAGTTCTGGTTACTTTCTTTGCCAGTCTACACACATTCAACTGTATAAGATTAGGAAATAGCAATCATTCTAATTAGGAACAAGTTCAGATTTGTCACATTCTGCTTGTCAATGATCTAATAAAGTCAGTGCATATTGTTTTGTAAGACCTCTTCCTTTAACATACAACATACTCAGGGAAGGTGCCTTTTTACAAATATATACCAGAGTACAATGATTACTCAAGTAGTTTACATGAAAATGATTCAAAATTCTAAACTGCATTTATGGGCAACAAGTCCAGATTAAATGTGCCTTCTTAGGGTCCCAAGCATATTTTAATTAAACAGTTCTAATTAAACATGAAAGTGTAAATCAAAAATGACAATGCTCTTTTCATTAAGTCAGTTGTAGTAGTGTCAACTAAAGGTTTAACCTAGCACAGAAGCAAAAGTGTTGAACAATTTTAACTTACTATGTAATGTTGTCTTTTCTTCCATTGGTTTCTCTTCTGCTTGTTTACCAGTTTTATTCCTCTTTGCCAAGATTTCATCCAAATCTTTCTTCTCTTCCTGTGAAAACAGAAAAGTCCGATTGTGTAAAAGTACTGATATTACTTGTTATCTGATTATCTGCATAGTTCTTTATAAGCCATGTATTCTTAAAACATCTGGAAGACATTACTCAATTTAGGTTAAAGGTAACAGTACCCTCATAAGTTAATGACAAGCTAATGGCAGATTTTATCACAGTAATATAATGAACAAAAATTACACTTTACTTTAATGATGTCAAGCAAACACGTACAGCAATAAACACTTTCAATAAATCATAAACTCTGTTAAATATTAGAAACAAAGCAATAATTTCATGACATACTGTAAAATTCGTGATCAAACAGCTCATCTTTAAACAGAATAACTAATTCTTATTCATGATCAAATAGCTCATCTTACAGCAGACTAAACAAATTCCTTGTCATGATCAAGCTGCTGATATTTCAATGGACTCGACTACTTCCTTTTTATGATCTAACCTAGACATCTAAAATAATTCCTATTCATGACCAAACAAAGCACTTTCATAAAACTTTAATTCATTCTGCATATGAAAAAAGTTGCTGTAGGTTTATTGCAAGCATTGTGATGCATGAATTTTCTGCCATTATTCAAAAGCTGATATAAATCAAAACATTTCTAAAAAGTATTTTACAATCCTGGATTTAGGAAACATATAAAATTATCCTATATAGGGTACGATCCCCATAAAATTCAACAAAGAAAGTAACCATTACAAAACTAGTTTGATTATTCTTTGGTCATACTTACTACCATCCAATCCTTAAAGGGAAACAATGTGAATGATTTCTGGATGTAGCCATTTTGATTAGTATATGAAGACTTTGACATTAAAGTTTTAACTTTGGCAAAACTAAAGAACTTTAAAAATGCTCAACTTTGATAATCTCATTACAGCCTCGAAAAACAACGATCCTGATGAATTACATGATGTGATATCCTTTAAAAAATTTTGGTATAAAAAATTTCATGTGTTCATTGGTACTAAAATGGCTCTGGAAGTGGCTGCCATTTACTGTCATAAGTGGAACATTGCTAAGGTCTTCAAGTTCCTAATTTGTAGTAACTAAGAAAAAAGCCCACAAACTTACAATACTCTATCCAAGTTTGTGGTTCTGTGTCTGGGTTTCAAAATGTTTCAAAATAACAGGATGGCATTTATTCAGTGTATTTCACACAATACAGCTTCAGTTCTGTTTTATCTGTAATATTATATACCCTGTATCTTTCTCATGTACTTAAAACTTGAGATAAGTATTCAATATTTCCTTAAATCAAATCATTGGCCAAGATATATGCTAAATTCATGTTTGTGGCTTAACTTCATTTTGTCATAAAAGATAGCACCCAACATAAAATCACATCATTGAGTCTGTGCATACAAAATGATTATGCTGGCAAGGCAACAATGAAAAAGAATATCCATTTCATTTCTTTTCAAATGCCCAAGAAATTGAAAGAATATACATTCCATAACCTATAATCATACACTGACCCTATTTCAGAAAAGACTGGACCATGATTGTACCAGATTGCAAAACTGAGGCAAAATCAAAAGCAAACCTCAGATGGCTTCATCACAGTCTTTTCATCAACAAATTTCCCCCATGGACCAAGGTAACCTTCTAAATCTGCAGGGTCATCATTCCATAACCGTTTTCTCTTGTCTTCTGGGCGCTTTTTGTTTGCTTCAAACACCGTCAGGCCTACAATACAGATAACATGGAAAGTTATAGCAATTACTATTTAAATACGGCAGGAAATGAATTTACATGCAAGAAACTGAAATAATATGTTTTGCTGTTGGCAGAAAATGTAAAAATAATAATTATTATTTTTATCATTTGTAAATGTAAGATCATGTGAACTTAGGGAACAATGCCAAGCATGGTTTTCAAAAGCATTCATAGCAAAGTGTAGTCACTAAATTATTTGACATGTTCATGCTCAAAGCAGTATAGATAGCATATCTGGCAACACATTCCTTTAAAGCCACCAGATTTAACTAGTGAATGAAAATGGAAGACCTTACTAGAGGGAGATCCCAAAAGCAAAGCCAGTATCCATCTTTTATGATAGTCATTGACTGCTATGCCTGACCAAACCTCTGAAAAAAGGTTTAGTCTGCAGCCAAAAAGAATCAATGAAAGGAGTATGCATTGCAGGAGTTTACACGGCTGTCCACCATTGTCCTTAAGAAAAGGTGAAAGTACTGCCAGCTTCCTCCCTGGATCTTTGTGGTACCCTTCTAAGGCCTGACCACTCAAGGGGAGCTCTGCAATATGGTTGTTGCCTTGATGGCGGTTGTGCAGTTTTTAAGAATTTAACTGATGGATCTTGAGAGTAATCGGGAAAATTTTGCAGAAGCAAAGGTCAGGTGTTTTTGGTCTCTAAAATCATGAGTAGCCACAGAGTAGGTGAGCCTTCCAAAAGAGTCACTGCCCCCTGGGGGGGAGAAGGTTTTATACTGTACTGAGTGCTAGTAATATCATGGCAGTGTACAGAGCAACATTCCCGTAGAGGTGGATAGGCTCCACTGACAAGGACAAGGACAATGCATACTTGGTAGTTATGCCAATGCTTCCAGTAAGGATGAAGAGCCATTATCAAGAGATTCCTCTTTCAGCAGGCTACAGGAGGCTACTGACAAGAGGTAAGCATTGAGGCTATTGTAACTAGTGACCTAACATTTACTTCGGAGAATTCTAGAGTGTTCTCATAGAAATGCACACTTGAGTTGCTTCAGCATTTGAGGTGTGCAATTTAGTTTATAAGAACCTTATAGCTAGAAGCCGTGACCAAGGGTCACAACATAGAAGGGGATCAGACAGTTTAGCAAAGTCTTGGCCCTTGCTAGACCTTTGAGTGAGCTCCTTAATCATAACAGAGTGAGGATGCAACAAGAGCACATGTTTATAGTTTGGCCCAGAATGTTTTTCATAACAGGTAAGAATTTTAGAGTCATTAGAACCCAAAGTACTCAAGTCACTGTGCAAGAGGTGGTAAACCCTGCTGTATGCTTTACTGAGGAACAAGCTCTCTTTCTCCTCTGCTGCCTTAACCATCAGGTGAGAGAGGGGCAGGGGATCTGAAGGGAAGGGGGTACCACACTGGCCTGTTCTGTATCAAACATATGTGCATCAACAAGGGCAGAAAGGATGTATTCATCATGCTCTCTCTAATGGGAGGCAGGACTATATGACTCAATGTCTCTCTGTTGCATAAGACTTGGGAGGAAAAGGAACTTGAACCAATAATTAATCCCACTCAGCTAACAAACTCTCTTTAGCAGTGGACTCAGCAGGTGGAAGATGGTGACTCTCCACCCACCAAAAGCATCTGGGGGAAGAAGGTCCATTGTCTTCATTGCTTGATATGTATATCTATACTTGGCAAGATCCTAGATCTCATTCATCCAGAAGTTGTTGTTGTGGTTATGGTGGGTTTAATGCCATTTTCTGCACATGACAGGCTTTGCATGGTGGCCAGTATATCATGTGGAGGGGAAGAACATAGAAAAAAACCCCAGAAGAACATCTGACCCATGGGAAGCTAATGGCAAGCTTTCTCACATACCCATGATGGCAGAGACCAAGGCTCAAACCCACAGGACAGAAGTGACATTCATTTATCTGTAAAGGCCAGTGCCTCTGATCACACGGCCACCTGCAGTCCATCCAATCATAGGATGCAGAAGGGATAACCATCATGTTCAAGATATGCAAGTGAGGGTGTCTGTCCCAAGGGGATTTCCCATGACCAAATCTACTAACACCCTGCTTAGACATTGTTTCTATAAAAGAAAGCTAAAAAGAGGATTTATATACAAAAACAATTATACACAACTAAAATAAAACACAAGGTAAAGCATGGACTAATATAAAAAATTCTACAAGATGTCAGTTTACTTGGATTTTTTCCACAAATTTAAAAGCAAAAAAGCAAGCAATACTAAACTCAGTACTGAAAAATACAAGACAATCAAGCTAGGGATGCTGAAAATAGCAAAAACTCAGTAGGTCATAATTGCTAATAATAATGAGAAGAAAAAAAACATAAAGAAACGCTTACTGAAAATAAAGTTGAAATCAAATTTTAAAGTAAATTATGTTTTCCAAAATTACTTACCCAACTGCATTATGTTAGGAATATTAGCCAACCACCTCATGAATCCAGCCCTACTAAATGGCAAAAAATCATCTTTCTCTGTCTATATTAATAAACAAAGGGCAATAACTCTAGTTCCGTACCCACCCCCTTGGCACTGCCAGTGTCACTAGTTTTAGCTAAGCAAGACACTAACGAGGATGGTCACATGGTGGGGTGGTTTGAAGGGTTTTAAGTAATGTGATTGGGTAAGTATTCTCACAGAGACATGATTTACTAAAAAATTTGATTTCTGCTTCGAATATGTTCCCCAATCATATTACATTAGGAGAATAAGTAACAGGAGGAGGGGATGGTGAGCATCCAACCTCTCCCTTGGGTATACTTCTAGGGAAGAGTATCTGAATTACCCCATCTGAATGATAACCCTCTCTCCTAATTACATAATCAATACAGCCTGGGTCACTTGGCATGTGACCCTAACATATGGTTTAGATGATTACTGAAACCTCCTTACCTACAAAATTCACCAATGAATCCAGCAAAGCTAACAGACTGTGCTGATTGATCCAGTTTGGTCTGGTGTCTGTCTGTGCTGTCACCAATGGACCTACCAGATTCAAGATTCCTTCTGTGATGCCAAATCTCTGAGATGGAGGCTCGAGAAGGTTGACTCTGCATGCCAGCCAACATCTTCTACTATATCTTGGGTTGGAACATTCAAACCCAAGGCTTACAGAGATAGCTTGAAACTTCTGAGTAGTAATCTACATGAGGCAACTTAGATTTGGTGATAGAGTACACCCAGCGTACAAACCACTTCAGCCACAAAGAAAGTGCTTGAAGCATGATATCCTGCATTTTGGCTCAAACTGGAAGGAAGCGACATTTGCACATGCCACGACTAGTCCCTTGGCACTTCAAGTTAGTGCTTGAGAGCGTGAACAGGATCTGAATGGCTGCTGTTCTCAACCTGTCTATGGAAGAGAGCGAGCAAGTGGTGACCTCCTTGTTTACCAACAGATGGTAACCTATTCTGGGCTACAAAGCCTAACTGTGACAAAAAAACAACCGAACCCTCTAATCTGAACTGAAGAGAGTTTGGGGTTGACATAAAGAGCATGCAGCTCTCTTACCCTGTATGCATAAGCTAAAACTATCAGGAAACATGATTTGTATGATAGTGATTTTATCAAAGTGTAGGCCTGAGGGTTGAATGGATTCTAATCAAGCCATGTTATAACCCAGGACTGGTTCCATCTGGAGACAAAATGAGGGATATTGGTCAACTGAGACCAATATTGTCTAAAAGATGATAGGTCTATATCCCACCCACAATCATGTCAGCCATGATGCCAAAGTGTGTCCAATATCATGGGATGGTAGCTTTTGGTAGAGATTGGGTCCCAACCGTTTCTCCTCAAAGAGCTAGAGAAAAGTTGGCCAGTTCAGGGATTGAGGCACACAGAGGGACAATGTTGTTAGTATGGCACCAGTCCATGAAAACATCCCACTTTCTCTCATAAGCATAGCTGCCAACCTTCCAGGCTCACAATTAGTGAAAATAGGGACAAAAAGTCGTGAATTTGGACATGAATTAGTGAAAAATACCATGACAATAACTCCATCCACTCTGACCACTCATCCAATCTGACCATCAATACTAAACTATATCAAGTTTGCAATATAAAACTAAAACACTAGATATATGCAGAAATATTTATTTATCAAGAATGATACTGTGGCAGAACTTCCTCAACTGCTTGATCGTAAATTTGTTTTCTAAAGAGTTCAGACTTCTTGCCTGCTAGTTGATCTTGGTGACTAAAATTGCTGACAAGTTTTCTGCAGCTATGGAGGCCCTAAAGTCTGTCTCGTTTTTCCTCACTAGAGAAAATACTCTTTTGCTATCACTGTTGCTATGAGGAATGCACAGGAGCTGCAGCACTTTTGGTTCTTTCACAGGAAAATTTGGAAGCGATTTTTGAGTCTGGGAACATTTGTCAGAACAAATGTTTAGCATGGTCTCCAGATGATAAAGATAGATTGTGTTCGACAAGAAAACTCACAAATAATGCTTCAGCGTTGGTAGCCTGCAGGTCTTCTGCCAATGGCTTAAAATATTCCAGAGCTGAAATCTGCGAATTCTTAATTTTCCCAACTTCTACGTGTTTTTTGCAACTGTGCTTCCTCACATCGTCTCTGTGATGGCACACTGAGTGCAAAAGCATGATGAATATCAATGTTTAATGGCAGAATGCATGGCCAATTTTTGATACATTCCAAATTAAACTTCACTTTTTGAGTAATACATTTCTTTTTCCTTGGTCGTGAAGACATTTTCAAGATCTTACATGTGATGCTGAACGGTAACTCAAATCAGTGTTTTTGACGCATGCGCAGAGCAAAATTCCGGTTAGGCCCCAGTTTCTCTCAAAAGCATTTGTAAAACTACTCTTATACATATAGATTAAAATAAGCTAAAATGATTGCTTCCGGGCCAACTGTACTAATCGGCTGTAGATCTACTAATATCACAACCAGCAGTACCGGAACGGGAAATCGGTTATTTTATTAAAGATTTAAAATAATTGAGGATTGGAGAATTTGTGAATTTTTGGCTTGTGGCGTGAATCCGTGAATCGCTGAAAAAGTCATGAAATTCACTCCAAATTCGTGAGGGTTGGCAGCTATGAATAAGCCTTCAGATAGGAGGGTCTTCTTGCTCTCAAGATTCTTATTACAACTGAAGGTTTGAATTGTTTGTCTTGCAAGGCTGTCCTGGTAAGAGCTGAGTGTGTAGAAGAAGAGGACAGTTCGGGCAGGGAAGGACCACCCGTAATAGTGGATGCTGGACAAGATTCGGGTGGGCCATAATCTTCCTGGGCATATCTATTGCTAGAATGAGTAGATCAGTGACCCAGGACTTGTTCCATCTGAGAGGGGCTATCAAAATCATCTTGCCACTCTGGCCCAACAACTTCTGGATAATGTCTGACTCAGCACTGTGGGAGGGGAGGGAAATGCTCACAACCCCTGCCAAATGATTGACAGTGCAGTCATGGGCCAAGCTCTGGGTCTGGAACTGGAGAGATGATGGTAGGTAGCCTATGATTCCACCTCATTACCAAGAAGTTGATCATCAGATGCCCCAGAAGTGTGCAAATACCAGTAAAGGCCGATTGATGGAGACCATTCTGAGTGAAAGACTTGACCATTTCTGGACTGAATCTTGGCCAAGACACTGAGTCTGCCAGGAAGGTGTCTGATTTGTATTTTGTATGGAGAAACTGCCAAATCAGAACACACAGGTTGGGTGATATGGTGTTTAATGAGATAGGTCACCACCACAGAGCTGTCAGACCTAATGAAGACTGTTTTTGCCTCAGAATTGATCTTTTCAGGAGTGAAAGGTGTTGATAATAGCCTTCATTTCAAGGATGTTGATGTGTAGAGGCCACTCCCCATGCTCCCATGTGACACTGATGGTAGTGAATGTCAGCAACAGGTGGGCACCCCAATCATGTGCACTGGCGTTGGTACCTACCATTATTTCTGCTTGAGGCTTCTCCAGTGGGAATCCCATGATCAGCTGACCTGGGTTTCATCACTGACATTGGAATAATTGAATCTCGGGCATGACCATGTCTGATCCAGGGGACTTGGAAAGGGGTGTCATTGTACTCACAATGTCCACACAAAGAAGATGGCTCAGTGGTATCAAGGCTTCTGCTGTATTGAAAAACGAGGAGTTGCAAGAACTCTCTTGCTGAAATCCAAGTCTTGATGGAAAGGGACTCGACGAATTAGATGATTCTGGTAAAGTGAACCCAACAAAGCCATACAGGATTCTGGTTAGTTAAGAACTCCATACCCAGATGGACAAAGTTCTGGCATAGACGGAGGTATGACTTTCCCAGTTCAATAAATAGCCTAGATGATCTTGGAGTAGGATAGATCTTACCATGCATTCCTGTAGAATGTCCAGGTATGCTGCCATTGTTGTAGATGACATCAACTGGAACAGGGAGCTGACACAACCCATAATCTGAGTAAAAGCACTGATGCTGATGCCAAAGGGAAGAATGGTAAATTGATAAAATTTTGCGGTAAGCAAAGAACAGAGAAAACATTCATGACAGAGGGTGGACAGGGATGCCAAAAATATGAGTCTGTCAGATCCAGACTGATGGCAAACTTGTCCCATTGAACAGAGATGCAGTGTGAGCTCGCCATCTCGATCCTGAATTGGTTAAGGCAACTCTGATTGAAGGTAGGTCTCAACTTGCTGTTTGCTTTCTGAAAAAGAAACAGCTTTCTGAAAAAGAAACAGCCCTTAATAAAACCTTGGGGATTGTGGCCTTGTGTTCTGGTGGTATAGAAGATGGTCCAGCTACCACCAGTATTGGCTGCTCCAAAGGCCTGGCTGGAAAGGGAGATTTCTCACTGAAATCACCATATTAGAAAAGACATGTCACCAACGGTATGGCTGGATGGCCGGATTTGTCACTAAGATTCCTGTAAATCATAGCTGGCTGGACTGATTTGACAAAAAGGTACCCATGTTGGAATGGCTGGATGGCCAGCGATGGTACAGTTATAATATGCATTAGATCCAACAGATGCAGTGTGAACAGTATGTTGTCTGGATGCTGGTGGTATACAAGATGATCTGGCAATCACCAGTACTGGTCGCACCAAAGGCCTGGCTGAATGGACAGATTTTTTATTTAAAACCTCTGTTATTATAAATATAAGATGCCAATAGTCTGGCTAGATGGCCAAGATGGATCCATCTCTAAGATCCCAATATAAACTATTTCACTGTATCCTTTCATGTTGGGATGGCTGGACTGCTGGTGTCAACTGGACGATTGGTGATGTCTGAACAGCTGGAAATGGCAGTATTAAGAGTTGGATCCAACGGATTCTGCATGAACCCCATACAACCTGACTTACAGGACCGAAGGCCATGCTCGGACATGTGGAGGGGGGACTTACACCTCTTGGGCTGCCTAAGACTGAGGAATACTCCCCAATGAATCAGTGTCACTAACAATGAACTATAGGTTTCTTCCTTGATTTCTTCCGTCTTTGCTTCCCTTCAGTGCTGAAAGGATGAGTACTTTGAATGTGCATTTAATACGTACAGGATAAGTTTCTCTTGAAATGACAAAGTGTAGAGAAAATAAAGCACAGATTAGCAAATTAGTATGTGACTAACTAGCTACTAGCATAAACTGGCAAATCAGAAATATGACTAATTTGCTAAAACAGAAGCTCAGACTTCCACTGACTACATATTATAAATGCTTGATATCGAAAAAGGTGTATATATAGTATAAACAAGAGTCATGGTAACTTCCATGCTCTGAAGCTGCACATAAATCACTGAAACTGACATTCTGCTGAAATGACACAAAACATAAGTTAAAGCAGAAACTAATAATGTATTGAAATTACAAAGTCGCTAAAAACACTGTCATAACAGAGCAGTGAAAGTGTTGTATCAGAAATGTATGGCCCTGTTATGAACTTAAACACAATGCTTAGTTAATAATTAAAGCATAATTCTATCAAAACAGCGAACAAAGTCAAATGTACACTATCTCATAATGATCAAGGTCAACAATAACATGGTGGGATGGTGGTCTTAAAAGACAAAGTCCAAAAAGGTGAGAAAATTACTAAAAAGTTGGCAGAAATTGGAAATAATGCATACAACCTGCAGTAGATCTACAAATCTGCACAATAAATCCAAATGAACACCGGATGGGCCCACAAGAATATGAAATGGCTGAATTGTCAGAGGATGAATTGTATGACTTGTGGCCGGTACAACAGCAAAGCTAAAAACTAGCAACACCTTGTGGTACCAAGAGGAGGTAATGAGCAAGAGTAATTACCTTTGCCTATTGATACAAACAGGGAAAGACAATTTTTTGTCTTTTAGTAAGGCTGGATTCGTGAGGTAGCAGGCTAATATTTCTAACGTAATGTGATTGGGGAACATATTCAAAGGAGAAACAGAACCTGTGTTCAATAACTGAGCACATGATATGAAGGTAAAAGGTGGTATGTAACCTCCTTGTCATGTGAAAAACAAAAGTATCCTTGATGAGACATATCTCTATTGGGCAAAACAAATTTTGAGAAATTCAAGAATATTTCTTTTCACTTTCAAGTGCTGAAACCATCTCTGATATTCTTCAGCCATAATAAAATTTTCATATTAATTGCTATGGTATACATACTGGATGTCAGTTTGGCACTATTTTTATTTTAGGACAAGGTGGACATCATCAGAAGTCTTTTGATAAAAGCCCATGTCATTCAGGCGGAGTAGAGAAAACACTATTTTGAAGGCAGCAATAATGTATATTCGTCTAGAGAGGAGTAGCAATAGCAATCATACTAGAAGTCAAATCAGCACCATTTTTATTCAATATCAATTAAATACTGAACAAGTCTTTTAATATAAACCCATGTTAATATGACCATCCAATGAGGAGGAGTAGCGATAACAAAATTGTTAAGATGGCCACTGCTGGACATAAGATAAGCATCATTTTCATTTAGAACCAACAAAACACCATAAGAAGTCTTTTTCATTTAGGACCAACTAGACTGAGTGTAAACCCAATTTGTATATGTATTTGTATATTCAGGAGAAGTACTGATAACAAGATTTTCAATATTGCTGCCTTGATAGCCATATTGGATGTCAGACTGACACCATTCTTATTTAAGTCCAGCTAGACATCATATAACAACTTTTAGTAAATCCCATATTGATATGACCATCCATTTAAGAGGAGTAACGATAATAAAATGTTCAAGATGGCCACTGTGGATATTTGAGCAGCACTGTTTTCATTTAGAACCAACTAGACCATGAGATGAATGTGTGTGTAAAATTTCAAGGTAGTCTTCAATAACAAACTCAGTGACTCCATGGTTGGTGGCATATGGCATAATATGATAATGAGATGGATCAAGACCTGAAAAATACACCATGCACCTGGTCTGACAGACCTGAAAGCCATGCTTGGACATGCAAGGGTTGATTCACATAATACTGATCAAAACTAATGATTACCACATGTGGTAAATACCTTATTACACATTCATATAATTACAAAATCACAATTACACAATTTGCAACAAGCAATGTTTTCTCCTTTACTAGATGATTCACAAATTGAAACAAGACAGCCAATTGTCCTACCAGTTCTGTTTAATTTTCTTTGTTGAAGAACAGTCTGAATTTTCTACTGTCCTTTTTTATATGACCAGAAAGCTGAATATTACAAAGATGAGACACAGTGATAGTCGCAACTGTTTGTGCAATCTAATATGGTGGTTCAAGGCTGGCATGGTAGCCAAGATTTCAAATGAACCAATTATATTTGAGAACTCTATATCTCTGTATACATATGATACATTTACTCTCAGAATAGAAATGGGTGCCCGTTCTAACTGAAATTGCAAGGAAAACATAAAGGCCCATATCCAGGTCCAAAATACAGGATGAATATGGGGAAAATGGGACACTTGGCAGCTATGCCAAGATGAATATGGGGAAAATGGGACACTTGGCAGCTATGCCATGATGAATATGGAAAAATGGGACACTTGGCAGCTAAGCATAAGCTCTACTGCATTTCATTCAGGTGAACTAAAAATATTTAAAATAAACAAATTGTCTAATTCTAACTTCACTTTCCATACCTTTGCTCTCAGCTGATGCCAGACTGTCACCAACCAAAGCTGGCTCTGATATGTCTTGCTTATCCACTGAAGGATCTATGGCATAACCTGTAAGAATGAAAAACACTTATACCACCATTACTGATGCTACAGCAACTTCAATGACTTGCCATCATATATCACTATGTTTTCATTGTATATTTTAATCTCTCCTCTGTCATGCATTCACCCCAACCTCTCACAGTGGCTCAGGGCTAATAATGCCATATTTGAAATATATATATATCTTTCTAATGGACTTATGACATTTGAATAGCAATTAGTTTAAATTATCACCATAGCTCAAATTTGTGTACATTCAAAAATCTCTGATTCCCTCTGGGGATACGTGGGGCGGGAGCAATGACTGAGACCCCTTGTGCACACGGCACTACCAGATAACTACCAAGTTTAGTGACTTCTGACTTATCAGTTTAGGAGCTGATTTGATCATGAACAAACTGGCGGTATCTGCGTCTATGATTTTATAACTCTTCAGGATTTAAAACTTGCTCAAATCTGAAAATTGCTAAATGTCAGAATTATGAAATATAATATTGACCGTAAAGAACTCTACAAATACATGTGCCAACACTTTTCTAGCATTTTTCAAGCATTGGGTGAATAATACCTGTTGATCATATAGTTTATGATACACTAAAGAACAGAAAAAGGCAAGCGCCTAAACAAATACATTTTACAAATTAAGCTTTGCACTACAAACCTTTAAAGCATTCCAGTAACCAGGTTAACAACTAGCAGACTTAATTTGCTAAATAATTTAAAGATTTATACTTTGTAGTCCATTTCAACAGGCTCTGACTTTAGACCACTGAGCATGCAGTATTAGCCAACTTGGGATGGATGGGTATCCAGCCTGGTCATGTATATCTGGACAGGTTTTGCACTACCTGAAAATACCAGGCATCTGGATCCCAGCAAAATTTTGCTACCCATACATCCTTAATAATGGGATGGACAGATACTGACCCAATCACCTGGACATGGCCATGTTTTGCACTACTAAGTAAAAACTGACCTGGCCAGATAGTTCCCTGCTGGGTACCTGGCAAAACGTCCCTACCCATCCATCCCTACAGGCAACCCAAAATTCACATTTGTCTCATTTTTAATATAAGTAAAATCTGAACATGATTTCTGTACAATTCTGTGCCTCACTTGTTTTACCACTGCTGTATTCCAAAACCTGAAACAACCAAGAGAGCAAGAAAATGGTTCACTGTGATCCAGTTTTTATCCAGTTTTAACGTTGTTTATAAAAGTCCTCAACATAAATACATTTATCAAGTTCAATGCCTTTGCATGAAATACTGTCAGTGAAATAACATATAACACGAAAACTAAATGTAATGACTAGAGTGTGAAAAGTAGGATACTGAGACCTACTTTTCTACCAACAAGTGGTAATCATGATCAATATATCCATCCAGTTTTATGACTACATGCAAAAGTTTTAGAGAATGGACCTAAATATTAAAGTTTAACATTGATGCCTACAGCAAAAGCTACAAGATGCTCTTGAAGGGACAATGACTGATGCTCTATTGGCTAAGAAGAATTTCCAGGATTGGACCACTTTCACAATATGCGTTTCGGACAAGTGGTTGCTCCGGATTTAAATAGAAATGAGACTATCACTGCTGGGTGAATCTTCTCTATACTGACTTGGATGAGCAAATTAGCTAGGGAAAGTCTGAATAATATCATGACATTATGTACTACCATGTCGGCCAATTCTGTGTGTCGGGTAATTCTGTGCAACAATATGTCATTTCTGTAAACTTTGGATCATATGTTATTTTTGTTCAAAACTCCATTTTGTATCAGGAAAGAACGATCATACTTTAATTAAGGAAAGTGATATAAAGTGTACAAAAATATCCCACATTTCGACTCAAAATGCATATGAAAATGTGATTTCTAAATGTCAACATGAAGACCCACTCCATGACCTTCTTCAACTGACAACCCAGAAAATCAGATTTACTATGTATCTTTTAGAATCATATAAAAAAATTATATAAAAGATGGAAATGTATACCTTAAAAGAATACTGCATTTTAATCCAAGTTTCCAATTTTGCAAGAATTTGTCACACACATACAAAATTGTCTGCCACCCAACATGTCAACTTGCCACTAGAACATAAATTCTCAAGAAATTCCCTGGCATACAGTCCATTTCTAAATTCTTAAGTAATTTTTCCCATTCAGCAAGACATTGTAAACACATTACATCCTATTCACTGTTGTTTCTCTTCCACATAATAGCTTTTTTTTTTATTAAATGTTGAACTTTACTAACTTTTTTTTACAAGATTGGTTTAGTTTGCTTAATATCTCTTGCCATTTATTGGCATTATTATGTTGAATTATGTAAAACTAGCGATAAACCTGACCTGATCACTCGGCTGAAATGCTGACAGAAACAGTCAATAGTAATCATTCAATTTCTATAGCCAGATGGATAAACATTATATCTTTTCAAAGCTGTGTGCAGAATAGGCCAACATATCACGAGTTATGAAAACACGGAAGTGGTATCACATGTGTCCAAAATTAATATTATTTTAAACAGAATATTCCAGTGACAATTGCCTCTTTTCAAATGGTAAGCATTGCTGTATTTTATTTTCATCAATCGGTTGAATTCGGTATGAGTTTTGCTTCAACATTGGTTACGGAAACCTTAGGTGTGCAGAAATGCCCGACAGCATTGTATATGTACTTATAGTGATGACAAACAAATATGACTATTCAGAATAATAATAATAATAATAATAATAAACATATTCCCAATATGTTATTTTTTTTTACATTTTTTGTTTATCTTAGTTTGCACTAAACCAACTTAAGCAAGTTCTTTTTAAGTTTTCATAATATTTGGCAATTCATGTTGAGAGGTATATACAGGTTAGCTATCAGAGCAAATGTTTGGAAGCATGCAGTTTAAATAAACTGTAACTATAATCAGTGGAAAACAATTACTGCTCTTGCAGATTTAGAAGATAGCAGCTGTTTTTCATGGATGCAATCACTTTTCACGTATACAAAAAAAGTCATGCCTTTCAGTGAAAAATGAAAATGTAATTTCTTTTATTAAAATTTGTTCCTTTTATCACTGTTTTTATTTTCTCTACTAAATAGTCATACATCTGATGGAAATTCATTGCTGATAGTCACGTTTGCTCAGCCACAGTTCGTAAGTCGTGTATAAACTAAGGTATTATTATAAGCCATAGTTGATGTCTAAACATTGCCGTAGGCTAGAGTTAATCTCATAAGCAAGGTTACCATGACCAGAGAGAAGATCCAGCATCCTGAATTGGTACAGGTATGAGATCGAGCAACTTCCCAACTATGTGTTACAGTTTAGTCCTAAGATCAGAGGAACCCGCGAGGGAAAAGAGGCATGTTCTAAATCTGTCCCCACGTGAACAGACAGCGAGAAGGACATTGTCCGCTAAGTTTAATTGGATCGGGCCAAAGCGACACCCAATCAGACTTGTAATAAAAATTTTGATCCGAATTATAACTTCTAACTAGCAAGCGAAAATTTAGTCTCGCCTAGAAAGATTGCTGAGCATACAGGGTTACTCCAAGGAAACCACTTGTAATTTGGCGATAAAACTTAGAGAGAAGATTCTCAGGAAAGACAAAGCTTCCTAAAGGTCAGTAAGTTACATGTTCAATTTTTGCGGAATATTACAGCATTGTAATTGTAATTATGTGTAGTATGTATACTTAATTACTAGAATCGTTTAACACATAGAATTACCTTTGTAGTGTTTAATTTACATAAGTATTTGAGAAATGAACTCGAGTATTATGTAGAGAATTAAGTAATTGTTAGCTTGTGGTCAGAATCAATTTTGTAATTAGCTATTAGGTTACTACATAGTAAGCTAGTGCATTTATTCATGTTATATGTTAGATTTTACACATGCCTGAATTGTGAATTTGGAAAATGGTTAAGTGTTTAAGATTAGTTAAAATGGATGTACAGATATATCAGAGCATGGATATTTGAATATTTGTGTACTTTGCATGAGTTGTAATGTAAAGAAATGTGTCTGATTGCTGTGATATTGTTTAGTATAATGGGATTAGGAATATATACTGATGTAATGCAATTTATTGATGTATGTATGAGAAGTATCTGACACTGCTTTTATTATGACATTGTTTTACCATACAAGAACATATGAGGATTTCGATGTAAATGAATACGTGACCATAGAAATTTAATAGCCGTTATCTGATGATGGACTGGGTGTAGTGTGAAATGAGAGGGCTAAGGAAAATATTGTACCATCCTTGTGTTTTCACAGGAAGCATTTCTGGGGGACAGAACTTCCAGTTAAGTCCCGAGTCTCTAAGAAGGTATATGGAAGTGAGACTAGCAGAGCATTCGGAGTCGACAAGTCTAGTCAGTGGAGAAAGTCGAGGAGGAGAAGAAAAAGAAGGAGGAAGAGCATAGAGAAGTCGATGAGGAGAAGGAATTTGGAGAAAGTCGGGAGGCAGAGGAGAAGGAATTGGAGGAATAGGAGAGAAGAATATACAGATGAGTAGAATACAAGGACAGGTGGAAAGCTATCTCACACTACTAATCAAATGATGAAATAGGCTATCACAGGGTCGAGCAGAAGGAGAGTAGTTGGGGAATTTTAATCATTTGATTATTGTATTGCCATTAAATTGTTATTCATTGGATTTCACTTTTTTGCATATTCAATCATTTAACCATTGGCATTGCTGACTGGGGGCTCAGGGCTTTTCATCTATCTCTCACTAATTTAACTTTCAGGTAAAATTGAGCTTGGGTGGGACTTCTATAATAATTTATATAGCATATTGGGAGCATCCCACCCCAACCACAACACCTACCACAGTGGTCGCATAACAACCCCATCATGACACACTGGTAATAATTTTAAATCTCCAGTCCATTTTGCATTTTCAGAGAGCCAAAACAGATTGTGAAATGTTGGATGTCAACATCACACTTAGATACTTTAACTGCAAGGCATCCTTTTTCCTGCAAATTAGGGCATAGGTGTGAGATACTAGTCATTCAGATTTAAAATTTCTTTTAATTGTTTGACAGTTAAACACTGTAAATCCTCTAGGCTTTAATGTATATACTTCTCACATTTGTACATTTTGATTGTTTGTAAATCTCCCAGCAGTGAAAACTTTGTTTTGGAATTGCTGAGTGTTGTCTTCTGATGGAACAGCCCATGTTGATATGACATTTCATTCTGTAGGAGTAACAATAAGATTTTCAAGATGAGTGCCATGGTGGCCATAATAGATAACGGGTTGGCACCAATTCCATTTAATTCAAACTAGACAATACAATGTCATTATGACTAGCAATCTAGAAGAAGTTGTGACATGAAGATTTTCAAGACAGCCATAGTGGCAGACGTATTAGATGTTGTGCTGGCACCATTTAATTTATGACCAACTAGACATATTAATAAGTCTATCACTGAAAACTGCATGTTGTTATGACCATTCATTCAGGAGAAACAATAATAAGATTTTTAAGATGGCAACTGTTGCAGCCATATTGAATGTCTGAATGTCATTATTTTCATTTAGTACCAACTAAACATCATAAGAAGTTGCTTAGTAAAAACTCCATGTTGATAAGGCCATCCACTCAGAATGGCTACATCAGATCAACACCATATTCATTTTGGACTAACTTGGTATCACAAGAAGTCTTCTGAAGAATACTCCTTGTCAATATGACAGGGGGAATAGAATAACAAGATTTTCATAATGGCCACTTTAGACATCAGTCTCAGACCAATATCATTTAGCACCAACTAGACATCATAAAATATCTTTCAGTAATATAACCATCCATTCTGGAACCAGATCAGTACCATTTTTGCTCAGGAACAACTAGACATCATAAATAGCTCTGGTGAAAAGCACTTATCAATATGACTTTCTGTTCAGAAGGAGAAACAAGAACAAGATTTTCAACATGGCCACTGTGGCAGTCACAGTGGATCTCAAATCGGCACCATTTTCATTTAGGACCAACTAGACAAGAAGAAGTCTTCAAATGAAAACCACATACTGATAAGACCATCCATTTAGGGGGAATAGCAATAACAAGATTTCCGTGATGGCCACTGCGGCATCCATACTGGGCCCAACTAACACATGGGATGAATGCTAGTGTAATGGTCTGATGGATAACGGACAACAGACCAACCCACAGGCTCTAATGGTCACAGACAATACCAGAGATGGCAACAAGACTGGAAATGTGATACATATGTCTCATCTCTTTATGCCAGACGCATTAGTCTAGAAACAGATAAAAATTAAAAAGCTACCATATCCATGAAATACTATTTTACCATAGCTTGTAAATGTTCGCCTTTGGTTCTCAAACTGGAAGTCACTGACATGAGCTGGCTCCACAAAACCTGAAAGCATATTCCTAGGGGCTGACATCTGCTGAGTTTTAAATGGATTTTCTGGGCCTACCTGAAAGAAAGAAGAAGAAAAAAAAATTATATATATATATATATAGAATCTCTCTATGGTCACAAACAGAAAGAAGCAAAACCATCAAGTTTTGTCAAATTTAACAAACAATATAATTATGAAGGTTATAAATGCAACTATGAGAGAAACTCAGCGTGATGTTATCATGATGGTGTCATCCACTACTCCTTCAAATAATTCACAATGATAATATTATTGTCCAAATAATGAGCATTTTCTGTTTCCACGGAACAATCCAAACAAAGTTTTTCCTCTCAAATAATATCTAAGTATAAGATAAAACACATCTGAGGACTTACAAAAGGAACACATAAAATCAGAATGACTCCAAAAATAGGAATGAATCTGATTGCTCAGTTCATTCCTTATATATATATATATATATATATATATATATATATATATATATATATATATATATATACCCTCTATTGCAACTATATTTCACAGCATACCCCACATGATGGCTCTTATTGCTCAATTTATCTCAAACTTGCCTATTCATGTGACCTAGTCCAACCTATGGGATGTTACTGAATTATTATAGAACCTTAAAATTCCCATCAGCCAATGAAAACTTAACCCAAAGACGTCATTAAGTCTTATTATTAAGATTATTTTAAGTAACTGTCAACACATACCTATGCATCTATTTTTAGATCATATGTAATATTAGAAACTCGGGCCATGGAGGCAAAATCTAACTATAAATATTCTGTAAAATTTACAACCATGAATAAAAATTACACAATTTTTTTTTTATAAAATCATGTACCAGGAGTTACAACACACACATACACATTGATGGCTTGGAGGGTTGCCTAAGTAAAACCTAAGAAGAACATAACTCTAGATATATTGCTATTCAGTCCTTTTACTTTAAATATACTTACTGATCTAGAGAATTTATATTAAGACTGAAACATTATTTGAGACTTTAAATTTGTGATTTGTGTAAAAGCATTTTCTACTATTGTTTCAAATAATACAGATAATTGAACAATATCTGAGGCCTAAACATTTACGTGAATTTGAGTTGCCTCATTTGACATTTCTTACAGCCCTGAAAGGCAAGTGAATCTAAAATTTGTAATGAATTTTACAGACATATTACACAGTTTGATACTATTATTAAAGGGGGGCCCCGAGTGGCTGAGTGGTCTAAAGCGCTCTTCGTTACGGATCACTGCCATCTCACCTCTGTCTGCGGCGGTTCGAGTCTAAGATTCAGCCAATGTGGGCATGTGAGAAAGCTTGCCAGTAGCTTCTCGTGGGTCGGTGGTTCTTTCCGGGGTTTTCCAGGTTCTTCCTCCACCATTAATACTGGTCGCCACGTATAGCCTATCGTGCTGAAAAATGGCGTTAAACCCCACAACAACAACAACAACTATTATTAAACTGCTTTTAGTAAAAGTAGAACTCACACTATCCCAAAGGAACAGATGGTCTAAAACATCTCCAAGCCATATAGATATACTGTAGATTACTCCACTTTGTCACAAGTGTTCTGAATTGGGTTAGCTCATCAAAACAGGTTGTATGGTGCCAAAGAATCGATGTTTTGGGGAAAAAAATATTTGGTTTATGGAACTAATACTGAATATTTGTGCCCCTTGTTTTTTGGATTGACAGTTTTTTTGGGTCTGTTCCTCCTTCCTGCATCTGTCTCACATAATTTTTGTCAAAAGAGATTAGAAATAATAATAGTCTTTGTCGGCAACTGTGGCAACACCATCAAATCAGTGTCAACTTTTGTCAAAGTTTACCTTTGAACAAAAAGCAAGACATAGTATTCCATCAATTTCTGTTTTTGTTGGTGCTAACAGCACTTTTAACACATTATTGGCTATATCATGCAGGTGAATGGGAACTTAGTGCCATTCTCAAGAACGCAAAGAGGCAGTCAACGAGCTGGTATAAAACCTGTGACATTTGGATTACATGTCAGATGTTCTAACAACTGCAGCTTACCTTGGTGGCATCTCTGTTTGCGTTTATGTATTTAACTGTAGAACTGTGCTTTCTTATGTGTCTTCTTATAAGCATCGGTAGTGAAGCTAAAATATGACATGAGTGCAACACTCACATCAAAATCTGACTTAAATTTTTTTACTGGAGAAAAATAGCAGCAAGAACCAATTCTGGAACTAAAGTACGTATCAATTTGATCAATTTTGCAGCATATTAAATGCATAGGTGTAAAATAAAATGACGAACAATGCAAAGCAGGTAGTCCAGTGAACTTCAAATGATTAATAACACAAAGAAGTTAGTCCTGTGAACTTCACAATTATGAATAATCCAAGTAGGTAGTCCACTGAAGTTTAAATGATGAATAATCCAAAACAGGAAGTCCAATGAACTTTAAAATGATGAATAATGCAAAGTAGGAAGTCCAGTGAACTTCAAATTTGACATTAGCAAGCATGAGAGATTTTGGACAATTTTCACAATGTAACAGGCATTTTTAATATGTGATTAAATTAATGTTAAAATCCAATTGTTCATTTAGCAATTTAAAAATAAAGTCAGCAGTAAACTCACTGATTATCTTATTTTTTAATCCCAAAGACTGAAAAAAGATAAATTAGATCAACATGGTTTTTAGATGTCAAATCCAGATCAGTTTTACTGTAATCAGCAACACAAATTAGCAAGATACCTCCATGATCAGGCTAGGTCCACGGTTAGTATTTTTTGGGGTCATCCGTATTCAAACAGGAAAACTGTACAGCAGTGTTGTACCTTGTGCAAGCCTAGCAGACATTTTCAAACCCCAAAGAATTACATGCAACAGTTTGCTTGGTTTAAACATCTGTCAGAAAAGTCAGAGGAAACTTTGAACACTAAGATATTTCACAAGACATCTCTCTCCCTTGTTATAGCAAACATTGCCAGAAAAGTTAGAGAAAACTCTCTGGTTTTGTTTCAGACTCCTACCTCATGTTCCAAGAAACATGTGCCACAAAAAAATAAAAGTAAACTCTAAATGCTAAGGCATGGCCACACATTCTTCCCTCCTATTCCAGCAAACAATTGCCGCAAAAATATGGGAAAACTATAAACACTGCCTCAGTGTTCCATCAAACATGTGAAAGTCAGGGAAAACTAAATACTAAGTCATTGTCTCAGACTCCTTCCTCATGTACAAGCTAACATCTGAACTTGGCAAATGGTCTGTAATCCCTGTGTATTAAATCTTCAGTATTCTAACAAATACCTGAGGTGCAAACAGGACACCATACTTTGGGTTGTACTTCACTTCTTTTGTTGTTGCATCAATTCGGAGTTGATCTCCTTTGCTATCCTACAAAAATATTAATAGCACAGTTAAATAAAATCAAATGAATGTCATTATTTACAGCCATGACTTTAATTCATGATACAATGACAGCCTATTATTTGTACACTAACAGGAATAGATCCGAAGTACAATTTACACTGGAAAATAGATATCTGGTTCAGACATTTTCAAAATATACCCACATATTTTCTTATATTTATAATTATTATTTTTAGAGAAGAAAGATAATGAATTTGCATCATTCAAGGAATCCTTCAGATGCATCCACACAAACCAGGACAGCTGAAAACCTCTGTCAAGACCATTTACCTAAATCAGAGTCCTGACTATTAAATTATTTATTCTGGTCAAAATTCAACCGTAAATGCAACCCAAAAAAATTAATGTTTCCATTATAGTCAATGAAGGAATAAAATACAAGCAGTAACCTATGATTTGATCCCAAGGTAAATTATGTCTGGTTTTCAAATGGTATTATCATTCTGTATCGATTTGCCACTAACTGTATCAATATGTGTACTGTTACAGCAAAAGTACTGATGTTTTGATATATCAATGAATTGTTTCACCCCTAGTAATAATAACAATAATAATAATAATAATAATAATGACCTAATTTAAAGAGGGTAACACAATTAGCTAAAAACTAATCTACCTTGAGGCCCTCATACAAAGGAATTCATTTATTTTAGCTGTACATCACATGCTGCAACACACATCATTAAAAATGTATCTGTTGTGACTTTATAACTCTTCCTCATTTAGCTCCTGCATAGTTATCTCGCTTAAATGCAGTTGAGTACCTGGTTCTGTCCTCATCAAACTGACAATCTAACTTTGCACTCTGATAGTGCATGACACGAACGCTAAAGTAGTATCGAACGTATGTTTATTTCCCCAAATGTCATAATTTCGGTCAACAGAAGAAAAAACACAATTGTTATCATGATACCTTCTGGAGTAAGACTACTACTATGTTGGTAACAGCATAGGGACTCATATTGTTGTTTATAATTTACCTATCAGACATGCATATACTATAAAAAGCTACAAGGGAGAACACTTCTCTCCTTTCTTGCATGACCTATTTAAGAATCAAAGTTGATTTTTCAAGGTACATTTTGTGTAGGAAAATAAATTTGGTACCGATGTCATGCTCAGGCATTTGACATTGTATGCCTATCCAACGTTTGGTTTACCTTAAAGGAATGCAGATCATACAACACACTGGATGGAACCCTTTGTTTTCATGTGACATCATCAAATGTGTGCACTTCCATGTCGGCCACTTTGATTCCCTAGCCACACAAAATGGCAACTAACAACAGTGTTTATCCCAGAAAATTATGAAGGCATATCTCATTTTGTGTGTAAGGATATCCTTATACATCATATTCTGTTAGGTATGTCAATTGCTTGAGACTGAATTCGTGACTTTTTCCTTTTTTTTCTTCACAAAAATAACACTGACATCTGTAACCATCTTTGTTATTGTTTCATCTACAATTAGATCCATCACTAAATCATGCATAAACAAATGCATACACAAACTAGTAGAAACACAGAATGACTTTTAGTTATCATAGGCTGAAATCAGTCATTTGATTATAATTCACATTAAAAATCAAATCATTAATATATAATTTCAGATTTCTAAAAGCATTTCAAGAATACTCAGTTTTGACATTTGACATAAAATCATGTTCCATTAATGATTTATTTTAATACAGTGAAGATGAAACAACATCTTTAAAGGCACAGTAGTGTAGCTGAAGGTGAATTTTCTTACAAAAATGTTGGGACGTTTTTGTATATCAACAGATTAAATACTATTTAAAAGGCAATTCTGAGGTCATATCAGGTACATAGAGGTTCTCATTATGAAATACAAGCTCTCTGAAATCTTCATACATAGAGTAAGGAATCTATCGTCTCCATCTTGAAACTCCACTCTGCAGTGATCGGCAAATCCCAAAAGAATAACACATAATTCCGGCGACCAAAATTTGCATAATTATATGCCAAATTTTAAACACTGAAGTTGATGAAGTAAAACACAAGCACACTACGAGACTGTGCAAAATGTCAACAACGGTAAGTATGATCTTCTCATCTTGTTCATTTCTCCTTATCCTTTTCCTTTCTACTTTTAATTTTGAGAGGAAACATTGAAATTTATGTAGAACTACTTTTACAGTTATATTTAAATAGTTTTTTGTGTGGTACAAGAATGATTTAAATAGACATGCTTAGTACAGTATTGCCAAAACTGGCAGATACTTGATTTATTGTTTAGTATTTACCCCCCCTCAATTTTACAAACAAAAGCATTTTGGATATTTAAACATGCTCAGAACTTAGTAATTTCATTAATCAATTAATAAATTCTAACCAGACTGTCACCAGTGGACCCCTAACACTTGCCTTTCTGGCATTTTAAACAAAGCAGAGAAGAATTTGTGTTCTGCTTCTCCAAGTTAATACTTTACACACACACAAGGTTTTCAATAAGAGTTTTATTAAAATCTGCGACTGGAGTATGGAACCCAGGTCCAAAACTCAGGTCCAGATCATAAACAAGTACACACACACACAAACGTACAGTCACTTTCACTTGAAGTTTGACCACCGTTTTATTTTTGTGGATGTTTATTCTGTACTATGCACGCTGAGTAAATAGACACATAAACTTTGTTTTGGTGCCAATTCAAGGAAAGTAGGGGCCCTTTTTAAATTTTGGATCCCCCAACACTTGATCTGATCCAGCCCAGAAAACTTCCATCAAATCACAACCTCGCATGTACTAATTTTTGATTCTCAATTAGTACTATATTCCTATAAGTTTGATAAGTAATCAAGAATGCATTAGTTGTCAAATTATGAAATACTGTTACATATTAAAATTCATTAGAGAGACAATGGACCACAGTAGCAATTGTAATAGAGAAGATACACACCGAATGATAAGCTCAGATGTAGAAACTTTGTTTTATTACCCAGACTCAAATCAGTTTCAAGCTCAAGTCCAGAGCAACCTTTAAGAGGGAGAAGGAGAGGAAGGACGAGGCGTGGAACAAAAACCAGAGGAGAAGGACATGCTGTGCAGCCTGAAAATTGAGCGGGCCAAGCTCTACACGTTGCTCAAACAAGGCAGACAAGAATGAGCGTAATTGTTTATTTATATCTTGCAAAACAAGTATCGATACACACTGAAAAATATTTGGTACTTGGCAAAGACTCTAATATCTACAAGTCAGTAGTGTTTTGTACAACTTTTTACCAAACAATGTATGTTTAAACTGCTTTACATTTTGTTGCTACTCACCACCCCACCCCAATACCATTTGATAAAGGAAGACCATGCACAGATACCGGAGAAAATGAAGGCCACCTCATTATATGGCCACTTTATATACACCTCTCCCTTGATAACTCGCGCACGTGGTCCAAAAACATAGACCGCACTATACAAGAAGCACGACCAAAGGACCTAAAAAAATTGAAAAAAAATCGCTTTGACATCGAGAAAACTATGAGGGGGGGGAGCGGCGTTAGGGAACTGGGATGTTTATTCACTTAATCCTCATTTTACAATCAAGTCAACAACAAACTTTAATAACACGCTTTTTCTTGTGATTGTTATGAAACTAAATACAAAAGGAAATAGGAAAAATACACAAAACTATCACTTATAGATCGTTCCAAAAGTTTAGTTAAGAACAATTTCTCGATAACCTATTAAAGTTTCATGGAATATAATCCAAAATTTTTATGACATAGATGAAACTCTGAGGGTATGGACTGACTTATTTATTGATGCAGTCTCTAAGCATGCACCACTGAAAGTACATCGAGTAAAGTATGAAATCCAACCTAATTGGATTACTACTGAAATCCTAGATGCTATGAAGACATGTGACCAATTGAAGGCTATGGGAAACCATGCACAATATAAGGTATGGAGAAATAAAATAACAAGTATGATTACAAAAGCTGAAAAAACTTATCAGTCGATGCTAGAAAACAAAAAGAGCAACACAAACTCCATTTGGAAAGTCTTCAATAAACTCACTGGAGGAACACACAAAGATCAGACAAATAAAATTCACTCACTTCTGGTTAATGACAACAAAGTCACTGATGACACTGACACTGCAAATGTTTTTAATGATTTTTTAACCAACATTACCACTAAGTTAGAAGAACCAATGATAGAAAATAACTTTAATGAACTGAAACAGTTCAGCAGCAGCAAAATCCCAAAGGAGGTTTGTTTCTCTATCCCACCAGTATCAAAAAATTTTGTTAAAAAATGTCTCAGTAAACTTATTACCAAGAAAGCTACTGACTTGATCAGATTGGTGCACCACTCATTAAAACTTCTGCCTCATCTGTCCCCAAAATATGGAAAATTGCAAAAGTTAATGCCTATGCACAAATCTGGTTCTAAGAATGATGCTGATAAGCACCAGCCAATTTCAATGCTACCAAACATGTCAAAATTGATTGAAAAATATGTTGATGACTCATTCATGTCATTTAACCAAACATTTACTGTTACACCATAATCAATTAGGCTTTAGACAGAAACATTCATGTGAGACTGCCTTGATCTCCATAACTGATAAATGGCTTCGAGCACTTGATCAAGGTCTGATAATAGGATCTGTATTTGTAGATTTCAGGAAAGTTTTCAACAGGGTGGATTATGAAATCCTTCTGAAGAAACTGAAAATTTACCAATGTGATGAAAGCACAGTTAAATGGTTTACTTCATACTTACATGAAAGAACACAACATGTTTATATAAATAATGTTCTGTCTGAACCTGGAACAATTAGACAAGGAGTACCACAAGGTTCAGTTCTAGGTCCATTACTATTTCTATTATTTATTAATGACCTACCATTTTTCAGTAAGGGACTCAATATCATCTACAGATCTCATAGTAGTTGACACAACATTGTCAGACATCCAAAACACAAAGCATGAACTAGAAATTTCTTTGCAGGATGCCCTAAACAAACTGGATTAACTGGTGCACATGCAATGGCATGGTGGTAAATACTGGTAAAACTAAAATATTACTTATCTCAACATGGCAAAAAAGAACAAATCTTGATAGCGATGAACTATGTCTGACATGGAAAGATAACAATTTGCAAATGGTCCTTCATGATAGAATACTTGCTGTTTTGGCAGACAATAACCTATCATGGACTGAACATATCAAACACATCAGTAAAAAAGTTAATTCAAGTTTATGGCTTCTCAGTAGGATAAGACATTTTCTACCTGAAAGGTGCAGAAAACTATTTATAACAGTTACATATAACCCTATATAGACTAATGTAATAAGGCATGGGGTAATTCAAATGATATAAACATAACAAAGCTAGCACATCTCAAACAATAGCATTCAGGCTAATATTAATCCAGAAATAAAGCAAGGAAAATTGAACTGGTAAGTTAAAAATATTACCTATTAAAAACTGAATTGGATTTCGAAAACCAAACTGTACAAAATTCCAAAACCAAATAAGGAATTATTCAAAAAAAGTTTTCAATACTCTGGAAATTTGATCTGGTATAGTATTCCAGTTGACATTAGAAATTGTGTTACCCTCTTTAAATAAAGTAATTATTATTATTATTATTATCTATTTTGTCTTTGTCAGTCACTGTACTTAATGATATAAGGGTATTGGTTTAGGAGTTCAAGCAACCATATGTAGCAAAATACAAGAGTGATGTAAATAAATGCTTGTGGTGCAATTTTAAATTCCTGTGGTAATCAAAATGATAAATAGCCAAATATACAAATATTTAATATTGTTATGGTTGACTTGCCCTTTTTCCGATTTTAGTAATAAATTTAAAATTTTTATTTTTTAAAAAAATACAAATTGGTAACAAAAAGTCTATTTAATCTTACTTTAGAGTTCAGCGATTAGACCTGACTAGATTTCAGTTTTATAAAAAAAATTAGACCTGTACAAAATTCATATATCAATTTAAGTCTTCTAAAATAATGACTACACTTTTATTCTTCTGTTTTAAATGTGATGCATGTCTTAAGGTGTTTTTCTAATAAACATAAGAGCTTAAGTAGCTTAAAATGTTTTATTTGTCCAGAATTTAGACTGACATGAAGGCTTGCAAGGAACATACTTTTCTTTTCATATTTGATCTAATATTTTGGGAAAGAAGTTTAACTGCCCAGTCTGCTTGGCATTAAATTTGGCCACCTCTGAACTGGTGATTACTGCAAATGATTTCTGTAGTAAAAATTTCACCTGATGCAATGGCAATTTTGAAACTTCTTTAATTCTTTCAATAACTTTCATGTATTCCTTTATTGTCAAAGCTTACAAGTTTTACGTATAAAATATGTATCACAAAAGGTATGAATAACTTGACAGGTAATGTTAGTTACATTACAGAAAACCTCTTTCTGTATACAGGATATGTGTAGCCGCTGACTATGAATGTGTAACTTGCACTTTGTACCGATAAAATCAAAATACTGCATCCATTTTTTACACACAGAATAAAAACTTTGGTAGTTACTTCTACAATACAACATTTGCAGTGACTTCTATTTCCAAGGTGGACTTGCGAAGATTGATAATTGATGTAAATACATGATTGTTGCAAATGCTGAAACTTCCATGGTATCATGATTATAGCTTTCAAGCTTTTTGTACCACATGCAAACAGGGATTCAGTATGCTTAATCGTTTAAACAAATTCCAGGAGATCGTAAGTGTGGAGCCAGACTAGCTGAAGGAACTGGTCATACAGATGTTGCAGTTCCACCTCACCTTGTCTTTAATGTACTGGAGCCAGGTTCAAGGCAGTATGGTGGTTATCACCCATCTTCCAATACAGGATTAACAGAATGGTGTGTAGAAAATGTAGGGAGATGCCCACAAACATGGAATCAGTGTTGTGAGAAACAGCTCTGTTCATTACCAGCAAAAGTCACTTTTGCAGATAATGAATATATCAAGTTTTGTTTAGAATGTGTACTGTCACTTTATGCATTATTCTTAACATGCTTAAGAGTTTATGTAACATAAGTTTCAAGACTTTTAGCGAGACTGCTTACCAAATGAGACTAATGATTAGATTATTTCTTTGCAACCATTGTGAATGAATTTTAAAACTGTAAGCTGCCCAAAAACAGACATGCAAATGATAACGACTTTTTAATTACAACTGACCCTCATCGAGTATAGTCCTTTCGTTACCTTGTTTCAATGTGGGTACCTCACTATGCTAAACAAATCTAAGCTGATGATGATGCAAGGATAAAATTCTTGTGTAAATGTTATCTTCATCTGCAATCAGTCATTCCTATTTTGATCGCAGTGCAGGAGTCTCTGACTTCTAGAAATGCTTTCCAAAAACTTTGAGCTGTCCACCTTAACACAAACTACACTTAATATCAGTTCTAGATGTGATGGTGCTCATGTCAAAATAAAAACTGTTTGCAGTTTTGATCCAAGTGTTTTCTTTACAGAAAAATTTGCTGATGGAAGAGGAATAAAATTGAGCAAGTGCATGTGCCTATTACTTTTAAAATATATGTTTGTTTACAATTTTGAAATTGCATATTACAAATTGGAATAATTTTTCATGATTTTCAAGTTCTAATCCTTGATAAGGCTGCAGTTACCAGGATGTACAGACAGAATGTTCTTGTCCTCAATGATGAAGCTGACTTGATGAGCGAGCGTCTATATGCAGTTCATATTATGGCAGCATGGAAGGGTGGGGTCTGGACCGAGACATTTAATTCCCTCTTGCTGTTTCCGGCAGATACCTGAGAAATATCCAGATGCTTTTGGAGAATACACTGGTTTCATCCTCTCTAGGTTTGCATCAACTTAAACATGTTCTTGCATATACAAATTTGTATATAAATGAACACAGTTGACTTTATTCTTTGTTTTGTTGTAACTGCACATATTATTGCATCAAACAATAATGCTTTCATTCACATTTTTTTCCCACACCAGTCTATTTCTGCCTATAAACAATGGGGGGCAAGAAGGTAATAAATAATCAATATAAAAAGTTTTCAGCAATTGCAGATACAGCATTTTACATTGTTTTCAACTACTGATATTTATAGGATATTATATAAAGTGTAACCTGCCTTAGCAGACACCTTCATATATCAGACACTGTTAAATATTTTACATAACCAAAACTAGAGTTGATGGTGGTTCTTGAGGCGCCAGGTTTCTACAAATTCTCCTGGGATCATCTTCCTTTAGTTCTCTTCTCCTCATACGCTGCTTTCATTCAAGTCAACAGATGAAGGCTTTCTGTATAAGCTCCCTGATGTGGGGATATGTTTTCTTTTCCTTGCAAGGGTCGAAGGACCATCTGCCACTTTTTTGTTGTAACATCAATGATACCTGTTTTTTTAATAAAAAAATGTATTTTCTTAACTTGTGTGACAAGCATCCCCATGCTAACTCGTATTAACTTTTCATCCAATATTTGAGTCTCATGACCAGTTCCCAAGGAGTTGTCGATGTGTTGTTTTTGTCCTTATTTGTTCTATCTACAAAGTACTATTTGAAACGGGATGCATTTTTGCCCATTTCTAAGTAAAATTAGCTTGTCAGCTGTCTTTGGTACAAGCACTTGCTTTCATAAAAAGTACTGGTACATAAAAGATTTGGCATGATACACATGCTATGAAATTTTAAATTTGTAACCGTTAATGCATCCCAAAAGCTCATTCTGGAAGTAATCTTTCAAGATCACATGCACTGCATTGTGGGTATTTACACAGACAATTGTGACATCTGTGAAAGCAACGGACACTGCCCCTTAATGGTAAACTGAAAATCAGGTTATCACTTGATGCAATATGTCCTTTTCAGTGACCAATGAAAGGGCACAATTCCATTTAGTGCCTTGCTCTTGCATATTCAGCAGGCTTGGTGAAAGCTATGGAAGGCAGTAGCATGGGAAAATGGTCTGGCATTCCTTAAAGGTATGACAGTAAGCCAAACTTCGGATAGGCTTGCAATGTTAAATGCCTATCTTAATATTGGTACCAAATTTATTACAGATGTGTAATGTGGCTTGAAATATAGCAGACTCCTAAATAGGTCGTGTGAGAAGGGAGAAAAGTGTCATCCCTTGTAGGTTATTTTTCTATAGCACATTTAAGGCTGATGAGTCAGTTGTGAGAAATGAGTAGTATTCATATACCCACCCAAGTCATACAATGTAAGAAGTATCACATTATTGTTTTGGTGCTACGTCTTACTGCCTAAAATATGGCCTTCAGTAGTGTGTTCCCAAGTAGACTATCAGGAAAACATGGGGTAACATTTTCAGGAATATTGCACACACCTGGTAGCCCACATCGACACTCTTCCACAAATTTAAATCTAATTGATATACTTACTTTGCTGTCTTTATCTGGTTGGAATCAAAATCTGAAAGTAGCAATGGGACACATTTTCATATTCCATTCAGCTGGTTGAAATGTGATGAAAGCCGGGAATGCTGAGATTGGATTAGGTTGATGAATGTTTCTTTAACGAAACAAAAAATATAATAATATTGAAGAAAATGTTTTTAGATAGCTTTGTTTCGTTCAAGATATTTATTATCCTTTTAACCAATTTTAGTAATCCGGCATTCCAAGCAACTGAAATATAGGTCAATGGAACTTGAAAACTCATCCATTTGCTGGTGTGAGAATTTGAATTTATTCCAAAAAAAGACAGCAGAATAAGTCTCGTCTGGATAAATGAACTTTAAGCTGTGGAAAAGCTTCAATATGTGCTGCCAAGTGTGAGAGATATTCTTGAAAATTTGGACACTCGTTCTGATTTCAGTAAGCATCACAAAACGCCATTACTTGGGCTGTAAGATGTAACACCAAAAAATTAAATATCATGTGATATGTCCTACATAGTGCTCCTAACACTTATATCACATGATGTTTCTGTTTTGGTGTTACGCCTTGTGTAGCATGTTCCCGGGTTGCCTGACAGAAGAATGAGAGGTAACATTTTCAGAAATATCTAACACTTGGTAACTCATATCGACAGTCTTCCAAAAATTTAAATCTAATTGATTATTCTTAATTTGCTTTCTTTATCCTGATGGAATCAAAATCTGATAGCTAATAGACACATTTTCATGTCCCATTTGGCTGGTTGGAATGTGATGGAAGCTGGGAATGATGAAATCAGGTTAGGATGAAGAATATTTCTTTAACAAAATGAATAAAAATATACTAGTACTGAAGAATGTATTTAGATAGCTTCACTTCATTAAAGATATTTATCATCCTTTTAACCAATTTTGGCATTCCCTGCTTCCATCGCATTCCAACCAAGTGAAATATAGGTCAATGGAACTTGAAAACAGACCCATTTACTTGTGTGAGAATTTGTGTTTACTGAAAAATCACATCACAGTAAGTCAAGTCTGAATAAATCAACATAACTTTAATTTATGGAAAAGCTTCAATATTTGCTGCCAAGTATGTGAGATACTCTCAAAAGTATGGACACTCGTTCCGATGTCAGTCGTTAATGGGGAAGTAAGACAGCACCAAAAGATAAATAACATGTGAAAAGACTTACATTGTACGAATATAGTGCAAGTCATATGGGTCATATAAACGCATTTACTGAGATAAATTTAAAAATTATTTTAGTACATATGACATTACTCCAAAATGATAATTTAGCATGATGTAAAACTGAACTAAAATAAATCTGAATTGTTTCTGGTCTTTTAGATGTATGAAATCACATATCTGTATGGAAAAAATAGGTAGTGTTTACAAATGAAATAAAAGACATGACATACCATACACAAGACATATACAAAGTTATATAAATGCCTCCAATTTATTCAATAATCTTCATTGAAATTTGAAGGACAAGATGTGAAATAAAGTGGATAAATGCCATTCAAAGGTAGGTGTAATCAAATTCTTCAAAATGATACCCATAGCAGCAAAAAGTGACTTAGAATATGTACATGAGCTATGTGACTTGTACTATAGCCTGGTCTTGGTAATTTCCACTAAGAACTGCAAAGAAGCACTAAGAGGCTCTACATGCTAGAAATTGGGCACTAACAACATTGTAAAGCATTAAAGCAGTGCTGTCCAACCTGCTGCCCGCAGGCTGATCTTAAAATGGCCCAAAATTAAATTATCTGAGAAAACATAAATGTTACTAAAATTAATCAATAACATGGACCATAACAGATACAAACATATTTTGAGCATCAAGAAAGGCAACTCTGTCTATACCTCGTTTAAAATGGGGGGGGGGTAATACAAATAAAAAAAATACACCAACAAAAATTAAAGAAAAATAAAAATAAAAAATGAATTTCAGGTATGAAACAGAAGTAAACAAGAAGAAACATGTATTTCAGATACAGACTCGCTTAATGATCTGTTCATTCAAATGTTTTATTAGGGTTCATACTCGGGTGAAAGTTATGGTGGGTGGCCTGGATCATTTCATACATACAACCTTTAAAGGTTTATACTGAATGAGAAAATTTTAATACAAAGAACTGCATTTTCGGTATGTCGACATGCAAACAATGTCTGCACCTATGCAAAATTTTTATGGATTCCTATGCCAAGTTTTGACATTTTTAAAAAAATAATGATTGTGATTATTATCATACACATGGCCAATACTTTCATTTAGAACTGAAAGTGACATTCTCATCCATGCAGCTTATGGGCATTTTAAAATACAAATACTAAGGACACTTATAAACTGACAACCTCAATAACGCAAATGTGGTTAATACAAAAGTGAGAGACATTTTGAGACACAAACTTTGAGGTGGTGCATAAAAAGTATAATTTTGTTACATACACAACCGTTGCATTTTTTTTAAATATCAGGGGCTTTTCATAAACAACATTTAAAGATGCTCATACCAAGTGAGAACATTTTTATGAACACAAATTTGACATAGTGCATAAGGAATGGAGACACTTCCTGCAAACTGCGTTTTATATGCTAAATGATAACATTACGATAAACACAATCATATCGTGATAAATACGAAACCGGGACATTTTCCTTTAAACATCCTTGATGTGGAATATGATGATAGTTGAAATTTTCAAACATATATCCTTGGACATAGAAAATAAGGAAAGTTTCAAACAAGCAATGTGGATATACAAAATGCAAATAGTTTCATACTTGTTTTCTAAATGTGTTACATGCAATGCTGGGACTTTTCCACACATACAGTTTATGCAGTGTTAAATACAAAACACTGACTTTTTCATTCACACAAACTTGAATTGGTACATACAAATTGGGATCATTTTCATACACACCACAATGAAGTGGAACATGCAAAATGAGGACATTTATGTGCACACCTCATTCATGTGATATGTACAAAAGGAAAGCATTTTAATAATGTAACCATAAAATTGTACATAAAAACCGAGGACATTTTCATACATGTGTACTTGGCAAATTTCATATAATATGGAATATTTCAGACCACAAAACTATGATATGGTACTTTACAAAATAGCATCATGTACAAACTAATTATAGAAAGATACATTGTTTTTTGGAAAGCAAGCACAATCAATAAAGGGCATTTATATATAAAATGCATAGTAAGGGCATTTATATATAAAATGCACAGTAAGGGCATTTATATATAAAATGCATAGCAAGGGCATTTATATATAAAATGCATAGTAAGTGCATTTATATATAAAATGCATAGTAAGGGCATTTATATATAAAATGCATAGTAAGAGCATTTATATATAAAATGCATAGTAAGGGCATTTATTTATAAAATGCATAGTAAGGGCATTTATATATAAAATGCATAGTAAGAGCATTTATATATAAAATGCATAGTAAGGGCATTTATATATAAAATGCATAGTAAGGGCATTTATTTATAAAATGCATAGTAAGGGCATTTATATACAAAATGCATAGTAAGGCATTTATATATAAAATGCATAGTAAAACAGATCTTTATCACCAGAAATTTGTTAAAATAAAGATGTCACAGTCTTGTAAGTTTTACAAGAATGTGTGTTGTGTCTGAGTGATTTGAATTTTTAACATAGCTTTAATGATTATTCAGTCAAATCGCTACTATGTCCACCGTGTGGCAGTTTACAGTGATGTCTAGCACTGGGGCATCATGTTGCAGACATGTAGCATGATATCCCACCCAGTCACATTATCATGACATCACCAGTCCTAAAACTAACCTCAAAATGCTGAGCACCAAGTGAGGCACTGCTAGTACTGTTCGAACCCGTACCTCACACATCCATGGCAGATACTCTAACCACTCTGGCCACCAAAGTAGTTAATATTAAATTTCCATAGCACTTTTGGAAACCAATTTTCTTATTAAGTATTTTCAAATAAAGGAAACCTTTTATATTGCTAGCAGATAATACAGAGTGATGAATGAACTAACAAAGTATCCAGTATCAGTCGCTCACAAAAGAGCATTTATATAATAAAATTGATCATCATTACGATTATGGTTGGAAATGACAGGTGGTAGCTCATAGCAGAGGTCACTCGTAACAGGTTTTACTGCAATCAGTATTTGAACAGGTCATTTTTCTTTTACTCAAGAGACAGTGCAATATGTTGGATCATATACATGAATGTGTTTTATAGACCATCCTTTTAAGTAAGAAAAGAATGTCACTTCTGGACTGAAAGCACCATTACAAATACATGTTAGCAACGCCAGTCATTTCTTATATTGAAATAGCTGCAAACACTTGATTTCTTCATACAGATCTGTTTAACAGCATTCCAAGATAGTTTAATTTTTTTAAATATCTCTATTAGAAGAAAAGTTATGCAGCTTTTAAGTTCCAAAATATTTTAAAATTTATAGAATTTGTGTCTTATATAAATATATTCAGATTACATGTATGTGGCAGTCATGAAACCAAAGTAAAATATTCCTTCCATAAAAATTGTTATAACTTTCTTTTTTGTTGAGATATTATTATGAAATCTGATACTCTGATTGCAATTTTCCTGCTGAATTCATTGCTCTCATTAAATCCCTTGTCCAACTTCAACATTTTCATTTATAAATGAAAAGCATATAAACATTTCACAACTTTTATGACATTTAAATTAATACAAATGTATCACAATAGCAATAGTTTATATGTATGCTTTACAACTTCACAAAACCAAAAAATGCAATGTTTATTCATAATTGTCATTGAAACAATGTTGTTAGACCTAATTTCATGAATAGGATTCAAGTTGGTTTCATCTTCTAAATCCTGTGATGTTATATTTAGCTCCTTGCAGAAAGGACCAGGGAATGCTGCCATCTTTCACTTAGAACTAACATTTCAATATCATATACCTGCAAAATAATTTATCACTTTCAGACTTTGTATTTTTTTGTTTTGTATTTTGAAAACATTATTAATCTAATTTTATCAATGCATTGGGAATTTAAGAACCTACTTTAAGTGTGCATGTAGTTACTTTACTATGCTCGTCAAAAGTAGAAAAAAAATTGTCATACCGAAACTTTACATTTGTCTAATAGTGATGCGTTGTTATTTTCATTATTTCATCAGACAACATCCCATTACCAAATTTAAACCAATGTAATAACATAATGAATATAAGGCTAACATATTTTAAAACCCATGACCATATGTCAGTTCAGATATTTACAGCATTGACAATTTGAGCCTATTTATAGTGGATGAAAATCTACATTTTGTCACTGTATACTGTCTAAACTGGACAACAAGCCTTAATACAATAAAAACTATTTTAAAAAATCATCTTAGCATGTTCATCTGGCAACCAATTTGTATGAAATTAATAATAAGTTTAGTTTTGGAACATCAGTTGTGGAAAAGTTAACATCGTTATCAGCTGTTAGAAAATTAAAATATGGTGGACAATGTTGACACAGGAGATTCAAATATTTTACAAATTCAATGCTCGTTGCGGTTGGTTTATAAATGTGTTGATATATAAATTTGCTAGCAAAATAACGCTTGGAATATGCTGATTTTGATGATATATGATGTATTTACTTAAATTGCCAAACTTTTGGTCAAATCTGCATAAAGTCTGAGGGATTATTTCTTTGTGTAGGAATATCATTGGAATGTGCTACAACCACTGACCGAATTGTTTACATCTCCTCTGATTGAATTGAAAATTTTATGAATATTCATGAAGTTTTAATAACCCACATTTTGTAACAAAGAAGAGAGGTATCACACAACCGTGGCACGATCAGCACTTATTTTCAATGACACGTGAAATCTGTTACTTTTAATGATTATAAAGTAATAATTCTATTAATATAGAGTCGAATATAAAAAGAAAACATGCCCATTATAGATAATGTTATTAGCTTTTACAATATAAAAATTGTTGCCATTAGATGACATGTATTGATGCTTCAATGAAAATTCTACACTTGGTCAATAGTTTCATCAGATTTCCAGGTAAGCTGTCATCTTGTCCGTGTTAGACTGGCATTGCTATACATGTACATGATGAAACAATGAGAACTCGGTTTTCAAGGCACAAAAGATAGATTCATGATTTTACAACTGCTAACATTAATATTATGGTATATTGTGAAACTGGTATAATGTTACATTAAATAATATTACAAGAATAGTAAATTGTAAATTGCAATTACTATCCATGCTTTTAAGTTCACTAAAGTATTTTAAAAAGTTCACAGTACCAAAATATACTTTTAAGTGATTCTAAGTGTCTCTATAAACATCAAGCAAATAATGTATACTTATAAAGAAAATGTAGGCTCCATTATCTTCTTGTAGATGTTAAATAGCAGAGTTGTTGATGATGAATAATTGTGTACTTTAAAACCAGACATATAATAGGCTCTTATGATAGTAAGACATAGCGCTAAAACAAAACCAACATGCTGTCTTACATTGTAGGACTAACATACAGTAGGCTCCTATGACAGTCATTTACAACATTGTAACATGTTGTTTTACTACTGCTGTTGCTATTGGTGGTGATGATGATATTGTTTTTGATGATGATAATGATGACGATTATGGTTAATAATTATCTTATAATCACAGAATAGTAAGCATTCACTTACTTCTAGGGCACAACACTGACAGGGTTGTCTTTCCTGATACTCAAAATACGTAGCATTTACGATCCGTGTTAACAAATATTTATCGATTTATTGTAGTACAATTTATGTTTTGGGGGTAATTTAATGCTTTACTATGTTCTTAGTGCCCAATTTTTAGCACTTAGTGCCTCTTAGTAGTTCGTAGCAGCGTTTACCAGGACCTCTATAGTCAAACAGTCACAACTGCTGACAGCGACAACTGTAGTTATAACCCCAAGTCTTACCAGATGCAGAACGGGTGGAGTCATATTTAAAACGATAGACTTTGATATTGAGTTTGATGTATCAATAGGCTTTAAGTGAGCCGTGAGGTCAGTAGATACGGGCTCCTTTTCTTCGTCTGAAACATCTGAATCGCTACCATACTCTAAGAGAGACTCCATTTTGAAATTCCGCACCAAATTAAATCACTACTAACAGCCGAATGTGGGGAAGGGTCTTAAATGCGTAATATAATGGAGTTAGTGGATTTCTATTTTGGCGAAATGGAACAGCGTTGTGCGAAATGGAATAAAAATATTAATTATATTTATTGGGCATCTTTGAAATTAATAACGTAAATATTTTTGCAAAATATAGCGAATATGTTTGCTATAATTATAATCTAGATGTTTAGATAATTGATATATTTTGATCATATTGCCTCAAATGGGGAGAAGAGTTGTTTTTTGCGTAAAGGATATTCATTATACGAAAATAGCTTATTATGAAAATGTGTAGGCCTTAATGGAACCATTGTAAATTAAACCCTTTTTCATAATGTTTCCAACTATTTTACTTAAAATTTAACATATATTTCGGATTGATAAAATAATGAAGATCGTACATTATTTGTTAAATTTCATTTCTTTTATTTTTATTTATGTGACAGTATCTAATGAGTAAATGCAAATATGTTACCTTTTTTTAATAATAAAACTATTTAATTTAAAGAGTGAAACTTGAATTTTGGCCTCTTGTAGAATTATTTAGCAAGAATTCATTATTGTTATAATTTATGAACAAATTCTAAGATCATGAAAACGTGACTAAAACAATATCATACGAATATTTTCAATAACATGACTAATAAATAAATATCTGATAAATTTATATTATCACATAAGTATTTATTTTATATAATATTTCTTAATTTATTTTATGTAGATTAAACTAAAATTATATATTTTGGGTTACTGTGGAATAAACATAATTCTCATTATAAACATGAACACATGAACAAAAGAAAATGCGAAATAATTATTTATTTATTTATTAATCCATTTAGATCTTTTGTATATATTTGACGGTGAATCCATTAGTTTTCTTTTAACAGACGTTCCATCTCCGAAGTGAATTTATTAACTTGGAATTTAGACCTTTAGAACAGGTCTATATTTTATCAAGACGGTGAATCCAATATGTTTTCTTTAACAGACGTTGCATCTCCGATTTAACTATATCAAAAGGCTGAAATTAAAAATCTTGTAAAGTATGGAAACCATCACTGAAATGTGCTACGACGTGAGATATAAAAAAAGATTGATCAATATAATCATTTATGCCAAATCAATGTTGGTTCATGCATTTAGATGCGTGTTAACTGGTTTGTCCAATATAGTACTGTATTCCACAATTTTTACTGGTGATCAAATAAATAACATTCGATGTTGCACAATTAATAACATAATGCATCCTAAATGTTTCTTTTGTAATACTGCTACTGAAATAAGTATTATCAATGACGGATGAGAACGAACAGATACAAAATTTGAGACCTCGTTTCGTGAAAATAAGGCATGTAACAAAATAAGCCATACAAGGCCACGGAGACTGGGGGGGGGGGGCTGAGCAGACCAAACATTCCATACCACTGTTTTTTTTTTAGAGTTCGTAAAAAATAACGTTTACAATATGACCAGGAAAGTGCTTGTGAAAAATGTCACCCCAAAAATTGGAGGCGAATCGAGATTTTAATGATTTAAAAACCAACCTTCTGGGTTCTGGGGTAAGTAAAAGTAGCAGCGGTGGTGACAGGTGATATAATTAAATCGTTGTTATATCAATAACAATGAGTGATTCTGCTTTAACTATGGAATCTCATACATCTAATCTAGCTCGACAACGACTAGAGGCAATTAAGAAATATTTCCCCGTCTTTGATTCTGTCAAACAGCAACTACCATAACGTCAGGAAGCTCAAGTGGAATTTGCAGAAGGTGCAGCAGAATTGTTGAAACAGGTCACAGAGACTAGCAAAGGCCTTCGTCCAGCGCTGGAACAAATCGCTCAAGACACCGAAAAAATAACAGGACTAACTAAAGCGACTAAAAAAATTATACGGAAACTTCTAACAGAAATAGCTGCTGCTCAGTCGCAATTACATGTTTCAAAAAAGGTTGAAAGAATGAATGTTAACGTTTTTTAAGAAGAAAAAATTTAGTATGGTCAGTTTATTAAATATAATGTCCTTTCGTCATTCCCAATTTACTGATGGGACGTCTCTCAGATCGAAAGAGAGGGAGAGAAAGATGTCATTCTGGGCTCCTTTGAGGCGGCGGTGTCACTCTTGCGACGTAGATGTTACATCGCTATTGGGCCCTATTAGTGAAGAGGTACTGGGATCGAACTGTAAAAAGGAAGTCAAGAATCAAGGTCTACGGCACGGCAGCTTTTGACCAAGCCGTGAGAGCGGGTATATATATATATATATATATATATATATATATATATATATATATATATATATATATATATATATATATACATATTCTGGGAGACATTATTTTTACCATAACAGGGCACAACCCTACAGCCCCAGCCTCACTTTTGTATCTTCTGGAACACGCGTGCCCTTCATGATTCAAGAACCACGAAGCCTATATTCAGTTCCATTTCTCTGTTGCTTGGTCAAAAATTGCTCCTTCACACAAACTAGATCCTAGTCTAATTTTAGTTGATGTCTGAAAGCTTACAGGCGTGAGAAAACCTCTACTGGACGTTTGTTTTACAAGATACACTGAATGATAGTCTCTATTGAATATTCGGTTTACAAGATACAGCTGTAACTGATAAACTCTGTTAAAAGCACAACAATAGAATCACATAGCACAAAAAACTATAACAATCATGTTCTCTTTTTAGAATCACGTAATACAAAGATTCTAACAATGATCATCTTTGTTAAAATTATATGAATTTAAATTACAATTCCAAAAATTGTCGACTGAGGTGGTCTTGCCACGCGCAATGTGCAATCACATTGTGGTCGTTAAAAAAAAAAAACATCTCCGGAGATTCACAATAAATTTTATTCCAATAACGTCCTCACTTATATTCGACTAGAAATTCTGATTGGCGGAAGATTTTCCCGAAATCATCCATGAATCAGCAGTGATTTGTCAGCGATTATTCACAAGTGGTGTCTTGGACATCAACTTTTATTGGGCATTTGTCGATGAAATTGCCGACGATTACTACAGCGAACAGGTATGCAGTTAGATAAGTGGCAACAAAATAACGTGAACATACTGTGCGTTTGCCTGAATACTGCAACTTTGAAAATCGTCTTCAATCGTTCAAAGGAAAATGGCCCAAATATCTGGGAGGACCGACCCCCGAAGAATTAGCCAGAGCCGGATTTTTCTACTTGGGGACAAAGTCAAGTGCTTCAGTTGCGGTGTGTCACTACACCAGTGGGAACAACAAGATTCAGCATACCTGGAACATGCTCGATGGTCTCCCAATTGTCACTACCTACCCTTAGTGAGACAGAGTCATTGAAGTGACCTATCATGTCGTTTAAAAAACCAGACTGGTTAGGAATCAAACGTTGGACACCACCAAAACTAGTATTTAAACCCCATTTAAAAATGATATTCAATCATTACCAAACGAACTGCAAGAAAAGATCTACAAGGAAGTTTGGCAGGGACTAGACAGAGCAAAATCTCAATGGATGACTGTAGAACTTTTTTGTCGAGAAATTCATAAGAGGAAAATGAAAAAAGTCAACGAACGTGTTAGATTTTTCTGGATCAAGTGTGCGTTATTCTACTCTTGACCATTTACATTAGAAGATTTCAGTGACATTCTTGAGCGTTACACTGAATGTCAGTGGCCAGAAATTACTCACTATGTTGATTACTTTCGCTCTAGGAGAAGGTTGTAAATTCAATAATACTGACTAATATGATCATGGATAGTTTACAAGAGAACATTCGTGGCTTGCCTGTGGAATTGAGAGAACGGATTTACCGAGAACTGGTCAAAATACAAGTGAAGCGTAAAGAATAATTCGTTATTTTCACTGGTTGCTGAATGCTATAAGAGGACTGATTCATGAGAAAATGTTGCAGTGGTCAGACCTTGTTAAACGTTCGAGGACGAGAAGGATCGTTATGTTAATGATTTTCGTTATTTCGAGATACACATACTGCAACGAATTCCAGAAGAAGAGTTGGAGGATTACAAAATTCTTTTACGCAACGTCAACTTAGTGGAAGAGGAAGCTTCTGAACGAACTCTGAACTGTAGGTTAGTGCTTGGAGCATTTAGATTTCCTACTGGAGAACTATTATCTCTGGACAGAAAGTACATTTATTGCTTCAAAAAAAAAGGGTATAAAAACAGGCTGCCATGCCACGGCCTTTATCTGAAGTGATTCAACAGATCCCGTGGAAGGAAATCGATGACACTATTCAAACAGTGGAAGATTACCAACACTTATTACGAAAACTTTATCCATTAAAATTGGGGTCGACGTGTGGTGTGTGTGTGTGTTAGTGACTTGTTTTCTGGGATTTCGTTTACCAGCCAATTCCTTGTGGACTCTTTGCCAACAGTACTTAGCACCCAATAAAACATGAAAGTGGTTCCTTTAACTGGCCACGAGAGACTCATTTTGCTCAAAGCTTTGCGTTTTTATCTAGATACTTCTCGACCTCTGCGGGAAAAAAAGATTCGTCAACTTCTGGGTACCGCAGATGTGTATGACGATGTGTGTGTAGCTTGTGACTTACACCTTATTGGACAGATGTACGTGACTGGAAAAATTGGGGTTTTGAGGTTTGGACTCAAGAAGTAGCCCATTATGCTCAAGAGTTGGGATCCTCCAATCTAATGGACGGTGAGGTATTAGCTCCTGTTAACAATATGATGCATTCCTTGTTCAGCGAAGTGGACTTGTCCTTGAATAACAAACTGGTCAGCAGCAGCGTGGATACTTACTCTTATCGAGCGTACCTGGAAAATCTCTTAACGTACGGAACAGAGGCCAAAAACACCCATCTGAATGCCTGCGTGGTATGGAAACCTGACACGGCAGGCAAATTTAACGAACTAGATGACGACAATAAGGGATTTACTGGACGTGTAGAGAAAATCAGACTAAGCCGTATTTTAGAACTATTGGATCGTTTCCATTTGGACATGTGGTTGCAAGAGAAATATTTGCTGAACGGCGTGGATGTTGGCCTGAGACTAAATTGTAGTAGTGCCGCTTTCCATTTGATGGCTGCAACTGCCGATTACAGAACCATTATCCAAGAAGCCAGACTACGTGCGACGCGTGGAAGTGTTACCTAAAGTGGGAAACGACATCCATCACACTTTTAGCAGAACGACCGCCAAGCATCCGATCCGACGTGTGGGAGTAAAAACTTTCACCATTCACAGGAATCAGTATTCCATGATAGAAGATCATCTGTTTCAAGGACAGTTACCCAAGCGTTTAATCATTAGTATCGTGAGCAATTCAGCCTTCAATGGACTTCACAATGAAAATCATTTCCAGTTTGATCATTACAACGTATCCAAAGTTGAAGTCAGTCGCGATGGCAAGACCTTGTGTACCCGACCCTTCGAACCTAACTTTGCCCAGAAAAATTACTTGAGATCGTACTTGTCCCTGTACGAAGCCACCGGACTGTTAGGGACCAACACCAGTCACAGCATTACGTAGGAGGATTACGCAGGAGGCTACGCTTTGTGGGCTTTTGATTTCACTCCAGACCAAGGTAGCGACGAGGGGCATTTCCACCCTATAAAATCCGGTGAGATTCCTCTTTACATAGTGGAGAATCTTTGGACATGTAATGTGAGGAGCCCGTGGAAGCAGACCCCCAAGTCAAAGACGAAAAGGACATAGTGATAAAGTCCAGATGGGTAGAGCAATAACAACATTTAGTCTCCTGTTTTGCCAAACACTTGGCTGAAAAAATTACGGAACTTATCAAGGAAGATTGCTATGGGTGTCAAAACGATCATCCCAGTCAAATTCAACACGATAAATGTCTGATGCTGAGTCAAGAAGAAAAATTGGACGAGTATCTGGACAAAGCTTGGGGTCTCATCTCAGAAGAAGCCATGTTTCATCGGTCGTATAAAGGCTTGCGTGAACATTCTTGGCCTCCATTAACGCCTCTGAAGATCCGTCGCATCGAAACTCTTTTGGACCAGGGTACGAAGTCGGAGCTAATAGCCGTTTACTTGTCAGACATTTTTCAAGAGAAAGTCAGGATCGAATTGATCACTTATCATTACCTGTGAAGAAAAAAACAAGAAAAAGAAAACAACACAAACATGGATACCTGGGAACTTTATTACCTTTTGAACCACAGTTCGTACACTGCTTCTTTGAAGTCTGTCGTGTGTGCTAAGGATGATCTACCTCATCGCAAACCCCAAGACCATCAAGCTTATGTGATCATCACGGACGACAGTCATCTCCCAGGAACCCACTGGGTAGCCGTCTACTTTCCTAAAAAAGGATGTGTGGAGTATTTCGATTCGTATGGATCGCCCCCTTTGGAAGACGATATCATTGACTTTATGAGAAGAAATACTCAGACAACACGATTTAATAATGTGAAACTACAAGGCAAATATTTATTTGTGTGAGGACAATATCGTGTGTATTTTCTGCATCAACGCAGTCTGTGATATTCCTTAGAATAATAAGTGACTTATTTTGATCGTCATTCTTATAGAAACGATGATAAAGTAGATCGATGGTTCTGTGACAATTATGGTTATCTTTTGTCTTTAGCTAGAAAACGTAGTGTACATCAATGGCCCAATGACTTCCAACAGTGGAAATCTCAATTTAATTCACAACGTTCTCAACCTTGTCTAAAATAGATAGTTATTGTAAAAAAATGTTTATTGTTGAATTGAATTATTAATTTTTTAAAAAATTGTTAATTGTTAGTTGTTCGTTATTTGAATAAAAATGTTGTGTTTGAGAGAAAAAAACGTCTGTCGTTTGTTTGCCATTGATATTATGAACCATTCTCTTTGACTTCTCTCTATCCCTCAAATCAAACTAATTTAGCGTTCCGACACTAAACCGTGTGGGGATGTTTTCTTCACGTCCGCGTTTTTACCATAAAAGCGGGGCAATCTCTAGTCTGACCATCCATTGTCGACTCGTCCTCCTATGAAGATGTGCTCAAGATTAGCCAAGCTGAACGAAGCTTACGTGAATTTGCATCGTGTCAGACAAAGCCTGATACCAAAGCCTGAAGAGATAGAGAATGCCAGAATGTTACAAGTCACTGAAGACCTGATAGTAGAGCTCTTCAGAGAGGAAATAAACAAGGAGAAAGAAGAATTGACAGAGAAGTACAGACTTCAGAAACAGCAGATATACCAGAGAGATCAGCAGGAACCTGACAGAGGTTTTGTCGACTGCCGTGTTGACACCAAAGAGTTCTCCTTCTCTTTCCGAAGAAGCAGACCCTATCCTGTGGGAAAGCCTGTCGCCAGACGAGTCCGCAATCTTAGATCATAAAAGACTGCCATAGCTCTTCGTTCACAAAAAAAACCCCAGCCCTTTTCAGGGCTACCCAGTACTTCAGAAAAGAAATAATCATTCAATTGCCAATGGTATATTTGTCAGTTAGAAAAAAAATAAAAGTGCATCTATAAGCACACCATTTCTTTATCTTAGTTAGAAAGTACGTGTAAAAGCCCTTTGTTTCCGTGGCTTGCCAAAATGTTTAAATGAGTAATTGTCAGTATTAAAAAAAAGTGAGTGAGTAAGTATTTGGTATCAGGGCTTGGGTGATAAATACGGAACGCTCGGCAGTCTGTCTACCCACTGTCAACGAGACAACATTGAAGAATGAGCAGCAGAATATCGAAGCTTTTGGAACTCCAAATGCACCTGGAGTACACCAGGCGAATCCTGGATGAGCTAGCCATGGAAGCTATTGCAGATGAAGTGAAGATAGAAGAGGAGGAGAAAGAGAGAAAAATGAAAGAAGAGGAGGAAAAGAATAGAGGGATCCTGCCTCACCTCATGCAGAGAAAAGGTTGTGAGGTGAAACCTATGGTGAGGGCACCTCCACAGGCAATAGCAGCACCACAGCCAGTAGCTGCACCACAGCTACAGCCACAACCAGTGCAACATACACAGGAGGCAAGCAGACCAATTTATCATCGAGTGAGACACGTAAGACAGAGGGAACAACAGCAACAAGTGTTCACTATTCCTCAAAGTGAAGAGTGGGATAGTGAAGCCAGTCATCCTCCCTCAGCACTCCCAACCACACGAGTGAATTGGGAGAACGATTGTAGTAGGCGCTGCGTGTGTGGTGCTAGGCCTGGAAGGTGTAGGCATTAACCAGGTGCATTTGGAGTTTACAAAAAACAGCCCTTCTCAGGGCTAACCAAAGCTCTAGAAAAGAGACACTATTCAGTTTTGCCCATTTGTGTGACTGTGGAGTGTGTGTGTGTGTGTGTGTGTGTGTGTGTGTGTGTGTGTGTGAGAGAGAGAGAGAGAGAGAGAGAGAGAGAGAGAGTTCACGTACGTTTGTGTGGATAGTAGATCTTTGGGGTTTGTAAGCGCTCACGTACATTTATGTGGATAGTAGATTAATGTGGTTTATAAGCGCTCACGTACGTTTGTGTGGATAGTAGATTTTGGGTTTAATTTTGCTTCTTCGCGTGTGTGGATAGTATATTTTGGGTTTGTTTGTGCTTCTTCGTGTGTGTGATAGTAGATTATGTTAGATTTTAGCTTCTTCGCGTGTGTGGATATTAGATTGTGATTATGGTTTTGCTTCTTCTCGTGTGTGGATAGTAAAATTGGGGTTTAATTTTGCTTCTTCGCGTATGTGGATAGTACATTTTGGGTTTGATTTGGCTTCTTCGCTTGTGTGGATAATATAGTTGTGGTTAGGTTTTTGACTCCTCACCTCTGTGTGGATAGTAGATACTATGTGAATAGAGAAGTAGTGGATGTTTTCCTTCACGTTTGTGCTTTACACATAAAAACTCAAAACGCTCGTCATTCGCGCCATTCTACGGAATAAGCAAAAGAAGATGGCAGCAGTCACGGATTTATTCAACAATTTGAAAGACAGTTGGTACTGGATGGTGGATGAAGCCTGCGTAGTGGAAAGGCTTGAACAAGGATGGAGGCATCCAGTTACCAAAGACTTTGTGACAATTCAAGTAACAAGTCTCAAGGTAGCTATTGATCTTGTCCAGGGAATAATAGAGGAAGAAGTAAAGAGATTAAGAGGCTTCATTCACCCTCCCTATGTGAGAGTGGGAACACTGAAGGAGGCCACTGATCATGTCACGAGAGTCAGGTGCTTCTTAGAAGATATCTTGGAATGGAGTGAGTGGTCATTTGTAAAGTGGGGAGTAGGTCAGCTCAAGAAAGCAGAAGAACTGATCCGGAAAGTGCTGACAGAAGAAGTCAAAAAGATCAAAGAAGCCTGGAGTAAAGAGAGAAAGGAAAGAGACAACATAAAGAAAAAAGATTTTGAAAAACTGAACAACAACTGGATCAAAGTCCAGGAAAAAATCAGAACGATAGGCGATCCAGACTGGATGCCAGAGACAGAGATAAAGAAGAAGAAGAAAGAAATATTAGGAAAAGTCAGGAGCTGTTGGAACAACTGGAGAAAGTAGAAGAAGTAGCAGAAGAACCCAAATGCCCTTTTCAGAGCCACTCATGTTCCTCGAAAAGAAATTTCTTTCTTGTCTCCAAATTTAAAAAAAAAAATGTCGTATAAGTGTTTGTCTCTTGTTTGTGTTATCTCTGTTCACCCGCTCTTTGCTCAATACTGTGACGTCACCTCCCCTTGTTGCAACAGTGTTACCAATCTCCCCTACCGTGATGTCAGACGCTATAGAAACTCCTTGTTCGTAAACAGACCCAATATTCTCCATGTTCAATTTCCCATTGTCCCTAAACAGTCACAAAGGGGTCTGTATTGTATTTTCCCATTGTCCCAATAAATCTTGTCCCTAAACAGTCCCGCGGTGGTGGTTTGTAATGTCTTTTCCCATTGTCCCTACATCGTCCCACTTCACTACTCACGGCTAAAGACGTGGAGTCATGGATGGTACACGTGCTCCTTTTTTGTTGTGCTTATTATTGTGGCAAAATATGCGGATGAAGTTGTTGATCCAGACATTGTGGCATCTGACCTATTCATTGTTTAGCATGCCGCCTAACTAAGCCGCAGACGCGTATAGGATATTTCCCATCATCCAAACCAAACAGAATGGCCGATTTTACATGACACTGGAGTTTGAACTTGTCCACATCGCAAACCTTCACCGAAAACTCAGTACCGTCAAACCTTAATTGACGCATGTGGCCTTTATACTTACATGGCCACTCAGCATTCACACACCATTACTTGAAAGATGATCTAATGTATTGCGTAAATTAATCATTGTTATACAGCTTTGGCCTCGCAACAGCTTCTGCTGCGTTCGAGACTGCCCATCCATGACCTACGCTAATGCAGTTTTCGACGAGTCACAGCATAAGTACCTTTGCGTCATTGGCTAGCTACTCGTTTTCTTCTGCCTAAAACCAAGCAGGTTGACTCCTGAAGCAACTCGTCGTATTGATCACTTGGTTTCGCTGGCCTCCTTGTTTTTCCGATCTCGCTGAAAGCAGAAGGCTAAACTTTACACCACCAAGCGTCTGTACATCGCAACCGACCACCTAGTTTACCCTTCGTTCCATGACCTAAAGGAATGCCATAGCATCTGCTGCAAACCTGTTGTTTTAGGGGACTATTGCTGAATAGTCTCTTACTAGTGAACCTGGCCTTTGCAATAGGAAGACGGTGCAGACATTGGAGCCCTCTCACAGCGCGACGCTGACAATGGCTTTTCGAGCCCTGGTGCGGATCGCTCCTTGACTCTGCCACCACCCTTTCAGCCATATGCATTTTAGAACCTGCTCTATTCGTGCACATTTGGGGAATGTGATGGCCCGGGCATATATGAACTGAGCAGGACCAACACAGCCTCTTGTGGTTATATACTATGCCTGTCATATTCTTCAGATGACATATTTTCTATAGTTACACGCGAGTATGTATACTTAGTCGTCCAAAAATTTCCCAAACACAAATGAATTGACATGCTTCTTATTCCTGAGTTATCCCTGATTGATATTTTCATATAGAGTGTAAGGATGTGTGTATCCAGTAGCTGCAGTAATCTCTAATTGAACAATTGTGTTCAAGAATTAAACGTATAAATATATCATTTCTGTTTATACCCACCAAATTTTCAACTGGTCTCAGACAATTACATACGACTCCATCTGGTCCTGAGACAGAGCTCGAAACACGGCAAGAGTTGCCATTTTCTTAAGGACTCTGCCGGATGTTTCTCTGGCATTTACTTTTATCAGCGCTAGCATTCTGGACACAATCCTTCGCACTTATTGCAAATCTTAGGTTTTACTGTAGCTCCAGCTCTACACATAAAACATGACTGAAATTCAACTATTTTGTATACGTGACCTTGTATTTGTGACTATTTCCCAACGCTTGGTACAAACTACAAACTTTGAGCACTTATAATTCTAAGCTCAGGTCTCGTCTATAACTGTTGCATATACTGTAGCTCGCGTGTCTCGTATACTATAGCACGCGTGTCTCTTTTGTGTAGATACTTAGCCAGTACGTACATTACCTTGCTTTGCATTCTGCTAATTGCTCGTGGTCGTTTGTGATCGAGTACTCTCATAATATGGGGTAAAGGATCCAAAACTGCTACTGTATGGATTACCGAGGGGGTGGGGGCCCTGCCAATGGTGTATGTGTTGGCGGTGTACAAAATTGTTGGTGCCGGTTATAAAGTCGGGGTAAAAATAAAATTATCCTCGGTTTTAGGTGTAACGGTATCAGAAATGATGACTCACATGTTCGCCCCTAAAATGTTCCCAGGGTGGGGGTAAAATAAAATGGCCCACGTCTCAAAGGCGGACTAAGAAATTGCTGTTATCCCGTTATTTCAGTGAATATCAACATAGTGAAATAAGGAAAAAAGATTGTTTCTCACTTTTGACAGGTTATTTCTTTCTTTTTGCGGGGGTGGGGGGTGGAGAGGGATTGATTATACATCTATTATATCCGTGCTGTCGGCTGACATTACTTCTTTTCCTATATGAAAAACTTTGGAATCTAGCGCCATACAGGGGTCAGGTCTTTTCCTCGTGTTGATGTTAGTTTGTGTGCGTATTTATATATAACATAGGTTGTACCGAGACACTCGATCTCACGCCAAAGGGTTGTATTGAACCTGCAACATTCTACGTATTGGTGGTTCCACCTAATATGTATAGTCGATATAACACGTTGTGCCCTTTGTTTCAGATATTTTCACTGGACAACAAATTTTTACAAAAGTTATGTTACTGAAATAAAATTAGTCAATTCTTATCAATTTTTATGTGCTGAACACGAATATGACAGTCAAATTGCAAAATTGGCTCTAGTTTTTTTGTAATCTGCAAGAAATTAATGTTTACATAACGAAATGCATTCCAATAGTAAAAGGTCAACTGTAATAGCCTACCTATAAAAAATCAAGTCATTAACTACATCTTAGATTTCTTCGCCTGTCTCTTGTACAGCTGTTCGGGAGCATCTCTGAGGAGTGTCCAGCAGTAGTCAGCCAGCATTGTAGTGGACCATTTTCCCTGGTATCTTTGTTCCATTGTTGCGATATCTTGATGAAATCGTTCGCCGTGTTCATCACTAACAATACCACAGTTGCTAGGAAAGAAATCCAAATGGGAATGAAGGAAGTGAATCTTTAGAGACATATTGCAGCCAAGTTTCTTATACTTCATCAACATGTCTTCTACTAGTTCCTTATAGTTTTCTGCCCTAACATTTCCGAGGAAGTTTGTAGAAACTAGGCGAAAAGCATTCCATGCTTGTTTCGCGTCACCTTCCAGCAAGTTGTTGAACCGGTCATCTTTGAAAAGCTCTCGAATCTGAGGACCCACAAAAACTCCCTCTTTAATCTTTGCTTCGCTGAGTCGAGGGAATTTTTCATGCAGGTATCGGAATGCTGGCAAAGTCCGGTCAATGGCTTTCACGAAGTTCTTCATCAAACCTATTTTGATGTGAAGGGGTGGTAGCAAGATTTTCTGAGCCTCAACCAGAGCTGGGTGTTGGATATTCTTCTCTCCAATGGCTACATTCTGCCTGTGAGTCCATTCCTTCCTCATGTAGTGCATTTCCCTTGCTCGGCTATCCCACTCGCATAAGAAACACATGTATTTTGTATATCCTTGCTGCAGTCCCATTAAAAGGGCAACTACCTTCAAATCACCACAGAGGTGCCAGCTGTACTTGTTATACTCAATGGAATTCAGTAGCTGCCTTAAGTTATCGTATGTCTCTTTCATGTGGACAGCATACGCTACTGGAATAGATGGAAGAATGTTTCCATTGTGCAAAAGCACAGCCTTGAGACTCAGTTTCGAAGAGTCCACAAATAGTCTCCATTCTTGTGGGTCATGAGTGATTTTTAAAGCATTCATGAGGCCCTCAATATCGGAACAGAATATCAGATTACTTTCCTTTCTGAAGAAAGGCTCCAATTGCTGGTGGCGCTTTCGATATGCAGTAATTGTGACATCTTCTTCTAGAAGATTCCATTGTTGGAGTCTTGATCCTAGCAATTCTGCCTTGTTCTTTGATAAGTCCAAATCACGAATCAGGTCATTTAGTTCTTCCTGTGTTATTCTGTGTGGGGTTGATGATGCACCACAGTGAAAATCTGGATCACTGCATGCTGATGGACCAGGAGAAGAACAGGTCGACTCACCTTTGTCTTCGTCAGATGAATCAAGAGAATATTCTGCTGGAGGTTCTGGAATAGGAAGTCCCTCACCATGTGGAACTGGTCTCAATGCAGACGGAATGTTTGGGTAGACTATTCTCGACTTCTTTCGCTTCGTTATTCCGCCGGAAAGAGGAGGAACCAAGCAGAAGTAACAGTCATTTAGGTGGTTGCTTGGCTCTCTCCACACCATTGGGACTGCAAACGGCATTGATGACCTTTTGCAATTCAACCACTGTGAAAGCTGTGTTGTACATGTAGCACAGCATATATGCGGAGCCCAAGGCTTGTCTTGGTCACCAACCTTGCATCCGAAGTAAAGATGATATGCCTTCTTCACTTGAGAATTGATACTTTTCTTCTGGTTGGCAAATGTCACTTCCCCACAAATATAGCAAAAATTGTCCGCGGTATTAACACACTTTCGAGGCATTACTGTTCTTTATTGTACGTAAATGGATAAAATAATAAGTTTTATGTAACAGTAGCTTGAACTGTCTCGCACAACGTCTAAAATATTTTAAATGCTGAACCTATCTGATTGGGCTTTATATAGTACACTGCTTACGTCAGCTTCAGCAGCCGCCTGGCATTAGTATAATAGGCCTACACATGTATAGTACACTGCTGACGTCAACTTACTTCAACAGCCGCAATGCATTAGTATTGCATTGCATCAGAAAATGATGCAATCAACTGTGGATGATGTGAGCATGATGGTATTATGCAATGTTACATCATTATTCCGGATGTTGCTGCAGTCCTACTGGAGAAATTTACACAGTGAAACATAGAAAATGAGGTATATGAATATCTTCAAAACGAGAGCCAATACAAATTTTTCACGGTTATATTCGTGTTCGGCACACCAAAATACTACAGATTAGGGCCTTTTCAAGTCAGTAATGATTTCACTGTTGACCAGTGTAATATGTTGTCTTCGAGTGCGCACGCGATCAGAAGAGCATTCGACAACGCTCAAGTTGGTTGGTTGCCGTCGTGCAGTTTGTGTGTAGGAAGTGCACAATGAACCATCAACTAGAAGTTGTAAAGAGGCGACTCCTCTGCATTGTCGTAGTCTTACAGCCCACGATCAATCGAGTTGCGAGTGTGCCGATCCATATAGCCAGCATTCGACAGTTTGCAAGATAGGACAAACGCCTCGCACGACACAACAGGGTGATTTGCACAGTTGCCATAGCGGAAAGCCCTCATTAGTCTTTCTAGTTATGTAGTTGCTGGATCCACCGAAAAGGATGTACCACCACTAGGAACTAGCTTGACTTGTGGCATTTTCCTATAGCTTCTCGACACGTGAGAGCTCCATCTCCTGCACACTTCCCCAAGATATCGTACAACTGTCTCCAGCAAAGCCACCCGATTCTCTAGGTCACGGGTGTCCAAAGTCGGGCCCGCGAGCCAATCACGGCCCGCGGTAAGATTTCATACGGCCCGCAGCTTCGGTCATATAATGTATTATTTATGGCCCGCTAGCACGCGAACCCTTCTCTGCTCATTTCTGCCATAGCAACTAAAAGAAAAAGAGGAAAGTTGACAGTGACGGCCGCCGCTTTCAGGAGAGATGGGAATTACAGAACTTTTTCACTGAAAATGGAGGCAATTGTGTTTGTCTCATTTGTAACGAGACGGTTGCCTTGTTTAAAGATTTCAACGTGAAGAGACACTACCAGACTAAACATGCTAACACATACGATAAGCTAACAGGGAGTGACCGCGCTGAAAAAGTGAAGCAACTCCAATTTGCTCTGGCATCACAAGAGCGATTCATCGCGCGGGCCTGTGAGTCAAAGGAAAATATCACCAAAGCAAGCTACGAAGTGGCCATGTTATTAGCTAAACATGGCAAATCTTTTACTGAAGGTACATTTATCAAAGACTATGTCATGAAAATGGTGGAGAACATTTCTGTCACGAGAAGAAGCAAGAATTTATGAATGTTTGCCTGGCACGTAACACTGTAGCACGGAGAGTTGAGGACATATCGTCAGCTATTCAGAGACAACTGAGGGACAGGGGAGTGACTTTTGATTATTTCTCATTAGCCTGTGATGAAATCACCGATGCTTCTGACACTGCACAGCTCTTGATTTTTTTTTAAGAGGAGCTGACGACAACATGAACGTAACAGAGGAGCTGCTTGACCTCCAAAGCCTTAAAGACCAAACCAGAGGTACGAATTTATTCGTTTCTATTTGTGATGCTGTTGTTGATATGAAACTACCGTGGAGTAAAGTTTCTGGAATCATTACCGATGGTGCGCCTGCCATGGCTGGTGAGCGAAGTGGATTGTCAACACTGATCTGCAATAAAGTCAGCGAAGGAGAAGGTAACGGTATTAAACTACACTGTATAATTCATCAGCAGGCTCTCTGCGTCAAACATCTCAAATCTGATCATGTTATGAAACCAGTGGTAAAGGCAATCAATTATATTCGCTCTAAAGCTCTACAACACCGACAGTTTCAGCAGTTCTTGCTTGACATCCAAGCTGAATACGGAGACGTAATATATCACAAAGATGTGAGGTGGCTAAGTCGGGGTCCGCAATGCAGCGATTTTTCTCTCTCAGAGAAGAAAAAAGACATTTTTTGTGTGAAAAGGGGCAACCGATGGAAGAATTGTCCGATCCCTTATGGCTGGCAGATTTGTCTTTTTTGGTTGGCATAACGAAGCATCTGAATGGGCTGAATTTTAGTCTTCAAGGACGAGATGCAGTGGTGAGCCAGCTATACGCTCACGTCAAGGCCTTTGGAACGAAAATGCAACTTTTCCAAAGACACTTGTCCCAAACAGAGCCCTGCACCGCGCACTTCCCAGCTTTGAAAGAGGTAATCGACAGTTTCCCACAGGACAACATCGGCGTGCAAATGAAGAGTTATGCAACAGCTATCGCATCTCTTTCTGTGGAATTCAACAAACGCTTTCAGGATTTTGTAGTTATTGAAAAGGACATGTTGCTTTTCTCTTCTCCCTTTTCCGTGGACCCTGATAATGCTCCTCCACAGCTGCAGCTGAAGCTCATTGAGCTGCAGTGTGACGACGAGTGGCGCGCCAAACACTAGCAGCTTTCTCTTGTTGACTTTTACGGGCAGCTGGATAAAGGCAGATTTCCAGAAATGCGAACATTTGCTAAGAAATGCTGAGCTTATTCGGCTCCACATATTTGTGTGAGCAGACATTCTTTGTCATGAACTTAAACAAAAACCGATTGAGGTCAAGACTAAGCGACTTCCACTTACGTGACGTTTTACGCATCTCAACCACTGCCCTCAAACCAGACCTGGCCTCTTTAGTGAATTCCAGATCTCAATATCACCCTTCTCATTAGTGTCAGCAAGTTATCGGTTTCTTGATCAAACTGAATTTGAGTGTTTTGAACGGTAACATCTGTCACTATTAACAGTGAAAAGCCAAAAACACACTTATGCACTTGGACTTATGGCACTTATTTTATTAAACTCTTGAATAAGATTTGGTTATAACTGTCGATGTTATGTACCTGTACATGTGGCACAAACTATTATTTTCTAAAAGATCTTTTAAAAGACAAAAGTAAAATTCACTTGTTTTAAAATTTAATGATAACAGTAAACTTTGCATTAGTTATAACTCCTGTTTAAAATGACTATGAGGCAGAGATATTTATCTAACCCATGGAAATTTAAGGTATTACATACAGTTCAATGTTATCTGACTATCCAGATATGAATGAACGGCAGAATTGTATTTTTAGAGTTGTTCATGTCTGCCTGAGTGGCTTATATTTAGTTACATTGCCATTTGAAAAATAAAGATAATTGTGACAATGAAAATTGTTTTATTTATTGTTTATTTGGTTTTTTATATTTATTTATTGTTCTATAACAGTGTATATTTGCATGTAACTTTTGTGGTTATAAAAACATCAGAAGGAACTATTGCCCCCCGGGCATCTTCACTTTATCAAATCTGGCCCTCTTTGCAAAACGTTTGGACACCCCTGCGAGTCTAGGTGTTCTTTCACAGGATCTCCTCGTATGGGTCTTCCTTTGATGACTCCACATTTGCTAACGTATCGCTCAGTATCACCTCTAGGAGCTGTGCTAAATTTTGAACCACATCTTTTTCTCGATCTTTTGCAGGACATCCTCTTTCAACGCAGAGTTTCCATCCACCGACTTCCATGTCCGGTAGAGTCTGTTGGTGCCGATACCGTACCGCTTCCATGCCTCGTCGGAAGAGATTGTTTTTCCGCGAAGGTCTCGTATTTCCTGCTTATGCTATAGTAATAGGCTTCTCGTGGGTGATATTATAACATACCTAGTGATATCTCTATTAGACCTAATACACCTGGTACATATGTATCGTACAACCATCAACACCAAACAGAAGGAAAAAAAAAAATCGTTGTCGGCGTATTTCGCATAAATATACTGCACAAATATCAGATATATACTGCACTAATACCAATATTATCAGAATAGTTTGTTGCAATCCCAGGATGTATGCAACAACGGAAACTCGCGTGTTTAGTCGACGGAGTAAAGACCCTACGACTAAGCAAGTCGTCGTCGTTCGGGGGCCCCGAGTGGCCAAGTGGTCTAAAGCGCTCTCCGTTACGGATCACTGCCATCTCACCTCTGTCTGAGTGGGTTCGCGTCTAGGATTCGGCCAATGTGAGACAACTTGCCAGTAGCTTCTCGTGGGTTGGTGGTTCTTCCCGGGTTCTTCCTCCACTATTAATACTGGCCGCCATGCATAGCCTATCGTGTGCTGAAAAATGGGCGAACACATCTGCCGTTCTTCCATACAGATTTTGAATACCTCCACCTTAGCTACTAATAAAACGATAGCAAGTGTATTACTATCGGGGTTGTTTTACTGCGAATGCCATACGGTCCAAGATCTAATCCTCGTATCCGCTTCGATCTGTGCTATTGTCGATAGTACTATACCGGAGGTGCTAGAGAGTCCAACAATAAAAAAAATGCAGACGTTTGGGTGGGAGTTGCGTTTTTCGGCATTGCTCCTAGACTATCAGCCACAACGGCTTTGGTAGACAAGCCATCCCCGGTTTTACAAAGCACGCTGCCTTTGGATATTTATTTATTTTTTTGTCTTTGCGGCGAAGGTAGCTAAATGCGTATACGTCGTCAACAAACGCCGGGGGCCCAGTTAGCTGCTAAATGTTCGTGCGACCCTTATGCCCTTCCAAACAGTTGACGGTGGCAATGTCTGGTACTGCGTTGTTGTCGTACGCGCTTTCTTGAAGTATATGCAGTGCTGCCGCTATTCCCTCACGGAGACCCATGCTGCATATACCGCTTGCAACATTTGTATCGGCAACCTATTTTGGAGCTTTGTTAGTTTCCATTATATATATATATATATATATATATATATATATATATATATATATATATATATATATATATATATATATATATATATATATAGTCTGAAATAAAGAATTCCTATCTTCTTATCTTATCTTCTATAATTTAAAAAAAAAATTGTGACCTAGGTCAGATAGAAGAGTATAAAATTATTTATTCTTGCAATAACATCTGAGTCAGAAATCCGTCTTAGTGTAGTGTCTTATATCTGTATTTCATTTGGGCCGGAATTTATTCAAATTATTGTTTTCAAAGGAAATACAAAGTACTTGTCTGAAATAATAATGTTGAAATAAATACTTGCATTTATAGGGAAATTCAGTATAGGATATTTTCTTGCAGGTTAATATTTTGATTCAACGAAAGATATTTGGCACATCATTACTATTAAGGCAATCATGGGCACATCAACAATTTCAGCGTTAGATTCATTTTGGAATACCTCTAAAGTTTATTCAGAACTTTGTTCTTTAGGACTTGTGTTAGTAACTGTGTGTGTGTGTGTGTGTGTGTGATTTGGAATTTTTGACGTAGCTTAAAAAAAAAATATTCCGTCATATCACTACGACGTTTGCATTGTGGCAGTTTACTGTAATGTCTAGCACTGGGGCATCGTGCCATTGACCAAGTCACATTGTCCTGACACCAGGCCGACCAGTCCTAACACTAACTTCTTAATGCTGAGCGTCTAGCGAGGCAGCTGCTATTGCCATATTTTGCCATATGTAAGTCTTTGGTATGACTCTGCCGGTGTTCGAACTCGCGATCTTCCGCATCTGAGGCGGACGCTCTACCACTCAGGCCAGCGGAGCTGTCCTGTTAATAACTCCATGATTACTTGGGATTTCATTTGCAATACCGTGAGTTTTTGTACTTTATCATTTTGTAGTTTAGGGAAATCAATTATTTGTTGAATTTTACAAAGCTGGTTGGTTCTCACTCTGTTCTATTACTTTTTTTTAAATCCATAAATTCGTAATAAGTTGATAGTTTCCATCACAGAAGTCTGGCGTTTCATCAATAAAGTATGACGAAAACTGACAACTTGAAATCACCTTACCTGTACAATAAATATACACTTATTGTACTGATAAGGTGATTTTGCATTGTCACAGATTTCTTCGTACTTTATTAAAATGTCAAACTCTGTGGTTCCTCCGAGAAATTTTTTCCTAGCTTAACTCAATTTTCAGGTCAGCTTCGTTAAATGTAGCTAAAAGTAATTCGTTTTAAATACTTCGAATGATGTATCTTTTGGCTACATTTAATGACGTTGACCTGAAAATTTACCGAGTGACAGATAGCCAAATTTGCGATTTTGTTTGGAACGAACAATAATCTGCAAAAGTCTTCCGTATTTTGTATCCTTCTGGAGCCTTTATCCGTATCCATGCCATAATTTAAATGTATGTTGGTATTCTGGGCCAAGTTTAATTGGCTAGTGTTTATACTCATTGTCATTGATATTATGTACTATAACAAATTCATTCGTATAATAATGATGGATTAAAGTAAATTACATATAACAAACACAAAAAACAACGCTATTTTCTTTGAAAAATAGAGAAATATCTAGCGATTTATCATTCTCGCATAATCACGCGCAGCTGCGAGATTGTCGCCATTTTAGAACTTCCTCATTAAAACAAGGATAGTTACTACTCGTTCACGATGAAGCATTTACGGTTTAGAGATAAAGGAACCTAATAAAGGTAAATATATCAATTAACTTATAATATGTTATTTACAAACTTGTGGCAATATTTGAAACAAATAAATTTTGGCAGTGGGCTGACATGGATGCTTTAACCAGGGGTGTGACCCAATTTTCGTTGTCACTTTTGACATTTTACTTAAGAACCAAGCTATTTCTTTGCTTGCTTTGATGATATCAAAATAGGTATTTGCATGCGCCCAAAGAGGCTTTTCTGCACGGATTATACTTATAACTGTACATGTTGGGCAAGATTTTACAATTTTGGCTACGTTTATTCTCTCCAGTCTCCTACCCCATGTATTATGTCCCACTGCATATAGCACTGTTTAAAAGATAATTTCTTGTGTAATAAATATACAGAGATTAATACTGTTAAATATACAGAGATTAATGCTGTTAAATACACAGAGATTAACACTGTTAAATATACAGAGATTAATACTCTTAAATATACAGAGATTAATACTCTTTCCCTATTGGCTTAAAGTAGATAGATCTCATCCATCATTGTTTTTGAGGAATGAACCATTAAAGAGGGGTTCTGCTAATAAGGCTGTGATAATTTATAGTAAAAAGTCATACAGGTCATATATGAATCCAACATAGATTCTTTCAGCAATGTGTGCCATACGTTAAAATTTGATCATACATACCTTTAAATGACAGTCATTCACTTTATTCATATCCTCATGCATGCACATACCTTTGGAAGGTCATTGTTTATACACCCTGAGAAGTACCTACAGCAGAATCAATGTTAAAGTATGTGGACATTTTTGGACGAGTTCAGTCTTCAGGTGCAATCCAGTACAATCCAGATTGAATGTCATGTACTGTGATGTCACAATGAAAGCTACGTATGTTGATAAACAAATTGTTACTACCTTATATTGTGACAATTAGACACAATGTGCTATTTTCTTGACCCGGTTTAGTACATGGCCATTAAAGGGTTGTTATAGGGTTTAATAGCATTTTTCAGAACATGATAGGCTCTTCATGGTGGCCAGTATAAATGGTGGAGGAGGAACCCAGGAAAACCCCGTCAAGAACCACCAACCCACAAGAAGCTACTGGCAAGCTTTCTCACGCACCCACAGACCCATTTTGTAAAAGTCCATAGTGATTGATAATTAGGTACAGAGCATTCAATAAGCAGGATTGAATAGACTTTGATTAAATACAGTTAGCATTAAATTTTAAAACAACAATTTATATTTAGTTTAAGATGATTAAATGTTCATACATTACATATATGACTTTTACTATAATCCCTTCAGGCCTCTTTTACTCGAGGATTATAGTTTATTTAATCTTTGTTCTTTGTTACAGCACAGGTACTACATATGATCATATCATTATAGGTTTTCAATACCAACTATTTCAGTAATGTGATTTTTTTTAAACAATATTTTTTTTATAGAATTTGATGACACGTACCTTTAAATGGTTATTATTCACATTATTTGGATTGTCATACAATGATACATGCATATTTTTGGGAACATCGCTAGTGACACACCCTGAGAAATTCTAATGATAAAAGTGTAAGTGTTAATGTACGTTGACATTTTTGTATTAGGGCAGCCTAAGACTGATCCAGTACAAACCAGATGAATTTCACCATTTTCATGTCATAATGAAAGCTGTGTGTATTACAAAAACTTTTGTACTATCCTATACTCACTCTCTCTCTCTAAAAAATACAAATAAATAAACATGCACAACTAAAAAACAATGCATTGTCTATTCATATAGTAATTTTATTAGTTCATTTTCCTTTTAGTTTATAGTTGTACTTTTAACAGTATCTTTCATCTTTTTGTAGCAATATTAGAAACCAATACATTGCATATAACATATATAAGCCAGTACAAAAACTCAAATAAACCTTTTTAACCAAATGGAAGCTAATTTACTGCCTGTCATAAAATGTGTACTTTCATCAGTTTTATTGTACTTTGTCCCAGAATACATTTTTCATCGAAAAATCAGAGATTCATCTTCTTTTTATTAAATTACACTTGAACTTTTAAATCTTTCTCATATTGCAGCAGTTATAAACCAACAAAAGCTACAGTGATTCCCCCAACCCCTTTGTAATCAAAATGATGCATTTGACTCTGCAAGCTTACTGACCTCTTTGTTGCGAAAGAATGCCTTGGGTGATAATGTGTTCTCCAGATATCTTGTGGTGAACAAGGGTAGACATTTGAAAATTCTTAAACCCTGTTATGAAAGAATGATTCACTTTTGCAGTCATCACAATCACGCGATCAAAAGTCACATCTGTAATCACAGCGGATGTACTGTATTTCAGTGAATGGAGTCATTTTCTCCATTTTTCATGAAAGTTACGATCCACAGTTACTCTGTTGTGTTCTGCTTCTTTCACTTTCTTGGCTAGTGATTATGAGTGCCTGCTTCCATTTCAAGATTGTTTTGTAGCCCAACAAGCATTGAGGTTAGTTTGTCTGGATGACATGTTGCTGATCTCGGTGGAAATAATGTGAGTGCTCCTGAGATTAGGGAAGGCTACTCCATCATTTCAGTGCATGTGCTTGAATTATACACGTTGCCATCTGTCATCCTATGCATTGGATACTGAATAAATCTTGATTGCATTATGCGAGTCCTTTGAATCAAAAATATGCACTGGAACAAAGTGTGTGCATCATAACTCTAGTGTACATCTCAGCCACACAAATGTGCATAAAAGGAAGCACTGATTAAATAGACTTTAGTGAAACTATATTAAAGTTTAGAACACTATTGATATTTGGTATAATTTTCATAAATGCACTTATATGACCACATCATATAGTTTAGTCTTCATCAAAATTCTCATGCAGGTTCAAATGAAGTGTGTCTATGCTTGATCCAGTTATCATTCACTAATTTTAACGTTAGCATGAAAGTCTACATTAGAAAACTTAAAGTAGTTGTTAAGAGGAGATATTTTTGTAAAAAAAATTCTTGTGATTTTAAAATGTGTTCATTCTTTCTTAGAAGCTAAATCCCAAATTAAAACAGCACCAACATGAAAATAGCCTAGAATATAAGATCATACTAATGGTGTTGGCACATGTTTATGTAAAGCTGAGTATGGCCTGCATAGTTTTTTTTAAAATTATCAATGAATGTTATGAGAAATTGAAATGTTAAAAGCAGCCCTTTACATAATGGGGAATCGGATTATTCAGTCAATTAAAGATTGGCTCCGACCCTAGAGGTTAGGAATTTTTCATTGCAAAATGATTTTTTAGGGGGAATTTATTAATACATACTTATTTTTTGCAATTTATTAACCTTCATCACTTGTAATTTTGGATGCAGTATATTTTTTTTTATATGTCTCATTATTGCAGATTAAAAAGGTAATATTATAATTAAAAAGTATAATTTTGTTCTTGTTTTGTAGAGAAGTTGCTTTTTTAAATAGTAGCATTAGTGAGAAATTGATGTTGTGTTCTTGGTACTCAAAAAACTTGTATAAGAAGTCCTTTGTACTAAACAAACATTCATCTAACTTAATATGAATTTTGGCTGCATTTTTATAATTATGTTTGCCACGTAAAGATGTTATTAAAATAAAGGTACCCTTGTGAACAGATGGCAGCACACCCAAGTCAAGAAACTGAAGTAATGACCATTTTTAAAACTGTATTCCATTGCCAATGTATGCAGTCAACTATCCAAACAGAAAAAAAATCTAATTAAGAAAGGTCTTTATGTCTGTTATTATGAAAGTGGGAATATGTCTGCTTTCTTCATCTTTTTGACAATGCAAATATGTTATAGACTCCAAATTCTTATGCCGGTAGTATCCTTGGTAGAAGTGATTTGTGTTAAATAAACCACTCAATTTTTTTTTTTATACAGTGCAATTATAATCAGAGTATGAATGGAATTCCTGTTGAAAATTCCGTGCAGATCAGTATAAAAAAAATTCCAGTTGACTAAATCTAGTGGTGACATGATTATGATTAATATTACATGTGTTCAAAATCTCAGTGGTTCAGTGATTTTTTAAATTCAGACTTTCATACGAGTATTAGTTCAAGTGTTTACTGGGTCCGATAAATGCAGTTTCCACAATACCATCTTTAGAAGTTGCAAAGGGATGTGGATGAGGGTGGACGATAAAAATCGAATAAAAAAGTAACCCTTAGTTGAAATCCTTAAGTGATTAATGTACAGGTTAACAACACTTACGATTTGCAGTCCATGAACACATGCAGCATGGTAAACTCTCTGTTTATGACATCCCTGAATTTAGAGTTGTCTTTGCTTTTGAAGATTGGCTTTGCTGTTGTGAAGATACGCTGGATGTTGGTAGCAAAACATTTGTATGCCTGACATCCAAATGCACAGATATTAACCACTCAAAATGGTAGATTGCAAAAATTACAAATAAACTTATTTCTCCTAGTTAAATCCATGGCAACAGGTTTGTAAATTTAAATATGTACTTTTCTTAAATAATATTTGAAACATTTGTCTGTGGACACCAATAACATTTTCAGATATTCTTCAATATAAATATTGATTTATCAAAAGGAATACTGTACAGTAAAACTGGTCTTGAGAGACTACCACTTTTGCCCCAAAATATGGTTTCTCATGACAGGTGGTCTCTCGTCATTGGCCTATATAACATTAGTTCGTGCATTTAATATCTACTGTTTCACAATAGGTGGTCTTTAATAGCAGTGGTCTTTCAAGACAGGTTTGCAGTAATGTTTTTGGAGATTTTTTGTAACTACACTTTTCCAGATGTAACCTTCATTATCAGATATCCCCAGAGTTCCTGTTGTTAAGAAAAGATCTGATCTAGAATAACGATGCAGGTATTCCTCTTATAGAGACTATTTTGGAGTTGTATTCTACAATTCAGGGTTATGGGATTAATGAATGCATTATGTTTTTTAAATGGGCCAGGACAGGTTTTTACAGTATGGATCAATATTGTGTGCAGTTTCTATTATTTAGAACTGAAAAATGATTTCAAATTTTTACTCATTTCACACCTCGCAGTTATACTATTGAATGTAAATAATATTTAAAAATTTAATCATATGAGCCAGTTTTTATCTGCATTCTTCCCACATTCAGTTAAATGGACTATCCAACATTTAAATCCAAGAAGAATTATAGGTTTTGGATGGTTTTCTTATGAAAGATAGATTTAATGTTAACAAGTAACAAGTTGTGCCATCTTTTATACTAAATTAAATTTACCCATTGTGCTTTGCTTCTGTACCAATGAGTATGCAGCAGTTATTTCTAATTGCTGAGTTGTTCTTTTCCCTTGTACAAATGTTTTGAATACATATTGTGGTGTAAATTGTTTTACAAAGTAAACATATGACATGGAAATAATAATCAGTTTATGTTGATCTCTGTAAGGCGTGGTAATTTTAAAAACACTTCTACTTTGTTTCAGTCTTTATCCTGTGCAAGAAACAGAATTTTACATTTGTTAACATTCTCACCATGGTGGTAGAAAGTGATATGGCTTATGCTCTGACTTTGTTACCAAAAAGTTAATTTTATTTAGTTCCAATGTTAGATAACACAAGGAGAGAAAAGCATCATAAGACAGTCTCCACTGGAAAGTATCACTTTTATTGGGCCTGCCTGACTAATGTCTTTTTTATCAAAAATATATTACATTGTAATTTTTGTCTATGACTTTAGATTATATTTTAAGATCATTATTACTTGGATGTAAGCATGTTTACAAATGTTAAAGTCAAATTTATTTTTTCTTTTAAAGAAATTAAAAATGGTCTAGAAGCTTGTTGTTTATGAATTTAGTGGGAAAATGACCCTCATCCTGGCTCTTTTAGCCTTTTATATAAATGTGTCTTTTTACTGCAGAATTACTAATTCCATACCTTAACACCAATATTAGTGGAATTAATTTAAATTGTGATTGAGTTAATATTTGAAAGGATTTATTTATTTAAATTATTCATTGGAATCACAAAGTGCTTAATAATATTTTCAGACTGAATCACTATTTTTGGATTATCATGAACTCATCCAAGGATGGTGTGGATTGTATTATTGTGATACATCAAGACTGTTAGCACATCACCACATTCCAGACTATTTGTAGTGCATTCAAGATTGGAGTTCATTCAGAGCACCAGTGGAATTGATGTAGAATACTCTGTACTTTTGAACTTGTGATAGAACTGTTAGGACTATTTGGGATTTAATTCACAATGCTGAAAGTTCTTTTTAAATTTTCACTTTGTTATTCTAGGGAAATAAATTGCTGAGTTTTACAAACTTGTTGGTTTTCACTGGCTAAGGGCATAGAGTCATAACAACACTGAGCAACATGACAGACATGGAAATGTGCGAAATTTTCATATTTTATTGGGTTATCAGTGCTTTTATTTTTGCACCATTGCTAAAATGCAACTTATGATCTCAGTTACTTGGGTATCATGAACATAATCAAACTTGCACTGACTGAAGGAGTTAAATATGTATGTATAAGGCATGTATATTACAAAACTTCATTTGAAAATTATTTTGATGCTAAACATTTTCTAAATGACATTGTCTATTATTAATTAAAAAATCTTTTTTAGTGTTGCACCATGGTAGAGCTGTCAAGGGGATATTTTATGTACTTCTGTCTCCATGTAGTAACCAGGATTTTAAGATTCATTAAATGTAGGGGACATTTGCTGGCAGTTTGGGTGGAAAATGTCTGGTGAGCTCACTCAAGCTGCAACACACCTTTAGAACAGTAAAGAATTAAGTTGACTACTTCTGATACATGTATAAGGAAAATCAAAGGACATGATAGGTCAATATATCCAAGACGTGAAGTTTTTTTTGTCTACTCGCTGCTGTTGTAAGATAATGATAACATAGTCAATTTCTGGGATGTTGTAAAGAATTGAAACTTTTTCCCCACTGACATAATATTGATGTGCCAACAATAAGGAAAATATTCTCTGCTGTATTGATGATACGTTTTGTTGAATATTGAAATCCAAAATAAATAATAGAAAAGCTGCAGGTACAAATGATAAAACGTAAGTTTTGTTTTTATAATTGCTTGCTCATGTAGGTGTTGATTATACTTTAAGACATTAAATTGGCTCCAGTGTTTGTTCTTCTCATGCCAAAACATGGGCTTGACTTTGGCAGACGTGCTGGTAGTTGCTTTAAAAACCTTCTATATCCTGTAATAGTGTAGCCATCTCCTTTTACAAAATTGTTAAATTTTTATCTCAACCACAAAACATAGGTAAGACGTGTCACTTTTCAGACAGTGCTATCTTGTTGTGGGCTTAAGTGTCAGTTTGAAGATTTTGCCAAGACATGTTAATGTGAAAATTTATTAAAATCAGATCTCCACTGTCCATGGTGAAGACTTTACAGTGACCACTTAGGTGGTCATGTTCTGGTGACCTTTGTGCTAGCCAATGGAAATTCAGCTTTCAGAGATTTGAAAGTGAACCAAATCGATTGGCACATACTGATGCTCTTCAGCTACACTGCTTAGTCTCCCAAACACAGAAGATATAAGACTTCATCTGATTGTTAAAATTAGCAATTATGGTAATAAAAAAGGTCGCCATAACCTGACCTTAAGCAGTTGATGTCAGATCTTTATGTAGGACAGTGGAGATCTGATTTTAATCAGATTGTGTTAATGGGAACTTTGATGCAGTTGTCACATTTCATCATCAACTGCATGATCAGCTTGCTAAACCTCTTCATAGATTTTCACTGGCATTGACATGAATAATCATGAAGCTAAAACAAATAGGTCTGCAACATGTTTGGTGATTATGGTCACAGCTGTAGAAAAATTGTTACGGTTTTGATTAGTTCTTGTAAAAAGTGAGACATAGCTACTTTATTGGTGTCAACTGCTTCTTCATTATCAACAATTTTTAAGGTTTTGGTTAAAGTATTTAATTTGCATGGTTTCCTAAACCTCTTAAGAGTTTTTCGTCATAATTGGCATGAATCATGACAAAGCAGGGGGAGGGCAGGTATGGTTCTGGATGATGTTTTTCAATAGTTATTTTTCTTCAACTTGATAGATTGTCTTAATACTTGAGATGAATCATTATCAAGCTAAGACAATTTATTATGTGAGACACATGCTTCCTCCTTTGATTTTGGGGTCAAATTCAGTGATAGAAAACATTTATTAGTGTATTGGGTTTTCGTTTGCTTATGTTTCCTAGACTCCTTTTCTTCATATTTGGAATGAATCATTATGAAATTATGCAACATTCTTGCTTGCTCCTTTAACCTTGGGGTCAAGACCAGTCATAGAAGATTTGTGTTGAATTATTTTCCTAAAACTCTTTGATGGAATTTGTTCATTCATTGGTTGAACAGTTATGAAATCAAGACATATCATTCAGGGACATAATACTGTTTTAACCTTTCAACATTGGAGTCAGGAAATCTTTTACATCAGTGCTTTTCATGCAGGCATTTGTTAGCTTGGTTACTCCTAGAATCTAGAGTACATGATGGATGCATTTATCAAAATGGTTATTGCTCAACACAGGCAAAAGGTGGTCACAGTAGACTTAACACTTTATGCTTTAGTGATTATGCTAAGCTTTTGCAAATTAATTCTTTCTGACACTGGTAATGTGGTATATACATGTATAGTCCTGAAACTTGATGGGCATATTCATTTTGGAGGGTGCTACTCATCAAGAGCAAAAGTAGGTCATACTGACTACTTTGAAGACACATGGTACTAATTATATGTAAAAATGGGAACCAGCCTGGAAATGGGTGAACATAAAATAGAGTATTATATGGTTTAGCTGACCAGGATTGGTTAATAGTTATGTTTTAGGAAAAAGAATCTTTTGAGAACTTATCCCAATTGTTAAGTGAAAAAAAATAGAGACATTGTTTCATTATGGAATTTCAGCCCTTTAACAAGTCTTGAGTTTGGAACACTCGTTACTAAAATTAGCACCTGACTCTTTGGTGTGGAATTGAAAGCACATGTTTCAAACACATGCAGGTCCTGTCCTCTACAAAGAAGCTGACATCCAGGTTTCATCTATACTTATAAATATAGGTTTGATCATGAGCACTCAGAAATTTGAAGATACTGAATTTTTTAATATTATGGTGTTTGCATAGGTTTACTACAGGAACTGAATCAGTACAGTGAGTCCTTGAAAGATAATGAGAAGAAACACTGTTGATCTCAATCCCTAGATCTACTTTAGAAGTAGAAAAGCTTAGGAATAATAAGAAATCCATAGTACCTTGATAATGGACTTGCATTTTGTAATTCTTTTACATTTGCAGCTTCTGTTGCTGAATCTAGCTTCTGCTACCAATCAGAATCTGATCCTTTTCAGCATGAAAACAAACTTGTCAGTCTGAACTATGACAAATTATGTCAGGTAAATAGCAGTTGTTGCCCCAGTTTTTATATAGTTATTTTTATTTAGAGTCATCATTGGGAGAGTAATCAGTTAAAGCATTGGGTCCATTAACTACTGCCAGCTAGATGTTAGCAGTATTACATGTACCAAAGTAACCTTTGATGGTCTTATTTTGTGCTCTTGATGTGCAAATGGGCAAAGTGGATAGTTCCTGGAACCCTAGATTACAATTGAATAAACTGGGTATTTTGCTCCCCATTTTGGAACTCCTTTAAAAATTAGATAAAATAGTTTGTGAATACAGGAAAACACAAAACTTAATTATGGGACCACCCTTATAGTCATCAATGTTAATAATGCCTTCTTTCAAACAGTTTAGTAACCAAAACTTACGTAGTTGAGATATTTTTTTATAACCCTTTTGATACATGGCTTCTTTGATAAATATATAAAGTGAGAGGCAAGATTTGTATACTAACTCAGAAACTGCAGCATCATATCTTGATTTGTTAATAATAGTCACATTTACAATGACACTTTTTAATAGTAGCAATACCTTACCCAGTACTGTTGTTTAGCATTTTGTTTTATCGTGTCAAAAAACACCAGCCATTTGATGTGAATACTTCCTCCCACAGGCTGGAAATTGTTAGTTGTGATGCAGTCCAACAATTTACATTGCTTAGGTATTGTGCAAAAATGTCATCAGTTTCAAGGATGCCGTGCTGTTTTGAAATAAATAGATTGAGCCACCAGCAAAAATCTGCCTTTATAACCAACATGTACTAGATATAGAGGTCATCCGTCTAGTTTTTCTTCTGAGAATATCTCCATGCTACACAATCAATTCACACTAAATATCCATGCTAGTAAATTATTTTCTTTTGAATTTTAATTCTTTTTGGGATGTAAGAACCTTGTATATCTCATCCTTTATGGGGTTTTGGTAAATTTTTATTTTTCAAATATAACATACAGAGTATTTGATAGTTTAAGAAGGTCACCCCCTCCATGGTTTGTGTTTTTCCACAGACCATCCATGATTTTCGTTGCTGGCCCTTGCACTTTTTCTTCCTGGGGTAAAAACAAAAATTGATGGACATTAAAAGCCTGGAATCAAGCTGATTCCAGCCGTACTTATGAATGAAGGAAGACACAAAATGTTCCCTCCCTCTCATCAGAATTATTTTTTTTCACTCATAGATCCTAACCACTCCCCGCAGTCTCTATGAGAAGCTTAGCTCTTCAGCTTTAAAGACAATTCCAGGGTCCAAGGAGTTTATAGGACCATTTACTTATGGGTACAATGTTGCTTGCTCCTTAGAGGGAGGTGGTACCCTGGTTTCCTCATGTTATGAGTGGCATAAGAGCACTATGTACAAGCATGCTGCTCTTTCCCGTTAGCGAGATGCAGCACTACACAAGTGTGTGGCTTCTGCTTGATGAAATGGTGGATCATCCTGGTTTTAAAAAAAGGCAGAAAGTTTATTTTGTATCTCCAGCATCAGGGAGGCACACATGCCCCTTCTCTTTGTATACAGGTCTAGAGCCCTTTTTGCTGGACCACCTTGGAAAACATCACCAGCTGGGTGTGCTATATTCTGAGGAAGAACTAGCAGACAGCCTTTCCAGGAATGGCAGAACCATCTCAACATTATGATGCCTTCACCAGCCCAATACAGAGCCCCTCTTCACACTGTGGAGGAGACCTCTATCTAATAGACCTGTTTGCGATGAGGCTTAACAACGGGTTTCCATTCTACGTATCTCCTGTTCCACATCAGGGAGCATGGGCAGTAGACACCTTCAGCCTTCGGTGGGATCAACTATTCACATACTCTTTCCCACCATTGTGTCTAATACCTCAAGTTCTGCATAGACTGAACTTCACTGCTCAGATCATTCTTATCACCCCACTGTGACCCCAGCAATCATGGTTCGCTGATCATCTAGACCTGTTGATCATGAGGGGTCTTCTGTTGCAACACCATGGATCCCTCCTCCACAACAGCCCCCAGATTCTCCACCTTCATGCTTGGCTTATCTCAAGTGATCTCTCTGCCATAGACAAGTTTTCAGGTTGGGTAGCCAGTTGCACCATTCAGGCCAAGAGAACTTCTGCATCCAAGGTCTATGGTTCCAGGAGGAGGATCTTCTGTAGTTAGTGAAGTAGGAAGCACGTTGATCCTATCTGACCCTCTGCAAATTCTATTGTTGATTTTTTTGTTTCTGTTTGAGAACGAAAAATAATCAGAATCTACCTTCAAGGGCTATAGAGCTGCAGTTTCCGACACACTTAAAGTTTCATAGGGTGAGGCAATCGATTCTGATGCACATCTTGCTGATCTTATTAAATTTTTGTAAATATTTTGAGCTACAGAGGCCTGTCTCATGGTCTCATGGATGGAATCTTGTGTTATGGTTTTTGAAACCCCCCCCCACCACCTTTAATCCTTTAAGTCATGCCTCCATTCAGGACCTTGCACTCAAAACTTTTTACTTACTCTAGCATCTGCGAGAAGGCCAAGCAAGGTTCATGCCTTATCTAAGACAAAGGCTAGTTCTGATTTAATGGAAACTGTTTTTCTGATTCTCTTCTTTGTGAACTGGGAGCTTTAGGAAAACAGTTACCTTTGGTAGCTCCACTACCTACTGAAATCCTTGGTCTTAGTTGAATCTGTCTTTGGGATGATCAAGATAGACCTTTATGCCCAGTTAGGGCCCTAGGTTTCTATCTGAAAGCATCTTAAGAAAAAAGGAAGTGTAGGAAAGCTCTGTAGGAATTGCTGCCTTGCTATGGATTGTCACCACAATTAAGAGAACATATCAATCACATGCAGATTAAGACCTCGTCTTTATGACTCTAAAAGCCTAGAGGTTTGAGCTATTGCTACTTAATGGGCTTACTGTAATCATTCTTCCTTGGAGGTCATCATGAAGGTAGTAGTATTTTGGTGTTCTCATACTACCTTCTCCTTTTCATTAGCTCAATGAAGTAATTTTTTTTCTCTGGGATCTTTTGTTGCAGCACATGTGACCCAGAAAGAGAACAATAGTCTCAAATGAAAAATATTGATCTCTCCCTCAGTGGTGAGTACATTTATTTTCTCTTGTTTACGGTCAGTTATAATGAGAGAACATGAGTTGACCCACCTAACTGACAAAGTCATCTACACATTAGTGATGGTAATGTATAGCTGCTATTAAAATGTTGTGGGGTGGGCTTGTAAAAATAATTTTATTTATGCAATACTTACCCATTGCTATTGTCAAATGCCCTCCTTCTTTCCCACTCAGATATCCTGGTGAAATCTTGATCTATGAAAAAGATGATGTTTCTGTGTAGTACCTCATAAATGGACAGTGGTTTTGAATACAAAAAAGTATAATGCTACACAATAGCAATGAGTAAGTATTGCATAATTAAAATTGATTTGAAACCCACCCCACCAAACTACATTTCAATAATCATCTAGGTGTCATGGTGATCAGGAGGTGGTTACCCTTTCAATGAGCTATTTATCATACATATATTTTAGTGAGAACCAGGAAAATATATGAGCCAGAGAATATATAAAACAGTGGCTGCTTTGACAATGTTATGCTTAACCAAGCTTGTTGTTATTTCCAAGATTGCTAAGGTGAAGATGCCTCCATATATTAATAAGTATGTAATTACTTTCTAATATCAGATATTGTGCAGCTTTATACATGGCTAAAAACTATTATTGACTGATGTGAAAACACAGAGAGGAAAATTGTCACTAAGATACAATCCTCTTTTTCACTGTACCTGGTCACATGTAGAGTGGCCATCTTTTTCAAGGATGCTATTCTGTATGGACATTTTGCCAGAGGAAATTTGCTTGCAGCTGTCTCCCTTCTACAGTTGGCCGAGTGGTCTAAAGCACTCTCCGTTATGGATCACTGCCATCTCACCTCTGTCTGCGTGAGTTCGAGTCTCAGCCTCGGCTAACGTTGGTATGTGAGAAAGCCTGCCAGTAGCTTCTCGTGGGTCAGTGGTTCTTCCCGGGGTTTTCCAGGGTTCTTCCTCCACCAGTTATACTGGCCACCATGTATAGCCTATCTTGTGCTGAAAAATGGCATTAAACCCTACACCACCACCGCCACCCTTCTACAGTTAATTTGCATCTTGGTGATACACAGTCTGTTCGGTACCATAATGTAATTTCTGTGCCAGTAAACTTTTCTCCATTGTGAAACTGTTCTTTAAGCTCAGAAAGATGCACAAATCAATTTTGTGGTCTTTTTTAATTTTAATTTTTGTTTTTTTTTACAGGGTTGGGGTGGGGACTAAGGTTGGCAATGATAAACAGTGATGGATGGCCAACTATAACCATTTTTTTTTTGGCCTAAAGGGGCAGTTGAAAGGGTCCTGAACAGTCTCCCACATTCTATAGACATGTGCCTGGATACTAAGAAAAGTTTGAATTTTAATCAATCTCTCACCTTAAAAGCATTTTTTCTGGAGAAACCTTTCAAGATGGAAACCACATTACGTTTTAATGGGAATTACAAATCCACATCTCTTCCTAGGCAACAGGGACTAATAGCAAAAAATCAGTTACCTTTGGTAGCTCCACTAACTGTTGAAATCCTCATTGGCTCATTGTGGGGAAAATTTGCTGATGCTTCATGTATACACTCATCTTTAAGTTAATTCATAGTTAAGAGCACGTGGGATAATGTCAGTATGTATTATGTAAGATTATGACTGTAGACCCAATTCTGGACAAAGAAACTGATTTTTAATGTTATGCTATGACCCATTTGCAGTTAAATTCAAGGGAATTCTACCACCCGGTAGAGACCCCTCTGTTTGTTTTGCAATCAGTCATGATGTCATGACCGGCTTGGAAGCAGTCTTGGGATTTTGAGGACCGGAAACCAGAGTAAGAGGTAAGTGATAAATTATCCCAGGGCAGTTTTCAAAGAGACCAGACTGTATCCAATCGAAAATGAGAGATTCAAATCAAAGGCAGAGTCTCAGTAAGCAATTTGTTTGGACAAAGTCCATTTTCCCTGTCAGTACATGTCCAACGTCTCCAGATGTGGATCGTATAGAAGTTGAGAGGCATTAGACTGTACTCTGAGCAGCCAAGTTTTGTGATCATTAAACAGTGGGAAGGAATTTTAAGGAAATTCAAGTTTTGGCTTTGCAGACAAAGACTTCTAGAGGAAGCTTTCCGGGTGGGTATGAGAAGTGACATGAGGATTGGAGAGAATGAAGACATGTTGAGATCACATGGGAGGTCCATGTCCATTGTGATGTCAGCAGTTTGTATAGAGGCACAGTGCTGGAATTAAACGTGGAAGAGACTAATGGAAGTGCCAGAAGGCTGGATCCAGAATGCCAGGAGAGCATGTAGTCAGTGGTACTGGAAGTACCAAAAGAGAAACAAGAGATGGATAGATGAGTAAAAGATTCAACATTGAAGGGAAACACTCTCATTTAAGTGTGAATAGGTCATTGACTGTATTTGTTCAAAGAAATTGCAATTGAGAATTTTGTGAATGGAATACATTTGTTATATTTTATTAAATTGTTATACCTTTCACCTTGAGTAGTTTATTCACCTAGACCATTGGCAGTACTGACTGGGGGCTCGGAGCTATTTAAATTTTAATTGTCCACCTTCTCCTGTGTTAGAAAAAATTCTGTAGGATGCACGTGACACCCAGTCTCAGCTAAATCTGTGCCGGGAAGGATCAAGATAGGCTTTTATGCCCATTTAGGGCCCTCTGTCTCTATCTGTTGAGACCTTTCTGTTGTGAAACTATTAGTCCATTAAGATCAAACTGTCACTGCCTCATGGGCCTATTTTAATGAATCTGCTTTGGAGGACATCATCAGGGCAGTATTTTGGCAATCCATGGAAGACAGCCTCAAGGCAGTATTTTTGCAATCCATGGAGGACAGCATCAAGGTAGTATTTTGGCAATCCCATATTGCCTTCTTCTCTTCTATCTCCACTTCTTAGCACAACAAAGTGCAAGCATTTTGTTCTCTGGGACAATAGTTGTGGCACAGCATGTACTCCAGAGGGACACCAACATTCTGTGATGTGGTCCTTTACCTCAAATGGTGAGTACATTCCATTTATCTCTGTTTTCGATCAGTTTAACACATTGGCCTATCCACCTAACTGACAGATTCAGTTATGCAATTGTGCTGGGTAAGATATTACTATTTAAATGGGGGGGGGGTGTTTGCTAATTTTAATTGTGCAATACTTACCTTACAATTGCTATTACAGAATGCCCTCCACTCTGCTCTACTATTCTGGCAAAATCATCATCAATAAAATAAAAAAAAGATAACTGTTCTGTGCATGGGTATGTGAGTTGCACGAGTAGATCATGTCATATTGACAATTCTCCACTCTTTTGGAGGATTTATTCACATCGAATGGACAGAGATTTTTGGTGTAAAAACCTACTAGGTACATATCATATAATTAGTTTCCTTTCTGAAAATAGATACTACAAATGTGCCTGTTCAGTTTGACAAATACATTACCGTACAACTTGTAGAATAAATTCTCAAATCTTGCACATTGTTATCTCACTGTGTTTGCAATGTATAATCATAGTGTACCTATTTGGAGCATGTTCTTACCAAATATTTGTTTATGATATATAGGTTATCATGAATCCTTCTTTTTATTGTGTGAGTGAAAATGCAGTATGTATTATGCATGCAATTGTGCAAATAACAGAGGTTCGCAAGGAGAAGTAGTTTATGCAGCTAATTGTGTTGCCCTCAATGTGATTTAGATTTTTAATCTAGTTTTAACAATTTTATGTCATATTGTTACAGTGTCTGCAGTGTGAACGCTTATAGTGTTGTCTAGCACTGGGGCAGAGGGACCCCGAGTGGTCTAAAGCGCTCGCCGTTCCAGATCACTGCCATCTCACCTCTGTCTGCGTGGGTTCGAGTCCAAGGCTCGGCTAACATGGGTATGTGGGAAAGCCTGCCAGTAGCTTCTCATGGGTCGGTGGTTCTTCCCTGGGTTTTCTAGGGTTCTTCCTCCACCAGTTATACTGGCGGCCATGTATAGTCTATCTTGTGCTGAAAAATGGCGTTAAACCCTAGAACAACAACAACAAAGCACTGGGGCAGACATGTATCATCATGTCTTACCCAGTCACACGATCATGACATAGGCTGACCAGTCTAAAAGCCAACTTATTAATGCTGATTCTGAGGCAGATGCTGTAACTATTTATGCCACATGAGCATGTCATTTTTCCCTCTATAAGTGTCATTTTTCATGTTATTAAATGGACTGCAGAGGTGCTTACATAGTGCATTAACATTGCAGTATGTAACTTATTTTAGTTACATATACTTAAGTGGTCTAGACAAAAAGATGGGGAGGTCTACAAAGAGGGGGTGGGGCAGCTCCTTTATTTCTCTCTATATCATTTGTATCAAATACTAGAGGATGTCTTATTTAACCTATAATGCAATTGTAGACTTGCCATTCTGAGTCAGCCACATTTTTAAGTAGTTTCCTGATGGTATCATACCAGTAGTTAAAAACAAAAATTCTGTATTGCTTCCTGCCAATGAATGGCTCTGTGTACATAAAAACATCATGCTGATTCATGTTTCTAATCAATTATGGAATGCACAATTTCCTGTGATCTTTCAGTCTTTAAACCTAACTGTATTTACTCTAAAATTGTATGCAGCAGAAATATGTGTAGTTTAGTTGGAAGATGTATGTATATGATAATTTTTTTCTCTCCATTGGCATAAGAAACTTGATATAAATATTACCCCATTTATACCCACTTAACAGATGTACCATGACTGTTCCCACAGGCTATTTCCTCAACATAATGCATGCAGTCAAACCTGTTTAATAATCACCTATATTGAGCAGTGACTTGCCAGCCCTTTTTTTTTAAAGACCCGCATGAACCAGGTTGTTGTGAATATGAACCTCTATAGATCAATCACCTGTCTAAAGGGACTATTATTTTCTTTTACCAGATGTGACTGCTTAATACAGGTTTCACTATCAACTGATATATTTATTTATTTATTGCTGCATGTATCTAAGTGTTCTTTTTGGTTCTTTTGTTTTGCGCTTTTTATGCTGAAATATTTTTTGTTTATCATGAGAGTTTATATCAAGACGACTTGTATTTTCATTAGACAAGGGTCTTCAGTCCACTTAAGTCCACGTTGGTGAATATCTACCCTTGGCATATGTAACTTACTGAAACAATGTATTTAATAAGCTAGTTCCACAGATATTGATGAATTGTCCTGAAGCTTGGTGGACAATGACATGTGATGAACAAGTTCATTTGGTTTTATTTTCATGCACAGATAAAAAATTTCTTCAGAGTGATTCTCTTTGTTGATGTTACATCTATCTACCACGTATCATACTTGTATTGTTTGCAATTACTTATAGTCCCATAGATTTTGAGTGAGGAATTTCCCTAATCATGGCAGACATCATTGACATCATTTAAACATGTATGTCATTCTCTCTTTCTACTCTGATGTTAGTTTGGCCTTATTTTGGTCTTGATCATGTACAAGGGTGTACACAATATGGTTTGCTACTTTGTTTTTGGAGTTTTGAGCTTGCACATAACTTTAACATTTGGTTGAGACGTGCAATTCCAAACAATTAGGATCTTGGAAGAAAAGATCATTTCTCATGGGAAATCCTCGTATCTTGAAATCATAATTACTGTGTCTAACTAGGGAAGGATTGATTACTTCATTTCTCTGCTTATATACCACAGTGTCAGCTCGGTATTGGGAGAAATTTGTGTAGTTGTTGGTGGAGATCAATATATTTTCATGAATGAATTAAGGTTCTTGGTCAGTATCATGATGACAAAATGTTGTAGGAAAGAAATATTGTATGAATGATGTGAGAATTATTAGATCCTCTGACAGTAAACTTTGATTTCTCAATTTCGTTACATTTTCATTTTCATGAACTAATCATGAATTGAAATACAGATTCAGGTCTTGTTCTGATTCATATCTATACGTACTTTTATATAAACTTTTGAGATTCTTGAGCAAACCTATGACCGTTATGACATGTACATATGCAATAAGTTTGCATAGTTTTTGTAGTACATTCTCAATCGGGGCCCCGAGTGGCCGAGTGGTCTAAAGTGCTCTCCGTTACAGATCACTGCCATCACACCTCTGTCTGCGTGGGTTCGAGTCTTGGATTCGGCTAATGTGGGTATGTGAGAAAGCTTGCCAGTAGCTTCTCGTGGGTTGGTGGTTCTTTCCGGTGTTTTTCCGGGTTCTTCCTCCACCATTAATACTGGCCGCCATGTATAGGCTATCATGTGCTGAAAAATGGCGTTAAACCCTACAACAACAACAACAACAACATTCTCAATCTGATATTCATTCAGTATGCTCTTTTCACACTGACAAAATTAATTATATGAAAAATAAATACACGAACATTTTCTAGCATTTTTTGAAGCAACTGTACTGAGCAAATGAACATGAAAGAGGGGGAGATTTGTGAATGTTGGATGAAATCAGTATAAACTGCATACACAAATGATGTAAGATGATGCATTGTGAAATAATTTTATTATGTGCATGCAGCTTGTCCCATATTTGCTATTGAATGGTCCTGAAACTTGACAAACATTATTGATACCAAGTGAACATGTGCACGAAAATGGTGCTGATCTGATGTCCAATATGGCCACCACATTGGCCATATTTAAAATCTTGTTTTTGTGACTACTGAATGAAAAGTCACAGCTTGAAAATATTGTTATCTCTATTCATCTCCATTGAGATCAGTTCGGTCATCAATTCTTGGGATGGTACATTATGAAGCAAAGACAATCATGAGGTCCTCGGAAGCGGGTGGTCGTGGGTTCGAACCCCGGCCAAGTCATACCAATGACTTACAAAAAATGGTACTAACAGCTGCCTCACCTGATGCTCCGCATTAAGAGGTTAGTGTTAGGACTGGTCACCCTGGAGTCAGGATAATGTGACTGGGTGGGACATCATGCTACATGTCTGTGGCATGATGTCCCATGCAGTGCTAGACATTACTATAAACTGCCACACTGCAGACATTGTAGCGATATGACTGAAAAATTGTTAGAGCTATGTTAAAAATCCTAATCACACACACACACAATCATGAGGCTACACAGTGACCAACTCATTTTAACATGGTGGTCAAGGTCAATTGGTTTACAACAGTGCTTTGAGTGAGTACTCTATGTAGGCCCTGTTGTTGAGCAGCCACCACTTGAAAGTAGAAAATGTGTCTTCTTAAGGCAGTTTTCTGGTTCATGCAGATTCATTTCTTCAAAGTTATTTTATAGGTATCATGAAAATATATCTGATTAAAACAGTTCATGGATAATATAGGTGGTCATTCAAGCATTATGTTGACCTTTAAAGTTACATGTATTTGCTATGATTTCAAAAGAACAAGTGCCGGATAAATGACAAGGTTTTGCATCATGGAGTTAGTTAAATGGGATGGGTGTGTTTGTGTAAAATGCCACACTTTCAAGGATGTTATAAAAGCCTGCTTTTTGCATTAACTCTTCACTGATTGAGAATGAGGATTATTGTCTCACTTTTTTCATAGAATTTCGCAAGACATAGCGATGCTGAATTCGTACAAGTCCTTAACTCGAATACTGCAAGTAGGAATCAAATGTAACTTGCTACATTCAATGTTTAGGCAGTGGGGATTATATTTCTTTTTCATCAAAAGTAAATTCATACCCACTATTGGAGGGGGAGTGTGGATGTACATGTATGTCTAATTTCAAAATATTTTGATAAAATTTAGTGCATGCTTTCTATGAGTCAGACTTGTGCCTTTGGAATTTTCTTTGGAGTATTCCAAAAGTTAACAGTCAACTTTATTTTTTTACCAACATTGACTGTGGGTCATTCCCCTACTGATGTCTGGCCAATGGGGATGAATCTATGCAGTTAGCATGGGTTCCTGGATTTGCCTTAACTCTGCACCAAGGGTCATAACATGGAAACCGTTGGGATTTGCAGTGTACAAACATGTATACACTTTCTCTGCATAAAAACCCCAAGCCATTTATGCAATTAACAATGGTCCCAACATCTCTTCCAGTATGTATGCACTGTACACTCATCAAGATGAGGGGAACTTAATGTGACAGAAAGGTGATAGTCTGAAGTGGACTAATAGAATCTATAGTGTGGTTTGCACTAGGAAAAGGAAATCCCAGTCAAGGGGTCACAGTATTTTTATCCCATTTAGATTCTGCCAAGTGGGGAGACAGATAATGTAACCTCGCAGCTGGGATTTCCTTGTACTGTTAGAAACACCAGCTTAAATTGTTTTTCTCACCCTATTTTTTCCATTTAAAAAATAGCCCCACAATTATGCAACATAGCTGGCAGATTCAAGACACATTATTCAAAAGGTACTATTACTGCCTTTCACTTTTATATAGCTCGGTATAGCTAAGTCTGGTGCTGTTTTATGAAATTCTTAATACATGTAATTATCTAAGTATAATCTTGCTACATATGCCATTCTTAAAAAAGAAAAAAGAAACAAGGAAAAAGTTATAATTGAGCCACATGCTATTGTTTGTAAACACAGCACATTAGTACATACATGTACTTGTCAACCAGAGATGAAAACCTGTATACCAGACCAATGAAAGCCTTACAAAGATCAATAAAACCTTACACCAAAAAAAGGTATTCATGCATTATATAAGATCAATAGTATTAAAACAACAAATGCCATAAATGAAATATTTTACACAGATTTACATACTTATTTACATCTCTGAAACTTTTTTCAATTTATTCTTTTGATTTTCAGTGTGTTGTAACACACACACACACACATGCACACACACATTATTATATACAACACATGCACCCATTACACTTTTCAAAATGTAATCAGGGGTTTTAAAGTCTATGCAGCAGGTGTCAGTGTTTGTTTTCACTATAAAAATTATGTTAGTGTGTCTGCATTCAGGGACTTCCTACAATATGTATGTATTTTTTTCATCATAGAAAAAGATCTTTCAAAGTCTGCATTGTTGTGTGGCAAGGTAAGTAGTCACTGAATAAATAATTCAGATTTGGGAAGCAGATGCCACCATTACTAATTGTCTGGCTGATAATATCCAGCCAGTAGCTTCAAAAGCTTTTCTGGAGATTGTCTGTTAATACATGCACAGAATCATCAGGCAGCATGTAGTAATCCTCTAACTCATCTTTAAATGTTTTATGATCCAGGTGTGGAGCAACTCAAAAACGAAAGTGTCATTAGTAGTAAAAAAATATCTTGAAAAACAAATTTTCAGGGTGTAATATTAACTTCTTTGGATTTATCATGGTCTCATTATTACATATTTATATTTTTTCCCCATAAACCCTTAGTATTACAATATAAGATCTCAACCTGATATTTATTTTTTGGGCATCAAGGTATTATTGCCCATTGACAGCGCTGTGTAGTGTGTGTAGTGACGTCCATAAACTAGAATAATTCTTGACATGTCAGACAAAAAAAATTATGACCTGTGGAGTACCTCAAGGATATGTGTGTGTGTGTGTGTGTGTGTGATCTAGATTTTTAATGAAGCTTTAAAAAATTTCAATCATAATGCTATGATGTTTGTGTTGTGGCATTTTATAGTAATGTTTAACACTGGAGCATCATGCCACAGACATTATGGCATCATGTCCCACCCAGTCACATTATCCTGACACCAGGCTGACCAATCCTAACACTAACCCCTTAATGCTGAGTGCCTAACGAGGCAGCTGCTAGTACCATTTTTACAAGTCTTTGACTCAGTCTGGGTTCAAACTGGTGACCTCCCACATGAGGCATATGCTCTAACTACATAGGCCACTGAAGTGGTACCTCAGGGATCTATTTTAAAGCCCAAACTATCTTATTATGTTATAAATTATCTGTATTTGTATACAGTAAATATTTAAACTGATCTCTGTGCTGATGACACTGTTAGGTATATTTAATTTGCATTGTTTGTTGATTTTTTTTCTCTTCATGATTATATATTTTGTTTAGCTCTATTTTGTTATTGACCTTAGTCCAAAGTCAGGTTCATTGTGTGTTTGACTAGGGATATTGATTTTATAAACAACATAATACATAGCTAATGTTTCTCTGTGAGTGTAGATTAAATGTTAGGACCATTATCAATGGAAACAAACATGTTTATCTTAACTCATTAAGTCCTGGAGGTTTTTGTCGTTTTTGCCTGAAATGCGAGTAGGAAACACATTTTGGGGGCTATTTCTGAATACATCCTAATACATCAACTTCCAACAGATTTTCCATTAGCTTAATGCCTAGTTGTGTTAGAAACATCGTTTTCCATTGGTTATTTTGCTCGCGCTTGAGTAGAAAGGTAAAAGTTGGAATTTTTAATATTTTTTTGCTTAACGAACCCATCATTTTCGTATCAAGACCACTCTTTATTCCAAATGCCCACCTTATCCTACTTTTTGCAAAGGTTTACCTGTGTGCAGTTCAGACCTTTCTGCCTTAGATCTGAGACCAAAAAGTCTAAAATCCAGACACAAAATCGGATTCCAACCACAGGTGAATTTTGGGTGGGGAAAAAAAAATGGGTCCAAAAAATGAGGTTTTTCCCTCTGTATTTTGTAGTGCAACTAGAGCGTCCAGATTATTTGGTATCGTTGTAGAGCTATATCTGTCTGCTTTTTTTTAATACCACCCATATTGGTGTATCTTAAATGACCTTGATGCCGCAGAGCTCAAAAATAGGGTACTGTCTCATCGCGCCTACAGGCGGGATTGGGGCTGAATGAGTTTACCAAGTTTTTGGAAATTTCTTAGAAATTGTCAAAGAATGGCTATTTTTGTTTTTTACGTGCATTACTGATGCACAAATGATAAAATCAGTAATATTCAGATTTGGTCATGACACCAAAATTCACCCATTAAGCCCTGGAGTTTTTTGTCATTTCGCCTGAAATGCGAGTAGGAAACACATTTTGGGGGCTATTTCTGAATACATCCTAATACATCAACTTCCAACAGATTTTCCATTAGCTTAATGCTTAGTTGTGTTAGAAACATTGTTTTCCATTGGTTATTCTGCTCGCACATGAGCAGAAAGGTAAAATTTGGAGTTCTTTTCTTTTTCTTTTTTTTTTTTTTTTCATATCAAGACCACTCTTTATTCCAAATGCCCACCTTATCCTACTTTTTGCGAAGTTCACCAGTCTGTGTGCAGTTCAGACCTTTCTGCCTTAGATGTGAGACCAAAAAGTCTAAAATCCAGACACAAAATCGGATTCCGACCACGGGCAAATTTTGGGTGAAGAAAAACAAAAAAACAGGTCCAAAAAATGAGGTTTTTCCCTCTGTATTTTGTAGTGCAACTAGAACGTCCAGATTATTTGGTATCATTGTAGAGCTATATCTGTCTGCTTTTTGTAATACCAACCACTTTGGTGTATCTTAAATGACCTTGATGCTGCACAGCTCAGAAGTAGGGTACAGCCTCAGCCTCATCACACCTACAGATTGATACTGAATGAGTTAATCTGAGTATGTTGTTTACTTGAGAAATGACTCATTCTTTTCTTTACATCTTGAAGTAGAGTCAGTCTTATGGTTGTGTTCAGTTTATCATGTGGGTGGAATTATTTATTCGAATTATTATTTTCCGGAAATACAAAGTGGATAGAAACATTAATTTAAAATTGTGGTGAATTCAGTTAAGGACATTTTTGGAATATATTATTGTAATTCATCAGAAGACCTAATACACTATCATACTCAATGCTATTGGCACATTACCACAATCAAGACTACAGGCACGTAAACACAATGATTATTTGGAATACAACTGAAATTCAGTTGGAACTTTATGTATTTGGACTTTTGATAAATCTTTTGGGACTATTCTGGATTTAATTGACAATACTTTAAGTTGTTTTTAAATTTTCATTTTGTATTCTAAAGAAATAAATTATTTGTAAAATAATTTCAAAACATGTTGTTTTTTGCTCTTTTATTTTAATTAGTTTAAGACCATAGAGTCATAATAACGTCACCTTATATGATATTAGCTCAAGCTTGTCTAAAACTACTGTTGAAAGAAACCTTCATAATTCTCTTGTAAAACTCTGAATGGTGTAAATACAATGGAATGGTCATTAATTTAGACAGAACCAAAATATGATAACTCCTCAACAGAGATGTAAGAGAATTAAAAATAGCATTCTCCACACCGATTTTAATCATGTGATTGAAAAATTTATGCAAGAAAAGTTTTAGGAATTCACGTTGTTAACAAAATGTTGGGTAAAGCATATCAATTATGATTGCTAGGTATAGCTGCTTACTATCTTTAATTAAAGAATTTCTAACCTTGAACCACAGGATAATGTTATTCAACCTCATTGGACTACTTTATAATGGGGTATAGGTTCTAAAAACAAGGGGGCCCAAGTGAGTGAGTGGTCTAAAGTGCTCACTGCCCTCTCACCTTTGTCTGTGTTGAGTTCAAGTCTCAGGCTTGGCTAACATGGGTACATGATAAAGTCTGCCAGTACCTTTTTGTGGGTTGGTGGTTCTTCCCAGGTTTTCCAGGCTTCTTCCTCCACCACTTGTACTGGCTGCCATGTATAGCCTATCTTGTGCTGAAAAATGGTGTTAAAACCTACGACGACTACTTCTTAACAAATTTGTTAAAAGTGGAAAGACTTCAGAAATGAGACATCAGAAGTATCCATGACAACATAGTTGATAATGTCCATGAATGTAAGCGGGATTTGAAGATCATGACCATCTATGAAAGAATGTGTTTAAGAAAAGCTAAATTTATTTATTAAGTTTCTAATGGTTCTTTATAATGCCCACCTAAATGATATGTTCAGCAAGTAAAAGCACAAATATTATCAATATAGTTTCTAGTATGTCCATTCTATATTCTGCATCAAATGACTTTTTTGTTCCTAAGTCCAAAACTGAATTGTATTGAAGTAGTTTGGCTTCCTTGTGTCCAATCATTTGGAATTGTCAATCTAAAGATGTTAAAGAACCATTATCAGCGCCTTCGTTTCATCACAGATGTCTGACATGGATGCAATCCAGATAATGTCTCTAACTGTTTGTGGCCAACCATGTGGTATATTTTTATATGTATAAATAGTGTGTGTGTGTGTGTGTTAATCGTGCCTGTTGGTGTACTCAGTTTTCTGTGTGCTGAATCAATACTTAGTTTTTCTGGTATACCAATACTCCAATCCATTATACCTTTTTTGTACGATTTGTTACCCAGCTGTATTTTATATACTTGCCTGTGCATAGGCAGGTAATTTAGGTCCACAGGTGAGATTAATTTTTGTTCTTATTGTGTGACCCTCATAAAATAAAGACTTTATTATTATTACTATTATTATTATTATTATTGTTATTGGAGAATTAGAACTCTGTCTTACTATCATGTATAGTGCCTTTTCTTTTTGAAGAGACAAACCTGTATGTGCCATACTGGCATTGTAATTGATATTGTTTGTAAAATTACCTTGTATTAAAGACCTCTCAAATGCATTACCGTGCTGAACAATGTGAGGAACGTTCTAATTCATAATTTTCTGGAAATGTGGCAGGTGTTGCTATTACTAGTGCAGTGATATATGCTACATGGAAATCTTCTTGTGGAATAGCGTGTGGATTGATGACTGAATCACTCTGATTGGTAATGCAGGAATTTTTATTTGCAGTTGCACTATTATATTTGATTCAACTGGGGTGGATTGGGGGTGTTTGACAAAGTTTGAAAATGAAAGCAGGTTTGACAGAACACATTTTTATTTGTTGCCATACTTGTGTTTATGAGAGAGTTTGGATTTTTGTATTGTAGCCAGTGATGTGAATAGTTTCTAGCAAAAATATTTTCTCACTCTTGAGTTTATGTCATATATTTTGAAGTCAGCTTGGTAAGTTTGTTTTCACAGCCTTTTTTCCCCCCATTAAGGTACTCAGCTTTCTTGCCCTAACTGCGCCGTAAATATACATTGCTCATTTGGCCCAGGTTCATCCACATTGGTTACATGGGCAAGTTAGAATGCATGGTCAGGTCACAAAAATCACTAGGATGTTTCCTTATATAACATTTATAGATACAGGACTCATATTTGGAAATGTGGGGTGAGTGTACATTCTTGGTATCATTCTTTGTGTTTTTATACCCTTCCCTGTCCTTTTCTTTTGTCTTTCATTAAAATATTTTAAATGTAGTTTACAATCATGCTTCAAAGAGCTATCACCCCACTTGACGTTTCCGTGTTCTTCTACCCCAAAGTGCGACACATTTTTAAAGTTGATGGTGTCTTAGGCTCCCAACAGTAAGGATTCAAACAGTTTGTTCATGTGATTAGCATTGATGGCTTTAGCATTTTTGGATTATATGATATGCTTTCATTTATACATGTAAGCTCAACCAGATATCTCGACTTCGTGTGCATGTGTATGACTGTCTCTCTGAAAATGTTTACTATGTTGTGTTATCTAAGTTGCTTTATGAGTGAAGTTCTTTTTGTTTATATCTGTTGTTTTTGTTGTTGTTGTTTGATTTCACAGCAACTCTTGTAGGTACAGCAGAAGAGAACAAGGGTTTCTTTCCTTGAAAAGTAGTACCTAGCATGGGGAATGGGGACGCTGTGATTGCGACAACCAGTCTTCGGAGACTGGAGATAGTAATTGATTCAGGTGTTTATTACACTTACAATAGACAGTAATTGATCCAAGTGTTTATTACACTTATTATTTATGTTAACTCACCAGATTCTTATCTACCAGAATATTATATAGGTAGTGACAGATTAGCACTCATTCACTACAATTCCTTTTATTGGGTGGGTTTGGTAACAGATTCCATTTTATTATGTAGTAAGATTATGTGTAATATATGTGTACTTCATTAATAGATGGTTTCAGAATAAGGTCATATACTCCATGATCTCCCTGTGCAGCTTTATGATGAGGGAATGCAGTACTACAAGCATGTTTAGGCAATATTGAGGGGTTGTTCAATCTGTACATCAGCTAGAAAGCACATGTATTTGTTACTTAGTTACGTCCTCCTGTTCTTGGAACAATGATCACTTTGAGTTCTACATTTCTTCTTGTCTATGGTTTTGATTTTGCTGCTCTGAAGGTGAGTCCCATCTGGTTTAAGTCTTCTAAAATTGTTCTTCAAGTCTGCTTCAGCCTTCCTCCATCAATGGCTGCTCTTCCTGCCCCAATTTCTTGAATCTGGAGGATGTGCCTGATCCATCATCCTTTTTTATGTTTTTGACTGCATCTCTCTAGGACAGATGTGATGCTTATGTGATCTTCAGAATGTGCTTAGTAGGTAAGAATTATAGAGTTGAACAGTTGGAGTTTCATTGTGGTACAGAGCAGTTTGGTCATCCAGATTTTTTTGTTAATCTGATGCCTTTTCCAGTTCTGAATGTAATATCCACCTGTTTCCTGTACTGTCCAGCCAGCTGTTCAAAGTAGGTAAATGTGCATACATATTCTATTTCTTTTTCATTCCAAGTTATATCTGGTCCTTGCATTTCCCTGACAGTGTAATTTTACTTTTTTTTTTTTTCCTCACTGCTGATGATTAGTCCCAGTTTGATTACCATGCTTGAGATGGTAGTGGTTGCAACTTTTAGGTTGTCTTTGTCTGTCCTGAATATTGTTATCTGCAAATCTCCCATACTTCCATGGTATTCCAAGCGAGTTGTCTGTATGTGCCTTACCCATTATGAAATCATTGATCAGGAAGAAAAGAAATGGTGATAATGTACATCCCCTATGCATTCCATTGAGAACAGGGAAGGAGTTTCTTTGTCCTGTTTCATTCCTGATATGGCATCTGGAGTCTTTGTATAGGCACGTTTTGTCAGACTTTGGTAGTATGCTGTAGAGTTCCATGGTATGCCAGATTAAAGGACAATGGGTGTTGTCAAAAGCTTTCTTTAAGTTTATCAGTAAGCTCTATTAGTATTCTAAAGTTTCTTGTATAATTTGGTAAATATTTGCATTATTTTCATTTGCAATAGATAATATTGATTCTTTATGCATCTCTTGACTTTTATGTATGCTCAGTGGCATGCCAACTTGCTTAGGGTGACTTTTGAACTAAGCACTTGATGTCAAAGGAAACATTTTGGTGCTTATTGTTGATCTGTTGCTATAGGCCTTTTCAATAAGCTACTTACTTCCCTTAGATGGGGGCGCTGTCATCACTTAATCAACTTTCGGGGGCTATATTTATAAATTTTGATTACTCCCTACAATGAGACATTTAAACGATGCTTTGGAAAGTTTTAAAATCCCGGAATTTAAATCGTACCTGAGACAGCATGGGCAGAATGTTAGTGGGAGAAAAGAAGAAATAGTCAAGTGAGCGAAGGGGATTAAAGCATTGAGCCTACAAAATGTAAATTGTGTTTCGTTAAACGATCAGCAGGGACACAGTTCAAGGACAACCAAGAAACTGGTCACTCCTCTTGGTGAGAAAATGCCATTGCCATCGTCAGTGAATAATTGGACAAAAGATTTTTGTAGCATTCCTAATTTTACAGACAATGACGTTTACAATTATTTAGTTTTGACAATGAAGGCAAAGTAATAGTTGAAGAATGGAGTGTTTTTTAAGACCGGCACGTCCACAATGTTGAATTTAACAATGTTTAAGAGGAATGTTCACATTGTTACGTGAGATGTCAAGTGATATCATCACTACCAAACAGTGATAAAAAGTCACTGGAAATCCGAATTCAGCAGATTGCAATTGTACAGCTGGGTAACTATTTCATTTTTATATAAAATGTTTGGTGATACTTGCTTTATTAAAAGTTAATATCATGCTGGATGACACACAGATCTTTTTGTTTTAGAAAAAGGGACATAAATTTTCCTATCTTCTCAAATTGGCTTAAAATATAAATCTGCATATCCTTTACTTTTTGGTTGAGTTATTTAAATATCCAAGTTCCGGGTTTAAAAAATACCCAAATATATTGTTTAATTAAAAAAAATGTTTATTGTACTTCATTAATTATACCTAAAAAATTGGAATAACAGAAAAAATATATGGCTTTGAATTTGCAACATATCCCCACCCTACCCTACCCCTAGTTAAATTTAATCACTTATTACAGTATATATTTAATTATACATATATAACAGTCAGGGACCTTGTACACCAGTTCTTTTTCTTGACTTTATTTTTTTTAGTCTGGGTGAAGCCTGCAGTCATATCAGGGCAGTGTTATATGCAATGATGGATATATCTGAAAAGAACAAAAATTGAACTAATGCTTGACTTCTACCAAATCAAAATGGAATAATCCCAGGAAACAGTCTTAGTCCTAAGAAATTAAAGGATCTTTCCTTTTGCCACTCACTATATAATATTGAGAAGCCATCATTAAAACCAGCTGTTGTTGTTGAAAGGTTCAGACAAAAGCTTTCCAAGCTAAACTCCAAAGCTGGATGGTTATCCAATTTTGAGAAGATCATTTTTTTTTTTTTTTTTTTTTTTTTTTTTTTATTAACCCCGTAATAGGTTGACCACTGGGTCGGGGAACCATCCCAGGATCACCTTACAATCAAACATTTCTGGTTATCAGATAATCTAGGGATAATAAATATAATCTACAGAGAAAGTAAAAAAGAAACACACACACACACACACACGCATATACACATGCATATGGCACAAAATCTAGGTGACATGGCTTTTGTGATATTACAGTATTTTGTTCCTGTTTACCCTCAAGTCAGAGACAAGTTAAATGTTCATTGTTGAGGTCCATTTTTGAAGAAATTGGTCCTCTTTTTTATTTACCTTGGCAGTGTAATTTTCAATGTTCTTATGCATTGCAACTATTTGCTTAAAAGCAAAAATAGAAGGATTTTTCATATTGAATCTGCAAGTATAAATATAATATTTTGCCAAAATAAGCAGAAAATTACCCAAACTGTCCAGTTGTTCACTTCCTAAAAATGTTTCTTTTTTGGACAGATGTACAATATTTGGGCAAAAAGGTGCAAAAACTTCAATAAAACGGTACCAAAACTGTGAAGTAATACTGCAGTCATAAAAGAGATGCTCAATACTTTCAGTTTCACTCTTACAGAAAGTACATTTGTTGTCATCAAATATGTTAATTCTTTTAAGAAAATCATTAGTAGCGATTATTCTGTGGATTAATTTAAAGTTAAAAGAGATCAACTTGGTATCCTTGGTACAGCATTTTGCCCGGCTATATATATCAGACCACTCCTCACTACTTATATTTTTATTTAATACTTGCATCCAAGTTTCCTGCTTCGCAGTGTGTTGCCTTTTAGCTTCCTGTAAAAGATCTTTGTAAATAAACTTGAGTGAATCTTGTTTTCGCAAGTTTGTTATTTTATCCTCCTGCTTATCAAAATTATTATGTACTAGGTGGTTTTTTATGGCATCTTTCCATGCTTTAGGAATTCTGGATATTAAGGAGAAGTATTTCAAGAAATCATCGCTTCCAGTTTTTTGTTTTATTATCTCAAAAGGTATTAAATTACCGTGAACATCTACTAGATCGTTCAGAATTTCAAAACCAGCTTCTGTCCAGGATTTGTATTGATAGATCATTTTAGGGGGGACAAAATTTAAAATACTCATGGATAGATACTCGTTAGGATTTTGCGGTTCTTCTTTCCATTTAGATACTGCCAAAATTACATCTCTCCAAAAACTGTTTTTAATGAACTTACAAAATTCTTCTAATTTCCTTCTCCCTAAATTCCAAATATCCTTTTTATTTCTGAGTATAGTTGTATTGACTAAGTTCTGCCACGTTCCATTTTCCTTTTCCAGCAATCTTTTAACCCATCTTATCTTAATATACCTAATGAATGAAAATATGTGTATCATATTTAGTCCTCCCTCGTTTTCTGGGGAAACTAGTATATCACGTTTTATTCTCTCTACTTTTCCACCCCATACAAATTTAAATAACATGCGATTTAGTTCTGCTTCAACTTTTGCTGATGGGTTAGGAAGTGCTGAAAAAAGATGTATGAATATGGGCAGAACAAGAGTCTTTACAACAATTACTTTACCAACTATTGATAGATGTCTTTGACTCCAGCTTGCCAGTATTCGTTTTGCCTTTGTTAGTTTCTTCATATAATTGATTTCCACCATCTGTTGTAAATCTGGAGAAAATTCTATGCCAAGGAGTGTAAAGTTAGAAGAGGACCAAATTAGGCCCATTTCGGGACATATTCTTTCATTAGAAAATTTCCTGTTTCCAATCCAAATAGCTTTTGTTTTTGTTATGTTACATTTAAGTCATTTTGAGAAGATCAAGGATGAAGAAGATAGCATACCAGCACTCAACAACAACATTGACTACATTTCCATAATCACTTCAGAAACATATCCTATTATAAAGAACAATGTGTCAAAATAGAAATTGGAACGAGAGGTCAGCATACTAACAATAGGTGGATGGAATACCACAAAGGGAGAATTACAAGTTCAGTGTTTGGCCAAGTGGTAATCCATAAGGAAACTACTCAACCAGACAATTTAGTAAGAGTTATTTATCATGGGCTATATACATCATTTGATAACAAGTATATCAAATGGAGTAGAGATCATAAACCTGTAGCCTGGAGAACATACATAAATTTCATGATACAATCTCATCCAGATCTTCATGTGACACCGTGTGGGCTTTATGGTAGACTTTTTCCTCATTTGGGTGCAAGTCCAGATGGAGTTGTTCATGATTCTTGTTGTCAAGATTCCTCAGGGTTACTGGAAATAACTGACAGATGGAAATTTAAATCTCAAAGTGAATGTGCTTAAGATTCAGATTTCTTTGCACATTAGACCTCCATGGCAGTGTAATCTTAAAAAGGAAGCATGAATATTATTTTTAAGCGCAAGGACAAGTGGCCATTAGAGGAAAGGATTGGCGTGATTTTGTGGTTTGGACTTTGAAATAACCACCATCTATTCAACACATTCCATTCAATTTAGATTTCTGGAATATTATGGTAGAAACACTAAATTCTTTCTACTTGAAAGGAGTTATTTCTGAAATGTACACAACACATGTGCTTAGAGGTGTTCCTCTCTACTAGTTGGTCAGTGATGACGAGAAAGAGAAATAAAGTGATTGTCAGATTAATGACATAAGGTGACATTTCAAGTAATTTATCGACTCAATGAGATTGGAATAAAAGGTTACACAACAATATGGACTGAAGAGTTTAATGTTTTCTTTATTAAAACTGCAGTTGACATGTTTACTAAATGAATTTTAAATATTTGTTGTTATATAGGCAGGTGTTTTTAAAAGTCAAAATTATTGCCACAAAAATTTTGCAAGTAATGTCATGCATACAGTCAAAACAGACTGCTGTAATACATGTAAATTTGTTAATCATGTACATATCTTCCATATCTTTGTTACTTGTTGTGACATATTTATAGGCGTAAGTTTTACGAATATTAATTTTTTTTATCCTTCCCATATCTGTCTATCAACATGGATATGAAGATTTACAACTGTTCGTGTTTGTTGCACTTGTCTTTTGGAGAACTGTTCTTTCTTTTATTTAAACAGAGGGATGATGAAATGGACACCTTTTGGGTTTGTGATGTCAACCAGGGCACTGTCTTTAGTAATTTGTTTGTCACTTGCACTCCCTGCCCACAAATCTGTTACAAATGTTAAAACCCCAGCTGGACTAATTCCAATTGGCCATTTCCATGTCATGTGTGATTTGTAATCACTTTACATCAAAGATTTGTGCTGTAAGGAACTAGGTGTTTCGGTGGGTAACTCTGTTCAGTCAATTATCACCCTACAATTTGGATATCTTGAGAAGTGGCATATGTTCATCAGCAGCATGTCTTGAAGGCCATTGGATTAGAAAATCTAACTGTATATACAAATAATCAATCCACTTCTTAAATATCATTCCACATGTTCACGTGCCAGTGTTAAATTGATCTGCTATATCTTCCAATTATCAAGCCTAGAATAAGAAAAAACCCAACCCCACATCTAGTTTAAAATGGATGGAGCATAATAGTACTCAATGTAGCCAATTACAGATATTTGAAACACCTTGTTTGGGAAAAATGAAGGCACTGGATGCTCTATGGATGGCCCACTTCTCGTTTAAAATGGATGGAGCATAATAGTACCCAATGTAGCCATTTACCGATGTTTGAAACACTTTTTTCAGGAAAACTGAAGGCACTGGATGCTGTTTTTGATGGCCCACTTCCATTCACAAAATGATTGGAACACATTTGGCTGTTAGCTGTGTAAGTGAACTCTTTTCCATACCAACTGTGACCGCAGAAGCCAAACTCTATTTAGCTTACATTTTGCAGGAAATCTGTGCAATGATAATGTTTTCCCATCTACTTCCTTCCTTCTGAAATTGAAACAAATGCAACAATACTTGCAGGTTTTTGCCACAGGCATTCTTTGACAGCTGATGAATGGGTAGCCCACAGAAGTTGAAGTGGCAGCTTACACATGTGCAAAAAATGTACTGAGGAGTTCCTACTAGGGGGAGACAACCTTTATTGAAAAGGCCTATAAAGTCTCTTGATATTTTATTTTATTTTCTGCAAGTTTTGCATAAAATTGCAGTCAAAAAGATTTCCAAACTACTTTGAAACAACCCTGTAACATGTATAGGAGCAAATGCACAAGAGATTTCATACCACACTGATAGTAATAATTTCATTGTTGCTGATAGAACATTACTGTAACTACTCATAGACATCACACTGAAGCATTACAGTCAATATGTGGCTGAGCTAGACCCTTCTTTCCAGCTGAATTGATACAACCCGGAACACTTATTGCACCATGTATGTGCATCTAGTTTTAGAAATCAGGATTTTCTTAATACAGTATAACAACTCACTTTTTACAGTATAACCACTCACTTTTTGTTGCAATATTGCATTAATAGGACTGCAAAGTTATGGTTTCACTTTTTGCCTATATATTGGTAGTAAGGACATGCATTGGTTAAATAGTATCTGTGTCACTGTCTTTATCATATTTTCACAAAAATGAAAGACATCAAAAAACAAAACCTTGACCTAAATAGTGGTTTTTCAAATTCCATAACATAGCACTGTTCCATATGTTTCTGATCTACATGGTTAAATATATTTAGGCTAAATCTGGTATCACATAATATTTAGACTTTGTTTTCGTTGAATTATATATCTTCCTAAATCTTTTTGCCCAATTACGAAAACAGACAATCGAATGATGTGGTATTTCATAGACACAGCGATGTCCGGCATTACAATTTTCAAACTGATTTTATAAAGAAAATAGGTCTAACTCGTACACAGCAGTTAACATCTTCATTTTAACAAAAATTAAATAAGAAAGTGCTCTTCACTGGTTATATTCTTAATAAAAGTTACTACTGTATTTACATACTGATGTTTAAATTTTGAAACAGAATTTGATAAATGTTTCATGATCAAATAGTACCTTATTCCTAAATTTAGGAATCAAGCAGTGATATCTTGCTCGGGAAATGGTTAATTGTCAGTAAACTATTAAAATCCATATTAACCTGCAATAGTTTGTGTCAGTATCAAAACCACATGTAACACATTTTGCTTTTGCCTACAACACAACACTTTGAAATTCCTGACCACAATGTGGGAGCATCTCAAAAGTTGTAAACTACTGTCATTGTACATCTAAAAAATAGCGAGGCAAAGTCACTTTTTGCTTTCCTAATAGAAGGCAAAAGTTTAAATTTTTCTGGTGAGTTAGCCATCCACCTTGCCTGGTAGCATGACCTCTGCAATTTATGTTAAGTATATTTGCTACCCATTTAAAGACTTCTCTTAATTTGTCTCATATAACTTATCACTAACCATCATGTAACATCCTTACAGACATCCTTAGCAAGTATCCTTATCAACTGTTCACAACCTCTGATTGATTCCATGATGGTTTTTCACAACAGGATAGCAAGTGTACCCTGTGCAAACTGAGTGTTATGTGCAACTGTTTGGGGTTTCGGTTAAAAATAGAACCCAATATTTTACTCAAATAATGGTGAATGCAGACAGACACAGATGGTTTGCCCATAAATTTGTAAATTTATCAAATGTTAAAAGTAAGTTTTCTTTATTAAAAAAATATAAAATGACTCCACAATGAACATCTTACTATTTAATTTACTGACAGTATTATGACAGGGCAGGTCATTGATCATCATGTAACTGGTCAGACAGACACGTTGCATGTAACAGAGGGGTGATAAAAATTAAATTTTTTAACATTATTTTTCCAAGACACTTATTTTCAGGTTATGAATCAGAATACACAAGTTTGTATCAAACAACTGTAGTCTTATGGACTTGCAATAATTAAAAATTATCGTAATCTTTTGTATTCAAATGAGTAATGTCCCATTTTTATTGTTGCAACTGTATGCTATCGGTTCTAAAGATCAATGATGAATTTCCACTGATTAATTAGTGATATGAAAATAATGAAAAAATATTCATAATCCTAATTTTTTAACTTACTTTAACATGGTACCCAATTTCATTCCAATCCTTGCTGCTTTCCCTTTTTTCTTCCTCCCCCTATGTATTAGGGACAAATTACACAGATATTTGGAATGAGAGAGAAAAAGAATGAAACTGAACTTACACCATTTAACCTACAAAAATCTGGTTTGTTGTAATGGTATGTGTACACTTTCATTGGTATTGTAATAACCTGCATTTAGGGAGTGAGGTATGCATGCGGTAAACACTATTCATATAAGCCGTCCAATTCGGTATAGATTTTTTTTTTTAAATTATAAATCTGTGCATTAGCAGTGAATTGCTCAAATGAGTTGACATTACTATTTTCTAGGATCCTGTGTTTTGTTTACTTGTCGATTAATAGTTAGCTGGTATAGTCTATGTGTTTTTGTGATAGCGAAAATAGGGAGTATCATGCCGGCGGCTGGCATCCTTGATAATTCGATTAATGGCTATTTCTAGTGAACAGCTTAAGACTGTACACTACATACTCAATGTGTTTATAGTCCCTGGGGTTTCATTTGTATACGTCATCGCATTTAAGTTTGTTTTTCCTCTTCTTTGTTTCTTTGGTACGTATAACTGTTGATTACCCTTTCATGCAGTCTACCTCGGTAATATTGTAAGAGTGCATAACACGGTTTCCGAACCATTGCTGTAGCGACAGACTAACACGGTATGTGCCGCGAAATGCAAAACTGAATTTTTTTTCTTTTTCTATTTTTACTTATGGCAATTCATCCGCAATGTAGCAATGTGTAAAATATCCCGTTGGTAATTTCCATAAATAATCACTGTGAAAATTTACTAAATATACACATTCAATACTAGCGCATGATGGTTTGAACATTCCAACAAGGATTGTGGGTTTTGTGGGCTTTGTGGGTATTGTGGGTTTTGTGGGCATTGTGGGTGTTGTGGGTTTTGTGGGTACTGTGGGTTTTGTCAGGAGTATATAAGGCTTTGTGGGCTGCTTGAGGGGGTTCAGTCAGCTAGCAGCCATCAAACTAGGTACATCACAGTTATTGTGAGTTTTATTTTCATTTTTATTTTTTATTTTTTTTTGTATCGTTTATTAGAGAATTACGTAACTTTAGGCAATATTTGGACAGTAAATATTTTTATAAAGTTTATTTAAGTGCAAATCAATTTTTATTTAAGTTATTTTTTTTTTATTTTTAATTCCTTTCTCTCTTCCAACTTATACACATTCTAGTCATTTCTAATTTATTTTACAAGCAACATAGATATTGTTTTATCATTTGCTATTTGAAATTCAGTTATATGGTCAAGTGAGTGTTGTCCTCACAGACCAGTACTTTTATTCATTTCTTTATTTATTTTCTTTATTTAATTAGTTTTATGAAGCTAAAGACATACAGAAAAGTTCTGCTACACTACAAATATATAATTTCTTTTTTTCTTAAATTATAGGTCCAACAAAGTTCTTAGGGAAATAAAATGTCTAAGTCATTGTGAGTGTCACGGAATGGTGTAAAGGTTGTTAATTAAATACATGTACTCGGGTTTCGTTTCTTTTCGCTGTACAACGATACCCGAGGGTGATTATATTAGGGTCTATTGTATTTCGAAATCTTGAGTACGATTCGTCCTATGCCACACGTGCAAGGTGCCTTCGATAAGGAATAACAAAAATTCTAAAGGTATAAATACGCTACTACATGTAAAGGACCTTTACAATACTAATGGTTTTGTCAGCAAGCGGCCTGCTTAAAGGATTCGCACAACTCCAGCTGTAGGGCTGAGTTTTTGATGGTAGGAATATCCGGGGTGTCCGGTGTTGTCAGAGTGTAAAAACGTCTGTGTGTCCGGAGCGTTTAAGGTGCCGGAGCGTCTAATGTCTAGCGTCCGGAGTGTCCAGAGGGACTAAGGTGACCCAGCTGTAGAGCCGTCAAAGGACCAGGGGGTCTGGAGGGTCTAATATTTCAAGTATCCGGAGGGTCTAATATTTCAAGTGATCATAGTATTCCGAGGGTCCGGAGTCTATATTGGTTGTGAAATTGATTCGGAGGAGCAGCGGATATGGTGCACGGGTGACAGAGTGCATCTCCACACATGTATTTTTAGCTGTATGCTAATTTTGGGTTAGTAAGACCCAGTGTATTATTCAGGACTGGAAGGATAGATTGTATATCCGTTCTTGTTTAGTGACATAATTTCGCTACCTGAGCGAATACATTTGTTTTACTATGTGTAAACACTTACATTGTTTACTATTTGAGTGAACTATATTCATCTTTCCATTATTGAATCATTTGTGAAATCATTTATCCTGTATTTTAGGGTTACTGAACTAAATTTATTTGTTTATTTTTTCCATCTTTGAAACTGTGCGTTTTTATGTTAAATAGATCCAATATTTGGATTATAAATACGCACACATCTTCATAATCCACTACTCATATAAATCGCCATATTAAACCATATATCTGTGTTGTCAAAACATGTTCTGTTGTTAATCCGAGATATCCCACCCGGTTATCTTGTTACAGTGAGTGTTTTCCTCACCGACTTGACATTCTAAATTCAATTCAACAATACTTGATTATTCTAGCAATCTATAAAACATAAGTTATTTGTCTATTTTATAATTTACTTGTTGTCTTTGTCACTGTGAGTGGTTTCCTCATAGACTTTACATTCTAAATTCAATTCAACAGTACTTGATTATTCTAGCGATCTATAAAACATAAGTTATGTGTCTATTTTATAATTTATTAGTTGTCTAAGTCACTGTGAGTGTTTTCCTCACCGACTTGACAGCCAATTTACTTCCATTTATACCAATTCACTTCAGATAAGTATTACGCTATAGTTGAGGTGTAAAGTCAAGCAAGTGTTTTCCTTGCAGATTTTTACATTTCACAATTACAATCAAATCATAGTTTCTCTTCTGTAGTAACCTTTATTGCAACTAAATCCACATATGGTAACCCTAACATAATCTTCACTCATCAGAAGAAATAATATAATGAACTAATAGCATAGTGCTAATGTGTATCCTGACCTTGCATGAAATTATCATATACCATACAGTACCTTCAAACAATGATAATATTTTGGCTTAGGACAAAAACAACAAGACTGTCATGGTCATGAACTGGCTTTATTCGCTGTTTCTTAATAAATGAATCATCTTGTGTTATGGTTGAAAAGAAATCAAGAGTTCAAGTTTACTCCATTCTCCCCCTCCTTAGTCAGCTGATAAGAAGCATACTCATCCCTGGTGCGATACTCCAAGATAGTATTATCAGGACCTAGCTTGGCCGTTACAGTATTTATCTACAGTGTTCATATAATTAATGATACAAAGTTGCAGTAGCCTTTCCACACTTGGTTTGGTAAATTTCTTGGTTACAAAACACACATACTGTTATTCTTTTTTGCTTTGTTTTTTATTTGTTAAACCTATAATATGGTTCTAAGGAACTACCATGAGGATTGGCCACATGAGTTTTTAATCACAAGGTTTAGTTGGTTCTAGTCATCCTGGACAGCTTGTTGTAACTACATCTCTTAAAGATGAAAAGTCATTTTGACATTGCTTTTCACTTGAAGAGGTCTTTTGGTGCCTAGATGTTCCCAAAATGAAAATGATGCAAACTGAATGACTGTATAGCGACAATGGTCTGGTCATCTTGAAAATATTGTTATCTTTGCTTCTCTCAAATGGATGGCCATGGTGTTTTCACCAAGGCTACTTATGATACCTACCGTACTTGGTCATAAATACAATGGTACCAGTCATACATCCAGAATGGTGGCCAAAATCAACATCTTGAAAATCTTGTTGTCACTACTCCCACACAATGGATGGTTAGTTTTTGGAGGTTTAATGCCATTTTTAAGCTCATGATTGGTTATACATGGCAGCCAGTGTATTTGGTTGATGGAAGAGCCTGAGGAACCACTGATGCATGGGAAGTTACTGGCAAACTTTCTGTCCAACCACCTTTGGTCAAGCTGAGACATGAACTTAAGTTTGTCAGCGTAGACAGAGATGAGATGTATGAGTATCTTGTAAAGGCAAACACTTAGACCACTCAGACTCCCATGGTCCCCCAGAGTGGTTGGTCCTAGCACTATAGAGTTTCACCAAAAAGACTTCTAATAATGTCTGCTTGATTCTAAATGAAAATGGTCCCAGTCTGACATCCGCTATGTCCATCACAGCAGCTAATTTGAAAATATTGTTTTCATAGAAGAACATCCAATATGGTTTCAGCACTCAGCCGATAAAAGGAAGAGGTGGTCTTATGTTGAGTTCTTGGAAATTTATTTGGGTCTGCAGACCATCATGCAGTTCCTTTGAGAAATACTGGTTACATGTACTTAGAGATTTAATCAGACATAGGATGCGGTTATGTCTTGACTTTGGGACAATTACAATGATTTTCTGTTCATGATATTGAAGACAGCAGGTTCAAAGTCAAGGATTATGGTAAAGAATTTTGTACTGCACTAACATCTTAATTCAAACATAAGGAAGAAGTTTTTGCTGATTATTTACAGCTGTATGTGTTTGCATTCTCATGAAACTCTCAGATTATCATAACACTGGAAGGGCTGCACATTAACTGTGGCACTGACAGAACTTAAACTTAAATTTGGACAAGAAAAATTTGCATCCCACCATTCCAATCAGGCAAGTGACTTGAGGGATAACTAAACTATCAATTTATATTTCAATATCTTGAAAGCCAAGAGTGAACTATTGTTAGAAATAATATCAGTTTTTGCAGAGCAGTTTGTCTTTGTTGTTGTATCAGATAGCTTTAATAAATTAAATACCAGTACTTATAATTTTTATAAAAAAATATTTATCGCCTTTCTTTGAACAGGTGTTTGCTAATTTTGATAAAGTTAAGTTTACCACCAATTTGCCAAAATGGGCAAACAGTTTCAAAAGCCTTAACGTGAGGTTCCGATTTTAAGAGAGTGTTCTTACTTTGTGTTATGTGACAGACACACCTAGGGTTACATACAGAACGATGTTTATCTGTACAAGTTAAAAATGATTCTGTTGTTTATTTTATATCTGTCAAAAAGTGTGATCTTTTAAGTTACTGCACAGTAACTTTAGTTTTGTGTTATCTACCTTTTTCAGAATTGTAAATGGTTTCCACATAAAGTACCTTTAACGAAGTTTGTGCATGGGTTACACCAAATTTGAGTCAGAAAGAAACCACTTGATTTTAGGTAAAAGATCATTGAGACATGTTAGTTAGTTATCTCAAGAGTCAGCTAGGCCCAAAGAGTGCTTACATAGATGACTTCAATACAGGACAGGTATATAATGTACACTTCAAGATTTTCTTGATTGTATTTCAGATTAGACCAACATGCCTTTTATAGAAAGGATCGTCACACCCACTGCTGTAAGCCGTGTGGAAGTGGACAAATCTGTTACCAACGAACTAGAATGTGTAACGAATCACACACTTGCAAACATCATTCGCCAGCTCAGTGTGCTGAGCAAGCATGCAGAGGACATGTTCACAGAATTAACAAATGAAACTACTTTGTTTTTCAATCGTGCCAGTCAGTTACAGAACAGAGTGGAACAGTTACGCATTAAAGTGACGCAGTTGAATCCAACAGAAGAAGTTGGTGAGTAAAATGTTTAAATCATCTATTTCTCTTGTTTAAAAAAAATGAGCAGGATTCATCTTGCTTCCAGAATTACATGACAATTGAATGAATCTGCTTTCCTATTTCACAGCAGAGGTGTAGGTACTATAAAGCTGTTTTGGCACAAAAATTAAAAAAAATTCAAAACAACATTTATCTCATAATACCATGGCAAAAAATGTTTCAGCATATGAAAAACTAATGGAATGACGATAGAAAGTACTGAAAGCAGCATTGAACAAATTTAAAAATGCAATGTATGTAAGTATTATTATTTAAAATTTCCCATTTGATGAATTAATTGAGTTCACAGCTTCCCAGTATCGTTTGCTGGTGACTAAATTTCGGTCTTTTGCTGGTAATAAAGCGGTCCAAAAAAAAACGCAACTCATTTTCATAGTTATTGAACAAGTATTTATTGCAGAAAGAGATTATATTGAAGTGTTAAGAATTTTAATCTATTTGTGATGCAGAGATGTATAAAATGTTTGTTTTTTTAAAGGTAGAACATAATGCTTATGACACAATTGATCTTAACCCAGAAGAACCCCACTGGTTAACATGTTACCTATAATAACTTTGCCAGTGGTAATTTTAAGAACTCCACGTGGTGTAGAGGTAAAGTACACGACTGTATATAACAACCACTGGAACTTAAAGCAGCAGTTCTAGCCTCCTTGAGAGCATAACTTTTTCTTTTTCGGTTTAAATATATAGAAGTTATTTTCTTCCTCCTTCATTAATTTGTTCCTCTTGCATTATTTCTTTCTTTCTGTCTGTCTTTCATGTCATCTAGCCTAAGATTTTTATTCACTTAAAAATTAACCCTGAAAACATTTTTAAATATGTTGTACTGTTATTTCAACTGGTTGCTTACATTTATCATTATCTAGCTCAATATTGTTTATCGTTCCACTGTTTATTGATACTGATTATGCAGATCTTTGGCTCATGACACATTCATGTGTGTGTGTGAGAGAGAGAGAGAGAGAGAGAATGGCCATATCAAGAAAAAGAACTGGAGAGGACGGAGTCTTTTTGGGTCTATCTTTTCACATCTTTGTTGGTGTTCATTGGTGGATTTTGAATGGTATATACATATTTTCTTTTATCTTATAACTTAAAAGGTGTGTGCATGTTGTGCAAGTGCTTGTGGATTGTCAGAATAGGGTGAGATTGTATACCATAGCTTCTCCATTTGTCCAAATCAAAATATAAACAATCTAAACAAATAGTTTGATTGTGGGCCTCACCACTTGAGTAAACAGCCTTCTTTTAAAAGTCTTGATATCCCTGGACTTGTGTGTGCATATGCTTGCATATGTGTGTGTGTGTGCATATGCATGCTCAGCCAGGTAAACACACACATTGGTATATGCAAATTCTTTTGTATGAACTCCATATTGACTGGTCAGTTTACAAGTGGTCAGTTTACAACAGATCAGAAGAACTCCATATTGAGTTGTCAGTTTGCAGAAAAGTTTTAAAATTTGGATGGGAGTTTTGACTTTACATCATTAGGATTAACTACAGTATTGAACAAATTTCCTTTTTCTTTATATATTCACACCATCTCATCCCAGTGTAGTAGCACCTTTCTGATGTAACTGTGCTAAGGGGAATTAGTCACAAGTGAGAGGGTTTTTCTTTTCTTTATTTAATGTAACCCTAATACCTCCAATTCTACATGCTGAGGCCTTTGTGCTATGTTTGACCTGGCTTATGAACAGTCCTAGGGACTTCAGAGAGAGCATTCCCTGAGGACCTTTTCTAGATCTAAACTTACGGTCTGTCTGTGTTAGTTGCAGACCTTTATCTGACCCTAGTCTACATGCCAACATAAACAAAATCTAAATTATTTAATCCAAATTATAGTCATATATCCACTCTCCATACACACTCTTTTGCAACTGATAAAATTTCCAAAAATATTAAGTTGGAAACTACTTGTAAAATATATCCTTATGAGGCAATTCATTCCAAACTGAACTGTAACCACCCAACTCTGTTTTAAGCACTTTATATCAACTAAAAGAACTTTCAATCTCCCAACAACTGGTCACTGATTTAAATGTTTATAGGTCACCGGCCACCTATATTGTACAAACGTGTGCTATTATTATAGTCATTAAAAAATGCATTTGTTATGTATGCATACCATAAAAATGTTTATTGAGACTTAAAAATCAGCTTTTTTTAATGATTTTTTAAATTCTGGCAATTTCTTTAAACAGTCGGTAATTTCCATGTACCAAAACGGATATGACTTACATTTATCCCTTCTATTCAACCTTGCCATTTAAGTGTTTAATTTCACCATGTAAATGTCTGTGTGATATATCTTATGATCCTGTTTTTGTACAGCAAATATGGTGCACTGTGTTGCATATGGATGTAACAAAATGAGTGATTATGGGACAAAATGGTTCTTTCTTTTTCCAAAAGACCTTGTTTACCAGGAAAAAATATGGTGGATTGAAGCTGTGTGATCAGATTGAGTGAGGGATGGGAAAGTTGTACCATTTATGCCAGATTATAGTCAATTTGTCCCAAAGACGATTTGGCCCAAATTGGACCAAAATTGAAACAATTAGTCCCAGCTTGAAAGACAATTTGGCCCAACTTGAAAGACAATTCAGCCCCACTTAACAATAGTTTCAATAGTTTGAACAAGTTCTTTTTCTTCAAACAATAAGTAGATACTGTGTAAGATATATATAATGCAGGATAAAATGTTTTTGAAAATTTTTATAGGTTGTAAAATAGAATAGGTTTCCAGAAAAAAATGAACAAATTTTAACAAGCTAAACTATCTTTAGTTAAAAGAAAGTAATCATACTTCGTAACATATATATATGAAAGAAACACAAACTGACATATCTTGCTCATTCTAATTAAAATATTTATATACGTTTATCTTATATGCTAAAAATATATGCATCTGCACAAAACATTCTCAATTTAAGTCTTCCGGTCAAATTGTCAATATTGATTTATAAAACAATAATACTTAACAGATAATATTCTACAGAATATGTATACATTTTTCATAGAGTAGCGTAAGTGAGATTATAACAAATATATTTAATTTTAAAGTTTTAACACTGCTGCATTTAATACACACTCGATTACATGAGAGAGAGAGAAAGAGAATAGAGCTGAGCATTTTGTATGTGTTTAGTTGCTCAGGCAGACCTGCCAACTCTTACGAATTTGCCGTAAGTCTTTCGAAAATTACCCTTAAAATACGAACTTACGGTATACTAGCAAGACTACAGAAAAATTATTGTTGCTGAAAAGTCAGGATAATTGGCTCATCCATGTTTTATCAGGATCCAGGTTTTATCTTAGAATTAGTCAAATTAGTCAGGGAACCAGACTAACTTTACAAAAGCACCACAGATGCTTTAAACTGCAACCAATTTGTTCATGTGAAACATCTGCATGATCAAACTGTTGATTATAGAATTTTTTTAAATGGCGTCCAGAAAGCAATGCATGTATAGGACTCACAGTACTAATTCAGTTCCCATAGTAAACCTATGCAAACACCATGATATTAAAAATTCAGTAACTTAAAATTTTTGAGTGCTCATGATCAAACCTATATTTATCAGTATAGATGAAACCTGGATGTAAGCTTCTGTTTAGAGAAAAGGATATGAGCCATGGCATTTTCTGGAACTGCATGTGTTGGAAACATGTGCTTTCAAATCCACACCAAAGAGTCAGGTGCAAATTTTAGTAATGAGTGTTCCAAACTCAAGACTGTTAAAGGACTGAAATTCCATCAATGAAACAATGTCTCTAATTTTTTTCCACTTACAACTAAGAGAAGCTCTCAAAAGATTCTTTTCCCTAAAACATAACTTACATTAATTACCAATCCTGGACAGCCAAACACATATATACTCTATTTTAGGTTCACCTATTTCCAGGCTGGTTCCCATTTTTCCATATCATTAGTATCGTGTGTCCTATATTCACCCTTGATTTTCTTGACAGCCCTAGGAAGTTCAATACATAAGTAAGCAATGTGCATAGTTCTGCTTGTCAAAGATTACAGTAGTGATTATTACATTATATTGCAAGTTCATCTTCACCTGAAGACCAATGGTGCATTTCAGGCAACATGTAAATATTTGAGCTTTAGTTAAGAAAATCAGAATGAATATTAAAATAAAGCTGTTTATTAAGAATCATCTTTTTTAATATCACCATTTATCGCTCTTCAATTTAATGCTGAAATATATTACCAGCCTTGTCATGTTATGTAATTAATGTATTATAAGTAAAAGGTCATGGTGACCATCTATATGTACATGTATTATTACAGAAAAATATATTTAAATGACAAAAATTACCTAAAATTCCCTCCAGAAAACACATCATTTAAAACTTAAGTACGATAGACTTAAGTCCTTTAAAATGCAAAATATGAACTTTCAAAACATTCATTGAAAGAAATTAGTGGGGTGAGAGGTCATCACCATTAAGCATGGTTGAAGAGACCTAAGTGATCATATTTGAAGCATTATGTTTCAAAACACAACTTGGAAATATCATATTGCTTACTGTAATTACTCTATAAATGGTAAATTGCATGAATTTTATATATGCTTAGATATAAAACAAAGTGCAAAACACTCCACCTAACAGTCGAATCTACACACTGTTCCCCCTCCTTCTTGGCAACAGTTGATATATCTGACTATGTGTTTAATATCCCACTGAAAGTCACTCTTTGGTTTACAAAAGGTATTAATTTTGCTTGTTATCCTCAAATAGAACCATATGATTGCATTTATAGTAAAGTTAATTGCACTTGCATATGAGGAGACACTATTGCTGTGGCTGTCTATAGGACTTAACGGTACTAGTTTAGTTTCCATAGTAAACCTATGCAAACACCATGATATTAAAAATTCAGTAACTTAAAATTTTTGAGTGCTCATGATGAAACCTATATTTATCAGTATAGATGAAACCTGGATGTCAGCTTCTGTGTTGAGGAAAGAATATGAGCCATGACATTTTCTGGAACTGCATGTGTTTGAAACATGTGCTTTCAATTCCACACCAAGGAGTCTGGTGCTAATTTTTAGTAATGAGTGTTCCAAACTCAAGACTGTGAAAGGACTGAAATTCTATCAATAAAACAATGTCTGTATTTTTTTTTCACTTACAGCTAGGATAAGCTCTCAAAAGATTCTTTTTCCTAAAACATAACTTATTATTAACCAATCCTGGACAGCCAAACCCATATATAATCTATTTTAGGTTCACCCATTTCCAGGCTGGTTCCCATTTTTCCATATCATTAGTACCATATGTTCTATAAGGGGAAAGAAACTTCTAGAAAAGTGTTACTAAATCAACACAGAAAAATAAAAAGGAGTATTCATATTCTTGTGAATAAAAGCTGGAAAGGAAACAATTATGAAAATTGGACATTATATGTCAATTTCAGTATCTCATGGCGGGAGATATGATTGCCATCGTCATGTGAAATGGAAAAGAATTTCCAAGAATTATGTCAAGTTGAGAGATAGCAACAAGCCATTGAGCTGCATAGGGTTTGAAACTAGAGTTTGTGCAGCCGACTAGTGTTAAATAAAGTCTACACGTACTTTACAAACTTTTCAGTTGAACATAATGTTTATCGTTGTTGTGTCAAACTTTTAATACGTTTTCCAGCTTTACAATAACAGTTATTAACTTGCTGATATTTTGTTACACCTTACTGAAAACTGGTCAACCTTATGGGAAGAAAAAAAACTGCCTTACTGAGATGGACTTGTCAGGGTTGGCAGATCTGTTGCTGTAATATAAAGCTCTTACCAGTTAATTTTATTGTTTTTATTTTTCAAGTTGATGTCTTAGTGTGTGCGCATGTAAACTGAAAGCTTGTCATTACTAGTCAATATCGTCAATCAGATTTGCTTCATAATTCCATACAAATTAGAAAGGAAATATTTTTGTGTTGAATTTATGCCCCTCCCCACATATGGTACAATAAAAAAGGTAAACACTTATTTGAAGAAAAAATGAAAGAAACCAACCTTGCATTGTTATCATTTATTCCTTCTTTTTTCATCATGAGAAATTTATTCAAGAAAATAATATATCCACGAACTCCATATATGTAGCAGATGCCAGCTGGCATTTGCATTCCTTACTGTTGTGTGTATTGCTGATGTCAGATAACTAATTGCAAAAGAGACGAGAATATCACCTGATTGCTTGAAGGCACCTGCCATTCACACATGATAAGTTCTAAGATGCAAAATGACCAAGATGGTATTTTATCCAGGTTAATTATATGACGATATCTCTCAAATAAAGGTCATTATTTTAAAATACATTCATTGTGAATGCAAATGATAATCTATTCACTTGCATGGGTTGCAAAAGTATTATTAAAGCAAGTTATTGCTGTGCATACTATTTATCCCAGTAAACATCAATTATGATTACATATGGCAAACACATAGAAGCCTGGATGATAAAAAAGCATAACTGGCAGCAAGCAATAAACTCACTGCTTAAACTTACTGACAGGATATCGGATACAAAGGTTATTTTATTACAAAGCTAGTCAGCCCTGGAAATTGACTTTGGATGCTTTTAAGTGTGCCGATTTTTTTTATAGGAAGTTGGCCAACATAGGAAGCCAACATTGATTCCTTTGTACCTGTATTAATGGGAATTTTGAAAATAAATTGAAACAATGGAACAGTTTTGAAAGTGACACAATCTAGTGCATCATACATGCACATCGATATAAAGCTAAACAGTAAATTAGTTTTCACTGGTGTCATCTAAATGTTCCCTATCGATAGTTTATAGTGTTTTATTTTTCGACAAGAAGCGTGTACTTCATCTTGTGGGGATAAATGTACATCTTTTCTGGTTGGCATCCTCTGTAGGTGGGAAATTGTAGCTAGGGGAAAATAACAGCATTGCATACTTCTATTTAAAGTAATTAAATTATTATTTCTTCTTTACACTTGATAATTGTTTAATTCTTTTTGTGCGAATATAACTACTTTTAATAATTTAATGCAAATTTGATGTAAAAAGAAAATTTTGGAGTATGGCTGGTGACCTTTAATTATATTAAGGAAAATTTTCTATCATTGATTTGTAGTAGGTTTACAAACACATAATCCCACAGCTGTAGTGACTTATTCGTTTCATTTCTCAGCCTGGACTATAACCTAACACCATTGGCCCCCCCCCCCCCCCCCCCCCGTGGCTGCTGATACCATATTTAACTGGAATCACAGCTTCTTAATTTAGCAGTTAATGGATATATATTCCTCTATCATAGATATACCATTATTTAATTTATGAAAAGAATTGAGAAAATTTAAAAACAATTATATCTTGTCTTTTAAAACCCATATAAATACCATAACTGTATTTAGCCCTATAGTACCATCAATCATTTCACAGTAACTTGTTGTCTTTCAAACTCATATGTAGCCCAAGTACTGTATATTTAGCCATTCTTTGTAGTTCTTTGTTTTGCAGTCCTCATCATTGTTGATCTCAGCATTTTGCAGATGATAGATCTTTATTTGATCCTCTGGAGTCAGTGTGAATTAAAAATGCTCTTTTAGTGTATCCATTGAAATGTGGCAATGTTAGTTAACTATACTGAGTCCACCAAGATGTATGAGCAGTTTCCTGAGTTTTGGATAGATTCAGGTTGCTGATTGCCTGTCAAAACTGCTCAAGATTGGCGTTACATGTATCTGGGTCGAATCTGGGAAGTTTTCTTAAAATCGACTTTAATGGGGAATGGCAGACCCCTCCCCCCCCCATCCAGCCATCTGATATGATAGATGAGAAGTATTAAAATTTTCTCAGAAACCTAGAGGATCGAAGTTGCATATTGCTGCAAGCTTTGACTTCCTGGCTTTATTTATAGATCATGTGCTGTTGTCAAAATAATCAAAAAGATTGATTTTAAAGTTTTTCAGATTTAGAGCTTACAATGAGAACAAGCCACTCCCCAAACATAACAACTTTGTAAAGTAGTGTCTTGGTTTTGGAGGTTGGGCATTGAAGAGTGCCTCTAACTACTCCACTTTCTTGGTCATTAAATCTTAATTTCCAGGGCAAGCCAAAGTCTGTGCCATCATTGATATAAAGGCATCTTACAAGACTATAAGAGTTCCCAATGTCTGTGAAGAGAAACATGGTATAAAATAACCTGGTTCACAGTTGGTTTAATGGGATTAGACTTCCATTTACTACACCACAAAAACCCATCTTTTCCAAGCCAGGTTGTATTGTTTATTAGTAGATTATTTGCATGACATGGAGACCAAGTTTATAACAGATTCTAAAGTCCACAACTTTCCAGTCCAACTCGGATACAATACTGCATATCATTTGAAGGTATTTAGTGAAAAAGGGCGTGGATTTCTTGACACTGAGAAAGACAGAGATGCCTCTGCTTTGGAGATGAACTGGACTCCAACATTATTCTTTGTTAAACATCTGAACCAAACCTTAAGGTGGCCAAAGAGGAACTACTGTAATTGCCTCCCTTATTTGATCTTGAGCATTTTTGCAAGGACTTTTTGAGTTGGACCCTGGTTCAGGTTGCCATAACACATATGGTTTAATTTGGAAATTTGAATGAGAACCAAAGAAATTTATTTTTCTTAAAAAAGTACTTTGCACAGTCTATCAGAAATCTTTGGATTGAGTTTCCTTTCATTTAAATCACTAACATTTGGGGAAAAAGAAATTTCAGGAAGATATATGACGAGTTAAAAAACTACCACCCAGTTTCTAATCTCCCATTCACATAAAAAATGTTAGACAAGGTTGTTCTATCCCAGCTTGTATCTCATCTGAATTCAAACAGTCTTTTTAGCAATGTACAATCTGCATATCGCCCTTGCCACAGTACTGAAACTACTCTTCTAAAAGTAGTTAATGACATTCTCTCTGCGTTGGATAGTGGAAAGATTTCATGGATGACATGTAACAAGCTGCAGATGAATGATGATAAAACGGAGGCCATTCTGATCACAACACAAAGACTTTCTCATTCACATCCTTTACCTCAAACAAGAAATATCAGCAACACCAACATTAAATTCACACAATCAGTACGAAACCTAGGTGTTACTCTGGACAGTACTCTCACATTGCACCAACATGTCATGAACATCTGCAAGGCTGCATATTTTGAGCTGAGACGCATCAGCTCAATTCGCAAATATCTTTCAGTTGATGCCACTTAAACACTTGTATGTTCATTAGTTCTTTCAAGACTGGACTATTGTTAAGTCGATTCTGTCTGGTTCATCTCAATATATGCTCCAGAAACTTCTAAAAGTTCAAAACACAGCTGCTCGGATCATACTTGAGTACCACGATCAGAGCACACCTTCCCGCTGCTCTGTACCCTACACTGGCTATCCATTCGATCCAGAATCAAACACAAAATTTGTTCTCTGTGCTATGTTTCACTGACGGACTCCAGTCCAACATACCTATCTGACCTCACCCATGTGTACACACCAGCAAGATACTTACACTCCTCTTCTGACAATCGTATACTCATTATTCCCACTATGAAAACAAAGTCATATGGACAGCATTTTTTGCATACCAGGGCCCAGCAACATGGAATGAATTGCCCACTGAACTTGGACACAAAGACACAGGCTGCATATGTAGAAGCCAATAACAGTGGCATATGAAATTTCAGCAAGGACATGCGTCAGACTGAAAACTCCCAAAAGGGTAGTTGAGTCAGTCAAATATTTCCTTGCCTTCCTTTTTTGATGGATTGAGCCAGCTGCCAAAGGGGTTCAATGCACTGATCCAACATGTTCTGATGATCTTGTAATGTTATATCTCTAGAACCAGCAGACCTTGACAGTAAACACCACATATCCTCATTAACTTGTGGCTCACTCAGCCATTTTAGAATTGGCAAGTACCAGATACTCTCCCAAGACCTTTGAAACATTGGCTCTCTTGGTTCAAGTTCTACTGACAGTCCCAGCAATCTGTTGGGTATCTCTTGAGATTTTTGTTATATTTATTTAGATTTTGGCATCTAGCATGGGGAGATTATGCATGCTTAGACGTCTTGAGAAACTTTTAACTACCAAGGCCAAACAGACATCTTGTATGCCATTTGAGCTCTTTTGTAATAACTAATCCAATCATATTCCTTTAATGTATTTAATCCTTTCTGAATTACTCCTGATCATACTTAGCATCATCCATCCCCAATTGGAAATTGCAAGCTCTTCATGCAAGCTTGCGACAAGCTTGCACAAACTATTATTGTGGAAGCTAGTATTTGGAACCTTGTGCAAACCACATGTAAGAAATATTGCTAGCTTGCAGAAGATTGCTGCAAGCTTGCACAATCCTATATATATACAAGCTGGTGCAAGCTTGCAAGTATTAACAAGCTAGTGCAAGCTTGCGAGGACAAACTAAGCTTTTGCAAGCTTGCATGAACAAACAAGCTTGCTCAAGCTTGCATGTACAGAAAAGCTTACACAAGCTTATGCAAGGTTCATTGCTATTAAAATATTGCATGAAAAATGACACTACGAACCAATCAAGAATACTGTTCATGATAAAATTGTTGCAGTTAAATTGGAAAGATTATATACAAAATAAATTTTAAATATTTGGAACAAATCTCAACTATTTCTGAAGTAGATTTATTTACAAAAATAGACATATCTTGAAACAGTCTTCTTTCCAAGTAAAAAGTTTTAAAACGATGTACAGAAAAATATGAACTTCTTATAAATTTCTTTTGCTTATTCTCTGTATTGTATGGTGAAAATCATAAGGCAGCATATTTACATCAGTTACATGTACTGCATTTGCCAGACACTGTAAAACAACTTGAACCATTATGGGTGTATTCAGGTTTTGTATTTGAATGCATGAATGATAATACTTTTTGGAATGCAAAAGTCCTGTTGTGCAGATTACAAACGTGGTATCAGCTTTGCTTAAATTGCCAGCTTTTAATGATCATTTTAAACAAGAAAGTACTCTAGGGTACAGTTACCATAAGATACAATTACAACTTACACCAAAATTGGCAACCTTTTTGCAAATGTGATTCTCACATGTTAGGCTTGTGTGCACTTTAACATGCAAATTAGGTAGAGCTCAAATGAGCAAATAGAATCTAACAAAATCTGAAAAACACATTAGCAGGATCACCCAATGTATTATTAAGGGAACCATTCCAGAAATTCAGACTACTACACAGAAAGGCAAGCTCTTCAGTCTGAGGAATCTCTCACAGTCATTTTCTTGAATATGTAGGGAAAATTATCACATTTTTTCTGCATGGCTTCAGAAACATTTTACTTCCCATACATATAGAAATCCATTTGATTTGGGGAAGGATGCTGTCAGATGGTTACATTCCCCTCCCTTCTGCTAAAACTGTACACAATTAGGTGAAAAACAAGAATGTTTGCCATTCGAATACAATTAACCACCTCTTCTAAACAAATCCTCTCAGAATAAAATCCTTCACCTTCCCTGCTTTTTGTTGAGTCTGAGGCATCATCCACTAAAATAGATTACAGCAAAATGTACTATATAACCTGGTCAAAATATCTGACTATTTACCTGTTAGCAAAAGCATTTCATTATGTTCAACCTTAGAGAAATATTCACAGGTTATAGAAACTTCTATAAGTGTTATACATAAATTGGCCATCCTTTAAAGAGATTCTAAATATTAGTTTTACCATCCATTATGAAATAGATATGACATCTGCCAAACGATTGGCTCTTCACATTTTTAAACAGAAGAAAGCAATGAAATTACTCGCTTGATACTTTAAGACCTTTGAAATAGTGTCACTGCCATATTTTTTTTAATTAAAAAAAAAGAAAAAAGATCAATGCAGTGACCTCTGAATTTGTCTCATTTAAAGTTTATTGCATGCAGGTAATTGTCAAATTTGATAAGCGAGAAGAAAAAAGTCACTAAGAAAAAAATGGAAATGGGATTAAGATGCTTGCATTTAATTTCATAATTCATTAACCTCATTTCAGTAACCGACAACACTGCATCGAAAACTGCAGTTTGACAGGCAGAGCAGTAAATAATAATGATTTGCAAAGTTATCATCTCAATGATTATGTGGAGGAAGATTATAGTCATGTCACTTGATGTATTGTAAGCGAACACTGTGCAGCAATAATACTATGACAGTATAGTTGCCAACCAAACTGCAGTCCTGTAAATGGGCAAGATACAAAATAATCTTTGATTTTACTCACCTACATGATAACTCTGTGATTTTAAATTATCTCTGGGATTCCATGGTCATTTCTGGCACATTTATTGGTACTGCCTGCAGTGAAATTTCCTGAATTAATTAGCTAAATTGTGATAGTTCAATTTTGAAAATGGAACCTCTTTAAAACTGAAGCAGCCTTTTGTTTTTGTCATAAGCAGATTTGGTTTCACAAACCAGTCATAAGCAGATTTGGTTTCACAAACCCGTCTCAGGACAGAAAACAAGGGAAATAACTGCAGTTTATGTCTCGATGCCAAATTAGGTCTCGGTTGCGGAAAACCACATTTCATCTTGAGTGATTTTTCTTATTTGTTTTTTTTAAAAAATAAGCGAGATTAATGAAGTTTAATTCTTTATAGAATGCTGGCAGAGTGGGATCTCTCTGTCTGTCTGTCTGTCTCTCTCTCTCTCTCTCTCTCTCAGAAATCAATAATTATGTATATTTTAAGTGTTTATTTCGTATAAAAAGAACTGCCAATGATTTGTTTCTTTTGACAGCAGATAATAATAATAATAATAATAACAATAATAATAATCATAATGATACTATGTCACATTATTCACAACAATACTTACAGTAAGGGTGCTACAGGTTGAATGAAAATTGTCATAAAATTTTAACTTGTTAAGTGTCAATTAATTTTCCAATTTCATTGAACCTTATTTACTCTAAGGACCTCACAAGATGTTAAGAGTGTATCCTGTAACAGAAGTATATTATGGGAAAACAAATTAGCTATGCACTCAGCATCATAAATCATATGAATGTACTGTGCAAATTCAGCTGAAGATGATAAATGCATGTATTAAATTTAATGACACTAGGTCTGAGCCAATTAACTCTTTAACCCCTGGAGGTTTTGGTCGTTTTTGCCTGAAATGTGAATTGGAAACACATTTTGGGGGCTTAGTTTCTGAATACATCCCAATACATCGGCTTCCAAGAGATTTCCAGTTAACCTTATGCTTAGTTGTGTTAGAAACATTATTTTGCATTGGCTGTTCATGTATGAGCAGAAGGGTTACAGTTGGAGTTTTTTTTTGCTTGCTTACTGGACAAACCATTTTTGTATCCAGACCACTCTTTATTCCAAATGCCCATCTCATTCTATTTTTTTAAAAGATTCGCCTGTCTCTCTGCAGTTTAGACTGGTCTGCCTTAGATCTGAGGCCAAAAAAAATCTAAAATCCATACACAAAATCAGATTCTGACCTCTGGTGAATTTTGGGTGAAAAAAATCAGGCTCAATCAATTATGTTTTTCACTCTGTATTTTGTAGTGTAACTAGATATTCCAGATTATTTGGTATCATTGTAGAGCTACATCTACCTTTCTATAATACCACCCATTTTAGTGTATTTAAATGACCTTGACACTATAGATCTCGGAAGTAGGCTATTACATCCTGATGCATAAATGAGGCGCCAGGGGTTAATGAGTTAAAATGGTTTACACTGAATGACACATCTGATGGGTTGGTTTCTGGTAATATTTCAGGAAGACAGAGTCTTTGCTCCAAATAGCTGTTTTGATTGTAGTGTCAAGGAGGTTTTTATTATTCTTAATACTGTTTGTACTATTGAAATGACTATCAGAGTGGCTGTACAAAGATAGCTGGCTGGTGTATAAGCTGCAAAATGAATTTCTTCCCAAAAATTACCTGCACCTGACTGCCAAAAGTCACCTGTTGAAAACAGTTCTGTTCTTATATACATATTAATATACATATTAATTCCTTGGATGTGAAAAATGTAGAGTTTGCTTGCTTTGCAGGTAATGCCAGAAGAAAAATGATTGTGTATGATGGTAATTTCAAGTTAAGTTTACAAACCAGGGAAAGCAATTTAAGTATTTTAAGACAGAATTAAAATATGGTGTAGCTACATTCTTGGGGAAATTAGATCTCTGGTTTAACACTCATTTCCTGAAACATGAAAGGAAAGGTTTATTACGAATAATTGGAACCATATTTTTTAAAACTGGATGTGCTAATAGTAGATATGGCTGTATTGATGGCTCGATAGCCTTATAAACTATGAAAGAGGACCGTAAGGATTCCAAAACAAAATTTACAAGTGAGAAAAATGGATAGGTCTGGCGAAGCAATCACTTGAGGTATTTGCCTGACATTATAAGCAGGTGTATTGTCTCCATGTGCAGCAAAAACTAACATAAATCAACTGTTTTAAGTCTGTTTACCATAGCCTGCTCGATAACAGAAATGCTTCCAAGCAGAGCTGTTTCAGTGGGTCCATTATTGCGAGGTCCTGTTTGTAGGAAACAGCATCTTGGATGTTCTGAGCAGTATGTACAACTGATCTGGGACAAAAGTCAATAGTTTTGGGGACCATGACTAAATATTTTTAAGATTAGTGTTATCATTGCCACCTCCCCACTTCTCTTGTTTCTTGAGATCTCAAGGAAATACACTGAAAAGAAGTAGGAACATATAGTAGAGTGTAGGTACTGCAAGATATAACAAAGGCATGAACAAGTGATGTTTGAGGGTCTGGTTTGTATGAAATGCATGTATTCAGCTGTCAGTACAGTCTTGAGACAGAAGGGTCAATAGAACATTTATCAAACTACATGTTCAATTCCCTAGATATTTTCAGGCCTCAACTTGCATTCAGTCATTGTTTAATTAGCATGATAGAAAGTTGGCCTTTATGTTCACTGTGCCAGACCGATGATAAAGAGTCTGAGCCAAATAACCGATGCTTTACACTATTCCATTATATGAAATATCCAGTTTGTCAAGTTCCTGAATGCAAGGCAACCCCCATTTTATTAATGTATGAGAGGGCAAAACTATTGTCCGTATTAAGTAGTCTTAACTGTTAAATAAATATAAGGCTTGTACATATGCTCTTGAAGAAAAAACAAAATGTCACTTGTCACTGTGTACACATGGACACCTTTTGAGGCATGCCATTTCTCTTTACTTTTGAAAACAAAGGACAGTAAGGGCAGATGCAAGGAGAATGATAATATTCACTTGACTGAACGTTGTGCATTCAGATACAGTGAGACCTATTACGGTCTGAAATTTTTAACCAATTTCCAGGTTTACCTTTCAGCACTGTTAAATACTTGCATTTCTTTGGCTGCATGAACTGTACCTGGCAAGCACACAATCGAACTGTGACAACGCTGCAACAAAATACGTTGAAAAACCTTCAGCATTTTGATTGGCACAGCTGCCTTAAAATGGAGGCCTTATAATTGTTGTTACATTGGTACCTGAGATTTACCTTTGTCACTGTGAAATATGTTATTTCTTTGGCCTTATGAACTTGTACATGGCAAAGGTGCAGTCCTGGAGTTATAGAACACTGACAGCTTGTGGCAATATGCCTTTAAGAACCTCCAGCAGGTTCAGATGCAATTCCTGCTGCAAAAAGGCCTTCTAATTTGACCCCCAAGTGACTGAGTAATCATCATTGTTTTGTCACTTTTTTTTCTTCATTTGGGGGTCATCACCAAGTATCAACATGGGATGTTTGAGATAATACAGCCATTATTTGTCTTTGAGGTGATTTCACACTCCTAGTAGGAATACAGGACAGGGTTTTAAAATGTGAAAGACTCTTTAGGATGATGTTGGAAATAAATTCACAGGAAATATTCCAACACTTACAATACACACCATTTTAAAACTGTTGTTTGGTTACTGCAATTTCTTGACCTCATGTTATTTCAAGATGAAAATGGCATATTTCCAACATATGGTCATAGAGAAAATGTTCTGTTAATGTGCAGCTCAAGAAGAAGACCTTTTATATATTCCAGCTACTCCTGAAGCCATTCTATGGCTTTTTAGCAAGGGTAAACCCCTTAACATTTGTTTATAAAATACCATGTTCATGAGTCATACACAATTAGAGATTATATGTTGCTTTTAAAATCAGTTAAATATTCATGAGTGTTTTTATATATTTATACATTGATCTAAGATCACAAATTAGTAAATTGCCATTTTTAAAATTAAGTTATGGTAAGATACTGTTGGTCAACATTCACATCATGAAAATAAACTAGAAATAAAACAGAATTCTTACTAGTGTTGTGTGCAAGTGGTCAGATGTTGAACCATAGAGAGAGAGAGAGAGAGAGAGAGAGAGAGAGGAATGGACACAGAGTTGGTTTTCAATAAATATGATTATGTTTGTAAACTGAGAGACAGGATATATTGACCTTCTGTTCTTCATTATATGACAATATTCACATTGATATTAACAAAGAAAATGACATGATAAGTTTGTTTCAAACCAATGTATCTCATACTGCTTCTGTTGGTTATGTTTTTATGTAGCTACGTGCTGGCAAGAGTTACAGTTCTTGCTGTCACGGCTTTTAAGACAAAGACATAATTCAAAGGATTTATATAAATATTTCCACACATTAAGCCGTTATTCACATAAAATGAATACCATATGGTTTAAAAGGTTTAGATGGCTATATATTTTTTGTTTGTTTTTGTTTCCGCTGAATATGATGTGAAAAATAGGTGATATATGCCTACTGTATATAGGCCAAATAGACAGTCGAGATCTATGAAACCATGCATATGTGATAATGTCAGCTTTTCACATATCAAAGCAGTGAAAGTAGTAGGTGTAATGCAATTGCCATTTTAATAGCAGCAATTACTTATCCTGCTGCTATTGCATAGCTGACCTGTTTTGTGCCAAAAACTCACTGTCCATTCAATGTGAATTCATCCTCCCATCAAATGGAAAAAAACACAAAATGACCATTTGCATTCTATTACTTTGCACACCACTCTATATGTCATGTGGTTATTATCAGAAGGTAGATATTATTTGTCATTTTTTTTGAGAATGGAATACTGTATAGATGTCGGACAAAACTGTCACCAGAAAAATTACATCTGTAGCAACTTACTGCAAACAGCAGTCTTCTGCAGTTTTTAATTAGTCTCGGTGTTACAACTGTCTGTTTGGGGCCCCGAGTGGCCGAGTGGTCTAAAGCGCTCACTGTTCCGGATCACTGCCATCTCACCTCTGAGTGGGTTCGAGTCCAAGGCTCGGCTAGCGTGGGTACATGGGAAAGCCTGCCAGTAGCTTCTCGTGGGTCGATGGTTCTTCCCTGGGTTTTCCAGGGTTGTTCCTCCACCAGTTATACTGGCCGCCATGTATAGCCTACAAACATTTATCATGTATAGACAACAAACATTTATCATGTCTCTAGCAGCATGCATGCCTCAGGTTGGAGATTGATCCCTCTTGTTGGGGAGGTTGAGCACCGTAAAAGCGGGTTGCACCCTCCCATGAAGGAGGTGTTGCACCGCAACTATATGGTTGCACCCTCCCTTTAGGGAGGTTGAGCACCCCATCAGCGGGTTGAACCCTCCAATCAGGGAGTTAAAGCACTGCAATACATATGGTGTTTCTGGCAATGTGTTGCCCCCCATTTGTTCTGGCAGCTAAACACTGCACACAGTGATAAATCAGTTGAAGATGAAGAATTCCCTGTCAATCACTCATGGGCCTCTCGTTACAGGGACAGGACAAGATCCAGCTATTTAAACATGAAAAGTTATCCTCTGCAGTATTGTCTATTAAATTCCAGATAACAGCACAAACAACAAAACAGAAAAAACGGACTTTGAACTTAAATGTGAACCACATGTTTGATCCATAACAACCAAGTTACAAGGCTCATGCATGTACACAACCATGAACTACCGGTAGTTCAGTTCTGATTGTACATATACTGTAAGTGACTAGCCATTTAATTCATGGGCCTAAAATGTTCTTTCCAACAGTGGTATTTTTTATACTTTCATTCAGCATAAGATATATTTAAGTAAAACAAGGAATTGCATGCATGAAAGAATAAAAAATACTTAAGTCAGAAAGAATAATTTAGCCCCATAAATTAAATGGCCAGTCTCTTATAGTATACATGCAGTCAGAATTGAATTAGTTCATAGCTGCGTGCCTGTATATTCAGCCTTGTGAATGGGCCATTATTGTTTAGCCCTAAACCTGTGGTTTGCATTTAAGTATAAATTAGGTGTTTTCTATATTGCTCATTATTTTTTTAAAACAGAAGTGATGGTCATTAGGAATTTAATGTCCATAACCTCTGAGGATTACTATTCATGTTTAAACAGTAAGTAAATTTACACTGTTCAAAAGAAGCTCAACATGCAAGGTCTCATCAAGTCATTGCAAAAGTTTGTTCAAATTTCTTTTAATAAAATAAAAGTGTAAACTTCTTGCAAAAGATGTTGATCAGCTTTTTTTATATCTGAAAAAAATGTACAGTAGTATTTATAAAGTTTGCAACTATGTTAATATTATCTGCAAATTTGATACAGCATTATATCTTATTACATTATCTTCATTAGAACTAGGAAATGTTTATAATCAGCTGATAGTGTTGTAGATAAATTGACATCTTTCTTGCTTGCTCTCTCTCTCTCTCTCTCTCTCTCTCTCTCTGACCGCTCCGATGGTTTAGTGATTAGAGCATCTGCCTTGGATGTGGGAGGTCATGGGTTTGATCCCCAGCTGAGTCATACCAAAGACTTACAAAAATGGTACTAACAGCTTCCTCGCTTGGCACTCAGCATTAAGAGGTTAGTGTTAGGACTGGTTGGCCTGGTGTCAGGATAATGTAACTTGTGGGACATCATGCTACATGTCTGCGTCATGATGCCCCACTGATAGACATTACTATAAACTGCCACATTGCAGACATCATAGCGATATCCAAATCACAACACAACTCTCTCTTTTGATGAACCTCTAAAGAATATGTTTGCAGGGGTCATACACAGTAAACCACGCCCAGTTGATAGAGACCATGTTCACTCCACTGTGGTCATCTGTGATGCATACATGCCAACCATTACGCTTTTAGCATAATCATTACACTTTTTTTCACCAAATTATGCATTACACTTGACTGTATATGGATTATGCCTTTTTTGTACACTAAATAAATTAAATAAAAATAAAGCAATAAAATGTTGTTTTTGTAATTATATTATCATCTCTTTAATTCCACTGATATAAATTTGAGAATGTTCTTAAAAAGGTGACTGCTGTGTGAGAATAGTGTACAGATATTTTCATTATTTGCTATTTATAGCATCTGTATGACCAATTTCCAAGAAAACATTACAGGGTTTCTTCAGATGTGAACTTTGCATCACAGAGTCATTTTATTGATAAGATAGGGAAGTTGTGCACCAGTCAGTACTTTTAAAGAAAACGGCAACAGATGTTAAGTGAAGTGCTTTATGGTATGAGTGTATGTTATTTGACAGAAAAAATGACAAATCAACACCACTTTACAAGCTCTTACAAAAGTATATGAGTTAATGTAATACAGTAATCTGAGCATCTGACCTCATTGCAAATTCCCAGTTCATGGTCATTCAGCAAATTTAGACATATAGAATAGTTCAAGAGTGCTGAATATAAATAATTGTTCAGTATATTTTGTGCTTGTATTCTTATTCTAATTGATATGGATTTTAACTGTCTGCAGAACCAGGTTAGTAGTAAAAATGTATATTATGAGCTGTAATTCAGGCATGTAATATAGAGATTACACTTTTTACGCCCAAACTATGATTTTTTTGCCACTTATAATAGTAATAATTACGCCTTGTACCTCTCAGAGGTTTGGCATGTATGATGATGACTCGTTGTGAAAGTATGGTGTGCAGAGCAATTCCCTGTGAGTTGCTGCAGCAACTAGGCCAGGACATGTGGAGAGATGGTAGAGAATTTTTTCTTATTCCTCTCCACTCTCTCCACGACCACTACAATGTGTGGGCTTCTAAAAATCATGTGAGCTGTACTGTAATCCTTTTGAATGGATGGTCATATCGACATATGGTTTCATTAAACAACATCATATTATGTTTAATTGGTCCTAAATGCAAATGGTGCCAGTCTGACATCCAGTACATCCGTGCCATCTCAATCAGCTTGACAATTTGTTATTGCTTCTCTGCCTGAATGGAAATACTATGGTCTTATCTTGAATACCAAGAAAGTCTTGTTGGACAGTAGAGTGTCAGTTCTTTTTTTGAAGGAATCTTGGATTTTAATTAACCTTGCTCTTTTAAAAAGTTAAAGATTTTATCAGCAGATCAGCTGCAGGGTTCCTATGGTCTTTGAAGGTCTTTGACAGTTTGGGAAAAATGAGGTAGCATTTTCAAGGCCTTGAAAGTTTGGGAAAATCGAGCAGATTACCCTGAGGTCTTAAAAAATCTTTGAAAATTGAAAGAAACACAAACATTTTAATTTCTTTCCATAATCACACATAAAATTGTCCAAAGTTGTTAGAATCTGATGTAGTCAAGTTTTCCTGGTTTCTTTCTTTTGATGATGTGTTCAGTTTCATTGCCACTGCATTAACAAACGAGCATTTGAATTTCATCATTAAACAATATTGTAGTATTTTGCATTCATTGTTTTCTCATATAACATGACTTGTATACAAAATGTTAGCAAAAGTAGGCCTTGGAAATCTCTGTGGTCTTTGAAAGTTTTTGAAAAGTCTTTGAATTTGTCATACAAAATTCTGTATGAACCACGAGCTGGAACATAATCATGAAACACATCTTGGGGCAGTAAGATTGTCTCCTTCAGTCAGCTCTTATGATTAGACCAACAAGTAGTTCTCTGCCTTTTTTAAAAGATGTTACTGGTAGCAGAGACCAATGTTGCATGGCACTATTTGTGCAGGAGTTTTCTACCCAGTTAGTGTTGGACTATTGGCCACTTGCTAATAATTAAAATTTTTATTTTGACTGACCTTTTTATGCAGATGGTAAGTAAAAGGCTGGAAACTCCAGCATAAATAGTACAAAGCATCATTGGTCTCCACCACTAACAATGTCAGAAAAAATAACAAGGTGGAAAACTACTTGTTGGTCTACTCTTTTAATTTGCAGAGGGACACATTGGGCTTATTTTACACCCACAAGCTTCAAATATATATTTTGTAATCATCTTGTATGAATTTATTGCAGCTTTACTATACCATATTTGAATTGCATGACATTATTGTCTTCATTCTGACATATTTGCTTTTTTCTTTTTAGTTTCATTACAAGACATCCACATGAGAAAGCCATACAAATCTTCCATTATGCATGATCAACAAGTGGTGTCACGGACCACAATACCTAGGGCCATATTGGAGATGTACGGATCCTGTGAGAAGCCCCCAGCGCTTGATAAACTCAACATATATAGGTCAGTCTGCTCACTAACATTTTATTCTTAAAATCAAATGATGTAAATGACAAAATTTTCTGCATTACGTAAAATTTGAGCAAATTAGCCAATAGTAATACATAGCCTGTTGTTATTGTGAAGTCCAACATGTAGCAACTGGCCCATGCATACTAGTGCTCATTCTTTTGCAGTCAACCTGCATTGTTAACACAGATTAAATAACTCTTTGTGGAAAATTACCTCCGCTTTGAGCGTACATTTTGAATTGAGCATTTTTGTTACATTGTTTATACATTGCCATATTACCCTCAGATCAAGTATTATTCCTGTTTTAATAGTAGCAGTTACTTACCCTGTCGCTATTGCTTAGCTAATCTATTTTCATGCCAAAAATGTATTGTCCATATGAAGTGAGTACATCCTCCCATAGTGGAGAAAAAATCAGTATGACCCTTTGATACGGTAGAATCTTAAGTGACTTAAATTATGGCTGTTCCTAGCAGCTTGTGGTCAATGTCACATTTCATTATTTTAAAATAAACACTGTTGAATGAAAATATTTCTTGTCATCAAAAAATTTAATGCTTTAAAGCTAAGAAGATGTTTGTGATAATTTTTAAGTCTGCTCATTGTGTTTACACAATATTCAAGGATGCTCTCTCAGTGGCTTTTCGTGCCATAAACGAAATGATTCATGTGAAAAATGGAACTTTCTCTATCACTTTATTTGTGAATAAGTCTTCAAGTGCTAACCAAGGAGTGACATTTTAACAATGTCCGGTCAGGATGGTGTTGAGTTTCAATGTTATATTTTAGCACTGATGTTTAAGAAAAACATTGACTTCTGAATCAAAATGTTTTCTGTTGTTTGTGAAATCTTTTGACTTGTAATAAGAAATGAAAGCGCAGTGTAGTAAGTTGTGATATTTTAGGATAAAATTAGTTCCTTGCAGTATACAAAACAAACCATCTAAAAATGTTATAATCCCCCCACCCCATAATCATTCAGCGCAGTGGTGCATATAATACACATCTATCCCAGCAGCACAAATCTGTGATATGTTTATGAAATCTGTATTTTGCTACAAGCTTTCTTTTTTATTTAAAAAATGCATCTTTCTTTGAAATACATGTAAAATGTGTTTATTACCTGTAAACACCAGAGAACGCGAGAGATTATGAACCATAAGTTTCTGTCAGCGTTACCCATAGCTTTTTATCACCAGCATGGACAAAGGCATTGATAATTAAAGAGTGTATTTTTTTAATGTTCAACATTTATCTTCATTCTCAGAAGTTATCGAACAAAATTTAGAAATAAAATTTGATTCTGCTTTTTATTCAAAATAAGTAAATAGATAAATGCTTAGTAATTCGTTTTGTATTTAACAAGAGTTTACATAATTAATTGAGCTGTCAGATATTAGTATGGTTTTTTTTATTTATTATGATCTGTTGTTGAATCAGGACATGTACAGACTTAAAACTAAAGAAATTTAATGATGTCAAAACCTCATACACCTCCATTTTGGAGTAGTTAACAAAGTTTTACCAACGATACCTGTTTCAAACTGAAAAATATGAAGCCACATATTAATAGCAATCATTACATTTAGAGATAGATTTTATAGCCTTGGCAAACCATTTTGGGCAGTCTACAAAGAATTATTGATATATATGATGTGTTCAGCTGATGCGTAATAACTTACAAGTTAAACATTGGGGGGTATCATTACAGGATAGACCCCCCCGCCCTCAATTCATTGATGGAAAATCCTAATTTTCTTTGTAACGAGCCCCTGTGGCTGCTACAGGGCTATCATTTTGCATTGTTGTTCCCCCATGGGAATCATTGCATTTTGTTGCAACCGTGATGGAGGAATCTTTGACTTTATCAGCTAAACGCTGCTTGGCTCTATTTTGCAATATTTCTTGCAATTGTGCATGCCTCGCATTGACAGGATACCTTTGGCATTGTCCCAATTCCACCATTGTGCAAATCAGTGCAAGAGACGACACTCGGAAGTGATGAAACAATGAAGTATGGTACAGTTATCACTGTATAAAGTTTTTCAAACAGTAGAGGAAGTTTTTGCCTCACTCTGAGTTCAAATTTGTGTGAAATGTCTGTTATAAATTATTGGAATCACGAAAATTAAACACTCGAGACAAACACAAAGTACTGACTCCTTGACGCTGGACCATTCACTGACTCATCACGTGACCAATTCCATCTCATGGTTCCCCGAGGCACTTACAGGGGAAATAAAATTGGGTCACAAGTACTAACAGACTGGATTAGTAGAAAAGTTAGTTATTGGATAGCATTGTGTATATTTCATGGTGTGGGAAAATATTAAGTAATCGGTTTACAAGTGACTGGCAGAACGAAACCTGTTAATACTTATGTTTGATTTCTTTTCCCTTTTTTTGTTTAAAAGCAGAATCTATCTCTCTCATATTAAAGTTACTTTATTTAAACTTCGTACACTTTATCAGACACCTAAATAGTCTCAGCATTCTTTGCGCAGAAAAATGCCATCTCTTGCAATATACTTGTATGATTGTATTTCAGTAGGCAAGTGTACAACTTACAAGAACATTTAGCAATCTCCACTGCATCTAAGCTGACAGTCAGTTCTACGTGATGTAGAGGATGTCCATAATTACATAATCATATTGCTATGACTTTTAACTGGGGCAATAAAACTTAATCCATCCACTACAAGTCATGATGTGTACAATCCATGATGACCACTAAGTTCTGTATGTGATGGAAACAGCATAAAAGGGATAAAGATCCACCGTTGGATCATGGATTTTCTGTAAAATGCGATGCATGTACTGTATATGACTGAAAAGTGTTACAATGAAGAATATCAGATTGATGTAATACAGCATTCTGATTGAGCACATCATCATACTCATTGCAATATTTATGGACTTTACTACCATTCAGCAAAAGTGTAGACTTGCTGAAGTGAGTGTTGTATCTATATAATTTGTCATTATGTTTTGTGTTTTGTATTTTGTTACCAATCCACCTGGATTTTGTGCATTTGTAGCAAGAATTTAATCAGATGCAGATCCATCATAGTAGCAAAAATAAATGTATATTTTTCATACAGTTTCCCATACTTTTGGCATGTAATATATAGATTACACTTTTTATGATCAGAGTACACTTTTATGCCCCATATTTTTGTATTCATTATGCCTATGCTCTAGAGGTTAGTATGTACACATTATGTAAATAATTTTATTGAGAACAACTTGCCTAATTTCAGCTTAATTGAAGGAATACAAAGCAAAAAATAACTAATTTATTTCAAGTAGCCCCCTCTGTAAAAATAGCAAATGAAGTGTTGTCAATGAGTCTCAGAGATACTGATAAGGCTCTTAATGCTCAAGGTGATCCCTCTGCAAGTATGCTGTAGGGGATTATTTAGCTGGTTGGCTTAGGGGTTAATGAGTTAAAGTAAGTGGTACACACCCTTCTCCAGAAGGGTGGGTGTTCAGTGATCAATCTCCAGCCATCTGCTTCTGGATATTCCTGCCACACCAAAAAGGGAAAAGTTTTGACTAATTACTGACTTTTCCTCCTTAACTCACCCCTCTGTGGCCTCCAACAATTGTGGTTCAGCGATTTTGTCAACCTGTAGAAAGACTAGCGTAGGAGATTGCCCCGGTCGAGGGATCTTCTGTTGCAGCACAGGGGCTTTCTCTTACTACCGCCTGCAGATTCTCCATCTTCATGCTTGTCTCATCTCAGGTGATCTCTCAAACAGTACACCTTCTCTAACACAGTCACCAAGTGCATTGTTAAGTCCAGCAGATTATCTTTGTCCATGTTTTCTAGTGTTAAGTGGAGAATCTTTTGAAATTGGTCTTGTAGGAAAATGTTAATTATAGCTGCCCCTATATAATCACAGTGGCTGATTTTTCTTTTCCTTTTTGAAGAGAGCCTGCTTGATTTCTACTCTCAAGGCTACAGGGCAGCCCTATTCAGTGCACTCACATTGCAAATAGCCTGGCCATTGATGTTGACTCTCACATAGCAGACCTGATCAGTTATTTTGAGCTTCAAAGACAGGTGTCTTTCTTACTAATGCCTGGCTGGAATCTCTGGTGTGCCTCATGTTCTCTGGCTAAAACCTTTATGAACATTTGTGTGAGGTTTCCCCAGAGAGCCTTTCCCTTAAGGTTTTTCTTGCTCTTCCTCTGTCCACAAGACAAAGGAGTGAGCTTCATACCCTATCCATAGAACACGGCTGTCTAAGGGTCAGCAGAAATTATGAGTTGGTTTCTCTCCTTAGATAAAAATACAATTTCCATTGGCTGCTTCATTTCTGATTGAAAACACAAGTCGCAGTCATATCTATGCTGGGGATGATTAGTATAGACCTCTATGCCTAGTTAAGGATCTTCATTTTTTTATTTGTCAGCTTTGAAAGAGAGAAGAAAGGGTATGGAATGTCTTTTCCTCCCTCTTAAGCACTCATCTTATACTCCAGTTTCACTATTTTGACACAGATTACCATAACTATGAAGAGAGCTCATCAGTCCCATACCAAGTGGGACCTTTCGCTTATGAAATTTAATGCCCATGAGGTTCAAACCACTGCTGTCTTGGGGACCTACTGTATCAAACACATTCATCTCTTGAGAATTTGATGAAAGTCACAATTTAGTGATCTCACACGACCTTCTCTGTCTACCTTTGCTTGTTAGCGCACCAAAGCAAGAGCACATTTTCTGTGGAGCTGATAGTTGTAGCACAAAAAGTGGCCCATGTGGATACCATCTGGTAGTAGTCTATACTCCTACGGTGAGTGGTGAGTATTCCTTACAGGAGAGATCTTCTGTTGCAACACCAGAGTTCCCTTATGCACAACATCCCACAAATTCTCTTCCTTGACACTTGGCTCATCTCAAGCGATCTCTGCCAGAACAAGTTTTTGGGCTGAGTTGCCACTTCCAACATTTAGGCCAGGAGAGTTTTGAGATCCAAAGTTTCTGATGCCAGACAGAGAATCTTCTGTGATTGGCCCTTTAGGAAATATGTTGATCCTAACTTTCCCACTATAACCTCCATTGCTGATTTCCATTTGTTTCTATTTGAGAACAAAAAGTGCTCAATATCTGCTATTAAGGGCTATAGAACCACCATTTCAAACACACTTAAATTCTCTTAAGGCACGCCAATTGGTTCTTACTTGCACCTTGCCGATCTTCTTAAGCATTTTATGCTGCAGATACCAGTCTCATGCTCTGTTACTCCTAGATGGAATCCTTGTGTTTTGGGGTCATTAATCAAAACCCTCAATGTGTCATTGAATGAGGCTTCCTTTCAAGACTTCATTGTCAAGATTATGTTTCTACTGGCCCTCACCCCCACACAAAGATGAAGTAGATGACGTGAGATTCATGCCTTATCTATCAACACCAGCTGTCTCCAGTTTGATGGAAATTAGAATTCAGTTTCCCTCCTTTTTTCACCAGGATTTTTAGTCAATAATCAGTTTCCTTCCATAGCACCATTACTAGCAGAAATCCCCAGTCTCAACTGAATCTGTGCTGCAGATGAGATAGACTTTTATGCCCCATCGGGACTCTCCATTTCTGTCTTAAGGCATCCAGAGACAAAAGGATGGGTAGGAAGTGTCTTTTCCTCCTCTCAAGGGCTTTGTAGACATTTCAGCTGCATCTGTCTCAGGATGGACTGTCACCATAATCCAAATAGCATAGAAGTCTCTTACTGTTCCAGACCTTTCCTTTATGCTACCTCCTGGACCTACCTTAATCACTCCTCCTTGGAGGATGTCATGAAGGCAGCATTTGGTATTCCCATTCTCTGTATCCTCCTTTTAGATGTGTTCATTAACACAACAAAGTACAGGCACTTTTCCTCTTGGTCCCCATTGAGGCACAACATGTGGCCCCGAAAAACACCAAGATTTAATAACATGGACCTCTTCTATATCAGTGGTGATTACATTCCATTTTTTCTGTTTTTATGAGTTTAAACGAGTATCAGCCAACCCTCCTTACTGACAAATTCAGCTCAACTATGCTCATTTGTCTATCTGTATTGCATCACACACTAATTAGGCTTTTTGCATTTTGGTTATTTTTGGCAATGAGATTGACCATCTATGTTCCAAGAACACATTTCTGTTTAAAATTGATCATTAAAATCATATGTTTCTATGTAGAAATGCTGCAGAAATAAAAATTTCTTTTTTTTAAAGGGAGGATGGCAAGGATTGCATGAAGTTCTACACAGACCCAGGCTATTTCTTTGCATTGTGGTACCAGGATATACAGAAAGATATAGAGCAAAGAAAAGTAGAATTAAAACAAAAGAGAAAAAAGGTTTGTTAATGGCATTAATTTATTACTTACAGTGATGTTACTGTTAGATGTGTGTTAAGTCCAGCAAATGTTATGGATAGAATACATCCTGCACATCATAAATGTATTGAACAGTGATCCTTCTGTGAAGATATTAGGATCCTTTCCCCATCAGAGGCATCCAGATGTATGTATGTATGTGTGTGTGTGTGTGTGTGTGTGTGTACATGTATCCTAAAATGGCCATATTTGTCAGATGTGAATGACAGATGAACTCAAATGAACACATAATATTTTAATATCAGACACTGGACAATAATTATGGTGGTCACTACAGATATTTTCTGGAACAAATGGCAAGGGCCATCAGAATTTCAGAACCTAGTTTATATGCATAGAATGTAATAGCACAAAACATCACAATTCTGGCTATATAGTGCAAATTAAAAGTTGAATTACAAAATTGTAAGATAAGAGTTGAAGAAACTTTGTAGAGATCAACCAGTTCAAATATAAACTTATCACCCTGTTATGTATATTTGATTTAATTTATATTTGATTTAATTTAATTGTTTGTTTGTTTGTTGTACATTTTTAAAAAATTCCATTACGTGCTATTGTAATGTAACTTTATTTGCTGGATTTGACATTATCCAGAAATTCAGTACAGTTCTGTTTGACCTGACTGTTTTTTGTAAACAACTAATAATATACACTTTGTATCTAATGCTGACCTAGTTTTGGACCTTGATTCAGAACCAGTAAGAGTTGAAGTAAACAACTTTTAAAATTATCTAAAAAAATTCTTTCTCAGAGTAAGATCAATAAAGTGAAATTGAGGCCATACTTGGAGTACATGACAAATAATATGTATCAGGTTTTTCCAGTGGACTGACCCACATCCAGGCATGTTTTGCATTGTAGCTAGATTTATTATTAATGTTTTGAGAAAGAATAGTTATTATTTGCCTTAACATTGGAGATTTCTAGGTGTTTTATGTTCTGATCAGTTTTTGGGGCTAATTATTTTATTTTTCTTCAAATTATTTGGACTCCAAGAGATTATTTTCCCCTGGAAATACTTGTGCTCTAAATTAATTCTTGGACAAGGACAGTTATAGAAATTTACACAGAATTCAAACACTGTTGACACATCAGTACGACGCTGACCACAGCATATGTCATTGCCTTCCATTTTAGGTTTTATTGGATTTGAACTCAGGGCTTTTTATTACTAGGACTTCTATTTTTTAATTCTTGGATTATTTTTGGATTTGATTCATAAAACCCAAGTTCTTCTTCACATTTTTACCTTGTTTTTCAAGGGAAATAAATTATTTGTTAAATTTGCAAAGGTTGTAGTCTTCACTATTTTCTTGTTACTGTTTAAAAGAGCCTAATTACGTTACAACCCTGATATATTCATATTAGTGAGAGCTAAACAACAATATTGATAGTAAAAAATGCTAGTGATTCATAATCTATTAAGGTTTTTGGTTACGTGTATGTAAAGTTAAGAAAAGTTCATGATTTGATAGCGGCATACAATATTATGGTCATCTGCTTCTTAACTGAGAGTGAGGGGTGGTTGGGGAATAGTTTAAAACTGAAAAGTACCATATGAACCTATATACAACACAGTCCAATACAATTTATTTACCAGTAGATCAGGTGGAATGTTGTTTATTTGAAAACAGGCCCAGAAATCATAGAACCCTTTGACATGAGTTAGAGCACAAGTTTATTTAACTAATGACAAATGAGATTACTTTTGAAAGCTTATTTCCGATTGGCTGATGGTGGAAAATCTTGGTACAAACTCGGCATTTTATGATACACAGCCTTACTGTAGAATTGACAATAAACCTCCATCTTTTGGTGCATTATGCAGAGCAAAATTAATTATTATTTCCAGTAATCATCTAGATCATGAACATCAGAAATATTTGTTGGATAATATTTTGTGGTTTGGGAGTGAACATGCAATTTATTCATAGTTAATGAATTCTTGAAAAATCCTTGAATTTAAAGGGTTGCCTTGAAAACTCCTTGAATTATATAAAGGTTGATTTTATTCTTGAAAAAACTTTAAATTCATTGAAAATTTTATAGAATTTTTTGCACCAAATCTCAGCTTGAATTTGCTTAAGGAAAAAACAATGTTAAAACTGAATAAAATATATCACTCCTTAAATTAAGAATATATTATTTACTAGAGGTGAAATGGTACACCTATTACTACTTACTGATACATATCATGATACACAACTGTAACGTCACCCTCTTAGTAAGTGGGGTGATTAATTGGATTTGGCTGGCCCAGTGTGAGTGGATAGATAGAACATTAACAGAGAACTGAGCAAGACTATCAGGAAGAAATAATGCAATAGAGCCCCCTTAGGCAAGAAAAATAACAAATTTGAATCAATAACAATTAATAGAAACAACTCCAATTCAATCTAAGTTATGTCAACAGAATTTATTAGCAGTGTCTAATTTGGATTTATTTCATCATAATAACGAGTGGTGGAAAGAGCGCAATATCCATGACTGATTACATCACCTTTCTCTCTTGACCTGTGTATCACACGTCTTCCTATTTTGAATGCTTCATCTCTTTCTGGACTTCCTAGTCTTTTATTCTGATCATGTCGTCTCTTTCTGGACTTCCGTCTTCGGACTGTCCCATCTCCCAGAAAGCTGTTTCCTTAAAAGACAAAATTACCCCTAGATCTCTATACCAATCACTCTCTATATGTACATAAAATTCCCATACTTACATTACTCAGAATGTAATTAGCTATCCGAACACTGCATAAATTCTGACCTAGTTTGATAGATCTTCACTCTCGCTTCACAGCAACCAACCATAAATTAACACATGAGCAGTGTATGTAACATTACCGTATCTCTTTACCTAAGCTACCACATGCTCGATTACTATTGCATAAAATTCACAGAATTCTAGCTCACAGCAATCCCAAACCTACAAGATTATTGAAACATTACAAAATCAGATATAAACATGCAATTATCATTAACTCACAATAATCAGTATTGTCCTAACATTCAAAGGAAATTATTTCATACAACCCAGTGAAGTCCTACACATATGAAAATTTGGATCCCATGCAATCCGTCAATTCTATCAATGAACTTTTAACTGTAAAATGAAAGAGATAGATTGCATAACAACTCTAGCATCAACAGATTTCCATGAAATTGAATAAATGATACATAATATGGATCCTAGTCATATCAAACACATTTGCATAAAACAATCAGAAAATAGAAAATCACGTGAAAATTAAAATTGCATACCTTAATGCTGCTCTCTTTCAGAAATTGTACATCCTAGCACTAAAACCTGTCTATTCTGACAAGACAGCCACCTGGTCCTCATTTCTTGTTTAACGAGGAAAGCACCATTCATTCAGGCTGCCGATGCCAAACTTTTCTCTCAGGAATTTTTGGAAAGGATTTTGACCAAGGTTGTCATTTTAAATTCACATTACGTCCAAAGTGTATGCCTTAATTTACTCTGACCAATCGTATGCAGAGGTTCCTACATTTTTTCCAAGACAATCATTTTTTCGTCAGATTTTGAACAGCCTAAAATCTCAGGACTATGTTGCATATCAACTTCCCTTTGAACATGACTATTTGACATGGGTTCCTATCAAGTGGTTATGTTTGGTAGCTCAAATGTTTACTTTCTCAGGACAGCATTGCGATGCCCCGGTTAAATCTCAACGAGTCATAGATGCTGGCCTTTCAAGTTTAACACTGACATGGGAGGGGGAGAAGAAAGGGGGTCAAAGTGACCCATCACAAAGACTTTTCTGGCTTAAATGTGATAAACTTTTAATGCACAATACATTCAACTTCAAGGTTCAATACTTATTCAGAATTTGACACTTTACAACAACCTATATTATTAGTATACATATCAGCTGTACAATCTTATCATTAAACAAAACCTTATCTTGACAGTTCTTCATTGTTAGTGGTGTGCCATTTTGTATGTGTCAGCATATTGATCGTATTTCCAGTATGCAGATTGCAGACAGACTTGTCATCTGTTTATATGCCAATCTCATCCTTGACAAGATAACAGAATTACTTACAAAGAGACTATGGGCTGGTCAGTGGTGATTCTAATTCAGCCTCTTTGGCCATTTCAGGCTTCTCCATTTGATCTGTCACAATATCCTTTTTTTATTGCATTATTGCATTAATATCGTAAAAATGTCTTGGCAGTTTTATGTCTTTGTTTAAATTTGGAGTGCAGTATGATCTTTAACACAAAAGGATTAGTTCAGTTTCCTCATGCAATGAAAATCTTATCAGGAACCGGTCCCTGTGTGGAAGTGGAGATGACTAATAACTAAATCCATCACACTGTACTTACTGCCATGACCACACACACTCATTGCTGTCAGTGAAAATGGAAACCTATTGACAATACTCCTCCCCTTCTACAAATGAATACAAAGCGACTAAATCATGCAGTTTGAAATCTGCCCCATCACCAATTCCATCACAACTTTTTACCTTGTCTGCACATTCAGCTACTGACAGCATATATCAATATAAAAGAGAGATTCCATACTTATTCCCTATTAAGTATGATTTATATACTTTACTGATTATTTAACTCATTAACCCCTAGAGATTTGTGTTATTTTTGCAGGAATTGAGAGTAGGAAATTTTGGGCGCTACTTCTGAATGCATCCAAATAAATCTGCTTCCAAGAGATTTTATGTTAGAAATATCATTTTTATTGGTTATTTTGCTTGCACATGTGCAGAAGGGTACAAGTTTGAGTTGTTTGTTCTTTTTCTTTTGAGGGGGGGGATTATTGGACCCATCATTTTTTCTCCTGACCACTTATCTACATTTTGCAAAGGCTCGCCTGTCTGTGCACAGTTTAGATTGGTCTACCTTAGTTCTTAGGCCAAAAATTTGGAAATCTGTACACAAAATCCGATTCTGACAACGGGTGAAGTTTTGGCGTTAAAAAAAATCAGGTCTCAGAAAGTATGTTTTTTCCTCTATAATTTGTAATGCAAGTAGAAAGTCCAGATTATTTAGTATCATTTTAGAGCTACATCTGTCTACTTTTCTGTAATACCACCCACTTTGGTGTATCTTAAATGACCTTGACACTACTGAGCTCAGAAGTAGGGTACTACCTCCTGATGCACAAACATGGCACCAGTGATTCATGAGTTAATATCAACTTTTATGCAAACTTTCTCTTGCTTGTATATCCTTGGATCAAGTGTCAGTTTGTACACTTCCAGAGTATTACACAGTTAAGATTTTGGTTATTTTTTACCATGGACTGGAACAAATAATAACCACCAATCAGAACAAGTTTGAAATATGTACTTAAGTTTGATATGTTGAATGTGACAGCAGGACAAAATTAGCACGCGATCGATGAAGGGAACTCATTTTGAACAACACGAGTTAGTTACCTTATGGTAATTCATAAAGAGTTAGTGTTGTCAATAGTGTTTCTTCTTTACTGAGAGAAACAAGTCACTGTTCACTATGACAGCTCTCTCAGATGAATTCTTAATATAATGTGACTGTTAAACATTAAAGTAACTCATGTAGGGTAAATATCGTTTTGTATCAGTTCTTCAACTCTTGTATTGATCTGTGTATTGATATGGCAAGATTTTCATTGCATTAGTAAATTGTTTCACCCCTATTATTTAATATTATCCAAAAATAGTGAATAAATAAATAAAATGGGATAGGTTTGTGGATCAAACAACACACAACACCAGTAATTAACATAGAAACATAATATTGAGAGAAAATGTTTCTTGAAAACATTGGGAAGTCCTTGAAAACTGTTTGAAAAGACCTTCAAAACTCCCAGTCTCAACTCAAATTTGTATTTCATTGCAGATTTCAGAAACTTTCATTGCATTGCAGATTTCAGAAACTTTCATTGCAGATTTCGTAGATATTTATTACCCATGAATAAAACTGAAATCCTGCAAAAATATTTCTGACTGTATGGTGATTAACTATTGAGGTAAATCATGGGGATACTTAAAATTGATCTGCAATTCTGCATTTTCACATATGTTGTGAACATATGAGTTATTCACCGATCTACAATTTGCAAAAGTTACTTACCTTTCATTTCCTGTGATTTTTTCAAATACTGGTGCTGCAAAAGCAGCTAAGCATATGTTGAACTTAGACAACTATCCCTCTTTTAACAACGCTAAAACATGGCTTGTGTTAAAATTAAAAAGCTTAAGTTTGATATAAAGTAACAGATATGGTTTCCTGGAACACATAATTTCCATATTTATTATTTAGCGGTTCCATGTGATCCTTTTTCTTTCTCAGGATTACCTCATAATTAGTCTTCTTGGTGGACATGAAAATGTTTTGATTAATATGAATTTGTGTGAAGCAGTTCAGATGAATGGATAATTTGGAGGAATGGAGTTTAGACTTGTATGTTATATTGTACTAATAATTCTTCTTTTATTATTCTTCAGAGACCAAAACAAGAGGCACAAAAGATTAGGCCCCGCCAGGTCAGGACAAAGAAAGAAAAGTATGAAGATATGAAGCTGGGTAAGGAGTTTCAAAGTGATTATGCAACACCATCAATTCCGACAGCAAAGGAGACAGCTAGGGATCATGTGCCATACCAAAGGCAATATTCAGGCAATCGCCCAGAGAACCTAGCAATTCAGGATAGTAGAGAATATATAAAACAGCCAAACCAGGGACAAGATCAAATTGCCAACCACGTGGTTCCTCAGAGCCAGATAATGAATGGCCCATATGTCCAGCAAGGGCAGGTGGACAGTGTGCAAAGTGATCAACAGAATTATATTGGCAATGATCAGAGAACATTTTCTCATGCTCAAATAAGTGATTCAGTTCCTAAGCAGAGTCAAGAGTCTCCTCTAATTCGTGATCAGAGATCATCACGAAATATTTCTAGTATAACTAGTCCAACACACAGACCCTCGGCACCCCCACCTGCCCCACCCCCAGGGCTGAGACCAGGGTTTGATCGTTCTAGTATATCTCCAGGGAGGGAAAGTCTACCACCACCACCACCACCACCTCCCTTGGAAGAGACAGCAAACCAGCCTTCCTTTGACATTACATCACAGATGAGACGTCAGTTGATAAATAACATCAGCAATGTGGTTGACTCCCATACCCCCAGAGGATCCCCAGCACGACAGGGTGGCAGTCCTCAAAGGGATACAGATCTTCTTCCTCCTCCCCCTCCTCCTCCACTCGTACCTTCTGATGATCTTCCACCTCCTCCCCCTCCCCCAATATATGGAGGTCATGCTGTTCAACAAATTCAGGTCTCTCCACCACCGCCACCACCACCACCACCACCTCCGCCAGCTACTATAATGAATGGCAATGTACATCACTTGACTAGTCAAACAGATGCCATGTCAATCTCCTCAATGACAAGCTCCCTAACAACTGGATCCAACTCAACAGCAGGAGGAACAGAACAGTCAGAGATTGGTTCTCGTAGTGCTTTACTGGAAGAAATTAGACTAGGAGAATGTAAGTATTCAGCTTGCAAGCTCATCTTTGCTTATTATTCCTAATTAATTTCCAAAATTGTATGATTTTAAACCATACAAGTCTTTATTTTTAATGCATTAATCATTTTTGATCTTGTTGGGAAAACAAAATTTAGGCAAATAATTTTTCCAAAGGCAATGCTGTTTGCTTAGGAGTAATGTTAAGTTTTTGCAGTTACAGTGGTTCCCCTCTTATAAGAATCACCCCATCTGCAGCAGGAAAGTATCCTTTTCCTCAAAGGATCAGAGTGTATATACTTTATTGGCATATTGGAACAAATGTCAGTCTGATGCATTTAGAAATCAAGAAATATTCACAAGTTATTTATCACCAAAACTAATTGTGTGTCCATATATGACAGGTTCATTTAACATTTTGCTCACTAATATGCTGGCCATTTGGAGGGGTACTTTTGAACTAAATTTGTTGATGCCAAGGAATTATAATAGTATGGGTGGCATCTTTGTGGGTTGGGGGGGCATTAAAGAGGATGACCACAGTAGTACCATTTCTGTGAAACTATTATATGGACAGTCGCAAGACTTCATGGTGCTTTCATCTTAGGGTATGCTTATGGCCATCAAAAAGTGGGTCATGGTTACTTTTTTTTACAAGTAAGTCACTGTTTGAGGGTTTGAGTTAGCCATAGGGACCACACATTGGTAAAGTATCCCATAAAATTAACGTATTTCAGATAATTTTTGTGTTTATGTTACTGTGAACTGTTAGCCAAAGTTTGGTTGAAATGATCTCTCTTTATTTTATCAGTGTATTGCCATAAAACTTTGCATATCAGTACTATAGACTTGGAATTCTGTTGTTTGTGCCGCTACCGTTTCTTCAACAAATACATTACCTGACCATAATAACCTTAGGAGAACTAACAGTACATTGCAAATCCAGTCTCAGAGGCTAGACGTTTTTGCGAAGAAAGCGAAAAGTGTCCTGCTGCAGTTAAAAAGTGATATTCCCTCAATACAGGGATTGGTACTAAATCCCCAGAATGCTTCAGTTACTGTTTCTGCTAGTGCTGAATAGCATGCTCTTTCCTGATGAGACACGTTGCACTTGATCTACAAAGTTATCATTCCTGAAAGTAAGTACATGTATGATGAGATATCTCTTCAAAATGAAGTATACATCTTAATTTTCAAACTTTTCCTTGCTCCCTTCAGTGAGAAAGTTTTTATCTTTTGTAGAGTTACAGCTTTGTTATTCTCAGACACATAGGTGCTTTATGTAGTAACTGCATAGGTTGCTAATATGTCCTCTCACATTAGCTTAGCTTAATTTAGTGTATGTGCAGATAATGTGTGTGCTTTCGAAAACTCAAGTAAATTGCTTTATAATTTCTGTTGTGGTTGGATACATACAGGCAAGTTTTCTATACATAGTTTTTATTCATAGCATTACACATTATACTTCAGCAACATTACATGCATAGGTAGTCTATTTTGACCTTTCCCAAAGTGAAGTTTATATTAGAATTTATTTTTCAGTGTCCACTTCGTAACTATTAATAGTAATGCTCTGATTCTTTTCCAAAGTATAGCCAACTAGATGACCCTTCTTACAGGTAAATTTTCACATAGTGTGTAGCACTGTACATCCACCATCTGAATTCATTAAGCAGGACATGTGACTGGCTACACCGGTATATATTATCTGGTCTATTTTCATCCTAACAGATTTAGACCATGGGCAGGTTGAAGTGTAAGCTATGTGAAAAAACCATTATATATGTCTAGCTTGCTCTGACTGAGTGAGCTGCATGACTTGGGACACAAAAGAAGAATATGTAGAGGTGCACCTTGAGGGACAAGGAAGCCATTACTATACATGCTGACTTCATTTCAGTGAATGATTTACTTTTTGAAGTATATCACTCTCAATAAGGCTTTTCAGTCACAAAGTGATCCATGTTAACATGGTAACTAACAACAACAGCTCCACCTCCACCCTCACCGCCTCAAAGTGAAAACCTTTTTTTTTTTCAGAACCAATAGACCTGTTACCATACTGGTTCGACAGCCAGTCAATTTTATTGGCTACATTCTGTGGATCAAATATCCCTTTACCAATCCCAGTATAAAGAACTGGATAATGTCATGCAAGATAAAATGATACTGCTCCATGGGTACCAGATTCTACCATATATCTCAGATCACATCAGGTCATCACCACAATCTGTCTTACCCTTTTAAGCCAGTGATGGAAGATTTCTGTCCAGTTTTGCTTTGTCCTGGTGTCACCACATTCACCTAGAAATGATGAAAGTGTTCTTACAAGCTCCCTCGCCTTTGCTGGATCTCATATGACAGTAGAAGAGTTTTGTCCTAATGTTCCACCAACGGCCTGATCTAAAGTTCCAGCATCAGTTGACTTTTTAATCAAGAGGATGAACTGACATTTAAACTGCTACCACATTCTGGTTGAGTTGCTGACTTTTTGGATTGCTTACGTAGACAATTACAGGATCTAGTGTCAACAGATTCTTTTAACAGTGATGCCTTTCATCAGATTTTAGTATGAGGTACTGTAAGACCCCTGCTATCAATTTCACATGGACACACCAGTAGTAGACAGAGGCATTGCAGCTTTGGGAAATGCAAAACCCTTCTCATTACACATGGATTGGAAGTCTTTTAATGACATACAACAGTTGGTGTGGAATGTCTTGGCAGTGGATTCTGTGTTGGACTCTGTGTCATTTGCAGTCTTCCAACAAACAGACAATATATCATCTCCTATCTCAATTCCTAAGGCATGCTTGTGAGTCTAATTTTGCAATGGCAACCATTCTAAACAGAGATGCTCAGCATACCCTGGCCAATGCCATAACAGCAGGGACAAACGTACAACTAGTGGAAAAATATGCAGTACTCTCCATTTCCACCAAAGTTTCTGAAACACTACCACATAGCTAAGCTAAGATTGCAGTCATTCTCTTCTAACCTCCTCTTCAATGGCCAGGTCAATGAAATTCATGAGCGAGCCATCATAGAAACAAATTTCCCTTGCACACTGCTTCAGACTTCAAGGAGGGATTTTCAGGAAAGCAAACAAAAGGATAGAAAAGATGCTTCTATGAGACAGGAGACGAATTAAGCAGTCCTTTCAATCCTATACCCATAGAAGGCCACAGTTCTCAAGGATGAAAATGGACAGGAAGCAGTGGGGAGGTGATTGATTTCACCCTAGTTTTTCTCCATGCAAGCCCTTAACATGAAAGGATGGCATTTTCACACCTCCTTAGTCAGATATTCCAGTTAGAGGATGGCTCCTATTCTTCACTGTTGAATGGGAAAATATTTGCCACACCAATATTTGGACCTGGCAAGTGTTTTCAGAAGGTCTGATTGTCATGTTCAACACACCTCCATTGTCTAGGATCACTTCAGCTACCGACATCTCAAATTTCCATTCAGAGCAGATGCTCTTCAGCATGAAATCTACAACCTTCTTCAGAAAAGGGTGGTAAAGAATGTAAAATCACCCATGGTTTTATTAAAAACTGTTCTTGGTCCCAGAGGCAAATGACAGTCTTTGACTAGTCATAGACCTAATTGCCCTCAGTTGTTTATTTATTGCCATATGGTAAAAATGGAAACACTAAGGTGGGTTTTAAATACCATTCAGAAGGAAGACGTCACTATCATTGTAGACCCAAGATGCATATCTGCCTATCCCAATTCATATAGCTTTGAGGAATTCCTGCTGTTCATTTTCAGGAAGACAGTCTGCCAGTTCATTGTTCTCCCTTTCAGACCTAATTTTAGCTGCTGGGCTTTCAAATGTCTTGTGGACAGAGTAATTACCCATTTCAGGACCACTTCCATGGCAGCAAGATCTAAATACCACCTGAATGACATTTGTCAGAAACACCAGATGAGTTATGTTTTGGAAGAAGACATGATATCCCGTGTTACTCTCCTTCTCAGCCTTCACTTCCTTGTCAGTGATTCCTTTTCAACAAGGAAAATTCTGAGATCACACCAACTCTGCATTGTATCCATTTGGGTTTTGAGTTCACAACAAGGAAAATTCTGAGATCACACCAACTCTGCATTGTATCCATTTGGGTTTTGAGTTCACATTTGGACACAGAATATATCTCTTTCTCAAACATGCATCAAGATAAAGTTTAATAGTGCTTAAATTCTTACACAATGACATATTGAGCATACATTCTGTGAAATCTATTAAAGAACATACCACATCTAAAAGGTGCCAATTGTGCGTGGATTGGTCACAGGGAGTTCAAATGAACTCAGTTAACTGAGTATAGGATTTTACTTGGCACTGAACAAGTATTATATTTGTGGTTCAATCAAAGGGTTGTCAACTTGAAAACAAAGCAGATGTTGCCTTTGAAGCTAAGGAATTAAAGTTGCACGAGCAAAGGAAGTTGCAGGACTCTAATTGACATGTATCAGATTTGCAGCTTAGTCAGAGAATTGTCAGCTGGGAAGTACTACCTTTACAAGCTGGCAAATAACTTTGGAAATATTACTCAAGAATTAGGTCTGGCTTAGTGAAAAAGGCAGATATAAATACAATCAAAGCTTTTTTTTGGCATCAAACAGTGTTTCTGCAATATAATACAAATACAGGTTGTTCAAACTTACTTGAAAATAGAAGCAGTCTGTTTATTAGTAAACACCCAGGGGTAAACAACAATTAACATGATAATGCAAAGCAGATCCATTTACTCAATTGTTACAATGCAACAAACATTTCTCCAAGTTGAACATCAGAACATATGAATATGTTCTTACGTAAGTGCTAGCAGATATTGATGTGACAATCAATTGACTCTTTTCATTTTTAAATAGAAGAGATCATACCACAGTTATACTGATTACATTTAAACAGTATTAAAATATATAAACACGAATTTCACCTGACGAGATATATTTAATAGTATCATGCTCACTAATGCATCGATGGAATCACTTGTGTGCTTTGTGTGCCTCGTCAAATGGGGGATGAACCATTGGATGAAGCTTCTTTTGAGTACATTGTAATTTCTCTTAAAATGATATTCTGGCTTTCCTTAGCATCCATAAAGAGAAGGCACAGGCTTCATGCATTGTCTGTGAAAATGGTTGTTTATAGTTCAGGAGTAATTATATGCCCATTTATTTCCATCGTCAACTAGGTTTTCTGACATAAAACCAGTGGTTCCACTCCCCATCAAGATTCCTAGTCTCAGTCATATCTGTGATAGGGATGATCAAGATCAAGATGGCTTCTCTGCCATTTGGGCATTATGATTTTATTTGGCTGCTTCAAAAGGGAGGAAAATGGTAGGAAGCATCTTTTCTTATCTGTTAAAGGCTCTACTGATATTTCAGCATCCACCATTTGCAGGTGGTTTGCCCTCACCAGCGAGAGAACTTAACCAGTTCCTCACTGAGAGGAACCTTTCCTTTATGAGAATTAAAACCAATAAAGTTAAGAGTTTTTGCAGCTTCATGAATCTACCTTCATCATTGGAGGACATTGTGATAGCTTCTTCCTCCTCCTGCCTTCAGTTGGTACATCAGAACTAAGTCATATTTTCCTTGGATCAAACATTTACAGCACAAAATCTGTCTCAGTTTGCTCCCTTTTTACACTTCTACCATAAGGGTGAGTATTTTAATTTCTATACCAGTTTTTTAGGCCAACATCCTCCCTCCAAAGTGGCAAATGTAGTCAGGCAATAGTGAGAGATAATGTATTATCACTATCAAAATGTATTTTTACTTTGGATAAGGGTAAGTAAGGCAGTAGTGACAGGTAAGTATTACATCATTAAAATTAATTGACCCCCATCCTAACTACATTTAGCAGTACAATTTGAGGCATATGAAGGATAATTTGAACTTAGAATCACAACTTATTTTGTGTACATCGGGTGCTATAATGGATATCTCTGTACATAAAGGTCACCATACTTGAATCATCTTCTAAATTTTACTTAATCATCCGAGATTGGGTGTATTAAAAGAGGATCAACTGAGCTGTCTAATTTTCCTACTTTCTGAAGGTGAACAGCTCTGAATAGACACCTGATTTATTAAGTGCCAGTCTCTAACCATTAATTTATTTTCTGTGGACATTATTGTTCATGTTTGAGGAGAAAAAACACATTTTCAAGAGTTTTAAAGTTATATTTAAGATAATCAGGAGCTAACTGAAGTTAAGGATGTTTAGACTAGTAAACCATTTTGAAGCTGATTTTTTTGGCTGAAATGGAAGTCACTTAAGGGTTTTAAAAACATTTTTGGATGATGTATCAAAATTAGCTTCAAGAACAAATCTGGATGCTCTTTTTGGAAATTTCAGGAATCTTTCTTTTATTTCTTTACCCCAGATAGAGCATCAGTATTCTACATGTGGCTTAATATAGGCATTGTAGAATATCTTCCTCAGTTCTTGAAGGAGATAAGATTTTATTCTGTTCAAGAGATAAAGCAGTGAGTTAACATTTTTAATGACCTTATCAACTTGTATTTTCCAGCACAAAATATTGTCTATCATGATGCCAAGTAGGTTTCATTTTCAAACTGTTCCATATCCATTCCTTTTAGCATTATTTTGAGGTTATTGTTCATAACTTTTACTGTTGCTTGACTACCTACAATCATTTAAAATGAATTCAAGAATTATTTTAGGTATTTTTAAATACTTATCTCTGCTAAGTTTTGAGGAAATATACTAAAATAATTAATCACTGGAGAATTTTTCATGAGCTTTCAGATCCACAACTTTTTGATTTATATTCAAAACAATCATTGAGTGCATTTGCAATTTCAAGAGGTTCTAGCTGAGTGTCACCATTTTTAGCATTAATACAACTAAATGGCAGGTTATTGGCAGAATTGCCCTTAGATCATTGAAGGTTGTCATTTTCGTCATTAATACATCTAACTGGCAGTTTATTGTCAGTTTTGCCTTTAGGTCATTTGAAGGTTGACATTTTCATCATTAATGCAACTAAATGGCAGGATATTGGCAGATTTGCCCTTAGGTCATTTGAAGGTTGACATTTTCATCATTAATACATCTAAATGGTAGGTTATTGGCAGGTTTGCCCTTAGGTCATTGAAGGTTGTCATTTTCATCATTATTACATATAACAGGCAGGTTATGGCAGTTTTGCCCTTAGGTCATTGAAGGTTGTCATTTTCATCATTATTACATACTGGCAGGTTATGGCAGTTTTGCCCTTAGGTCATTGAAGGTTGTCATTTTCATCATTAATACAACTAAATGGCAGGTTATTGGCAGATTTGCCCTTGGATCATTGAAGGTTGTCGTTTTCATAATTAATACAACTAAATGGCAGATTACTGGCAGATTTGCCCCTAGGTCATTGAAGGTTGTCGATTTCATCATTAATATCACTAAATGGCAGGTCATTTACACATTTGACCTTAGATCATTGAAGGTTGTCGTTTTCTTCATTATTACATCAGGTTATGGCAGTTTTGCCCTTAGGTCATTGAAGGTTGTCATTTTCATCATTAATACAACTAAATGGCAGGTTATTGGCAGATTTGCCCTTGGATCATTGAAGGTTGTCGTTTTCATAATTAATACAACTAAATGGCAGGTTACTGGCAGATTTGCCCCTAGGTCATTGAAGGTTGTCGATTTCATCATTAATATCACTAAATGGCAGGTCATTTACACATTTGACCTTAGATCATTGAAGGTTGTCATTTTCATCATTAATACAGCTAAATGGCAGGTTATTGGCAGTTTTTCCTTGTCATTTGAAGGTTGTCATTTTCATCATTAATACCTGTACAACTAAATGGCAAGTTATTGGCAGATTCGCCTTAGGTCATTGAAGGTTTTCCAGAGTTTTCAAGATCCTTTTTTCATAATCCTATCAGATATTTCAGTGGAGTAGTAAGTTTTCTTAGTAATTTGAATCATTGGCTGATTTTTATTTGATGAAATATATCCCTTGTCTTAATAAAATTCAGTATGTCACCTGTAATCCAACTTTGTTGACTTTGTTGCTTGACTTCTTGAAAGTAATAGAAGCAGGCGAGTTCATTGTGTCATTAAATGCAGATATCAAGAGTGTCTGATGGGTCTTCAGAAGATTCATTTATTGACAAAGGGATCTCACTCAGTTCTTTGTGGAATGTTTGTGCATTTAATTCTTTTTTCATGTTTTGATTCTTGATATATTTGTGATGACAAGGTTTTCTTTTTAGACTTAATTTTTTTTTAACCAACATATCGGATGAAGATATGGTATATTGGGGAACTGTAACTTCTGTAATATTGTCAATATTATTAGTATTGATATGGTGAGTTAGTGTTTCAGATACCATCATAAACTACCTACTGTAGTGGTTGATATTTCAGGGAATCCATGATTTTAATCCAGCTTTGATTGGTGTCATAAAGCAAATTGTAATTGAAGTCACCTACTAAACAGACTTCATTGTTTTCTATATACAAATATTATGCTAGACATTGTCAGCAATAGGTAGTCTATATACATAATCTAATGCAAATGGTTTTTCAGACAATATGTCTCATTTCTAGTTAGATTATTTCCATTCCATTTTCTTCGTGGTCATATCATTGTTGGAAAGGATTGCTGTCCTTAATTTCAGTGAGAAGCTCCTTTTGGAAAAGTCTCCTTTCTTTGAAAACTGTAGTTGGGATTTAAAGTTAATCATCATGAAAAAATTCATGTTAGAAGGTTTCGCAGAATGCAAAAGTATCAGTTACTGATTTATTTTCAGAAAGAAGTCATTTGATTTTGTCTAATTTTGGAAAAAGGTAATGGATGTTCAAATGACAAATTTTGAGACTTTGTTTTACTTATTGAGATGAATGGCATGGAATGCCTGAATTAATATCTTCACTATCTTTATATGAATGATGATATTCCTCTATGTTGATTAGTGTCCTGCTGAATCATGACTATCTTGTAATGAGTAGCACATTATGGTTGCGTTGATTGATGGACGCAATTAATGGGATTGCATTAGAGGTACTTACATGGGCATCATCATTCAATCAGACATCTGTAATTTGTTTTCTGTCATCACATAAAGAATCACACTTGGTAGATCTTAAAACTTGATTTGAAGTTTCTGGAAAATTGTGTTTGTTTTTTAAACTTAGGGCTTCATCTTTATTGCCATAGTCCTAATGCAGCATAGTTGAGTGGAACATTTCATAGTTCATATTGTAGACAGTCATGACACTGAATTTTATTAGTATTTCACATGATTGGACATTATGCTCTGGTTCAAAGCAACAGAAACGTCTCCCTGATATCCCATGACAGTTAAAACAGTTGGCATGGTCCCAATCTTATATGTGATCTTGGTTTTTACAACTTTTAGAAAAGTCACAGTTGTCCTTTTCTATCAGGCAAAATGTAATTTATGGCATGGAGAAAGTGTGATAAACCCTTCTTGTTCAAGTGGATTCTGTCTTTAGCTATTAGGTGCTTGAGAACTAATCCAGACTTTGTCATAAATGCATGTTCTATGTCTAACATTTGATAAATCCACTCATGATGTAGATGTTCATCTAGAAGATTAAATTCAGGAATGTCCATGTCAATTCTTGGGCATCTACTACATAGAAAGACGGAGCAAGTATATGTTATTTACAATGTTAATTTTTCAATCTAGTCCATATGAACATTGCTAATAACATCATTGCCACCAACACTGATAATGATATGTCCATATTTGTGAACTTCCAACTGAATTCCAGTAGTATTACAAAAAAGTTTCAATATTTACTGTGTTGATGTGACTGTAGTCTTGAGTGTGCTAATTTACCAGTGGCCTGGAGTGTGTTTATGTGCTAAGAGTCTTATGCTAAGTAGTATATGATCTTCTGCTAAATGAACATTATCCCCACCAGAGGTCAAAAAAAGTTTGGGTTGCTACTGGTCTTCGAAATATTCTGATTGTTTCCATTGTAATTTGCTTCAGACTATATCTTTGCAGCTAGAAGATGAAAATTCGTTTCGTTCCGTTCTTTATTGTTAGGCTGCTGAATAAGTAAAGTGTTTGTAGAACTACATAGTGTGACTGTAACCTTGTATGACTGAAAATTGACTAGAGAATTCAGAATTTTGAAGATCAAGCCATTATGCTCATTATCAGTTCCTTAGCTATATCTTGAGGTCAGTTTGCTTGACCATTCGGATATAAGCTTTATATTACAAACATTTATAGTTTTTGTTGTACTTTAAACTGTAATTATCATCATCAGCATCTGGCAGTTGTTTTGTGGAGTAGTGCAAATTTCACTTCAAGAGAATCCAGAGAAGCTGCTGCATTCATGTGAAGTATCTTGAATCAAACACAATAGATTGATAGTCTTCTTTGTAAGAATTACCGGTAAATGCAAAGTATTATTTCACTAAGATATTGTCGCAGAATAGAAACGGAGTGGGTTTTTGGACTAAATGAATAAGACAAACACAATGTGAGAAAGATGTGAAATTTATGAAATGAATTAATAAAGAAAATAAATAAATATATAATGTAAAAATATAATGATTCTCTCACGCTCTCAAAATACAACTGACTCAAATCACTCTACACAACATTCACACATTGAAAATAAATCATAAATATTAAATCAATATGAAGTACAGATCCAAGAAACCTCATGGACTGCAGATACGCTTCAAACAGTATTTTACACTACAAGAGAGATTCATATAATCTCAAATATGAACTCCTGTTAAGATTCAAAATAATCTATGAACACAACTAAGATTCAAAATAATCTTATGAACACAACGAAGATTCAGAATAATCTTATGAACACAACTAAGATTCAAAATAATCTTATGAACATAAAAATGCAATTGGAACAACAATTGAACCAAACGTATGCTTCTAGACCCCTTGTACAGTCGTATGATTCCTTGGGTTGGCCCACACTCTTTTCAGCCACCGCACCCTTTATGGATCCACCACATGTACAGTCATATGTGTACACACATACAGACAGCATACAGCACCCTTTTTAATTTGCTACATCTACGTCCGTGGCACAGACATACGTACATACATACATATGTATCGACAGCATGCAGCCTTAAATACTCTGGAAACTCCAGACAGCTCTAAACAACTTTAGACAGCTTCAGACAGCTCTAGTCATATTCACAATCACAGTGAGTTACAATCACAGCGACAGTCACAATCAGAATCATGGCCACAATCACAGCGACAGACACAATCAGAGCAACAGACACAATCAGAATAATGGCCACAATCAGCCCTGTGGCTGGAGAACAATGGAGAGCGTACACTCCTTGACGTGATCCAAAACAACCAGTGTTGGTTTTAGAAATTGATCTTACTTAAATCATAGGAGAGTGAGCAAAGAGCAAAAGTCAGGGTAAAATACCCGTGCATATCATGAACTTAATGTTCCTTCGTCACAAGTAATTTTGGGCGAGGTACAATATAATACAGTCACTTAACTGGAAAAACATGTATTCGCCCTAGATAACGTTGTACGCATGTACAACGAGAAATAGTCAAATAGTTCTAAGGCAAAACCAAGTTATTTCTTTGACTAATTCTGTGACAATACCTCCCCCCTAAGAGAAAAGAAAATGTACTCATTTATTTTTTTTAAAACCCTCACAGAATAAAAGAAAAATAACTACTAATGATATGTTACAGTATTTACACCGGTTATGCTGCAATCTGGATTTTCTATGCTGGATACAAATTTATCCAAATTTCCAATCATGCCCTACTCAAGTAGTCTGCCCCAATATTTTCAACTCCTCTTATTGCCTCTACACAGAAGCGATAGGGTTGTAGTGTCAGCGCCCAATGCATCAATCGAGCGTTAGCGACCTTGGCCTTGTTTAAATACAATAGGGGTTGGTGATCAGTCTCGAGAACGAAATCTCTCCCAAAAAGATATGCATGATACTTCCCAGTTCCCCACACTATGGCCAAACACTCTTTCTCAATAACGGAATAGTTTTTCTCCCTGGATAGCAATTTCCTACTTGAATAAGCTACAGGTAACTTATTGTTATCTTGCTCTTGCAGTAAAACTGCTCCCAACCCAGTTTCAGAGGCATCTGTTCTTAAAATAAAGGGTTTGCTAACATCTGGCAATTTTAATATAGGTGCACTGATTAATTTCTCTTTCAGCGCGCCAAAAGCTCTATCTTGTGGTGGTCCCCACTCTACTTTGTTGTCGTTGATGACTGCCCTACAAACGTCATTCAAGACCCCTTTTTCTACATTGTCGCTCTGTCTCTTGATGCACAACTTAAGCATGTTAGCATCGAATGTCTTTAAGTTACTATGTCAATTTTATAGTCGGTGTCATTCTTGACCTCTTTATCTTCGTAGGGACCTTTAGACTGGACTAGTAACTTATTTGTGCTAGTAGGAAGAAGCAATAGAACCTGATCTCCTACAAGAAATTTCCTATTTCGCGCTCTGCGGTTATAATACTTGGCATATCTACATCCTGATTTCATTAATTCATCACGTGCCATCTGGCATGTACTTTCCAGTTTCTCTCGCAGATCTAACACGTACTGGTATGTAGTTTTTATTTCATCGCTCGCAACGTCGCCTGTCCATAGTTCACGTAGTATCCATATTGGGCCTCGTACTGTTCTTCTGTACAGCAATTCAGAGGGTGAAAACCCTAAACTTTCTTGCGATACTTCATGGTACACGAACAGAACCGTGTTCAGATAGCGGTCCCAGTCTTGCAGACGTTCCGCGCACATCTTTAGTAGCATATGTTTTAGGGTATCATTAAATTTCTCTACCAGTCCGTTGCACATCGGATGGTATGGGGTAGTATTTAGCGGTTTGATTGATAACAGCCTACTTATTTCACCCATGAGGTCGGAGGTGAATTGGGCACCACAATCCATAAGGATTTCTTCCGGCACCCCTACCCTACTGAAGATGTCAACCAATGCTTCAGCCACCTGTTCCATTTCAATAGTTGGTAACACTATGGCTTCAGGATATCTGGTTGCATAATCCACAAGAGTAAGAATATACTGGTTCTTCCTTTCGGCAGCTGGTTGTATTGGACCTACAATATCCACCGCCACCCTTTTAAATGATGTATCTATTAATGGCATATGTCCTAAGGGCACCCTTGTGACCCTTCCCTTACATACAGTTTTCTGGCATATGTCACAAGACCTACAGAACCGTGTGACATCGCCATTAACACCAGGCCAGTAGAATTCAGCGACTATTCTGCTGGTGGTCTTCACCTTACCTAGATGTCCTGCCATGCTAGACTCATGGGCTACCCTAAGTACTTGAGATCTGTATCTCTGGGGTATGACCACTTGCCAATACCTCTTACCCTCTGGAGTGATAAACTCCCTATGAATTATCTCATTCCTCCGAACGAATCTTGAGCTGCCTCCACCCTTGCAGTGTCTAATTGTGCCGGACGCGATTTTTTCAATAACAGTTTTGATGGATTCCTCACGTTCTTGTTCTCGTTTGAATTCATCACGCGAAATTCCCAAGATCGATTCAGGGACTATTAATTTCTGAAACGTGTTTTTCTCATCTGGTTTGTGCTCGCGTTTTGACTGCCTGGGCCAAAGGTATCCTGAAATCTGCCATGGTTGGAAGATGGGAACCTTCAACATTACCGATTGTTAGATCGTAAATAGGGTTTTACATACAAAGGGCATCTACAGTTCTGGTTAGGAAAGGTGTTTTTACCATGATCCTTGCTATGGGAATGTGACCGATCGTCTGATCGAGTAGCATACATGGGGACTCCCACCCGAGCATTTGGTTATCCTGCACGAGACTACGTTTGATCACCACACCCGTGCAACCAGTGTCATGTAATGCTACAACTTCTCGACCGTTCACGAAACCTCACGCGGTTGGTACTCGTGCTTTGGGGAAAAGACATGTGCCAAGTGTATGAATACCTGGTTGTACCTGCACCAGATTATCAGATATAATTTTACTCTGTATAGCCACGGCTACCTTATGCACAAGTCCCTTTCTTTTAGGACATTTTGTTTGAACATGACCCCATTCCTTACACAAGAAACATTGTATACCCTGACGACCTGTATCCCTAACTGACCTACTTGCCTCAGCTGATTTCACAAGCTCCCAAGGCATCGGTCTCGTAGACTGGTTTCCAGACTTAAAATCTTTTGAAACCACATTCTGGGTTCCCCCATGAGCCTCGGCTTAGAAATCAGCTTGTTTAGCCATATCCTATACATTCTTTTTCAGAAAATGACTTAGTTCCCACCCAACTGTGTTCAACAATTAATCTCTGAGCAAGAAATCAGTCAACCCTTCAAACGTTTTCACCAAATAGTTCTAAGGCAAAACCAAGTTATTTCTTTGCCTAATTCTGTGACAGATATATTATCATATTTCAAACAGAGTTAAACTTTTTTCAGTACAATGCTTACAGTTACATTTATTGGTAGGAGTTTAGAATGGTGGTGTGAGACTGTGTTCTCTGCATGGATTTTGTAAAGGAATCATAAGCAAGACATCAATGGACTATTTTCCCAAACGGTAATAATTGGCAGTTTCGTAGTATGGTACGTAGAATTTTGAAAGTTTTTTGTCCACTAAACCTACCATTGGGCTGAAAGTAATCAATGACCCTCCATTTTGAATCCAAATTTGTATCCTGATGTTAAAATTGCTTAAAAAATAAAATAATACTAACACTCATTCAATGTGAATGCTTGAGAGATAGAAGATAAGATTACTTCCTGAAGTTTGAAAGGAATATACCTTAACCAGTGAGTAACTTTTGAATATCCATATGAACCGCAATCTGCCATGTTGAATCTGGCCACCAGCTGAACAGATTTTCACATCACAAAATAATCCTTTGCTTTGCATTGAATGAGAAAAATAATGTCAAAGGTTCATAAAAAGTGACTTAATGTAGATTTTTGGCTAAAAATATTTCTTTCATGATGAACAGATTTTCCTGGATTTAAACTGCTGCCCTCAGTGCACCTGTGATGTATTGAGTATTTGAATGGCTTTATGGTCATGGATGTGTATTTAATTTTTGACTAGAAAATTTTGCTTGTCCAGTCATCAGACACCTCACTGTATGGGGATGGAAATCAGACTGAGTTGCATCCTCTCACCACTCTACCATCACATCCTGTGCAGGAATGGGTGTCTGCCGACTGTGTTCAGACTAAAGATGGTAATTGCATCATTATCCTCCAGTTCCCTATTATTCTTGTGAATCGTTTTGGGATATGGAGCCCTCCACCTCAAGGGAATTGGTCTTTTATGCTTTCATGAACTGCTGAACCTAGAGTAGAGCAATTGTTGGCCTGGAAGTGTGGTAACATGAATCATCCTTAGGAGCCTTCTGCAAAGATCTTTAAACATTTGCAGCCTCCATCCAATCCACAGCCTCAGTTTAAATCTCTACAGGTGTGGCTGGGCATTGCTTGTCCCTTGGGGTTGGAGGGGGTGGGTGATGCAGAAACTTTTGGCACCTTTGCCCATAACTCATCATAGTGAGTAGGGTCTCTGTGTACTAAAGTTACAGTAGGAAGACCAGACCACTTGTCTTTCCTAGATGGTATAGATGATGCTATTCCTCCAGCATTCTGGCTGAAGCCACTTGACAAGGAGCTAATGCAACAGTATCAAGGAGGCACGCATGCTTCTTTCTGCATTGAGGTCTGGAACCTCTTCCACTGGGTAGCTTTGGAGAACATCACCTACCAAGTTAACCACATTCTGGGAGAGAAAATTGTATTAGCGAACAGTCTGTCCACAGTAGGCAAAACAGTCCTTATGGAATGGTGTAGACATTGTGTGGTAGGTTGCCAGTTGCCACTTGGATCATTCAGACCAGGAGAGATTCTGCATCTAAGGTCTATGATGCCAAGTGGAGAATCTTATTTGATTGGTGCAGTAATACATTGATTCTAGCTGTGAAATCTGTTGCTGATTTCCTTTAGTTTCTTTTGAGAACAAAGGATGTTCAGTATTAACTGTCATGGGCTATAGAACTGCCATTTCCAATGCACATTTAAATTCTCGTAGCCACTACAGTCGGTATGTGTTCACATAAATGCCATGGACTGAGAAAAGTCTGAAACAAAATATTTTTCAGAAATACATATCCCAGACAAGTGCCCAGTTTCTGTTGTGACTGATTATAAACTAGGTAACAATAAAAAGCAAAACCAGCTAGTTTTGTAAAACTGAAATAATTCTGTAAGTTATAATACGAAAATTTAAGAGGAACTTACAGTATTATGAACTGAATCCCAAATAGTCCTTACAAGTTTTACGCTAGTCTAAAAAAAATTGAGTGTTTTGAATAAATTCCAGGTCCTCATATGTACTGATGTGCCAGCAGTTTTGATGTATCACAATAGCATTATCCAGAACTCCTTTGAATAAATTCACAATAATCCCAGAATAATAATTTCATTCAGAGTCAAAGAGCACTTTGTAATCCGATGAATAATCCAAACAAATGATTTCCGCTCAAATTAGATCTAAACACAATGTTAAACACATCTACAGACTGAAATTAAAACAAGGACATAGGAAGTAAGAATCGTAGGAATAAACTAACTGATCAACTCTTGCTCTTATATACACACTATGGCTGTATTATGACTCTTAAGTCGCAATGTATTCTATATGGTAATACCCAAATGTCACAACAGAACCCACATAACTGAAACCGCTAATGGGAAATTACCCCAAACTTGTCAACAGGTTCATTATTACCATTAATTTTAAACATTGTCAACACTTATTTATAGCTTATATGCAATCTACAGAGATGCACCGAAAGTGAAAATACCATATATACATTGCAGTGGATTTTATCTCTGAATTGAAATATATATACCTTACATTGTTCTTTAATGTGGAACAGTTTGACCTTTTACAAAATGTATCTCTAATTGATGTTGTACCTTTTAGAGTAATATAAAATTGGAACCAACTTTTTACAGACTTTGATTTAATGAATTTCCAAACATGACATATTTTACTAGTCCCCAGAGGTTCATTATAAGCTTTTTACACCTGCTTGATATAGTGATCAGTCTGTACATGCAAGTAGTATGGGTGTAATGTCTTTGAACTTCCCATAGTCTTAATGTTTATCATGCCACTATGGTGGGGTGATGAGTGATTTTTATACAAGTTTTAAACAACTCCCAGGTTGGATGGCCCATATGTCTGAGAAATGACCAGTGACTCAAGTGTCACCAAATATTAGATTTGAACATCTGAATGGCTCCACAGGATCTTTCCACACCCTGATCTGCATTACAGCATATAAACTGTTCGAGCTCCTTACCCTAAAATGATAAATACAGCACATGAAAAGAAAAATATTTATTTGCAACTAACATATTTCCTGGGGACTATCATTACCCACTTAAGGACTTCGCCCAAGGGTTATAGCTTGACAACTATTGTGATCACTACCCTATAACTGTGTTCATACTCAGTAGGCATAAAATGACAAATCCACAGATAACATTTGCAATCCTACCCTCGCCATGAGATAAAACATCAAGCTCATAACAGGCAAGCAGGGGACAATTCTAGATCAGCCTTTTTTTGTCTGACTTGAGTATGACAAGGCATTAGTTATCACTAAACATTAGTAGTATCATCAATGTTAACATTCTGAAATTCTGTGTCAAATCTCTCCAAGTCACTTGAGGGGTTGGTGGGCAGGGTGTACATCAATCAGAGCAAGGGTCCTGGGTAAGATAATGTGTGCAGAACTTTTTCTAACTTTCAATCTGTTTTTTAGGTATGAAGAAACTAAGAAAAGTAGAAGATAGAAAGAAAAAAGAAACAGCTCCATCAGGACCATTAGATGTTCACTCCATTATGAACAAAGCTTTTGAGATGCGGCGAAAGGCACTTGAGGATAGTGACAGTGAACAGGGAGGATCATCAGATGAAAATGACTGGGAAGATGATAGCTGAAATTGATGAAGACACAAATCTATGAAAAAATTTTTGCCACAAATTTGAAAATGCTTTTGCAAATGAGATGGATTTAGCATTTTTTGTGCAGAATAAATTATTTACAAGTATGCTTTGATTGAATATGTGTGGATCACAGACGATTTTAAGATTATCATGCAACCTGGCCATCTTGTATGCTGTTTTGTATTTTAACTGTATGAATTTTATGGTGACAGAATAGGTTTGAAGGATTTAATGGTATTTAAAGTGGCCATGGGATTTTATTCTTTATATGCAAAGAGGACATATAAAAATGGTTATTAGTTAATAATATCCGAGTATGCAGTACAAGATTGCAGTATATCTGACATTTTTAAAATTGTGTATATATGTAATTTTTTTGTGCCTGTATATGCTAACACACAATACAGCCCAAAAAATGTATGTGGTTATGTTCAGATCCAGCCTTGTTTTGTTAAACCAACACAGCAGAAAAAAGCCACTTATTCACTCGTCCTAACAGGAACAACTAATGCCTACATGATCTCTCATCCAGCAGGACCAGTAGCAATTTAAAACTTGTGGAGCCCTGAAATGGGATTCATTAGAGAAAATTATATACATCACCACCCTGGAAGAGTATTCTTTCTTGCCTGTGGTGAAATATACCCGAAAGCTAAAAGCACATCACTGCGGATACTCGGTCTTTATTCATTAGCTCAGAACAGCTGGGTCAAAAACCTAATTTTACAAATGTTATTACTGCAGCCATCTACTATTACAACACCAACATGTTTGTTATATTGTTGTATTGTCTTAGCCTTGTTCTTTTAATTGGCTACTTTAAAAAGTGAATGAGAAGACTGAATGGTAAGGGTTGAAAAAGTCTTAATCAAGAATCACAGATCATTGCCAGCACACAAATTAACTTTGGATCCAAACCTGAGAATGGTATATGTAATACTGGACATTCTGTAACTTGTGTCAGTATGGCCCTAAAATCTAAAAATATTCACATCTCAAACTCAGCCAGACTCCGCTAAATCCAGAGTTCTATCTTACAAACCACCAACCAGTCAGAGCTTGGAATCTTTAGATCAGTCCTAGTTTGAGTGTCAGAATGTTTTGTAATCACTGTGCTGTGACAATTCAATACACGACACCCAAGTCTGACACGTGTACTTACCTTTAATTGTAATAGTATTTATCATTAAGACATTAAGCCTTGGAAGCATCACAAGCTTTTCTTCATAGTATACTCTATTTACCAGTGCTGTAAATTAAGTGTGAGAAAATTATCAGTGAGTACTGTTTCTCCAGGCTGAATTATACAACCGAATTTACAGCATTGTGGTAGTGGAGTTGTTCTACCATGGGGAGGTAACCCCATGTGTATTGAATGGGTATTGAATGTTCCAGCATAGGCCAGGAATTTTCCCTGTGACCACTCAAGCCTGTGGTAAGGATTGGTTGTTACTGGTGCTGTTGCTCTTGTGCATCTTCCAACTCAATTTTTAAACAAGGCCAAAGGAGAGACAAAAAAGCACCAGCTCATGCCCATTTGGGCTTTAACCTGCAATATTTAGCTTCCTAGCTGTTCTGTCTTGTCCAACCGTAAAAGTCCATTTCTCCATTGATGATTACACTAAACAGGGCAACAACATGTGCTTTTTTATGAGGCTATCGAACTTCACTGAGCCTGTTATATTTTATACCTTGTTTATTCAAGCAGTATTAGGATTGATTGTTGCATCAGTCCTGAAACTTTTGTTAATTAGGACATTGGTCGCTAAATTTGTTAGAAATGTTAAAGACCCTTGTATTTAGATTGTATTGTTTTTATTTGAAGAGATTTATCAACTATCCATGACAATTTGATAAGTTGAAAAAGGCATTGTTATTTGAGAAAGGTGAATGCAAGCATATTAGTCTGTGATAGGAAAATTGTGTCAGTTCAGCAAGCATGTTTCCTTTCTTCTGTTCTGGTTTGTTCAAGTGCTGGTATATTATCATCACTGGCACACTAAAAGAACATAACATTGAATAACAGCATGCTTTAAACATTGAACAGAAAATGGAGATTTCTTATGAAACATCTGGAAATTTTCTATTAGATGACCTTATGTTATAAGGAAATGAAGAACATGTCTGTAAAACCTAAACTGCATAAAATGGGAGACTGATCATAACTTTTGTAAATTGGCATTTTAAAACATCATCAGAACACTTTTCATCATCATCTTGGTTCAGACAAGCTTCCATTATAATTGAGAAAGTTACCAAAGATGTTGAAATTGGCCAATTAGTATTATTCATTGAATTTATTCATATGATTTCATTGTTAGCTACTTCATTGATCCATGTATAATGTGCAGTGTATTGAGAATAAGATAGGTGTTTATCTACCTTTACATAATTCTACTGATGATTTCAGGTGAAGAGTTAGAATGATCTGCATTACGGGGGGGGGGGGGATTACTGTATATGGATCAGTGCAATTTGTATGACAAATTATTTCAACAATTCTGAAATAATTAAGTATTTGTTACTACACATCATGGCATGGTCCAACTGAAATAGTGTTTGGAATTTTCTTAATCTATGTTGTTATTTAAAAGTCATAATAGGGTTCCTTTCATGGAATTTCTGAATTTCTTATCAACCAGTAGTAAACTTTATGGTCTGCATCTTGTAAATTTTTGGAAAGTTTCCATCAGTTTTTGACTTGGTGGTTCATGAAAAGATGTGTTGATAAGTACTCACACTTGAATTTGAAATCAAATCACTAAACTGTGACAGATTGTGAGAGGGGTGTGGGGTCATCAAACCTTTTTAAAACTAATATTCAACAGGACCTTTACAGGTAAAATAAACAATCACTTTGCATATTCCAACTCTGGTAATAGTACAAAATATCATAGAGCCACTTCAGCTTAAATCTGCTAGGGCATGTATGTTATTTTTTTCAACAAAAAATACTTGGTTTGCTCTGCATTTCAAATCATTTCAGACATAAAATTTGATGCATCAGTGGATACCTTTTTTCTCTTTTCATGTTCTTTACTAACTTCTTGTCAGCAAGGTTTCATTGTATTATTGTTTTAGGAAACCATATTTGATATAATTTTTTACACCATAAATGATAATTATTGTTTCCAAATCACAAACAATAATATTGTATAAAAAAAAAAATTCTCAGAGTGATCATGTATGAAATCATGAAGGACCCAACGTTGAGGACTCCAACTCACATACATTACAGTACATTACACTACAGCATTAAATTTACATCCATTGAACATAACTGTGCAAAGAGATTAATGCACCTGTACAGTATGTTGTTTGCTTGAACAGAAGAGTATGACCCAGACATAGGTATCCTCTTGTCTCACCTTTATTTTTATACATAATAATCTAAATCAAAATTCTGCCCTGAAAGGGCTTAAATGCACACAAGTGAGTATACATCATTAGCTTAATGGAGACTATTTCATCAGGATATGCAAAATGTTTTAGCATGCAATTCTTTGTTAAGTGAAGCAAAATCTACAACTCCACCAAAGATTTATACTTTTGCCCAGCATAGTACCTACTATATATTCAAAGATTTCAAAGTTCTGTCTGCATATACACAGGTGTCACATTTGTAAATGAAATGAACAAGAGTTATCCCTGGCATATGCTGTACTGTATTCATAAACATACATCATTAAATGAAACAAAGAGTGTTAATAGATACCAAGCAGAACATGTCCAAAAACAGTAGTTAATGATTTAGGATTGCAGTGGTATTAAGTTAAAATCTTGAGATTGCAGGCATGAACTTTTTTTCATAAAGTATTCAGACAATCTTTACATATTTATACAAACAAAAATCAAATAACAGAATACAGATTCTAGTTCTTTAAGCTATAATTGTTTCCCTAATTGTTTTCACATGCAAGGGGTTTTGATTTGTATAACACAACACTTATGTGCACAGAATCATAAAATTGATGTGGAAAAAAGAAGGCAATGACATGCTTGTGATAATGGAGTCTATTTCATCAAGATGTGCAGGATTTTTACACAAATAGCAGTAATTATTAATAGTACTTCATCCAGATTTAGCTCCAAGAGATGCTGGTATGTATTATTTTGACATGAATGGAAGGATTGATGCCTGCTGATTTAGATGTATAAAAAGGTCATAGTGTAGTCATAATTTCAGTTTAATATATGTCATAGTGAAAATAGCTTGCATCTTTTCGTAAACACTTTAATCAAAATTCTTAAAGATGCTTAATAATGTCAGGAAACAGGTGAAGTATGGAACAGATCTTTGGTTAACAACATCATAGCTTATATGGTTTTTGTGCAGTATTTGTATATATAATTTAATTATCAAACACTTTCAATTTAAAGTTTTAGACTAAAGTTGTATGAAAAATTACAAGTTTTTATCAGTCATAAAACAAATTATGTTTGGGAAATTTTATGACTAACATAATTATTTAATTTTGATGCATCAGCTGTTTATGAAAAATTAAAGGGGATGACAATTTATACCATTTACAGTAATATTTTAACAGATTGCTATAAGAAGTATTCCAGCTATTATTATTTTCCTTATATGCTTCAGACGAATCTCCATCAGACCACACAGTGGACTTTCAAGTCCAAATATTAACTGACTTTTAGAATCAAGATGTGCAATGGTGTTAGATAGGTTTGACTTGAGTGTACGTAGCAAATTTTTAAAGTGTAAGCTAGAATACAAAATTTCAGACATATTGGTGAAATTTAACCCAGGACCAAGCATAACTATATTTAATATTATTGAAAATCATGTCATGTGAAATGTAGATGTCACTTACTTTCAGTGAACTTTTTGTATCCTAAGAAACCCCACATACTGTTAAGACCAAATTTAGGCTTGTGTGTTGTGTGTTTTTACAGTACAGCAACAAATGGAAGGTTATATTATGCCAAAGGCAAACAGAGATGAGTGTTTTGACCAAAGACACCATGGTAACCAATCCCTGTCATGACCTTAATTACCAAGCCATCACAATTATCTCTGTTACACTGTAGATCAGGCATGTGTAACCTATGGTCTGCAGCCCACCCCCCACCCCCGTTACATTGACATCATACAGGTACAATTAAAAATCACAACCTTGAGGAAGTGCATGCACATGCCTGATGTAGATTGTAATATGCAAACCTTATTCTGAAGCAGTTTTCACATGCATTATTAGGTAAAGAGGATTTGAAAAAAATTGGCATGTACTTCCAGCGAATAAGATGAATATAATTTATATATAATTTTGTTTTATTTAATTATATGTCTTATTCTTTTTCAGTTTACTTCATTCAGGATCATAATTTATGTATTTTTCTCCCTGACTGGAATAACTGATTTTGTATTTCAAAAAAATGTATTCAGGGAAAAATAGAAGTTTTGTCTCAATTCATATTATTGAAATTACTTCTGTTATTTTATGTTTATTGATTTGCAGAAAAGTATTTGTATGGGTAGGGTTTATCAGCATGTCAGCACAATACTAGCCATATCATGCTGATTAACTCATTAACCCCTGGAGGTTTTTGTTGTTTTTGCCACAATACTAGCTATATCATGCTGATTAACTCATTAACCCCAGGAGGTTTTTGTTGTTTTTGCCTGAAATGTGAGTAGGAAACACATGTTGTGGGTTATTTCTGAATACATCCTAATGCATCAACTTAAGGTGATTTTTCCAATAACCTAAGGCCTAGTTGTGTTAAATACAAAAGGGTAAACGTTGAATTTTTTTCCGTATCGAGACCACTCTTTATTCCAAATGCTCATCTTATCCTTCTTTTTGCAAAGCTTCATCTGTCTGTTTGCAGTTCATACCAGTCTGCCTTATATCTGAGACCAAAAAGTCTAAAATCCTGACATAAAATCGGATTCCAACCATGGGCAAATTTTGGGCGGAAACAAATCAGGTCTAAAAGAGGTTTTTCCCTCGGTATTTTGTAGTGCAACTTGAAATTCCAGATTATTTGGTATCATTGCAGAGCTACATATGTCTGCCACTTTACATGACTTTGACGTTACAGAGCTTAGCAGTAGGCTACTACCTCCTGCCATGTAAACTCGGCACCAGGGGTTAATGTGTTAAAAGTCATGGTCTGCAAATGTTAAACTACAAAAATTGCAACAAAAACATAATTTAGGAAAATAAATCCTTCCAAATAAATGAAAACATGATAACAGGGTAAAAATAAAAGGTAAAGATGTTAAAATTCTCTTACTAGTATATAATATGAACAAAATTGGTAATAATTATTAAATCTTTTAACAATTTTGTCAGAATTGTTTTTATAGATTGCGCTCTTTGAAAAAAAAAATTCTCTTGTAGTACTTCATCATAAAGCTTGTGTCTCACATGGGTTGCTAAGTAGTATCATAATGAATGTAAGACTTCTATTAGAATCTACTGTAATGCTTTGTCAGGACTTTAGGGATCTTACCATACAGACATTATTTCAAAACATATTTTTTAAATTGTATAATCAGTTATATTGATTTTAGAAGTCATATAATGTACAATATTTGTATCAGTGTCATTTGTAAGCAGTGAATTGTGTATATTCAAAAGGGAAATGGCTGCTGAAGGTAATAACTATATATGTAAACCTATGCTAATAAATACATGTAACAGAATGCATGCCATTTTTTAGTAATAATTAAATAAACTGTATTTTCAGTTTATTCCATATCTGGCTTAAGTATAATATAATTGTCTCATATGACAAACTTGATAAGTTATGTTGGGTAGAAACTTTGAGAGAAATAAGGGTATTGTATCAATCATTAAAATGATAATTTTTGAAAAAATATTTTATGAATATCATTGGTGATATGTCTGTTTTTTACATAATAGAAAAACTTGATCAGATCCAGGAAGATACAGTACCATCATTTATTGCTAGCATTTGTCTTCATCAGCAAACCTTTGTTCATATTTAGCATTTGATAACAGTGTTTGCATGGTGTTGAAGATAAAGGCATAACGCAGAATTCTCTTAAAATATCGTAGGTATAGTTGCTTGGCAATTCATCCAAATTAGGTATTTTTTGATTGCATGGAATTGGTCCAAATTTACATTTTTCATTTAAAATTATACAGTACAATATGCAAGTTTATTTTAAGTAATGTAATGTTTGATATCGCATTACAGAGAGGAAAACAAATTGTGTTGATAGCTATCATAAGAAATTACTGTTTTACAAAGCATTTTGTTATTTTAAAAAATGATGTGAACATTGGAAAAAGTAATGACCTCAGACCACATAGGTAAGTCTAGTTTTTAAAAATATGCATTGTTAGTAAGGACTATTTCATTAAAACATACGTGGGACCCAGGAAAGGCACTTTTAAAGTGGGGTACTCAGCCATAGATGTAATTTAGTATTTTCTTATAATTTTAACATGAAGTCTGTGAAATCAAAGTACCCTGGCATATTTTGTTTAACTGCCTTTCCTGGGTAGCATGTATGTTTAAATGGAACAGCGCTAAGGACACATCTCTCTTATCGGTAGACTACTCTCCACCCTGCCAGTTTTTTTTTGGTTTTTTTCAAGAAGCTTAAGATGGCAATGGGTGTAAACTGTTAAGTGGTATGTTGTGTGTCCCTTGTTCAAGCACTTTATTCCAAACACTTTTGCATGATGTAACCTAATTGTGTTGCTGTACCATATAAAAAAACAAACAAGACCAAACATTCTATACACAGTTGTAGTCACCAGGGTGTCCATACAGATATGACCTCAAATTTCAGACTTTTTTTTATGCAGTTAAGGAGTAAAATCCACATTTAAAGGAAACCCGTTGAAGTATCACATGAAATCCAGTTATTATTTTCGTGGAATTTTCCTGTAATTCATCCCTCCAGCTTTTGAAATATTAGCAGCATTTTGAACATAAAATTTGGCAGCAGATGTGTAAATTAGATGTGGTAAGTTTAACAATTTAAATTTCAGCCATGAACAAATCTACTTTTTTATTGTCTGTCTGTATACATCTTCATTTAAGGCAAAAAATTGGTTTTATGAGGAAAAATCTCAACATATGGTCATCTGGAAGCACTCAATAATTACAATGCAGTATTTCACCAATCTTAAACTCTTCCTAAATTTTTGCAAATTTTGAATTTAAGAAAGCCTTATCCATTGTTAAATCCACTGCACATTTCATCCCATGTTCAATATGGATCACCTGGAATTCTAGTGGCAATACTTTGTCATTACTGAACAGTCTTTTCAGAGATACCTAATTTTATTTTTTTATAGGATTTGTTTATCTGGCATAACATATTTAGTAACATAGATTATCTTTCTTACTCTGCTTTTGCTTTGATTGGATAAATTGCCAGATGTCATCTTTGCTAAAATATTGTAGCGGCCTGTAATGTAAGATTCCATGGGCTCATGTGACAAGTAAGAGTGGATCTCCAATGTCACTCCACCTGTGGTGTTATAGAAAGGATGACCTCAGAAACTGTGACTACGGAGGACAAAATGCAAGTTTTCTGTTTAAAGACAATCATGCCAGATTATGCATTACACACTACTTTTGGTGCCATTGTGAAATCAGCTGTATTCAAATATTGGAATTTTATTTGCTGTTTCCCCAAAATCAGGTGTACCAAATTGCCTGTCCTTGTTTTTTTCTGTGCAAAATTTCATTTTGTATAACAGTGTTGGCACTGAATATTATCAGCGTAAATAGATCTGAATATGTGTGTTTATATTTTATACTTTTTTAAAATCATGTTCATTGAAATTACATTGGCCTCTACTCTAATGAACTATATGCCTGCTTTTTGTTGAACTTTTATTTGCAGTTTCTTTTGAGCTCCGTCAAATGTTGTAATAGAAGTAGAAAAGCCAAATATTTGCAAGAAATAAGCAACAAAACAATTTCTGATATTTGATTTTGGTTTATGCAAGGATTTCTCAACCACATAAAAAGGGTCATGTTTATAAATTTTCTGATGTTGATAAATACTTTTATTTACCTCGTCAAAAGTAAATAATTGCATGATGCTTAAGCAGAACAGTCTTGTTCGTTGCCGTACAGTAATTTTAATTTAGAAACTCAGGCAAAAATGCACTTATTCCACTATAATAAAGATAACACACACTTCATTAAATACATTTTGATAGACAAATTCATAGCTGTATTTTTAAACATGCCTGGTGTTAAGTATTTTGTGTAACAGATGAGGATGCAGTATTTCATATTAACATGTTGCTGAGGATGAGTCTTATTTTAATTGATCTTAATTTAAAGAAAGATGAATTTTGATGAAATCCTTCATTTTATGTTTTTGGTTCCATAACAAAGCAAAGGAAATTGATCTGACTAGAGAACAACTCAAAACCAATTACATCTTGTGCTTTATTGAATTCTGTTGCCTTGGTTTAATTGTTTCACATTACCACAGATGATAAATTTGCCAAATATTTTGTCAGTGCAACAAAATATATAGAAGTGCAAGTATGCAGAATGTATATGTTGAGTTTGTAAATTGCTACAAGGAGGAGAGAGCAGCAACTTGTGTCTAGATTGTGAACTTTGCTGTATGTATCAGTGCTACTACATTTTGTTTAGGTAGGGTTATATTTGCTGCATAAATCGATTATCACCAGCGTAACCATTATTAAAGAAAGTTGTTTCCCTCCCTCCCTCCCCCTTTCACAGACACACACAAGACATAGTCTTGTAGCCTTTTTAAGCCAGCATAAATGGTTTCCAGTAATTTTGTTGGATGAAATAAATGCCACATGTACACTGCTAGACAATGGTATTTGTCTTTTGGTGACTTTCTGCATATCTCCAGGTTAAAGCGGAGACATGTATTTGAGAAAGATGTAAAGTGGAATTAAAGATAAAATGGAGTAAGTTAAAAAAAATGTCTTTTTTCAGTTAAACCACCCCAATTGCCCAATTGAAATGGGCAGTGAGATTAATACTGTTTGTTTACTGAATATGTGCATCAGAAACTAAGAGTCTTCATAAAAACAAACTCAGAAAGGAAGTACCAGTCATGCCTGACAAATAGACACAAAGACAGGGAGAAAATAGAAAAATGTTGAGCGTATGACAAAGACCAAAATCATCATTATTTAATGGTACAGGTATTCAGCTATGCCTTGAAATAGAACACCATAATACACTTCTTTGATTTGAAATAGAACACCAAAACACACTTCCTTGATGTGGAATAGAAAACCACAGTACACTTCCTTGATTTGGAATAGAACACCACAGTGCACTTCCTTGATTTGGAATAGAACACCACAGTACACTTCCTTGATTTGAAATAGAACACCACAGTTCTCTTGTCAGCTTTGAAATTCAATTCCACAATACACTTCATTGATTTGGAATAGAACACCACAATACACTTCTTTGAATTGAAATAGAACACCACAATAGACTTCTTTGATTTGTTATAGAACACCACAGTATACTTCTTTGATTTCAAATAGAATACCACAATACACTTTTCCAATTTGAAATAGAAAACCACAATGCAAGTCCTTGATTTGAAATAGATCACCACAATACAAGTACTTGATTTGAAATGGAACACCACAATAGACTTTGATTTGAAATGGAACACCATGATATACTTCTTTAATTTGAAATAGAACACCACAATACACTTCTTTGATTTGAAATAGAATACCACAATACACTTCTTTGATTTGAAATAGAACACCACAGTACACTTCTCTGATTTTAAATAGATTACCACAATACGCTTCCTTGATTTGGAATAGAACACCACAATACACTTCTTTGATTTGAGATAGAGCATCACAATTCTCTTGTCAGCTTTGAAATAGAATTCCACAATTCACTTCTTTGATTTGGAATAGAACACCACAATACACTTCTTTGATTTGAAATAGAACACCACAATACACTTCTCTGATTTGAAATAGAATACCACAATACACTTCCTTGATTTAGAATAGAACACCACAATACACTTCTTTGATTTGAGAGATTCACAATTCTCTTTTCAGCTTTGAAATAGAATTCCACAATACACTTATCAGCATTGAATAGAATTTCACAATTCATATGATGACCTGGAAATAGAACTCCATAATACACATGTTAACCTTTTAATACAACTCTGCAATATTTTTTTGCCTTTCAATAAAACTCTGCAGTACATTTTGCTGTTTTCAAATAATACTACAATACACATCTGTACTTGAAATAGAACTCTATAATGCTCTTCCCTGCCGTGAAATAGAATTCTACAATAACATTATTGCCTTGAAATGGAACTCTGCAATATACTTTTCTACCATGAAACTGAACTCTATGGTATACTTCTTTGCCTTGAAATTGAATTATTTAGTACACTTCAATGTTTTGAAGAGAAAAAAAACTGCAGACATTTCTCTGCCATGAAATGGAGTTCTACAGTACAATTCTCTGCTGTGAAATATGACTCCACATTAAATTTATCAGTATCACGTGAAACCATGCTATATTGGCTCTTTTGTAAAAGTCTGAAGCCTAATTGAAGTTAAAAATCAAAACCTATGTCACCTTTGTTGCTAAAATGTAGAAAATTCATGAATAGGTGAAGCCCATCCTCTATGTAGGTCCAACATTTTGGATCTGTCACATGATAATCTAGTTGCCATACAGCCCAATAAAAGAACTTGTTTTGAATTGGATTAGCGAAGTTTATGCCCAAATTAAGTATTGGCATTTTGGAAATCAAACATGACTTAATAAAACAAAATCGTTCCCAATTATTCAGTTAGATAAAAGCAGCTACCAGATAAATGTTTGCAATATAAAGGCAACTGACATTGCCTTCACTTGGTCAGAAATGTTCATCCCTTCCAAAACTTGAAGTTTTTTTTTCTCCGTTTTTTTATACCTAAGAAGTGGTTGGCATATATAATTCAGTTTGTAATCCCTTTCCAAATTGTAGCTTTTATATTAGCACATGTATTAACTCCAATCTTGAGTGGTGATATGACGTAAGAGGGGAGGGTCTGGCTTGCACCAACATTTAGCTGCTGTAACCAACTCTCCAAGGTTTATTCCACATTGCCTGAAAATCATGCCAAGGCTCAGATGCCATTACCACCTATTCATATTGGTATTAAAGTTTGTCACGCTTAAAAACTGGAACACTGTTGTCTACTTTTGTGAGTTAATTCAGTGTTGATTAAAAATCATGCCCCCTCAAAAAAATGCCATATAATAAAAGATAGGGCTCAAGGCTATTTCAAAAGTTGATGTATTTAAAATTATGTAGAAATTTCAGTATTCAGCTGTTCTTTTGGTGAAAAAGAGTCTCGTTAAAATAAATATTGGAAATAAAAATCTAAAGGATCTTTATTTTGATGAATCCTTTGATCAGTAAATGATCAAGTTGATATTAGCAGGTCAGATTTAAGACATAAATATCTTTTTTTTAAAATCTGGATAGATTGAGCAAGATTTGCAAGATTGGTTGAATAAAAAGTAAGTCCAACATATGCATGCCATTTACAGATAGGTACTACAAGGCACAATTATCATAATGCTAGTGGAATTAGTAACTGACAACAAAAATACATTTTGTTGAATCATCTCATACATTTTGGACACCATGAAATATTTTTAGTTTACTCGTAATTTCTTTTGATATGAATGAATATAATGAACAAATATGAGTCACTACTGTGACTATAAATGACTTGTTTTCAAGGCATACATGCCTGTTACCTGTTAGATCAGTAGTGAATAAGTTCAAGTACAGAAAGCTAAATAATTTTGCATTTTTAGTGAAATTAGATGAAATCTGGATGTGGGATAGTGAAACTAGGTAAATGCATTAGCAGGTCCAAGGTTAAACAACTTAGTGAAAATGCAAAATGAGATACAGTAAATTGTGATTATGTAGAGTTTAACTATTAAACATTCTCATTCAGGGTTGGTACTTATTCAGAACAATTCTGTTAAATCTGTATACTTTGTACATCAATTTTTTTGTAATAAATAACTCTGCAAGTAAGTATAGTTCAGTTATGAAAACTCAAAAGTGTATTGAGTTTGTTACCTGCATCTGGCTCCTGCATAAACTATTGTACAAGGTGAATTGTATGTATTGGCGTATAGAGTATACTGTACATGCATGCATGCGTGAGTGTGTTCGTATGAGTGTGAGAGAGAGAGAGAGAGAGGTCAGTTATATTTGTATAAGAGGTGACCCCAGTATGAGGTGTAAAATATATTGTAATGCCCATTTAGTATAATATTTAGAACCTTATGATTGTAAAGACAGCTATATCTAGTATATGTATGTAAACGTAATGTTTTTTTACAAAGTTTTACATAATGTGTTGTCAGAGATTGATTGGAGCCAAATATCTAAACTTATATATTTGAACTAAGGTACTTCAAAGTTTTTTTCCTAGTCTCTGTAAAGGACAGAAACTTTATCATCCCGCCATATATAGGAAAAAATCAAGGAGCAGATTAGAGCAAAATTATTTTTTGCCCAGCAAAATGAGGGTCTCGAATTTGTTTGAAAAAAATCAATCTGAGTTGCCCCCACTGAATAAATTAATGGTAGTGTTTGGTGCACAAATTGTTCTTGAAAATTAGTTTGTATGCATCTTGGCTTGATTGTGCTTGACCTTACAGGGAACAGCAAGTTAAAATGGCTTCTTGGTACAAATCTGTGTTCATTTACAAGACAGGACACAAGACTACAGAAATGTTACCATGCTTAAACTTAAGCTCTGCTCAAACTTCTGACATCAGATTGACTAATATCACCACCTAATCGGACGTCACAGTTTTGGGCAGAAACTAGGCATATAATTCATAAAACTTAAAAGACTGATTTGGAGAATTTTGCTTTAAAAAATCTGGATAGATTGAGCAAGATATTCAAGATGATACCATAATTCTTATGGAATTGATAAAACATACAAGACCGAGATGGAGAATTTGCCTAAGTCAGAACATTGCATGGAGTCTTCACTGGAAAACTTATTATGGTGTCAATATGTGCTGTGGTATTGTGTGTATATATATATATATATATATATATATATATATATATATATATATATATATATATGTATGTGTGTATATATATATATATATATATATATATATATATATATATATATATATATATATATATATATATTGAAAACTTTCCCTGTGGTGTCTAGCAAGATAAAAGTCTTCGTTCCTAACAAGATGAAAGAGAAGAGATAAAAGCTCTTAAACGTACATGTTGGTCTATAAATAGTGTTCACACCAATTTGCATCATTTCTTATAATGGGTTCTGATTAAAATCTCAGTCATTTATTTGAGACATTTCATGAATACCATGCTAGGTAGATACATGTACTTATATAATTTCATACTTTATCACTCGTTTCTTAAACATTTATAAGAGAGTTGAAAACTATGCCACATTGTAGTGTCACCTAGCGATTGCTTCATCTTGGTGTTATACTGGGTAAATAATTTACACTGCTAGTTACAGGTTGACCCAGACTGTCTAATTTCCCATTTGTGTACTTGGTAACTGTATGTTGTTATTTTATTATTGCTTTAAAATATCAGTGACATATTAATCTTTTGTTCTTCCCAAAACATGTAGTACATCTGTAAACAATATGACCCAGTATACAACAACTGGAGCAGCCTGATAACCAATATTTTAAACACATAATTCTTCATTAAATATTGAAACAATACATTTTTATTTGTGATTTTCTGGACCAGATCAAAACAAGATTACTTTGATCTAGTTTGTAAAGGCAAGTAATAACCTTACGAAAAGACAATAATTAGAAACTGATGAAAGTACCTGTTGCATTCATCTCCAAATTATTTATATGGAATTGAACAATAGTATCATGTTATATACAAAATACATTTATCGTACGTATAATTAATTTGAAACATCAGGAGTTGTATGAATTTTAGGTCAAATGATATTATGTGGTTTGATACCCATATGTATATTCATTGCTTAGTATCATACTTCTTCCAAGAGAAACACAGATCTTTATTTTCTGAATAATAATTAGGTATGGTTATAATAATTAGGTATGTTTATAATAATTGGGTATGCTTATAATAATTAGGTATGGTTCACAATATCCAGGTTGTGTAAGTATGAAGAGGGTTGGGGAGAGTACTGTGCTTTTCTGTATAAAACAATGCCTCTTAGTGTATTCTAGTTCTTATGTATTTATAAACTAAGCAATAAATATGTATCAGCTTTTATTTGTTTCCTTTCTTTGATTATAATATTTTTGCTTATTAGGATTCTTCACAGCTTATAGCATGATATATGTGGTCTGTTACTAAGAAGATTTTGTGTTTATAAAAAATAAGGACATGCTGTATTTAGCTCTTGTGCTCTTTTTGACCATTAAAAGCCAGTAAAATATGTAAAGGGGAATATACTCAGGATACAGTCTGCTAATAGGCCAATGGCACTTAAATAATTTCTAAAATGTGCAGTGCAAATAAAGGGAGACTTTCTAAAACTACTCCGAAACTATTTTGAGGATTGCCAAGGAACTTTACAAACATGCTCATTCCAAGGTCTAGTTGGTCTTAAATGAAGGTGGTACTGATCAGATATTCATGATTGCCATTATGTCAAACATGAAAAGCTTGTAGGTGTGACCGTAGATAATATATTATGGAATGACCATAATGATAAGCTTTGTAAAACACTGTCATCCAAAATTGCCCTACTCAGCAGAATCAAGAAACATTTACCTATGAAAACTCGAAATCTATACTACAAGTCATATATTTTTCCAACAATGGATTATTGTTCAAATGTATGGGGAAACTGTGCTAAATCTCAGCTTGACAGGATTTATGAACTTCAGAAACAAGCAGCACACATAATTTTAGATGCATCTATTGATCATCCCACAAAAGCATTATTTACAGAACTTGAATGGTTCACAATACATGACGGGATAGATTTTCACAAGGCAGTTCTTGTATATAAATGTCTACATGGAACTGCACCAGAGTGTCTTCAGACTTATTCAGGCCTTTTCCAACACAATACCAGTCGAGATCAACATCACATGGAAACCTTGTAGCACCAAAACCAAGAACAGAACAATTTAACAAGAACTTTCAATACTCTGATGGAATTTAGTTGTTGTTGTTGTTGTTGTAGGGTTTAACGCCATTTTTCAGCACAAGATAGGCTATATATGGCGGCCAGTATTACTGGTGGAGGAAGAACCCTGGAAAACCCAGGGAAGAACCACCGACCCACGAGAAGCTACTGGCAGGCTTTCCCACATACCCAAGCTAGCCGAACCTTGGACTCGAACCCACTTAGACAGAGGTGAGATGGCAGTGATCCGGAACGGTGAGCACTTTAGGCCAGTTGGCCACTCGGGGTCCCTTTGTGGAATTTAGTATTTTAATACTAAACATGTTAAAATAAACAGTAATTATTGCTATCTTCATATAATTTTGCATTGTTTTACTCTCCTTAGAGGGCCTCAATGGAGAATAGTCCTTGACTAATGAGTCACCCTCTATAAATAAAGCATTATTAATTTTATTATTATTATTATTGTTATTATAACAGCAGCCATTATGAAAATTTGGTTATTGCTACTCCTGAATAGATGGTCATATCGATTTGGGTTTTTTAGTAAGAGAGTTGACATGAAATCTAGCTGGCCCTTAATAAAAATCATTCCACATGGACATTAAATTTGGCAACCACAGTGGCCATCTTGAAAATCTTATTATTGCTACACCTCTTCAATTGAAAGTCATGCATTGCATGGGATTTTCACTGGATAACTTCTGATGGTGTCTAGATAGTCTTAAGTTATAATAGAGCTGATCTGATATACAATATGTTCACATCAGTGGCCATCTTGAAGAAATGATATTTCTCCTAGATAGAAATTCATATTGATGTTGGTTTTCACCAGGAGACTTTTATGATACTTGGTATTAAATAAAATTGGTGTTGATCTGATTGTCAGTATGGCCACCATGGCTGTCGTCTTGCAAATCTTGATATTGCTACTTCTCATAAATAGAAATTAGTCATCAACATGGCGTTTTCTCCAGAAGACAAATTATTTTATCTGCGCTGTTCTTGAATGAAAAATGTGTTGATCTGACCTGATTGCCACAATAAACATGGTATTCCCCAGAATGGATGGTTATATTAGCATGGGGTTCTCACCAAAAGTCTTCTCATGGCATCCACTTTGTACTAAAGTAAAATGGTGCCAATCTTACATCCCATATATCAGCCAGAGGCTAATTTTAAAAATTGTATGGCTCAAGATTGTCAGACATGGATTCAACACTCAGCAACTAAAATGAACAAATGGTCTCGTTGAATTCCTGGAAGTTCTTTTTGGCCAGTTACTACTTTTTTTCCCAATGAAATGGAGATAGATATTTGGAGAAAAAGTCGATATCATTCATCATCAGTCAAACATTATTTGAAAAGATATTTCAAAAGTAAATGCACCATGGCACAGTGGTCATCCGATACATGAATTTATTTGCAATTATACCATTCATGCACAATTTGGTATATACAAAGGAAGCTGCAAAAGAACAACAAAATTTGCAGAATCTGACAGAAGTGATAAGCATATTTTTTTCTCTTTATTTGATTATGTTTAATTGAAAGCAAATCTGCCAGGTGTGTTTCCTCTCTTGTCAACATTATGGTTGCTCAATTTCATAATGTTTGTATTACCTTCAGATTAACTGAAGGGTGTAAGGTAAAAATATCAAGACTGCTTATCAAGCTTCAGATCTAAAGAGGTATATTTGCCATGTTTTATATGTTAAGTCATTTTAGAAGCAACATGCCACTTTTGAAATTTATATCCAACATACCACTTTGTGATGTACTATGCAACAGACTCTTTTTGATTTCCATCCAGCACCTACTTGTTGATATAAATTCCAACACAAGCTTTTTGATACAGTATCCAAAATACCCACCCGACTATCCAATGAAGAGGATTGGATTGTTTATACACATACCATACTAGAATATAAATATACTTTAACACACAAGCAAGGGTATTGTGGTAGCCTTTACAGACATGCTTATACCACACAAACATACTATCACTTGAGTTGGGTTGTGAAGATAGAAATAGTCATGCACAAATATATAAACCTATATAGTGACAGTGAGTAGTATCTCTCTTTTCTTGAGATATGAGGAGCCCTAAAAAGGAGTTGTTTGAGTTAGTTAACCTAAGAGGATTAACACATACCACACCCATTTACAGTTGTCCATCAGGCTGTCTTGCCTCTTTACATAGATTTGTCTCTTCCATTTAGCTGTATCTGTAATCCTAGTAATGGCCCACAATGCACTGATATATACCTGGAAGTTGGGATTGAAGTGTATTCTGGAAAAAATAGTTGACGACTCCACTCTTGTCCACATCTTGACTGGTTATCTTGAGGACATGTGACAGTGGGTCAGTTCATCTGTATGGTATCAGAGCAGATTGGAGTGTTCCATCAATCGGGGTGCATGTAACATAACTCGGGGTGTGTTATCTCCCTTCCATTCAAAAGAGAGCAGACACTGAGGCATCATATACTTTGAGTAATAATGTGACTACTACTGTTGCCACTGCTGTAGCAAGTATTCTACTTTACATGACTTCCTATCATTTCCTCAAGAATTTTTGACAGTGGTGGTACCTCCATCCCCTTTTCCCTCATTATCCGTGAATGCTGATTTCAGGAAGAAATGGAGGAGGTGGAGCATTTTTTCAGAAAGAACAACAAACATTTCTTAAATAACAACATCAACAACAAGATGAGAGAAGAAGAACAGAAGAGAAAACTTTGAATAGTGAAAAGAAGGAAGAGAGTGAAAACAAAATGGTTAGTCTGTTATGAGACATTTTGGCACAGTTAAATGAGAGAAATGTATCAGACCTGTTTAGCCCAACAAAAGAGAAAGAGACCTTCATGATTCAAGATTTCTAAACCTTCTATGACTACATCAATTCTTACCACCACTAACATGTAAGCAGCAATTGCTACTACCATTTCAAAAGCAACAGCATGAGTTGGATGTGGAAAAGGATAGTCAATAAATTCATAAATAGTTTCTTTATTGTTATTACATACCAAAATACAAAGAGAGAACTAATTTTTCTATTTGGTACATTTTTTGGAAATTACAGTCACAACACAATTTCGCAACACAGCACAAGTCTTTCTCTTTTGAATATCATTATTGGCAATAGGTTCTTTTAATTAAGTTCCATGTTTTTTTGGGGGGACACGAGACCATTGCTTTTTCTCTCATGGATAAGAGCATATGTCTTGGATGTGGGAGGTTGTGGGTTCGATCCCTGGTCGAGTCATACCAAAGACTTACAAAAACGGTACTAATAGCTGCCTTGCTTGGCGCTCAGCATTAAGAGGTTAGTGTTAGGACTGGTCGGCCTGGTGTCTGGATAACGTGACTGGGTGGGACAGCATGCTACATGTCTGTGGCATGATATCCCAGTGCTAGATACCACTATAAACTGTTACACTGCAGACATCGTAACGATATGACTGAAAAATTATTAAAACTACGTTAAAATTCCAAATCACACACACACACTTTCTCTTATGACGATAGCAGGCATCTTTTCTTTTGTCTATCTTTTCTCCTAAGTCGTTTCTTTGATTTAATGCTGTGGACATTCTAGAGCCGATTGTCCTTCCTTGAAGACATAGCAGTATCTTTTCTTGTTTCTTGAGTGAATTTTTCCGTAGTCTTTTTGGAAGCAGCAGAGGGGCTGAGCAGACCAAAATATTTGGTCAAAATAAAACTTAAACAAAGTTGGCAGTACAAGGCAGGGGAGAGGGGGCTGAAGTGAGGGAGGCTGAACAGGCTAAAGATCTTATTTTGTGAAAATAAAGCTAATAATAAAGTTTGGGGCTGCACAGACCACTTTATAACAATAACCTCAGAAAATTGAGAAAAATATTCCCCCCCCCCTCAAAATGGGGGGTAAATCAATGTTTTTAACCGAACCTTCTCACTGGGGTAGCACTGACGGATTGCTCATCCAAAGATTTTATCAAGACATATGCAATATTGTGTTCTTTGTGTAAATTTATTGTAACAAATTCATATGAGGTTTTCTGAGCATTAGCAGAGAAGTTTTAAAACCTAATCATATTCATGTCACCAGAACACCAAGTCTGATGAATATTTCGTAGCACATGTGTATCAATGCCATCAAAGATGACCACAAGATTGAAGTAATCTCTGATCACTTTAGGGATCTGAGCATATCGTTGCATGATGTAAATGAAGTCAGTGTTTTTATGTGTACCTCATGAGAATATTCCGGCTGGGTTTGTTTGTTTGTCGAGCATAACATCATCATATACCATATACCATCGTATCCTTTTCCAGTGACTTTGCATTTTTATTGAATTCCTTAAAAACACGAAAGCATCGTTGATCATCTGCGAATAGTGCTACTAAATACAGTTTGTCCTATCTCACTATCAGGTTAAGCAGCAGCTGAGTCTTACCAGATCCAGATGGACTAATGATAATGGCACGAATAGAATTTGGTAATGCTGGATGATGCTTAACTGGCTCCCGTTCATGTTGCTGAGAAGTCAGTCACATTCATCTTGTACAAATAAGATAAGCATATGAGTTTATATTGTGTTCAGTGCAAAAAAGAGTCACCAATACCAGTGGATTAAAAACAATGACAAAGAATTGTCAACAGCCACTTATAGGTACGTGCATGAAATGTGGTAAAAAAAATTAAAAATTTGTGGCATCTTGCAAGACAACTGGTGGTGGTATCATCGCAGCACTTGGGAAATTACCAGGAACTAGATGGGCTAAGTATCCTGGTGAGAAACATCTTCCTGGATATTATATTTGTGGTCCTGGAACCCAACCTAATATCCAACTTGAAATAAAAGCAGCCAAAAGCTGGTGAATTTCTAATGAATGTGATTGATCACGCGTGCTATGTTAATGATGTTGCATATAAAAATCAAGGTCAACATATCACGGACATCAAGCTGATTGACATGTTGAAGTCTGTACAAAATAAATCTTTAAGAGAATTGCTTGCCAATTGGCTAATAAGATCAACGATGAGTGGTAAACTAAAAGGGGGAGAGCACTTAATTGTCCAATAACTATAATAATGGAGTCAATTTATTATAGTCCAAGATGAGACTGGAAAGGCACAGCAGCAATTAGTAAACTCGCTGATGCAGCAGGTGTCCCACATTGCAGCAGATTGGTTGTCCAGTCAAGCAATATGGCAAATTTATCTAACGCCACCTAAAACGATTCAATGTGGACTGTTTGATGGTAACACTCCCAACGAAGTTCATGAGGCAGATATTTTGTCTCATGACACTGCTGCAACTGGCTCAGCACATAAACGACAGAGACGCACATTCAAATTCATGTTGATGGTTGTCAATATTGCTAGTAAATACAAAAAAGCAGAACCATTATCAACTAAAACAGCAGCTGAAGATGCAGCTGTGCTTGAATGATATTATCAACGTGGACCTGGGCCATCTGTTGGCCTACGATGGCCATGATTGCTACAGGTTGATCCTGTTAAAGAATTTCTTGGTGCAGTATCATCACTTATACAAAAACATAACATCAAAATCAGATATGGACACGCTACAATACATCGTGATCAGGCAATCGTTGAGCATTTTAGTTGAACACTTGCAAAGTTACTGTTTGGACATCAGTACACCCAAGAATTATTGAGCAAGGACAGATCTTGCAAATAGGTTGCAATACCTACCAAGTGTAATAGTATATCTCAACAGCATAATCTGACGTTGATATTCCAAGTGCGGCACCCGACGTTGGTTCATGTACTGTGATAGTGATCTTTGATTCTTTCCCAGTAATAGATTTGATTCTGCATTGAAAATCACCATTGATTTACTTGATTTGATATGAGCCTCTTGGAATCCTAACCAGATTCCAGTCAGGTGTGGTAGATGGCTAGCTATCCACCTCCTTCATGCAAATGCCAGTGAATTGTTGGCGAGTAATCCCCACCAAAATGATTTTGATCTTATATTTGGTCAACTATTATAAACTCACAATTGTGCCTGCATGATTTCAAATCTTCAATGGGATCTGGGTGCTTTTATCAGGTTAGGAACACTGATATCAAATTCTGGCAGTGTTGATGTTGCTGATATCATAGTGATTGTTGGTGGTGTTGTATTAGCAACAATTTTGTTCACTGTTATTACTATTAACACAGATTCTAAATGTGGTGGTGGTGAGCACTGGTTGCTCATCAATGTTGTCAACTTTGGAGTCATAAATGACTCACGCATTATGATAAATATTTCTTATTTATAAATTCATCATCTGATATTACACCGTTGTTCAACCCCAGTGATATAATCAAGGATAGCTGTGCAAGTACATGCACTGCATTTGATAGTAGTTTTGTGTGTTCATGCACTTTATGAGCCACACACATTGATATTTTTTTTCACGATGATGTTACGAATATCAGCTACACCGGTGATAATGGCAACACCAATTCCATTTACTGGCACTATCACATACGTCGCTGATAATATACCAAATACCATTAGTTACTACTGCAGACATCTTGTATACAGCATTGTCGATAACCATGATACGTCTGTGGCATTATGTCGCTGATCCAAAATTTACTGTATATACTGCGTTGATGCTAGGAGTTTTATGAATTACACCCGCCTCAATCTTTCCAATGTGCTCAATGATGTAGGGGATTCCGCTAGATACATCTAAAAGAGTTTTGTTGATCATGGAGATAGACGTTTTAATGTTGGCAAGCTCAGTGATCTGATTGTGAATTTCAACAAGTTTTGTGTTGATGACTATTGGATCTTCAAAGAAATCCTGAAACGTTACATGATTATCATACTGGATCGCAACATGGTTAATTTAACAATAACTGTGGTGGCTGTGTTAGCCACTTATTTCTTCATTGCAGTATCATTGTCCAATACTGGTTCTCTCAGAAGTACAATTTTATTTCCATTCATATTCAGTTCACCAGTCATTGTAAAACCTGTTATGAGAGGCTGCCTCTTCTACCAAAAAAAAATGGTATCTCAAGAGAGGTGGTCTCTCATAACATGTTTGTACAAAAAGACCAGTTTCCAAGGTCCATCCAGAAACAGAATCATTTACTTGTAGACAAAAGTCAACAGCTTAATTTAAAGAACACACACAGGGATTAACTCAATGAACAAAGTGTGTAACCCGGTCACACCAACTTGAATAGATGATGGCTTGGTGACTCAGATGTCATTAATGTAACATCGGGAAAAGAAAAAAACAAAAAATATCACAAGCCTTTAACACTATCAAGCAAATCCTGCAAATGATTCTCACTTGCTGGTTTAATAGACAAAGACCTTATCCACCCACCCACAGGCAATACGGATGAACTCTAATGACAAACAATATACACAACAACTACCTTCATTTTGACACTACAATGGCAATTGATGACACATACATTAGCCTGGTTTATGGACTGTACCATCTGTCACCCTATACATACATTGTACTAGTAACCATACTCCTTTTTTGTGTGTCTTCTTTTTATTCGTGTTTTTGATCAGAACAATCTTTACTGTTCAAGCAGTCGTTGTTACAAATAATTACATAAAAGTCATCAGTGTCTGTCTCTGCCCTCGTGATGGGTCATTCATAGAGCTGGATAATGGGTCCTACTTACAGCTATGATAAGGGGCTGTCCATTTAGTATGTATGAATGGAGGGGGAGGGGGGTAACCCACATACATATGCATGCGTATGGGGGGGTCTACTGATAATGTACATACACATAGGAAATGGGGTGGGTGGGTGAAACCTTGATAATAATTTGTCTAATACGTAACCTGTTTGACTGGGTTCAGTCAGCGTTTGAATTTTAGACCACACTAGACAAAATGTTTAAAGTTATGCAGCTTTATTCTTGATGCTTTATTAAACATGTTAATATTATCAATCCTTTATGGTTTCTGCATGGATTAAATATAGGCCGCTCTATACAATTTGTGGGGTGGGTGCGTCAAGCATACGTACGAAAGTGGGTGGGTGTGTAAAAAAGTATACATGTGTACAGGGAGGGGGGAGGGGTCAAGCTTAGCCAGATTTTTGCGTATGTACTAAATGGATGGCTCCTAAGGCCGGGTACCAGGTTACATGTGTTTTACAGATTCTTGAGTCTGGTTTACAATTTTACAATAAAATATGAAGCGTCTATAAGCATATCTACATAATTTCAGATAAAGATAGTCAGCCTATTTTTTTTTTGTATAAGCGGTCATTGGATTTGTAAGCACAAGGTTGGTGGAGTTTATCCGTTTTTGCCATGCAGTTGTTCATAGCAGTGTTGAAATGCATATTTTGCCAAGACATCGTGGTCGCTGGTTGTGTTTAGCAGATGGTCGTTCACAAGAGCGTTTATATAATAAAATCGATCCATGCATAAAGATTGTGGTCAGAAATTACAGGTGGTCACTCATACCAGTGGTCATTCATAACAGTTTTTACTGCATCGCCGATTTTAGCAAAAAGTTTATTGATCTCATTTCTGATCCTTGCAATTTATACTTTTGAGTCCCTGATTTTCCAGGTTTCAGTAAATGCCAGGATATTATCGACAGCAGTACCTAAAACTCACCAGACAATATCAATCTATCTAATATTACTTTTCTTTAGCCTTCCATTTTGATCCTGAAAAACAACAACTTTATCCTTCTCAACCCTAGCGAGGTTCATAATAAGATCAGCAAGCTCATCTCGTGTCATAAACTCTGACAAATGCCAATGGAACCAGGTTTCTTAACTCTAGTGACAGATCTTCCATAAATATCTACCATTATAAACAATGAAGATGTTAAAAATGAATGATGGTTTTACTACTGTGACAGCATTTCCATCCAATGGTTTATTTTTGTACAACTTTATGTGGTGGCAATGATGACCTTGATATAGCATTAAGTATAGCAAGTACTTCAGGACCACATTTAGGTGGATCTGTTAATACTTGTGCTGGCAATGTTGAATACCAGATTCGTATATTAGCGATTTGTGAATCGCCACTGATAATTTCTTTTGGTGGTGCCAATCCACTACATAGATCAACCATGTTTGCAACCCAGTGCATAACTGGACCACAATTTCCAGTGAGATTAATGATACCAGTTTCAATACGATTTAAAAATAATAAAATGTTCAATCACCGAATTCAATCACCATCCCTAGACCATTCCAGGACACTATGTGTCCTGTTGCTTTCTTTAATTCCATCCACCAGCATTTTCAATGGCACCAAGTGCAGCTGCTTTTTCAACAACTGGAGCTGTAGCAGCAATCAATGCTGGTATAGCATCAAGAAGTGGAAATATTCCACCAGTCTTTATTGCATCATTGATCACATTTGCAGAAAGGTCAAGTCTTATACTGGTCTTTGATTTCTTGGTGTCACTGAAGTGCCTGAGCTGACATTCTGTTAGTGATAATTTATTCAGGCCTTGCAATGCTGTTGATTTCAGTAACATTTTTATTCCAGAATTCGTTTTTGATGCTGATTGTAGATTTTTAAGCCCATTTGTCAGAGTAACATTGATATGTTGATATGACATTTATACAGCATTATGAATGACTTAATTGCAGATCACATATCAAATTACATATTTTCTACAGGTGCATCAACAACCAAATTTGTCCACCAATGCTTTCAAGCTGCTTTATTTTGTCAGATAATACTACAGTGATTGCTTTATAACCACAAGGACCGACTGTTATATCATTAACAGTAGCTCACACATGTATGTTAATGACAAATTATCTGAAAACATCTAAATTTTCCAATAAGAAATAATAGATCAGATACAAATCACGCTCAGATATCTGCAGACCAGTATGTTTTAATCACGCCCCATGAATTTCATCAAACTATGATATGCCCGTGCTACGTTGTTTTGTTTGAAATTCAGTATCATGTCTTCGGATGGTTCCTGGTGTCAGTTTATTCTTAGTGAAATTGTATACACCATTAAACCATCAAACACCATGGGATTTCTTTCTTGATTTCCCAATCTTGCATTAGCTTGAAATACAACGAAAATAAGTCGTGGTGCTGAAATTCCCTATCGAGATGCTATCTGCTATGTAAATGAAGGTGCTGTCCTTGTAACCATGACAGAATTTACTACTTCTGTGTGAACTGGTATGATATGGCACTGTATTTAACAGTCCTCTGTGTGAACTGGTATGATATTGCATTGTGTATAACAGTCCTCTGTGTGAACTGGTATGATATTGCATTGTGTATAACAGTCCTCTGTGTGAACTGGTATGATATTGCTTTGTGTATAACAGTCCTCTATGTGAACTGGTATGATATTGCTTTGTGTTTAACAGTCCTCTGTGTGTACTGGTATGATATTGCATTGCATTTAACAGTCCTCTGTGTGAACTGGTATGATATTGCTTTGTGTATAACAGTCCTCTGTGTGAACTGGTATGATATTGCTTTGTGTTTAACAGTCCTCTGTGTGAACTGGTATGATATTGATTTGTGTTTAACAGTCCTCTGTGTGCACTGGTATGATACGGCACTGTATTTAACAGTCCTCTCTGTGCACTGGTATCATATGGTTGACTGGAGATTTATGACGAAAAAGTCTAATTGACCATGAATGTCCACAGGATTATTCCCTGGAGGGGGGTGTCAAAAGCTAAATCAGAGCCACAAGCCTTCAAAGTGATGCCAATACCATCATGGGGAGAGGCAAACTTCAGTTGGATTCAGGTGGTTTAATATTTTGGGGTTTTGTTTAAATCTTCAAAAATCCAGAGGAGGGATGGGTAAGGCAACTGTACCCCCCCCCCCCCCCCGACATCTATGTCAATGACCTGGACCTTTGGTCAAAGTTTTCAAGTATACTTAATGTGCAGACACCATTGTTTTCTTGTTGGACTTGTCATTCTTTCCTTGTTTTTATCCTACATACAAGATATCCACAAAGTTTGGTGAAGGTAAATAGTTGCACTCAAATGTTGCTGCAGAAACCATTTACCTTCTTATAGTCATGATAACCTTGACACATACATGATAACCATGACACATACATGATAACCATGACACATGCATGATAACCATGACACATAAATGATAACCATGACCCATAAATGATAACCATGACCCATACATGATAACCATGACCCATACATGATAACCATGACACATGATAACCTTGACCCATACATGATAACCATGACACATACATGATAACCATGACACATACATGATAACCATGACCCATAAATGATAACCATGACCCATACATGATAACCATGACACATACATGATAACCATGACCCATACATGATAACCATGACCCATACATGATAACCATGACACATACATGATAACCATGACCCATAAATGATAACCATGACCCATAAATGATAACCATGACCCATACATGATAACCATGACCCATACATGATAACCATGACCCATACATGATAACCATGACCCATACATGATAACCATGACACATACATGATAACTATGACACATACATGATAACCATGACACATACATGATAACCATGACCCATACTCACCAGCATATTTCTTATCCATATGTGCAAGCCATCCAGAAAGTTTGATTGAGGTCTGTGATGTGGAACTAAAGTTATTGTACATTTCTCCATCACACACTAATTTATTCAGCTGTCTGCTTCAGATAGCACATAGTTTTTCTAATAATTATCTTAGACTTGTAAAATAAATAGCATTGTCATGTGCTTTGCTCAGTTTCAAAACTGGTCTAAAAATTGTAGAGTGGAACCTAATTTATCCACCAACTTTGGTGAAAATTCATCTGAGATTTTGTTTAGCTTTTCACTCCAAAATATCTAGGATTTTCCTTACCTCCAATGCAAAGCACTCACATAATCTGGTCCAGGTTTGTTAATAGAACTAAATTTTACTGTGTGGAAACAATTTTTAATTTTTGAGCAACAGTGACCTTGACCTTTTGACAAAAATAATCAGTAAAATAGATAGGCCTTTTTTTCTTCAACCAAGATGAACTTATCTGAAGTTTGGTGAAGATAGATGATGTTAACTTAAGTTTTTGTACAAAAAAGGAAAAGTTAACGGTCATATAGACAAAAAGGCAGACAGATATAGTCACAGCAAAAAAAACTCTGACAAGGAGAGGATATGTTAATGATATCCAAATGAGAGGGTGGGGATTTCATGGCCCTGCCAAACTGTCGATTTAAGACCCTTGCTATGGCTCAGTAATGGAGAAGGTTAACAACAATGATGTAGCTGGGCATGGTGAATGCATATATTTGATTTTCATGATAAAACTGGATCATTTCATTGGTTAGAAATACCTTTGTAAGGTTTAGAAACAAAATGATATGCTTTAAATGTAATAATAAAATACAATTTTGATACTGTATGTAGTAAATTTTTAAAGTACAATTATTTGGCATAGAAATAATTTAAAAACAAATAGCATATAGAAAATTGATATCACAAACATGCAGACATTTTTTATGTAGAAAAAACAAGTAAAATATCAATTAAGTTTCTGAGTTATGAGTCTGTTTATCTAAATACTGATTCATTGTTATTTATGAAAAGCACTGAAACCTTGAAAGACTATATTTATTGAGGTTGACTGTAATACAGAAATTGAGACTGCATCACAATTAACTTCTGTCTAAAATATACCATTAAAACCTGAATTAAATTATTTCAATCAAATTAAAGATTGAACTGGTACTTGTAAATAAATGTAGATAATAACATTTTGTAAGCATATCATTTTTAAAGATTTAAGACAGTATAATGTGTGAAAGTGTATTACATTAAAATATAAAACAGTTTAACATATTGTCAGTTTCAAAGTTATATGAAACTTGTATTGCCATTTAGCAAACAACACTTTTTAGATGCTAAAAACATTTATTATACATATATAATGACCATAGAACATATGCACAAGAAAAACAACAAGGAAGTCTGGTGGTGAAAAATTCTTAAGATTTGTTTTTAAATTTAAAGATGATGGAGGCATATATATCCTCAGCCCTGCCAAAATGTTTGCCAAGAAACAGGAAGATTTTTCAGAGATTTAATATGTAGGAATTCATAAATAATAATCATAATAATAATAATAATAGTAATAAAATTATATAATAATAATAATAATGCTTTATTTATACTCATTAGTCAAGGACTATTCTCCCTTGAGGCCCTCTTAAGGAGAGTATAACAATGCACATTATATGAAGATAGCAATAATTAGTGTTTATTTTAACATGTTTAGTATTAAAATACTAAATTCAATTACCTATTAGAAACACACATATGCTCATGATATCTCTTCTTAAATACTCTAATATTTTCTGGAACTGTATTTTTACATTCTAAATTCTTGCAACTGTTCAAGTAGAAAATAAAGACAAAAAAACAGAACATTGTTGTTTAGAGTTTAGAAAGAGACAGAATATTTCATTCCCTAAAACTATGTTTCAATTATTACTTTAAGTTCAATGAATCTAAAAATTTCTTGTATTAAACCAGAGTTTGAAAGCACTTTAAATTATGTATAAATTATGCTTTCTGTATAAATTTTAAGTATTTAATTATTGTTAGTCTGTGAAATTTGCCTTGAAGTTTGTGTGGAAATAGACTGTCAATTCAGTAAGTAGTGTGTAAGAAAAAGGGTCACTTTCTGGTCCAAAACCTGTGTTCTATTTGAGAATTAAGGAAATAATCCACCTTCTTGTGGCTGACGGTCAATCTGCCAAATGACCACAAATATGGCAGCTGATGATGTCATTCAGGAACTATCTATATGTGTACGAAACACATCTGTACAACTAGTCTAGTATGAATACCAAACACATCTGTACAACCAGTCTAGTATGAATACCAAACACATCTGTACAACTAGTCTAGTATGAATACCAAACACATCTGTACAACTAGTCTGGTATGTATACCATATACATCAGTACAACTAGTCTAATATGAATACCAAACACATCTGTACAACTAGTCTAGTATTAATACCAAACACATCTGTACAACTAGTCTAGCATGAATACCAAACATATCTGTACAACTAGTCTGGTATGTATACCAAACACATCTGTACAACTAGTCTGGTATGTATACCAAATACATCAGTATAACTAGTCTAGTATGAATACCAAATACATCTGAACAACTATTCTAGTATGAATACCAAACACATCTGTACAACTAGTCTGGGATGTATACCAAATACATCTGTACAACTTGTCTAATATGTGTACCAAACATATCTGTACAACGAGTCTAGTATGTATAACAAGGCAGAACTGGACATTAAGTGTAGTATGTGTACCAGTGCACATCTGGACAACTAGTTAAGTATGTGTACCACTGAACATCTGAACAAATAGGTCTAGTGTGTGAACCAATACACATCTGAACAACTAGTCTAGCATGTGTACCAATGCACATTTGGACAACTAATCTTGTGTGTGAACCAATGCACATTTGGACAACTAGTCCAATATGTGTACCAAGATTTCTGGGGTATACCGGTACATGTTGAGAACAGTTTAAGAATCATGCTCCTTAAAATTTATGATGGCTGAATAGACAGACAGATGGACAGAATCCACTATCCCCCACCAACTTCACTGAGCAGAGGACAAAAAGAAGCTTGCCATAAACATAATCATTTAATCCAGTTTCTGCTTACACCTTACCAATATTAAAGAAAATTCTTCTGTGGATCTACATGTATACAACCACTGTTAATAATTTAGCAAAGCTGTATAATTGTTGCCATAAATATGTACATCAGTTGCTAATGATTTAGCAATACAGTATAATTAAGTGTTGCCATAAATATATACATCAGTTGCTAATGATTTAGCAATGCAGTATAATTAAGTGTTGCCATAAATGTATATATCAGTTGCTAATGATTTAGCAGCACAGTATAATTAAGTGTTGCCATAAATATATACATCAGTTGCTAATGATTTAGCAGCACAGTATAATTAAGTGTTGCCATAAATATATACATCAGTTGCTAATGATTTAGCAGCACAGTATAATTAAGTGTTGCCATAAATATATACTTCAGTTGCTAATGATTTAGCAATGGAGTATAATTAAGTGTTGCCATAAATATATACATCAGTTGCTAATGATTTAGCAGCACAGTATAATTAAGTGTTGCCATAAATATATACATCAGTTGCTAATGATTTAGCAATGCAGTATAATTAAGTGTTGCCATAAATATATACATCAGTTGCTAATGATTTAGCAATGCAGTATAATTAAGTGTTGCCATAAATATATACATCAGTTGCTAATGATTTAGCAATACAGTATAATTAAGTGTTGCCATAAATATATACATCAGTTGCTAATGATTTAGCAATACAGAATAATTAAGTGTTGCCATAAATATATACATCAGTTACTAATGATTTAGCAGCACATCATAATTAAGTGTTGCCATAAATATAGACCATTTTTCAAACTACAATGTTTTATTTAAGTAAAGTCTTTCAAATTTCCTAACAGTATTTTTCAAAGTAATAGTCAAATAATTCTTTCTGTAAATGTTTATTGTTAAAATCAATATAACCTCATAATTGGAAAATTAAACAATACTCAGCAAGATGATGTTAGATGATAATTTCATTAATCTGCAGTACCCTTAGGGATCATACAAGATGACACATAGGCCACATAAATGGTCAGTCTTTAGAGAGGACACAAGATACAAGAATTTTTAAGACACAGGAAGGTTGGGTGGGCATGTGATCCTTAAGGGTACTACAGGTTCAATGAAATAATCAACAATCCTCAGCTTGGTAAGTATCATTTAATTTTCCAATTTCATTGAATCTTTTGTATCTTAAGGGACCCCAAAGATGTTTAGAGTGTATCCTGTGATGGAAATATAGTATGGAAAATACTTGTAATTTATGAGACTTTACTATGCAAATTCAACTGAAGATGATAAATACAAGTATAAAGAAATTGGGTTGAAGCTGATTCCAATGGATGTACAATGAATTACAAGTCTGATGAGATAGCAACTGTTAAAATATTTCAGGAAGACAGTCTTTGCTCCAACCAGCTGTTTTGAATGTAGTATCCAGAGATACCTTCATTTTCTGAAAAAATAGCACTTGTGCATGACATTCATGTACTTTGTTGTGTAAAATCTCAGTATTGATGGTAGCAGTTTGCATGGTGGTTTTGTAGCCATTGGATAATAATGTCCCTGTTCACAGCCCCCCAAAGGGGCCTGGAAATTAGTAATAGATTGGGTGTGTCCTGGAAACTAAGAACTAACTGGTTTCATTATTCTTAATACTGTCTGTCCTATCAAAGTAACTGTCTGAGGGACTGTACAATGTCATCTGGCTTAATGGTGCATAAAGAATACTGTCTGTCTTATCAAAGTAACTGTCTGAGTGACTGTACAATGTCATCTGGCTTAATGGTGCATAAAGAATACTGTCTGTCCTATGAAAGTAACTGTCTGAGTGACTGTACAATGTCATCTGGCTTATTGGTACATAAAGAATACTGTCTGTCTTATCAAAGTAACTGTCTGAGTGACTGTACAGTGTCATCTGGCTTAATGGTGCATAAAGAATACTGTCTGTCTTATCAAAGTAACTGTCTGAGTGACTGTACAATGTCATCTGGCTTAATGGTGCATAAAGAATACTGTCTGTCTTATCAAAGTAACTGTCTGAGTGACTGTACAATGTCATCTGGCTTAATGGTGCATAAAGAATACTGTCTGTCTTATCAAAGTAACTGTCTGAGTGACTGTACAATGTCATCTGGCTTAATGGTGTATAAAGAATAATGTCTGTCTTATCAAAGTAACTGTCTGAGTGACTGTACAATGTCATCTGGCTTAATGGTGTATAAAGAATACTGTCTGTCTTATCAAAGTAACTGTCTGAGTGACTGTACAATGTCATCTGGCTTAATGGTGCATAAAGAATACTGTCTGTCCTATGAAAGTAACTGTCTGAGTGACCGTACAATGTCATCTGGCTTAATGGTGTATAAAGAATAATGTCTGTCTTATCAAAGTAACTGTCTGGGTGACTGTACAATGTCATCTGGCTTAATGGTACATAAAGCTGCAAAAGCGAATTTCATCCAAAAGATTACCTGCACATGATAGGCAAAGGTCACCTATTACAAAGACAAGTTTGTTCTTATAAACATGTAAATTCCTAGTATGAAAGAAATTAAGGGTTTGTTCACTTTGTTGGTAATGCCAGAAGAACATATATTGTGTATGATGGTAATTTCAAGTAAAGTTGACCAACCAGTGAATTTCAAAGCAATTTTAGTTTCTTAGGACAATATTAGCATATGATGTGGCTACATTCTTAGGTAAATTAAATCTCTGGTTAAACACTCATTTCCCAGAAACATGCGCATAATGGGTGTGTGTGTGTGTGTGTGTGAATAATTTGAACCATCTGGTCGAAACTAGATGTGCTGATAGCAGATATGGCTGTAATGATGGACCTATAGCTTTATCCCTCATGAATGAGAGCAGGTAAGGATTCCAAAATGAAATGTACAAATGAACAAAATTATTAGATCTGTTTTTTTCATAAACACAGAGCAAGCACTGGAGATATGTATGATATCCTGTGTGAATTGTCTCCAAATACAGCAGAAAATAGACATAAATTGACTGTGGTAAGTTTGTTTTCCATAGCCTGTCTGATAGCCAAATTGCTTCCAAGTATAACTGTTCCAATGGGTGTAGTATGGTGATATCACATGGAAGAAACAGAATTTCTGATATACTGGGGAGTATGAATGAGATATATATAGGCAGCTGACAATTCAGTCAAGGCATCAGGGTTAGTATCACATTAACCAAGTTATGTTCAATTTCCTGAAATTTTCAGTCTTCAACCTGGACTCCAAATCATGGTTAAATTAGCACAATAGAAAATCAGCCTCAGTGTTTGATGTGTAGTATGTATGACTGACCAGACACAAAAGACAATTGTTTGGGAAAACCATGACAGAGTACTCAGAATTGATGCTACCACATCACCACCTCCTGCTGCCTTCCGATTTCTGTAGAACTATAAGAATTTCACTGAAAAGGGAGAAGAACATATAGTAGAGTGTAAATACTCTAAGATATAACAAAGGCATCAACATATGAAGCTTGAGGGTCCATTTTGTATGAAACATGTCAAGGCAACAGACATACTGGTCTTGAGGCATTAGGGTCTGTATCACATTAACCAAAACATGTTCAATTTCCTGGAATTTTATTTAGTTTCAACCTGCATTCCGAATCATGGTTAAATTAGTGTGATAGAACATTCCCCCCCCCCCCATGATGAAACAATGAAGTATGGTAGAGTTATGACTGTATATTAAAACCAAGGCCTTTAAAATGGTAGAGGAAGTTTCTGCCCCACACTAATTTAAAATTTGCATGAAAGTTCAGCTGTAAATTACTGGAATCGCGAAAATTTAAAACTCTAGAAAAACACAAAGTCCTGACTCCTTAATGATGGACCATTCACTTACTCATCATATAACTATACCATACTTTATTGTTTCATTGTTTTTGAGTGTCATCTCTTGCACTGATTTGCACAATGGTGGAATCGGGACAAAGCCAAAAGTATCCTGTCAATACAGGGCATGGACTATTGCAACAAATATTGCAAAAAAGAGCCAAGCAGTGTTTAGCTGATAAGGCCAAAGATTTCTCCATCACAGTTGCAACAAAACGCAATGATTCCCAACAGGGAAAAACTATGCAAAATGATAGCCCTGTAGTGGCATCAAAATCAAGGAGAAATCCTGCATCTACAGATAAGGGGACTACACCATTACCTACAAGTTCATCATGTGACTGTGAAATCTGAAGAGAGTCAATGACAGAAAACATGACATCTGCACAACAATGGCAGGAGAGCTTGGCCAAAGTTGTAATGCAGGATTCAGGTCCCAAATAGCACAGGATAAATTTAAGGACTTGAGTGAAAAACATTTAAGGCCACAAAATTGCCAAAATTTAAGTGTTCCTAAAGTAAATCCCAAAATTTGGGCAAAAATGAAGAAAACTACAAAACAAACGGATGCCAAGCTCCAAAAGTTCCAAGGAACTGTTGCTAAAGCTAGTGTTCCCCTTCTCAGGCTCATGATGAATTACTACATAATAAGATAGTACACCTGCAAATGTAAATAAACTGCTTGCAGATGCTGATACATTGTGGATACTTTCTTCTGCATTTTGTGACATGACTCATAAGAGGAAAGAACTGATCAAGCTGGATCTCCATGACAGTTATCAATTTCTCTGTGTACCCCAAAATAAGGTAAATGACCTCCTGTTTGGAGATGATCTGTCTACAAAAGTTAAAAATATTGCAGATGTTCAGCAGATGGGGAACAAAGTTTCTGGAGAGCTTTTGGCTTCAAACACTGGAAGATACTCAAATTATAAAGGTGCTCAAACAGGACCCAAGTCTTTTTTATTCAAGATGGGGTCCAGGTCCCAGCCCTATCAATGGCAACCATGCCAACGGGGACCACAGAACCTCAAAAAGAGGAGACATTACAACCCACATCAAGATTTGTGAACAGAGGCAGTGTTGCATCTTCCACAACAACTGTAAGTAGCAGTTTTCCCATTCATGAGAACACAGTTTCTTTCTCAGCCTTATATAATATGCCAGAAAATGTTGTTGCTGGTAAAGTGAGTTGGCGTGCTAAAAAAAGTAGAAGATAACCACATGTGGTACATCAACATTTTAAAATGAAGACATTAAAAACAACACTGACCATGGTCCGCAAAGATTCTTATTTTGCTTCTATTGACCTGAAAGATACACAATACTACATTTCAGTTGACATTACTTTTTGCAAATATTTATGCTTTCACAGGAAAGGACAATTTTATCAGTACACCTGTTTACCAAATGGACTGGCACCTGCACCACGAGTATACACCAAAATAATGAAGCCTGTTTTTTCCTTCCTTGTGTAAGATGGGTTATCTCAGTGTTGTCTATTTGGATCATAGTCTTCTTCAAGGTTCAACATACTTAGAGTGTCAAACAATGTGCACCATACTGCTGCATTATTGGATGATTTAGGATTTACAATACCACCAACTAAATCCATTTTGCAACCTACACAAACTATCAGCTTTGTGGGATTTCTCATTAATTTTCAGTAAATATGATGGTTATATTGACTGAGGGAAAGGCACAGGCATTGACTGAGTTTTGTGAAACAGTGTTGAAGCAGAAACATTTGACTATTTGTGAATTAGCACAATTAATAGGCACAATGGTTGCTAGTGAGCCAGACTTAGAATATACCCCTCTCTACTACAAACCTTTGGAAAGCGAGAAAGACAGATTACTGAAAATGCATAAGGGCAATTATGATGCATCAATTTCTCTTTCCAGCAATGCTAAAGATACAATTAAATGGTGGATCCAAAATGTTAAAATCAGTTTTAAGCCTATTTGCAGAGGTAACCCAGACATTATCAAGAGTGACAGTTCTCCTATAGGATGTGGAGGGGTAAATGAGACAGATGATGTTAAAACTGGTGGTTGCTGGAGTAGTAATGAGAAAATGAGCCACATCACTGTTTTAGAATTACAGGTCTGCTTCCTGACATTAAAGTCTCTCTGTGGATACAAATATAACTCACACATTAGGATCTTCATAGATAATACTGTAACTGTTGCCTACATTAATAAAATGGGAGGTAGGAAGAGATTACTAGATCAAATGGCCCATGATATTTGGTTTTGGTGTATAGAAAGACAGATTTGGTTGAGTGCTTGCCATCTTCCTGGGAAGAATAATGTAGAAGCAGATCACCTATCTAGGAATTTCAATGATGATGCAGAGTGGATGTTAAACAAAGTGATCTTTAATAAAATTCATGCAATATTTGGACAGTTTGATATTGATATGTTTGCCTCTAGATTGAATCATCAAATTCATAAATACGTGTCATATAAACCAGAACCACATGTATGGGCCTATGATGCATTCTCTATGACGTGGTCACACCAAATTTTATATATGTTCCCACCTTTCAGCCTGGTGGTACATATTCTTCAAAAGATAGTAGACGACTCTGCAGAAGTGGTTCTTGTAGCACCATTGTGGACAACACAGCCCTGGTTTCCCTGCCTTTTGTGACATATTGTTCAGCAATCGTACATTCTTCCACAGATTCGCTTCCAGCTGACCTTGCCTCCGGATCCACTCAAGGAACATCAACTGCAGAAAACCCACCTAGCTGTGTTTCACTTATCAGGAAAGCCTTGTTGTGTAAAGGCATATCCGGACAAGCTGCCAGCATCATACTCGACTCAAGGAGAGAATCTACAAGGAAACAATATTGGACACCCCTACAGAAATGGTTGCACTTTTAAGTTGGGAAACATACTTATCCCCTTGATCCACCTGTAAATTTGGTCCTGGCTTTCCTGACAAAGCTCTCTGCCTCTGGTTTAGGCTACAGCTCCATCAACACTGCCAGATCTGCTATATCTAGTTCAATTGAGTAGTAATGTTGACCTAGGTAATAATGTGCTCATGAAAAGATTTTTGAGATGAGTTTTTCTATGTAGGCCATGTTTGCCAAGATATGGCATAACCTGGGGTGTGAAAACTGTGCTTCAGCATCTGGATAAATTGTTTCCCTTGGGGAACATTTCTTTGAAACAAGTGATTCAGAAGCTAGTGATCCTGTTGGCCTTACTTAGTGGCCAGAGATGCCAAACTTTGCATGTCATAAATATTGATGATATTACTATTTTTTCTGATAGAGTTGTTGTCAGAATTAGGGACCTTTTGAAGCAAAGTAAACTTAGTCAACATCTATCACAAATAACAGACTCTGCATAGTTGAAACCTTACAAGAATACATCAGTAGAACTTCTTCCCTTCGGGGAAATGAGAACAAGTTATTGATAACCACACAACCTCCTTTTAGAGCTGTTGCTAAAAGCACCATAGCTAGATGGATCAAGACTGTTATTTTTGGGGCCCACAGCACTAGAGCTGCATCAATCACTGCTGCAGATAAAATGAAACTGTCCTTGCCTACTATTATTAAGAATGTAGGATGGAGTAATGATTGCAATTTCCACAATTTCTATCATAAACCTGTATCGGATATCTTAGATTTCAGCACTGCTGTGCTTGGGAAGTCCCAGCTATAGAAAATTTTGATTCAATCTCAGATGTTTATATATTGTTCTTTATAGTTTTATCTAGTATCACAAATATACATTTTACTTTATTTTTTCTTCATCGTTGTACTTGGATGCATAAACTCTGAAATCTCATGGGAATCTGAGGCACTTACAGGAGAAATAATATTTCACAATTAAAAATTTAGACTTACCAAAGTTTCAGTTTGATTGGGATTTTATGAACCTGTAAGTGCCTGAGGGATGACATGCCCATCCATATGCAAATTAATTATCTTCATGCATATCCCACCCTATTGTTGTTCTCTGAGGCATCCAAGCTGATCATGCTCTGAAGACTCACTCATCATGTAACCAATTCCTAGTCATGTGATTCCTCAGGCCCTTACAGGTTCATAAAATCCCAATCAAACTGTGACTTTGGTAAGTCTTGTTTAATTGTGAAAGTTTAGAATACCATAATCTGGAGTGATATGCGTTAGTGGTCCAGTTCATATATACTGATGTCAAATCACACATTAGTAAATTGCTATTTTAAATTTAAGCTTTGGTAAGATATTGTTGGTCAATGTTCACATCATGAAAATAAAAAGAAATGAAATAAAAAAGAATTCAAACCATTATTTTGTGCAAGTGTTAAAATGTGGAACTGGAGAGAAGAAGCTAGCATAGGGTTGGTTTTTAATAAATATGATTATGTTTTCAAGTCAAGAAACATGATAGATTGACCCTCTGTTCTCTATTATAACAATATTCATATTGACGTTTGCAAAAATAATGACCAGGAATGTTTTTTTTTCTTCCAAATTCCAGAAAATATAACTTTTACCTGTTATTTGCCTATTCTGAATGTGAAATTTTGTTTTGTATACTAGTGTCTTGATAAGAATCTCACTCAGTGCAGACAGCTGACTTTGATAATATCTCAGTCATTTTCAGTCATGTATGTTGAGTGTGGCCTTAAATATATATATGACACATAATATAAATTTAAAAAATGTACATAAATTTTGAGATAAATTCATTTTTTTGTGTAACATTCTTTGGTTTATATGTCTGCTTATTCATAAAATGTTGTGTGTTTTTGGAACCCAATATATACCATAGTGCTTCCATTGGTAATGTTTCTTTACTTAGATAATGTGCCAGAAAGAGTTACAGTTCTTGCTGTCATGGTTGATCTATAAGAAAAAGCTCATATTGAAGGTTTTTACACAAATATTCCTCCATATTTTGCCTTTATGCACATAAAAAAGCAAAAGTATTTAAAAAAACAGGTGAAGGTGAGAGTACATGTTCTTTTATATATTTATTTTGGCCAGACATCTGAAAAATCAGCAATGTCTACTGTTCATATGGCAAATGGACAGATCACCTTTCAACTATGAAAACATGCTGGACAGTTCACCTTTGAACCATGAAAACAGGCTGTTGCCATTTTAAGAATTTGTTAATCTAGATCACCAGCTCATGTTGCCATTTCTAAAGATCAACTAGTTGCTGGCACAATTGTTCAATTGTAGCACACTTTATTTCTCTGGTCTGTAAGCAAACATGTTGATATGACAGGGATTATGATGTCATATTAAAAAAATTGGGGTCAAACTAGCCCTGTTAACTGAAATGACTGTTCTGCAGCCACCAAACACAAGCTGAAAAAACATGCCCTTCAGAGTTGTGGGCTTGAAAAACATGCCCCTTCGGAGTGCTGAGCTCTTTTAAAATGGCCCACTTCAGAGTACTGAGCTGGGTAAAACATACCCCTTCGAGGTAATGAACTCTTATAAAATCCCCTCATTTTGGGGTCATGAGCTGGAAAGAAACATGTCCTATTTTGGGGTCATGAACAACGTTCCCTCCTAGTGAATGGAAGATGTGTGCGCTGCATAGTGCAAGCATTATGGTGACTTGAGCATTAATGTTGGATTGAATATTTGGCAATTCTGATCTGCTGCGCGGAGAACAATTCAGCTGCGCAGAGATGTCTGAGCAGATGTGCAGCCACACGCGTGCTCAGCTTAGAGGGATCGATGGTCATGAAGCATATTGGCACTAGATATACTCAGTAGATAAAAAGAATAGGACAAAATAACACCAGCAAATCAAAAAAGACCATTTACACTAGTTGCAGTGTTTTTAAAAAAACAAATTCCTTTTGTTCATCTGTAATGATCAACCATTAAAGAAATGACTAGGTAGCATTGCTGACCCATCAACTGAAACTTTACTGCTGGAAGGAGTCACTGCACACATAGTCCCCAAATAAAGGAAACAGTGCTAATCTAGATCTGATGGTCTCTTACAAGAGTCTTGAAACATAAAGGGACACCATGAAACTAATTAAAAACGTCAAAAACATTTAGCAGCTAAAAACCAGGAGCTGACCAGTACTAATCAGTCACATGGCCTATGAATTGTCTTATGGAGTCCCTTAAGGCAATAAAGGTGCAATGAAATTTGAACAGTTAAGTACAAGTGGAATTTGATAAAAATTGCAGAAAAAACAAGATTTTTGTAAATTACAGAATGTTGACAGCTTCCAGTGAATTCCAATTGATACATTTATATACAGTGACCACCCATTACAGACAAGTTGATTGGGAGACATCTGCATTATCAGTAAGACCACATTTTACTTATGGCATGCTACATAAAAGACTGTGTACATGAAACCACACAAAGTTACAAATAAAATCATTTTTAATTTTTGTCAAGCAGGAACTAAAATCAAGCAAAAATTTTAGTGTCAATCATAAAAATAAATTGAGACAATCAAATAGAATTGACTGCATTGTGCTGAGATTTTTTAAAATGATGGACCACTGTCCAATTTGATATACATTTTGAACCGTGTGCAGAACATAAATATTCAAACAGCAAGATTAAAAAACTATTGAAGCAAAATACTAAATCTCTTAAAATCCCTTCAGGAACTTGACACAAATAATAAACCATGAAGCTCAACTCTTTTTTACATAACTTTTTATGAGGGGGAACTAATTTTAATGATGTAATAACTACCTTTGTTACCGCACAGCTGTATTTTTCTATGGCAAACTAAAATTTGGTCCTTACAATAGTGAGATCCGGAGAGTTCCAAAACGCTGGACCATGTATCACATGAGACTGCGGATCTCAATCAGGAATGGTGAAGTGAAGGAAGCTGGCTTTTTGCTTAAAAACATGTTTGGTTTTTTTTTAGATGAGCCAAGCTTGAAGATGGTGGATCTGTGGACAGCTGTGCAAGAGAAAACCTGTGTTGGGACAGGAGGTCCTTCCTCTGAGGCAAAGTCTGTGGATAGCCCACCAGAAGATTGAGAAGATCACTGAACCATGATCACTGGGGCTACAAGGGGGCTATCAAAATGTGCCAGAATGTGTTGTGTATGACTTTGAGAAATCAATCTTAATGTAGGGAAGGCAAAATGAACTGACAATCAAAGTTAAGGCTGAAAGCATCCACTGTGCAGGCCCTCTGGTCAGGGACTGGGGAAACGTAAAAAGGAAGCTTGCTGTTAAAGCTGGTGGCAAATAAATCCACCAGCAAAGTTCACCAAAGTTGGAACAGGGAGTCCACTATGGATTGGTGCAGCAACCATTCCATAAGGACTATCTTCCCTTTCCTTGACAGACTATCCATCAAAATGTTTTTCAAGCCTTGAATGTGGCAAACACAAAGGAAAATTCATTCTCAAGTTGCCCAGCGGAGGTTCCAAACCTCCACCCAAAGAGAATGTGCATGTGCGCCTACTTGTCTCCTGAAGTATGTAACCACTAATGTGTTGTCAGAGAAGACCATCACACAGACACCTTTTATTTGGTAGACACCCCCCTGAAGGCCTACAAATACTGCCCTCATTTCCAAATTATTAATGTGGAGTGTTGATTCTTCCTGGGACCATAGTGAGTACCCCACCCTTAATATGATGCATCTGTGCACAAATGACAGTGGGGTTCTGATGGGTGCATGGGGACTCTGGCCAGAAACTGGTCCTATTTTGTCCACCAATTTATATGAAGGTAAAAGTCCTGACTCAGAAAAATCAGAATCTAAAGAGGTTCCCAGTGTAGTTTCCACACCGCTAAGAGGAGAAACTTGAGAGAATGTATTTGCAGCCTGCCTGGAGGAACCAAGTCAGCTGCAGTATTCAAGGTCCCCAGCAGAGAAAGAAAATGATGAGCTGTCAATATGGTCTTTACAGTCAGCACCTAACAAGGACAATATCTTGTCTTCTCTCTCTAGAGGGACAGGAACTAGCCTTCTGTTTGTGAAGAAATTCATATCCATGTAGACAAAATCTTCAGAAGGAGTTAGCTCTGATTTCTCTAAGTTTGTAGAGACCCAACATGGACACAACGAACCAACACTGAGCCAGGTCTAGTCTTAGGGACTCTTGACTGGCATTGTGGATCAACCAATTGTTGAAATACTGGAGGAATAGGAAACCTAATGATATCATACGGGCTGCAACTACTCCCATGGCCTGATAAAAGCTCTTGTAGAAGAGGCTAGGCAAAATGGCAAAGCTCAAAACTGGAATACCTCCCTATCTAGGCAAAACCAGAGCTGATTCCTGTTAGGAGGAAAAATAGGGATGTGAAAGTACTGATTGAACATCAGTGGATACTGCCCAATCACCAGGTCTTATGGCGTTCCGAAATGTTCCTTATGCAGAAATGTATTTTCGTGGAAAGTTTGATAATTAGATGACCCCCACCCCCTTTCTGGACCAGGAAAATACTGGAGTAGAAGGCTGGAGATTGGTCTTTTAGCACTCTCTCTACTGTACCTTTCCACAGAAGAAAATTAACCTTTTCTTTTAAGTGCCCCAGGTTTAACTGGTGGAATCATATGGGGGACCATATGAAAGGGGGGGGATCCTGGAACCAAAGCTGGTAGCTGTCCTTTAAGTTAGAAAAGACCCAGCCATCAACCATTATGCCTAACTAACCATGCCTCTAAAAACAGATGTAGTCTGGTGCCCATGGAAATGGACAGAAAAGGTATGTTTAACAGGATAGAGAGCAAGTCTCTAGGGCTGTTCCTCCTTGTCCTTAGGAAAGGGAGAAGGCTCTGTGAACTTCTTCCTTGGGCCTTTGTGAAACCCCTTCCTAGGGCCAGACTGCTAAGGGGGAGCTCTGAATTGGGGTGATTGCTTCACCTGGGGCTGTGAAGCTTTACAAGAATTAGTTGATGGGCCCTTTCAAGGTGAAATTGATTTGATTTTGAAGAGCAAGTACCGTTAGATGAGACCTGTGCCCCAGAGAGGCAGCCCTCACAAGGTTCTTACTATTCTCTAGTAAGACCTTTGAGGCATCTAAACCAACATACCACAGAGGTAGAGAAGATCTGCTGACAAAGCCAAGGACAAGAACAATGCATGCCTTGATGTTTGGACCACTGCCTCCAACAGACGATGGAGAGCCAATGGAGACAGAGAAGAGGCATGTATTAAAAAGCACAATTCACTATATGGTTATAGTGAATTAATAATTATATTTGAAAAACAATAAACTGAAAATGGGTGAGCCCAAGACTGTCATTATGTGAAGATAGGGAAATTTAGAGTGAAAATTGACCCAAAGTTTACTGGAAAAACAAATACCAATGAAGAACACATTGTGAAGGGTACAAAGGACATACACCATGTGCACATAACAATATCGAAAAGCTCTCAAGAAAACTTGCCTACACAGCTGATAGAACTCAATCAGGGTAATATCCCACATTTTAGAAGAATGTAGTACAAAAAGTAATCTAGTACTTCACTGTGGATATATTTTTCATGTGAAGTGACATGATCCATCATTCCCAAGAAAAGAATGAAGAAACTGAGACAAATGCCAGAGCATGTGCACTATATGGTCCAGTGTTCTTTCTGAAACTTCTCATTATTGTGAGGACCAAAGTTCAGTCAGGGTATTTTCCAACTGGAAAAGAACATCTGTGTAATAACAACAGGTAGGGTGTTACTGATATTAAATAGTACATTTTTAAAACACAAACAAAATGAAGAAAAAAAACAATTTTCTAGGAAGTTCTATGCTATTAAGTGGGTATTCTTAAATTAAAACAATGAGTCTGTTATTTCCAATGGAAATTTAACACAGGTGTTCACAATTCTACTATGTTCCAGTTAATGCAACAAGCTAGACCACCAATACAGAAAAAAATTTCCCCAATTAATTTTGGAATTACATATAAATTTACCAATTAGCATTAAGATTAAAGATGGACACTTTGACAAAATAATGAATTGCAAGCAGATTTAATTCAGGCAATTATGAAAAGTTAATTTTTGTCCTTATATAAAATATTGTTTTAACTGAAGAAGGGGACATAATTGTTTGGCCTGAAAACAGTGTTGCTATGCTGCTATTTTATAAAGGCAGGAAAGGAATGAAACTAAGTATGCATTTAAAGAACATAATTGTAACACTGCTGAGACCACTGTTCAAGGCAATGCCTATATAAAATGATATCTAAGTTCTGTCATCAGGTAAGCACAGGTGACACAAAAGTCCAATGGGCATCTGAGTAAACAGTTTCCAAATGCCCTGTAAACCATGCAGACAGTACATGTTTTCATGTCCAGAAAGACTGGTGATAATGCACGGTTTGAATACTTCCTTGTTCTGTGAAGAAACATTTATTACCCAATCTGTGGGACTACTGTAAAATGATAGCTTCAGTTCCTAATGTTACCAATTTTCATGGCATCTTTCTAGTGACTGCTGAACATCATTTCTCTCTTGAATCATCCAATGGATTACTTATTACTGACTGATGAATCATTATGAACAATGGGACATATGTCAGGAAATCTAACAAATCTAAAGCTTCTATATGACTCAGTTTTTCCCTGACTTCCATCTCATGCTCCTTGCTGACACCACCTGCCCGCAGTTCCACACATAGCTGATCGATAGAAATCTTGTTTACATCATGGTCAACATTGCATTCCCACAGAGTCTAAAAAATTAAGAAAAGGTTATAATGAGAAAGAGGAATCGAAAGATCTAAAATCAAGAAAAAATCCAGCTTTATACAATAAAATTGTGTGGCATACATGTGAATTATTCTATATACCCCACTATAAAAAATACTGACCTTTATTTCAAGTCCATAAAATAAAAAGAATTGACCCAAGCAGTAACAAAACATTCTAATTAGATTACCTTTGCAATTGTTTATCTTGACATTTAATTTTATGTTGCCTGTTAGTAAAAAAATACATTCAACATGCACCTACCAAATACTGTTAGCCCTGACACACATGGTGTTATCTCCTTTACTTGCCCATGCTAATGGCAGTTTTGGGATATTTATACATACATTCAGTGCAATTCAAAGATTCTAAAAAAACCTCACCAAAGTAATTTACTTTATTATTTATCTGATTTTAATATCAGGCCAAAAGATCTACCACAAGAGTAAATGACAATGAAATGTTTTGTTATTTAGAAGAAACTTGATCACACAGTCCTAATGAAGGTACATGTCTGCAGGACTTTAAACATGGCAGATAAGGGAAACAACTCTTACCAAAACAACCCTTTACAGAAGGGTTTTGACATCATAAATAACATAATTATCATCATCAGTGATTATTTCATTGCATTTCAACTGATGTCTATTGTGTATGCAAAGGAAAATCCTAACTTACTTTACACATGAACATTTTCATTTCCAATGTCTTGAAATCCATTGTTCCAATAATATTCTTCATCCAAGAGCTAGAAGGTAAAAAAGCATGAATAATTTATTTACCTTTCACACATAAATTAAGAACCTTTTAGTGAAACATACATGTAAAGGACTCACAAGGAAACAAAATAATAATATATACAGTATTCTGAATGAATTCCAGTGGTGTTCCAAAATAATTCCAATCTTGAAAGTGATGATGTACCAATAGCCTGGAATAGTGTTGATGTGTTAACAGCCTAGATGAACCACAATGACATAAGTGAAAATGTCCTTGAATGAACTTTTGATAAGTCAAAAATACTGATTTAGCCCAAAATTATTCTTTGTAATTCCAAAGAATAATTTAAATAAGTTCTCTAAAATATTAACTGAAACACAACTAAAACTGATTCATCTAAAGATTGATGTTAAGATAGGAATGAATGATTATAATATAATCAACCTCAATATAAAAACCTGAGACACAATTTCAGAACCAAGATGAAGGTCATCTTAATGGAAATTTTTATCAAAATATAAACAAAACATGTTTCTAGAAAATTCTTTTTTCTGAATCAAGGCTGTAGCTAGAACTTGGATCTAATTGTTAACCTTACATGACATTTGGTATGTAGGTCTAATCTCCTACCATCAAGTATTGTCAATAACACAATACAAGTTAAATATACATAACATATAATCATTGACAAAAGCTAGCACGCAATACAAATTAAATATATATAACACCTCCCCTCATAAAGAAAAAGAAAGATTTATACAATAAAGCTTTCCTTTACATGTTAGTAAAATATACATATGATACTATAATTATTTCAAATTATATAGATATAAGTCTTATGAATGACACAAAATATACATAAGCAATAAAGTACTTCTATAAACGTAAAAGTGAATCTGAATTAGATTGTATTTTCCCCTGATGTGCCTAATGCCAATTTTGTATTCCCATAACATCAAACTCCACCTTAATATTCTCTGATTTTTCTTTTTGATAAGTTAAATGGCATTCTTAAGAGTGCACCAGTTCTTTTAGCTCCAAATTTCAACCAGTCATTTAATGAAAGGAAGGGAATTGTGATCACTGAATACAACAATCAGAGAAGAAGCTTAACTAATACGAACTTCAAAGTGTTGCAAAGCCATTATCAAAGCCAAACATTCTTCCTCAACTATGGAATAGTTTCTTTGGCAATTGTTTTGCCCTTTTTTAAAAAGAAAATTAGCACACTGGATTATCTACTCTATGCCTTCCTGAATCAATACTCCACCAACCCTTACATCACTTGCATCAACATTTTAAATCATTGGTTGAATCTTTTATTCTCATATAATAACTTTAAGTCTCTCATTTAATAACTTCCTTTGTCCAAAAACTAGTTCAAAAGGATTAAAACCTGATGATTCCTGAACTGATTCCCTAACAGCAAACAACAGCAAATGAACACCCTAATCCAAATCTTTTCTTGCATCAAAACAATATGACTGAATCATATTTTTCAAAGTTTGATGAAATCTTTCTAAAGCCCCCTTGATTTTTAATTTGAAAGGCAGAATATCTAATCTGTTTGATGCCTAACTTGCTGGAAAATTCCAGGCATAAAATCTGACCTTTGATTAGATTGGACAGATCTGTGAAAGCCAAAAGGTGTATTAAAAAAAACAACTTTATTAATGATTTTAGTTTTAATATTCCTCAAAGAAAATGTTGTGCATGCATACATTATGGTCAACAATTATTGGTTGCTTTTAAAATTTCACTTTGTATTCTTGGGAAATAAATTATTTGTTGAATTTTACTAAACTTAGTTTTTACTCTTTGCTGAGTTTCCACTATATGGTTCATCAAATGAAGAAATAGATTGCAAATTGGCCTTGGATATGTTCTGATTGGGTTTTTGTACCATCTGACAAGTGCAATAAGATCTACAGTATTTATGAACATCACTTTTAATTTTTGGCCAATAAAAATGATTCAAGATCTTGTGATAAGTCTTACTGACCCCAAAATGACCATCCTAAGTAGATTCATGGGTTAGGTTATTAATTTTCTTTTGTTTTGGCTTAGGAATGATAATTTGACAGCTCATTGATGTCACTAGCAGATGCCTCAGGTGGTCTACATTTTCTCATAAGTACTCCATTTTTCACAAAATAACAAATAGATACTTCTGTGACTTCAGTTTCTCTAATAGCCCTCTGAAACAAACAGGAGATCTCAGGATATTTCTCCTGTTTAACAGAGTGATTGTCACCCTGAGTAAAATAATGAGAATTAGTAGTAAAAAGAGGATCACTTTGATCAATACCTCTTGACTTGTTCTGAATGATTTCCAGTTATCTAGAATATCCCAATAAAACACAATGAAGCAATCCATGATATCTTCAAATGAGTTCACAAAAATCCAATGTAATGTATACTTCAAAAGTCAATGAGCACTTTAGTAGTTTAAATTAATATTTTAAATAAATAATTCCTCTCAAATCATATCTGATTTTAACAAGTGTAAAGTCTGATCATAAATGAATTCCCCAGACCGATCTTAAACAGGAATGAGCTAGTTATCAAATCCGTATTTATACCTCTTTTCACTTTACCTATAATGTAGCAGAATGTGGATCAATCCAATGGAAAAACCCAGTCTAATTGTACAAAACTGGCCTTGAAGTCAAATGCTATGTAAACATTTTGGTTACAAGGGACCATAATCTGAAGTACAATTTTCATTCATGCAAAAAAGTTAAGCACATAAATATAGATTAAATACTCATAACAGACAGATGTAGGATAGATATAGCCACCATTATTATTAAAAAAATGATTAACTGACTTCCAAGAAACCATTCATCAGAATTTGACCATATATGACTAAAATCTTTTCTGGCATAAAAGGCTTTCAAATTTATACAAATTATGCCTAATTACTTTTAAATATTGAATATATACAAAAGCAGCACAAATATCAGAACATATTGGGGATACAATTTACTGAATAAAGAAATGACTTTGAAGTACTGGCATACAGTGCCAAATTGCACATCATGTTATAGCCTCTTATGACATCATGACATTGTGTGTGACTTCATGAAATGATTTTATAATGTGTTCAGTGTCAACAATAATTGAACTTACTCTAGGGATGTGATTTTCTGTGACAGTGCAGCTAGAACTGAGAACAGTTTGAAATCAGCACCACTAGCAATCTTGTAACCAGTCAACTCCAGAATCTGAAAAGTTAATGAAATTACTGACAATGTAACCATGAAATCAGACATTTTAATTAACGTATCTGTCCTCATCACATCAAGTAATAATTTGTTCCTGCAATAATTTATCACCATGAAGCTTGTCATTACAAACTCCAAGAGATGCATGTGGACCTGATCATGCTCACCTTGGTAATTGACAATTATTAGTTTGTGAAAAGAAATTCATATATGTAGTGAAACTGGGGATAGGAATGTAAAATTTGGGGCACTTAGCTGCCACATTATCTGTTAGGTCTAACAAAATATCAGTGTTTCTAGTTTCATGCTAAAAGTATTACATTGGTTTGTCAGAATACAATTTTAATATTATTTCTTTGAGAAAAAAACCCATCAGTATTAATGAATAACACAACATTTTATGCTATACACACTCCATACAGTTAATAAATAGTTTGCATTTGACAGATATAACTTTCTGTAAATCTGCTTTTGTCCTTGACTAGTGTCAAATGACGATATTGATGTCTGCATTGTTGTCCCATGTGCAATTTGGAGAGAAATATATAAACCAGGATTTGTAAATGAATGACATTACTTTTGACCTTTAATCTGAAGCTGACGAATATATAACCTGGAAAAAAGTAATTTTGATGAATATTGAAATCACAGGTTTACAAAACATTTTCCTAACTAGTAGTGAAGATAGATCATATGCACTGTACAGGTAAATACTTAACCCAATTGTGTTTCAGGCTGCATGTGCTGCACATGGGTCCTGTTCATTTTTTCTGAGTGCTTCTGAGCTAATATACCATGCATCAACACATACATCTGCCATCAAGTCAATACAAATGTAGGTTACATTCTATGTCCCAATGAGTAATATTTATCACCTTCCTAATACTAAATCTTTGGGGGCCCCAAGTGGCCGAGTGGTCTAAAGAGCTCTCCGTTACGGATCACTGCCATCTCACCTCTGTCTGCACGGGTTCGAGTCTAGAATTCAGCCAATGTGGGTATGTGAGAAAGCTTGCCAGTAGCTTTTCGTGGGTCGGTGGTTCTTCCTGGGTTCTTCCTCCACCATTAATACTGTCCGCCATGCATAGCCTATCATGTGCTGAAATATGGCGTTAAACCCCACAACAAAAACTGCAGCTAAATCTTTGCTTAGATATAATGAACAGTTGTTTAATTAACATAAAGATTAAGCCCCAAGATCCAGATGCTTTGATTTCTCAATGGTTTTTTGTTCACTTGACAAGTTTTTACTTCCAAGTCCTATTTCTGTAGGATTTCTAAATTTCACTAAAATATGATTCAATCTAATCCTAACTGACCTTTCACAATAATGGACAAGGCACCATGAACAGCACAGTTTATGGTCTCTGTAGGCATTAGCATGGCATGGCTGACACTTGAGATTATTAGCCAGTGGGCATCACTGATATGAACCTTGGGCTAAGGAATGCCGTCTTGGGCTACATTTAGTGTGGATATTTTCTTAGACTTACCATGGCCATAACCTCTATACTCTTGAATCCAAAGGCTTCTTTTTCATAGATGACTTAGTGTACAGACATCTGCCATGTGACCATAGAAATTAGGGCTGGGGACAACTAAACATTATACTGCAATTAGCAGTCTCTTTCTACAGTGTTAAATATTCACAATGTTGCAACTGTCCATTCATTCTAAAGAGAAAAAAAAACCATATTGTAGCCCCATCCTTGTTCCCCTTTTAGAACTTCATTCTTTGTGGGAATTCCAAGGCTACCTGTAGTGGTAGACATACATATAGACTGTTGTAATAGGTAAGTCTCTATGTTGTATGACAATAACAGGCACTGCTCAAATCTTGAGGACATTGTTTGTTTCCTCCATTTTAATTTCAAATTTGATTAGTTATTTTTTTAAAAGCCACATCATCACACTGCCACTGACATTATTACCTCAATAAACAAATACACATGTGGAATATCTTATTTCTTTCAATAAAAAATACTTCAGGTAATTTCAATTCTTTGTTTATTTATGCACAAGTACAATTTTTTGTGTGGCAATAATGGACACTAGTACAATAAGGTGAGTCTCACTGACATCCATTTTTAAAAAACCCAAACAAATGTCAGCAAAACAGTCTGTTGGACAGTGTTGCCATAAAAAGACCTCATGGAATATCCACAAAGAATGCATCAATTGTTTCAAATGCACATGAAAAAACTGTTTCATTCAATAATAGTAATCTTCCAGCACATGAAATCTAAGTGATTCCAAGGTGTACTTATCAGGGACAGAAGAACATTCCTTCCCATTCTTTTTCTCTTAATTTTCTGGCTTCTCTTCCATGTATCACATGTTTGGACAACCATCTTCAGTGATGGTTGAAGACCCACCCGCCTCCAGAAGGAGGATCTTGATGTTTGAGAAGCCATTAATCTACCCCTTGTAGGGAGATGACAGAAAGTTCTTATGTCCCTAACAGCATACACGCTTCAGGTAGCAGGTGGCTTCTTTCTGTTGGGGAGGTAGAGCACTGCAACCATGGGATGCACCCTCCAATTAGAGAAGTAAAGCACTGCCACAGTGGGTTGCGCCCTCCAATTAGGGAGGCTGAGCACCACAATAGCGGGTTGCACCCTCCCTTGAAGAAGGTTGAGCACTGAAACCATAGGCTGCACCCTCCCTTTAGGGAGACTGAACACCACATAAGTGGGTTGCTCCCTCCCATGAGGGAGGCTGAGCACCGCAATACATATTTTTCTTATGGCAACATGTTGTCACTTTCCATTTGGGGGGCAAAAAACAATACACCGATGATGCTTAAGTTATAAATCAGTTGAAGACAAGGTCTTCTCCATCTATCACTCGTTGAGCTCATAGTACAGGGACAGGGCCATAACTGAGCTCCCCCCTCTCCCCATCCACCATTCCATCCCTATGTATGGATCTGCAGTCCATACATAGGACTGAGGGTAGGGATGAGGACTGCTTTGGTGTCCCCCTTCCCAATTATTCCTATGAACCCTTATAGGATGTAGAGCCTTCCACCTCTGGGACCTTGGTCCATTATGCCCCCAAGGGATACTGGACCTTGCCCTCCCAGTTGAAATGATGCTGTGGATCATGTCTTCCATCACCTCACTAGGTGGTTTCCTCTTGGAAGGCTAAAGATATTACATCATCTAGGGTGGACAGACATTCTTGTTTCCCCTCTGCACCTCCTGATCAACCAGAGACCGTGGTGCAGAGGGGACATATTAATGCCCAGCCACTCTGCAACTCAGTGTCCTTGACTATGATGATGACGATGCACTCTCCATCCTTGTTAACTCCAAGGAGTTTGAGACAGATGCTGTGGCAATCACACCCTTCTCTCAGGCCCACCCCTTTCATCTCATATGGATGAGGAAGAAGAGGTCCGGTCCTTTGATAAGGCAGTAAACAACGTTTACCATTTATTACCCCTGGACTTGTGCCCCCAGGACTTGTGCCCCAAAGCATGTCACACAGTCCTAAAAGATCCTTTCCAGTTTGGAAAAGATCTCCAGGATACCAACTCAACCAGACCTTTTACTTTTCCCACATTCAACCACGATTGAGGAAATATCATGGATTAATCTACATTTTATTTCAATTTATCTACTGAATATCAGATCCTTTTTAAATCATACATTAAAATCATAATGTGGACTTGTGTTCATATTAAATTAAAATAAAACATTCTGTAAAAGACTTGGTATGTCATTTCAAGTTCTTAGTGTAGAATTTGTGTAATTTATTTGCATGTATTGCAAACTGTCAAAACTGCATAAATTTGAAATGAAATAATTGGTGAACTTATCATGAACACCGTGTCAGCATGCATTTTTCCTTTCATAAACTTATTCTGTTAAGGACAGTGGTGCATTCACATCTGGCAAAATATTTTAGTATTATGCCCATGATGATATTTATGTCAGTAACATGTGGTCAGAAGCTACTTTATAAATCTTTTGATAAATCTGGATTAAACATTACTTTTAATTTCAATCTGTAATGCTTGATGTAGTAAATTACAACTGAGAATGAAATGGTTGGTCTCATTCAAGCCTGTCAAACATTTCTGAATCTAAGATGTACAGTTTATCTAACACTACAAGAAAATAGGATGTACAGTGTATCTTACACTACAAGAAAATAGGATGTACATTGTATCTAACACTACAAAAAAATAGAATGTACAGTGTATCTTACACTACAAGAAAACAGGATGTACAGTGTATCTAACACTACAAGAAAATAGGATGCACAGTGTATCCAACACTACAAGAAAAGAGGATGTACAGTGTATCTAACACTACAAGAAAATAGGATGTACAGTGTATCTTACACTACAAGAAAAGGCTCTTTAAGTAATATACTCATTGATAAACAAACTTGCCTTTGAGTCAACTGTGTCACATGACCTGTATAGCAACTAACATAAAAAACAATGGTACACTCATGTGGTAAATCAATTATTTCTCAGATCTGGTGAAATTCATTACACTGTTAACTGATAAGTCTAAATTTCCAAACAAGACTCTAATTAAGTTCATTCTAGTAAGGACTTAAATCCCATTCATATGATTACAATCATCAACCAGGTTTCTAATATAAGAAAGGCTGTTGTTAGTAAACAAATGATATTTTATTTACATTGATATCATATGTTGATGACAGACTTTATCTAGCAAAATGAGCCTGTTGTAGTAATTTTTTTCCTGATGTACTGTTGCAGTGATGCAAAATCAATACTGACTGGACCATCACTGACAGTATCTCCCTGATCTACTGGACCATCACTGACAGTATCTCCCTGATCTACTGGACCATAACTGACAGTATCTCCCTGATCTACTGGACCATCACTTACAGTATCTCCCTGATCTACTGGACCATCACTGACAGTATCTCCCTGATCTATTGGACCATCACTGACAGTATCTCCCTGATCTACTGGACCATTACTTACAGTATCTCCCTGATCTACTGGACCATCACTGACAGTATCTCCCTGATCTACTGGACAGTATCTCCCTGATCTACTGGACCATCACTGACAGTATCTCCCTGATCTACTGGACAGTATCTCCCTGATCTATTGGACCATCACTGACAGTATCTACCTGATATACTGGACCATCACTTACAGTAGATCCCTGATCTACTGGACCATCACTGACAGTATCTCCCTGATCTACTGGACAGTATCTCCCTGATCTACTGGACCATCACTGACAGTATCTACCTGATCTACTGGACCATCACTTACAGTATCTCCCTGATCTACTGGACCATCACTGACAGTATCTACCTGATCTACTGGACCATCACTGACAGTATCTCCCTGACCTACTGGACCATTACTGACAGTATCTCACTGATATTATTTGCACATGCGTTATGGTTGGCTGATTTGACATGAAGTAGATGACATTTTCTTGATCCATATTTTTATTGTATGAGCATACTAAAGTTATATTTAACCATAATTAAATGGTCTTGCATGAAGAGTAAAATGACATTATCCATAAATAAATGGCTCATGTACTAAAGATTCTAATGACATGTATGTGTTGTGTGTGACATCAAGTTGAAATTAATTAGATAAGAAGTAACTTGAAAAAAGTCAAAACTCTTCAATAAATTAGGCATAAACAAAGGAACTGGAATTTAAAACTATATGTGTAATGTCAAGAAAATGACAAGCAATATCCCAGAGATCATATCAGTAAAGTAGACGAAGTTAATACTCTATGGCTGTGGACAACACATCTGTGCTAAAAATTCTCATGCATGTCAATTCCTTAAAATTCTTATGCATGTCAATTCCTTAAAGGTACAAAATCACACCAGCTACTGTCATGCTTTTTTTTCTTCTCTCCTACTCTATGCTTTGCATTTCTTTATTTCCAAATAAACATGTGATAACATGGTGTAATTAGCTGTGGCTGTTTGAAATTTAAATATGGTATTTGGATTCTATGGTATCTGGATTCTATGGTATTTGGATTCTATGTGATGTTGTTTACAATTGATTTTTTGTTGTTGTTGTAGGGTTTAATGCCATTTTTCAGCACAGAATAAGCTATACATGGCTGCCAGTATTAATGGTGGAAGAAGAACCCGGGAAATCCCCGGAAACAACACCGACCCTCGAGAAGCTACTGGCAAGCTTTCTCACATACCCACATTGGCCGAATCTGAGACTTGAACCCACGCAGACAGAGAAGAGATGGCAGTGATCTGTAACAGAGAGCACTTTAGACCACTCGGCCACTCGAGGCCCTGTTTACAATTGAAGCACCTCTCATCAGCAATGCACCATAATTTTCTCTGTTTTTGAAGGATCAAGGCATTTCCACGTCTCCTGGTGTAGTGTTTTGTACTGCCCATATATTAACTGGATTATGACTTTCCTCTGTCTCCACAGGTTTATATTTAGCTGCTGACATAACTCAATAATGTTCCTTGCTTTACATAAGACATGAGAAAAGAAAAGTTTCATTTGCTTTTAGGATGGTTAAATATCCATCAAGCTTGTGCAGCAGAACATGGTTATACTAGTATAATTAAATTCTCCATGCAAAGTGAATATTTTATTGCTATTTTTCAGAGAACTATGCCAAAAACATATTTGCTTTGCAAACAAGCCTGTAGAATAATAATAATAATAACAATAATAACAATAATAATAATAATAATAATAATAATAATAATAATAATAATAATATGCTTTATTTATTGAGGGTGACTCATTAGTCAAGGACTATTCTCCCCTGAGCCTTTCTCAAAGAGAGTATAACAATGCACATTATATGAAGATAGCAATAATTGCTGTTTATTTTAACATGTTTAGTATTAAAATACTAAATTCCATTATCTATTAGAAACACATACATGCTCATGATATCTCTTCTTAAATACTCTAATATTTTCAGCAGATTTTACATGTAGTGGAAGCTTATTCCACAGAACTGTACAAGAGTTTTGGAAGCTCTTTTTAAATTGTTCTGTTCTTGGTTTTGGTATTAGAAGGTTTCCATGTGATATTGATCTCAACTAGTATTATGTTGAAAAAGGCCTGAATAAGTCCTGAAGATACTCTGGTGCAGTTCCAAGTAGACATTTATATAGAAGAACTGCCTTGTGAAAATCTATCCTGTCATATATTGTGAATCATTTGAGTTCTGTAAACAATGCTTTTGAGGGATGATCAACAGATGCATCTAAAATTACACTTGCTGCTCATTTCTGAAGTTTATAAATCCTGTCAAGCTGAGATTTAGCACAGTTTCCCCATATATCTGAACAATAATCCATTTCCTTCAGCCAAAGATCAATTAATTTGGTAAGTTCTGTTTGGCACGAGTGGTACTTTCTAAATCCTGATTGCACTTTATGAAATAGAGAGTATGTTTAAAACAATTTTTATAGACCTGAATGGCTACATGTCTTTCAAATAATTTTGACAGTACAGGTAGAATTGATATTGGTCTGTAATTCCATGGATCCTCCTTTTCTCCTTTCTTAAAGATAGGTGTAATCTTTGCACATTTCAGTGTTTCTGGAAAATTACCACTCGTTATACTTAAAGTTTATGATATGCGTTAGTGACTTGGTGCAGCAATTTTAAGAATTCACAAATCAATACCATCCAGTCCAGAGGATTTATTAATATTCACCTTAATTAGCATATCAAAAACATCAGCTTCACTAACATCAGCTACTGAAAAATAATTATCATCAGGAATTTTAGCTCTTATAAATGACAGAAGAGCATCAAATTCAATTGGGTTGTTTGTCTGGTTCTGAATACTCTTACTGGAGATGCTTATGAAGAAATTGTTGAACATTTCCACAATGTCTTGTATAGATGTTACTATATCATCATTTTTCTTAAGTCTAGGGGGAAGACAACTGTTTTTGGGTGCTTTCAGCTCTTTTAGATGCTTCCACAATGTCTTGGTACTCTTACTTTCATCAACAGCCTGTTAAAGACAGAACCATGCCCAAATCATAGTTGTAAGCAGGGCTGCAGAAGACAGAACTATGCTCAAACCATAGTTGTAAACAGGTCTGTAGAAGACAGAACTATGTCCAAAACATAGTTGTTGTAAGGATGCAAATTTCTGTCAATCTAAGAAGAGCGCATTAACTTGGGCTGAAGAACAATTAATTAGATTTATGGGGACAGGTGCTTGTTAAATCGCTATACTGCAATGATTTCTAATGTCTGTGTCAGGAGAGAAAGTGATTCTTAATTAGGCCTTCATTTTTTAACTATCCAGGCAAACTGGAAGGAAGAGGTTACTTCAATCTTTTTTTTGAAAATGTCAGATTTGAAATTGACCAGAATCAGTTGATTGGAAATGTACAAGTCAGACTGACTACAATATTGGCACCTAGTTATGAAAGGTGGTAGATATATTTAATCCTGATTAGTTATGCTAAATAAGGGGCATGTTTCCCACATGTAATTTCCTAGCTTTAAAATTGCCTTCATCAAAAAATCTAGATAGTCTGCATTTTTCCTGCAATAGTAAATATAAGAGACTCTGAGATTGAATTTAGAAGAAATTATCTTGTAAAACATTTGTCAAAGGGACTGGCTGTCTGGAAAGTTGGTGAACACAATTCTGCTGGTAGAAGCAAACAAAGCTTGAAAGCACAAGGGAAAATAGCTCTACTGATGTATCCACTGAAGTATCTACTGACGTATCCATGTACCTACTGATCCAAGTATCTACGTATCTATGTACTTACATATCCACCTACCCATAAAAAGTTTGAGGGCTGAAAAGAGGCAAGACAGTAGGGAGGTTGGAGAAGGGAAAAGCGAAAGGAACAACCACAGTAAAGTTGGAGTGGACTGGAATAAGCTGGTTATGAAGTTGAATGACTTCGATTGTTCACTCGATTATATGATGAACTAATTCTATCATTTGAAACAGACTGGCTATTTATATAAATATATTTGTGTTTATCACAGTTGTTTATGTAATTGATTAAATTGTTTTTTTTCATGTACAGGGGCTCATGTCATTCTGTTCTCTATATCTGCTCAGATCTCTGTTTATTCCATCAATAATCTGACACTTTATTTTAATATTTACTCGATCCAGGCAACAATACCGAGGGTGATTGCCTATAGATAACGATAACCGAAAAAAGCAGACACTTGTAAGAAGGTACAACCTCACAACACCACTACCAAGTAGCACCTCTACAGTTATAAACAGGACTGTAGAAGACAGAACTATGCCAAAAACACAGTAGTAAACAGGTCTGCAGAAGACAGAACTACACCCAAAACATTTTTGACAAATACCCTGTTTAAATACTCTTCCTCTGCCTCTGTCAATTTACTGTTGACTCCTCGTAGAGCTATCATGACATCAGGTCCTGACAACCAGCCCTTCCCCTCATCATCTACCTGCATAAAATAGCACCAAATATTTTAATATAAAGATGATTCTTTGACAACGCTTACAATCAGTGTGAAAGCACTCAACAAGGCACAGTTATAATGTACTCAGTTTGCACAGTCTGAAACATGGGTTCAGTCCCCATTTCTAACATGTAAAAGAGCACCTGTTGTCCATTTATGGTTGATAACTTCCAATGTTTAAAATATCATATGTACTGTGATCATCAAACCTCAAATACTACTTTGACAACATCATCTATCATGTGTTTCTTCGAGAATACATAGAATAAAGTTGTTAGACCTTGTGGCATGAAAAATATGTTGGAGTAAAATGTGTTGCATGTTCTTTAGCAGTTTACTATCAAAATGTATTAATTATGTTAAATACCATTATGACATATTTGATTACTCACTGAGCATAGATAAGGAATATTCAACATATTGTAATGCAGTCTGGTGGCCTCAAAACCTAGATTTACCTTTCATTGGTTTTATAATACTCTGGTGCATACATGGAATCAAACATAGATTTACCTTTTATTGGTTTTATAATACTCTGGTGCATACATGGAATCAAACCTAGATTTACCTTTCATTGGTTTTATAATACTCTGGTGCATACATCGAATCAAACCTAGATTTACCTTTTATTGGTTTTATAATACTCTGGTGCATACATCGAATCAAACCTAGATTTACCTTTTACTGGTTTTATAATACTTTGGTGCATACATCGAATCAAACCTAGATTTACCTTTTATTGGTTTTATAATACTTTGGTGCATACATCGAATCAAACCTAGATTTACCTTTTATTGGTTTTATAATACTCTGGTGCATACATGGAATCAAACCTAGATTTACCTTTCATTGGTTTTATAATACTCTGGTGCATACATGGAATCAAACCTAGATTTACCTTTCATTGGTTTTATAATACTTTGGTGCATACATTGAATCAAACCTAGATTTACCTTTTATTGGTTTTATAATACTTTGGTGCATACATCGAATCAAACCTAGATTTACCTTTTGTTGGTTTTATAATACTCTGGTGTATACATGGAATCAAACCTAGATTTACCTTTTATTGGTTTTATAATACTTTGGTGCATACATGGAATCAAACCTAGATTTACCTTTTATTGGTGTTATCTTACTTTGGTGCATACATGGAATCAAACCTAGATTTACCTTTTATTGGTTTTATAATACTCTGGTGCATACATGGAATCAAACCTAGATTTACCTTTCATTGGTTTTATAATACTCTGGTGCATACATGGAATCAAACCTAGATTTACCTTTTATTAATTTTATAATACTTTGGTGCATACATCGATTCAAACCTAGATTTACCTTTTATTGGTTTTATAATACTCTGGTGCATACATGGAATCAAACCTAGATTTACCTTTTATTGGTTTTATAATACTTTGGTGTATACATGGAATCAAAACCTAGATTTACCTTTTATTGGTTTTATAATACTTTGGTGCATACATCGAATCAAACCTAGATTTACCTTTTATTGGTTTTATAATACTCTGGTGCATACATGGAATCAAAACCTAGATTTACCTTTTATTGGTTTTATAATACTCTGGTGCATACATGGAATCAAAACCTAGATTTACCTTTTATTGGTTTTATAATACTTTGGTGCATACATGGAATCAAAACCTAGATTTACCTTTTATTGGTTTTATAATACTCTGGTGCATACATGGAATCAAAACCTAGATTTACCTTTTATTGGTTTTATAATACTTTGGTGCATACATGGAATCAAAACCTAGATTTACCTTTCATTGGTTTTATAATACTTTGGTGCATACATCGAATCAAACCTAGATTTACCTTTTATTGGTTTTATAATACTCTGGTGCATACATGGAATCAAAACCTAGATTTACCTTTTATTGGTTTTATAAAACTCTGGTGCATACATGGAATCAAAACCTAGATTTACCTTTTATTGGTTTTATAATACTTTGGTGTATACATGGAATCAAAACCTAGATTTACCTTTTATTGGTTTTATAATACTTTGGTGCATACATGGAATCAAAACCTAGATTTACCTTTTATTGGTTTTATAATACTCTGGTGCATACATGGAATCAAAACCTAGATTTACCTTTTATTGGTTTTATAATACTCTGGTGCATACATGGAATCAAAACCTAGATTTACCTTTTATTGGTTTTATCTTGTCAACTCTGGCGCTGTGGCCCGCGACAATTAACTTCATGGGATGTTGCTTGTAAGTTGCATAACTCAAGAAACATTAAGCGTATTTCTAATGTAATTTACTATGAACATTGTTGTTTGGACTTACAGGAGCATTTTAAGGGTTTAGTTGAATTCATTTTTAAAAAAGTTAAAACTATTTAAATAATTTGTTTCAATGCAGAGCACTCTGTGTCCCTGTCAATCTTTCTAGTTGATGTTATTATGTATATTTAATTGTATTGTGTGTTGACTTTTCTCCATGATTATATGTTATAAACATCTGTGCAAATGACCTTGATCTGTTATTGAATTAGGACCTACCTGACAAAAATCTTATATTTTGTAAACAATATATAACATAGCTAATATATCTGTATGATTTTAGATTATATATTAAGATCATTATTACTGGAGGGAAACATGTTTACTTGTATCCGAGTTTAGGTCATTAGTTTTTCACTTCGAAATTCCTGATGTTGCTGACAACATAGAATGTACTAGAAATGAATTTTTGACCCTCATCTTGGTCTTCATGTTGTGACTGAAGTTTTATATAACTCTTTACCTCATGCAAGCTCCTCTACTGCATTTGCATGGAAGCGCCTTTGGACGCCTCTACCTGATTCACATACAAGTGTTCTTTGACACCTCTACACCATTCTCATGAAAGTGCCTTTTGATGTCTGCTGTAAATATCAGCCATTTTTAGTGCGTTTTCATAGTGCCACCTTCAGGGAAAACCACCTATTAGATACTACATTCATTGGTGTGAATGACCATTATGTCAGATCACATGGACTCTGTTTACGCTCTGGTTGAAATCTGCTATTTAAAGTAACTGGGTCATATTCTCCACTCTCCAAAATGGAGGTCGCAGATTTTGTTCAGTACTTACTCAAATTTTCACAATTAGAATCACAACTATGAAAGCTTCAATAATTTAGGTAAATGCTATGATATTGATGTAGGCAGCAATTAGTTTTTAAAATTATCAAATTCAGATGATTTTAGTGATGCAGACACAAAGAACTTGTAAATTTTAAGTAAAAGTAAAATTCGATCATTACAGCTGTATAATTATTTATGTGCTTTAAAATCCTGAGAGAACTCCTTCACCATCAAGTCAGTGAAGCTGCATGATCAACCGTAATCGCCATTCCTCATACCAGGAACTGTAGACTTCAACACTACAGATTGCAGCATATGTCATCGTCTTCCATCTTGGATTCTTTGTCAGGATTCGAATGTGAAATCAGTAGAACATTTTGTTATTAGGACTTCAAAAATTTTATTCTTGGATAATTCTCTGATTATTTTTGGATTGCATCCTATAAAACTGTAAGTTAAAATTTTTTCATTTTTACAGAATTTTCCAGGGTAATAAATTATTGTATTTTTCAAAGCTTTTTGTTTTCACTCTTTCTTGTGTTACTGTTTATTCGAGCCTAAACAAGTGACATAATACTAACTGGATGAGCAAAAGTTCGAAACTTTAGAAAATGCTGCTCATGCAGCTGATGACTTTTCCCTGACTCACAAAGTTTCATTTGTCAGTAAGAATTCCTATCAGCAGTTTTTTTTAGTTCAAAACAAAAAATCTTGTCAGGCTCATATGAGTAGTTCCAAATCTCAAACTGGCTCAATGTTTATAATAATACTGATCAGAAATCCTTTTTTCTTCCAATATGCACTTATTTCAAGAATAATGGGCACATTATTTCTGACTGCTACAGACTGAAAAATAAGCAGCAGAATAAAGACAGAGCTATTCCAAATGCTTTTATTTCTAAGAGGTCAAGGTCAGAGTCATGTAATGAAAACAATATATTTGTTGGGTCAAACAAAACCCAGTCTGATTTTATTTTGGAGAATTATGAACTATTCATGTTGAAAAGTTCTGTTTCACATGTTGGTGATTTTGCCAAACCTATCCCTATACAAATATTAAGGAACACTGGAGCTTCTCAGTCTTTTATCATCAGATACTTTACCTTTATTTGAGAAGTCTTCTTCCAGTGAAAGAGTTCTTAGTCATGGAGTGGAGTTTTGTTTATGTTCCTCTCCAATGTGTAAATTTGTCATTAGACTTAGTCTCAGGCCCATGACAATCAGAACATTGTTTCTTTACCCATCAAGGGTATTTATTTATTGCAAGGCAATGACACTTGCTGGAAATAAAGTTGTAGCAAATCCACTTGTAACTTACAAGCTTTGAGTGAATCAGAAAGTTGATCCTATTGAAATGAATCCCTGATTTATACCCTGCTTGTGCAGAATCTAGACCTATGGCAAAAATCACTCTTGAGAACGATGTTGCTCAGGAGATTCTTTCTTTTGAGTCATAACATTGTTGCTAGGAGACACTGATAGGTATAATGTCATATTAAGTTACTGCAGAAAGAAATCAAAATATTAATTGAGAATAGTTTTTACTGTTATAACCTACATGAAAAGTTATGCTAAAGTAATTTCCACTGTAAAATTGCATCTTTTATTTCTAAATATCTATTTCACCATCACCTAAAGGTAGTCAGCATAGCTCTTCTATAAAACATTAGATTCATAATGCCAGGTCTGCTTGGGTCAGCTGCCTCACTGTGTCCTTGAGAAAGGAACTTAGCTCCCATTTTTGGGGCATTATTTAGTGAATAATGAATTAAGGTTGAAACAAAAAAACCACAAATCAGCACATCAAATTCAACTGTAATGTAAAATTATTAGTGGAAATTAGAATCATAATACTTACAGCATCAAATGCATGCCTGTACATTTCCATATGGCCTTTGGAAAATATACAATACTTGGAAAGAAATCCATCTGAAATAAAGGTATCAACATATCTCATACCTTTTAATTAAATCATTCAAGACTGGCCTCAAGGGATAATTGCCCACTGAGGATATGACTCCAGACAAAATTATAGATACATAAATAAATAAAACTAATGATGGAGGATGCATATGCTGTCAGTATTTATGAAAACTAGTTACAAGGTGTAAGCTATTATAGTGTCCAAAATCCTTCCCCACCCTTGACATTGAAAATATAACATTTTCCATACTAATGCTAAGATGATAACTTTACTTGGAAATGTGAGATCAAAATAATATCTCCTGAGATAAAGTAAAGTGGCCAGCTTCACCCAGAATTTAAAAATTTCTCCCTCATGTTCACTCTTCCTATAGCTTTAATGGTTGTGATAAATTGTTTACAAAAAAATACAGCTAGGATCAGTGAATAAATTACTGTAATAATATCCTCAATTCTTCTAATAACAGCCTGTCTTTATTGCTAAGGAAATGTGAGATTTCTTTAAATATGAGACATTCTTCATCTCTTTTTCAAAGTTTAAACATTTTCCACCTACTTAATTTTAAAATGTAAAAACAATATTTTGCATCCTTTCCAATAGCTCTACCTGTCATAAAACTATTAACATTGCCTGAAATACCACAAGCAAGATAATATAAAATCATAAATTAAGGAGAAAGTTTAAGAATTTGATTGATTCTGCAACCAGATACTTGTATTTAAACTGAAGGCAACCTCCAACTACTTTGTTCTGATTAAATATTCTCACAAATTTAGAACCTTTTACTTGGTTTAAAATATATAATTTTTACATTTAAGTTTTGAGCAAATGTTTGAATCTTTTATTTGCATAATCAAATGATTCCCCAGCAAAAGTCAGTACTAGATAGTGACTAAAGTTGAATAAGAATCAGCTCCACAACACTCTAGAGTGCAGAACATTCAAATACCATGATGATGGTAAATCTTAGAACACTCTAGAGTGCAGAACATTCAAATACCATGATGATGGTAAATCTTAGAACACTCTAGAGTGCAGAACATTCAAATACCATGATGATGGTAAGTCTTAGAACACTCTAGAGTGCAGAACATTCAAATACCATGATGATGGTAAGTCTTAGAACACTCTAGAGTGCAGAACATTCAAATACCATGATGACGGTAAGTCTACGAACACTCTAAAGTCTTAGGACAACCTTATGTGATATAAAAAATAACTTTGTCAAGAACAATAAAAGTTAGAACACAAAATTATAGCAGTTTTTTTTTTAACCATAAGTCATGAGACACCTTAGAACTCATTTTATTCTCTATTTATTGCTTGGCATATTTTATTGATTGTAACATTTTTAAAACAAAAACAATACTGTGCGGAAATTAAAGGATTATCATAAAGTATGCTCCAGAGGAACCCAACACATCATTGGATGAAGAAGATGAAGAAGAGTTATCAGATTTAAATGTTATAAATAATAAACTAATAAAATTTTGTTTAAAAAATTAAAATATATTTTTAATTTTGTGCTATTTTCTTATAATTTCTACCTATGTCTAATTTCACTGGATGATGACAAGCATCAAGCATAACACAATGTAGTAATCATACCATAGCTTCTCCCTCTTTTGCTTTGTCAGTTTATACATAATTGCATTAAAATTGTCAAAAGTCAACAGTACATGTAATTACATTTTCTGACTTGAAATTTAAATAACTAATTAAAATATGGTATCAGCACTAAAGATAGTATTTACTTAATTGCTTGTATATGACTTTGTTTACAATGTTACATCGCCACATGTACGTACATTTTTTTAACTTGTGCTGAATGAAGTACATTTCTTGATTTTGAATCACAAGTGCTTCTTGCACTAAATTTCAATAATGTCTCAAAAATACAATAAAATATAACTCAGAAATAATGCTTTGAAAATAACTGCAATAATAACATGGTGGAGCTAATATTTGTTTAGAACAAGGCCATCAAAGGATTAATGTTGTATTTATGTTGTAGAACAAAGGGGTACTGGCTTTGACTTAGGACAAAATTCCCGATTTACCCAAACCAGTTTCAGGTTTTAAACAGTTAACTGGCCTTGATTTCTGTATATAAAAAAAACAAAGATAAATCCACAAATTTAAATAAAAAAGAGCTGCTGCAACAACTGGCATGTCAAAATCAAAAGTGGAATGAAAACACAAAACTAATATGGATTTACGATGATCTTGGCAGTCTAAATTCAGATATTTAACCAATCTTATGGTTATACTTAATGACTATAGTATGGCAGTTATATGAATATATGTTGGATATCTAATCTAATTTCCAGATGAAAATTATCATTCGCTATGGAATTTTACAATGGTAGTTTAGCATTACACTGGGTCAAGAAAGTCGATATCATACTGAACCAGGGGTGTACCTAAAGTATTTGGCATCTGGGGCAGATCCTTCCTTTGGCACCCCCACAAATAATTTGTTTAATGTAAACACACATAAAAATACATTATTTTTGTAAGTAAAGTTTTAAACAGTACAGTGCTTTGATAAGCGAATTGGAAATAACTTATTTTGGCGAATTTTTCATTTGGTTTGAATACTTGTACTGGAATTGCAACTCTCCCGATGATGCCCGCCCCCCTTCTTGGCTGTCATCCGGGATGGACCACCCCTTGCACTCTCCTTAGTACACCACTGGATACAACTATTACTAGTGCATGAGAAATCTAGGTATGATCATGTTTCTAAAAATGTCGAAGTACGTTATCATTGAATTTGCCATTAAGCATTTTTTGAGGAATTTATACAATAATCGTCAATGAAATTTTGATAGACAAGAAGCGAAAAAAGTGAATAAATGCCTTTTAAAGGTATGTGTATTCAAATTCTCCAAAACGACACTCATAGCAGCAAAAAGTGACTTAGTACATGAGCTATGTGAATTGTGCTTTAGTAACAATCCTATCCATATTTCCATTTCTTCAAAAATGATAATGGTAACAAAACTAATCAGAAAAGTACAAATTAATGTAAGGCATTTGCATATTTTACTACCTGAAAATTTGTGTTTATATTGAAATAGTATTTATGTTTTCAAATTGTAACCTCTGAGTATAAAATGTGGTTCACAAAACTTGACTAAAGAATTGATCATCAATGAATTGTACCCGAGTTGTATACTTACAGTCCTCAAAATGAGGGGCCATATTGGCATCAATGAATTGTACCAGAGTTGTAAACTTACAGTCCTCAAAATGAGGGGGCACATTGGCATCAATGAATTGTACCAGAGTTGTATACTTACAGTCCTCAAAATGAGGGGACATATTGGCATCAATGAATTGTACCAGAGTTGTATACTTACAGTCCTCAAAATGAGGGGGCATATTGGCATCAATGAACTGTACCAGAGTTGTATACTTACAGTCCTCAAAATGAGGGGGCATATTGGCATCAATGAATTGTACCAGAGTTGTATACTTACAGTCCTCAAAATGAGGGGCCATATTAGAATCAATGAATTGTACCAGAGTTGTAAACTTACAGTCCTCAAAATGAGGGGGCACATTGGCATCAATGAATTGTACCAGAGTTGTATACTTACAGTCCTCAAAATGAGGGGGCATATTGGCATCAATGAATTGTACCAGAGTTGTATACTTACAGTCCTCAAAATGAGGGGACATATTGGCATCAATGAATTGTACCAGAGTTGTAAACTTACAGTCCTCAAAATGAGGGGACATATTGGCATCAATGAATTGTACCAGAGTTGTATACTTACAGTCCTCAAAATGTGGGGCCATATTGGCATCAATGAATTGTACCAGAGTTGTATACTTACAGTCCTCAAAATGAGGGGACATATTGGCATCAATGAATTGTACCAGAGTTGTATACTTACAGTCCTCAAAATGAGGGGACATATTGGCATCTTCCTCTTCTTGCAACATGGTTCTCTTGCTCCTCAATTTCTCAAGCATGTCAAGCTGACGCTTGCGTCTCTCTTCTGCTAGTTCTGCTCGACGTAACTCGTCCTCATAACTTCTATCTTTGGATGGCTTTTGTGTTTTGTGCAAAGATGCCTATGAATGATCACATGAAAGTCATGAGAAAACAATACCATATCTTAAAGATGTGGCTCTGTTAACCATTCATAGTTTAAATATCTTTTGTTCATTTTTGGGTTGCGAACACTTTTGTTTTTGCAAAAACTATATTACTGGCAAGACAATAAGTCTTTAAACATGCTTAATTAATTGAATAATTGACCAGTAAATATTTTCAAAGGATCTAAAATTATAAGCATCTACACTGAGAATGTTCATTGCACTTTAATGGACAAACCAAATTGATGTTCTGTATGCAAGTTTGTTAGAAATACTACTGGTAATAAGATACCTATCTATGGGATGGATAATGTCAAGTTATACTTTTTCATGACTACAATGCATAGTCACAATTTCAGTGGCCTCATATCTTTGAACAGTGATGCATAAGCTAGTACCATAGGATTAATGAAAACGTAATTTGTGTATTTCAATTATGTCATGGCTAAATGAAGATGGAACATGATATTGTACATTAAACTTGTAGTTTGAAGTAAGAAAATGAACTGTTTCAGAATATAAATAAAGTTGTTAAACTGAGGTTAGATACAGTATTGTAGATAAGAAACATTCTCCTGTAAAATTTCCATCATAAATGATTTTAAAAATTTATATTTAGAATTGTTGTACACTAACAACTGGATATAAAAATGCTCCAATTTTAAGGTAGTTCGCAATACAAAACAAGAAATGTTGTACATAATGGACATAACTTACACAAATGGTGTAATCATCTTAAAATTTAAAAATATCTCTCATTTGTGGATCTATTCAGCATGTTGGAATGATTTAATTTCAATAATGTCTTTACAAAAATTACAATCCGATAGAAATATTAATAGGATACATTTGTTTACGTGATAATCTCTTAACAACATGAGTCCATCAAAGGCACTCATATTATACTGGCTGAAAAGAATTTCCAGAAATTTAAGATAAGACCATTTCATCCTTTTAACTTTTGAGTGCTTAAAATATATGTGATATTCTTTAACAATAACAGGTTTATCAAATTACCTGTCCTATATGTCAGATTTACACAATTTTTATTGAGGACCAAGTAGACATCACAAGAAGTCTATTGGTGAAACCCCAGAGTCAAGGTCAGTATGGTCATCCTTTCAAGAGAAACAGTGACAACAAGATTTTCAAGATGGCTACTGTGGTAGCCATATTCGAGGTCATATCTGCACCATTTTGATTTAGAACCAGCTAGACATTATAAAATATATTTCAGTGAAAATTTCATATTGATAATGTCATCCATTCAGAAGATGTAGTGACAGGAAGATTTTTAAGAAGGCCACAATGAGGATATTTTCATTTAAGACCAACTAAAAGTCTTTTAGTGACAATCCCATGTTGATATGCCGATCTAGTGAGAAGCAGCAGTGTTTACAGATTTCAAGCTGCATATTGTAGAGACCAGACGAGATCTGCAATTAGTACCATTTTCACTTACAACCAGAAGATGTCTTCTTGTGAAAACACTATGTCAATAAGACTTTACCTTCAGAAGGGGTAGCAATAACAACATTTTCAGGATGGTTGCTGTGGTGGCTATGCTGTATTTCAGATTAGAACCAGTTTCATTTAGGGCCAACTAAATATCATATGAAGTCATTTAGTGAAGACCCTATTCTGATATGACCATCCATTCAGTAATAACAAAATTTTCGTTATGGTCACTGTGATAGCCCTTCTGGATGTCTGAGCAGTACTATTTTCAGTCAGGACCAATGGGACGAATTTGTGTGTGTGTGTGTGTGTGTGTGTGTGTGTGTGCACGCATTTGTATTTGGTGTAAACAGAGGACATTCATGAGATTACACACCAATGTACCAAGGACACACTCCAACCGAGGACATCCTCAGTTGGAAAAATGTTAAAATATTGCTTCTCTCAACTATTTTAGCCTAGAATAACATAAAATCATGATTTGTAGGAAAGTTCCCATTTACATGCTTGGTACTTTTTGCAATTTTGGAGTGTATGTTTCTTTCAAAGCTATGATAAGCTCATGCATATAACAATCCCTGGTATTTTTTATTAATATTTCATGCATGTGAGACAATAGTGTTGGGAAACTCACAATACAGTCATACCATATATGTCCAATACAGGTAAATAAATCGATGACATGTACAAAAGAGGTACATCAAAATGCTATCGGAAATACGCATGGATTCCTTGTAGAGTTGTATCAAAATTGCTAATTGTCTGATCCATCTGTAAAGTTAAAACGTCCTGTTTGCAGCGAGATTTATTTACACATGTAAAGATATTGAAAAGACATCTTTAATATGCAAAAGTTATTTTATGATTATTAAATCAGCTATATCCACCAATATTTCATCATTTGCCTACTTAGTATTCAAACAGGAAAGAAGAGATGTGAATCAAGTGAAAAATCCCATTAAGGTGAGATTGAATTATCACAAACCAAATTTGGAAGTTACATGCATAGAACTTCAGCAAATATATAGAAAGATAAATATATTATACAGAGGTCAAACATATATCATCAAGATGATCAGTCCCAAAATGAAACATTTAATTACAGGAATATGTTTTTCATTATTTTGCTCACAAGACCTGCAAGTACATGAAAGCAATCATAAACTGTTGAATGCATTCAGTGTTCTTTTAAATGTATTACTTGCTTCAGTTGGTGATTTGATGACTTTGCTGAACATATCATGAATTATATTTGTATTGATAGTTCTGTTGTGAATGAAGTCTTATTGAAACAACACACACAATGTAAAAACAAGGTGTCAATCTAAATTATTTTCCCAAATTTAAAGAGGTTTTTAACAATAGCCAAAACGCTCAGGATGTTCTACTGGACCAACTTGTATTTATAACTTAACAGAACATTTACTTATAGCTGCATCAGACTGTAATATTCTTACTCATTTAGTCTTTTTTCAGCATGTTTTATACAGAAGGCAACATGGAAAAAAAACTGTTTAAAACTTCTGATCAGTGATACAAAACACCTTTACGTGGTACCTTGAATTAGCAATTGTATAAACTAAGTGATTTGGAAGGTGAACCAAGAGAGTATTGTACCATTAAAGTATATTCTTGTTCATTCATAACTCCATAACAATAAAACAGGATAAAATGTTTGTAAAAAGTATTAGAAAATTATCCCCATCCACTAACTCTATTACATACATGTACTCTCATATAACTATATTCTTCACGTCTGTGATTACTGAAGCTAGTTAGGAGGTTTCAATTCAGTCGACATAGATAATTTGTTGTTGTTATCGATGATTTTAGTCTATCATTATTCTTTGTGTTGAGGTTGAGATAAAACACTATACAGATTACAATATAAATAATGTTGTATGCATCATCAATTTATTCAGACAAAGTGACTTGAAAAATACAAAGTCTCCGTGAAATACACAACATGGCTAACACAAACATTCACCATTACATCTGCACATGCCCAAGAGAGAGAGAGAATATTCATACGCATATTATGCAAGGAAGATATTACTCTAGCTTGTCAAAAAGTGAATAGTCATTGCCGATAAGGCGAGTTTCCTGCCATAAATGCTCAAATCCAGCCAAATAGTATTGTTACAAGCCAGGGGTATTTCCTTGACTGAGTGGTATCAAACACTGGCGTGATTCCGCTAGAAGTCATAAGTTTACTCAAAATTTCCAAAGAGTTCAATACAACTTCAGTTGTAAATTAGAAAGCCTGATGTGTCCATTCTATACATAAATATTTTGCTAATCAATGCAAGACCACAGATCTCTTCATCAACTTTCTGTACCGTCAGCAGTTCATGCCATAGAAACTATACAACTATCCCCTAACACAGGGAACTATTTTTACTGCGCCACCTTAGGCCAGTCAATTCATGGTTTCAAGGTACATTTCACCAGTACAACTGTGTCACATTTGCCACCATGGCAACATAAACAGTATCTGCTGAGTCCCTTCTTGCTTATTCCTTTGTATAATTTACCAGACTCCTACCGTAAATACTGCCACTGTACACCATTTGGTTTTAATAGGGACGATATTACTCCAGGGACACTCATGTGGTTATGACCTGAATTCACTAAAAGTCAACCATGGCATCATGGAAACTCACTAACACTTCACTCCATGACGTTTTCTCCTACTAACTGGCTAATTATTTCAGGCCAAGGAATATTTCCATTGAACCGAGTTCCAATAATCAAACAAGTAATCACACAAATCTAAGAATTCCATAAAACAGGGCGCTATAACCAAATACACATACTCCAAATGTATTACAGTATGATCTCCAAAGCGCGTGATTAGTCCAAAGCATGTTATGTCACACTAAAGTCTAATTGCAGGACAATCAGTCAGTCAATAACAACAAGATATATATTCAAATAATAATGTAATTGCTCCAAAGAACAGTTGTAGATGAAACCCTTATGGAGTTTACAGTTACTTAATACTAGTATGTGATTTGGATTTGATTTTAACATAGCTTTCATAATCTTTCAGTCATATCACTATGATTTCTGCAGTGTGGCAGTTTATAGTGATGTCAAGAACTGGGGCATCAGGCATGTAGCATTCACATTATTCTGACACCAGGCCGACTAGTCCTAACACTAACCTCTTAATGCTGAGCACCTGGTGAGGCAGATGTTAGTGCCATTTTTATGTCTTTGCTATGACTTGGCCTTGGTTCAAAACCGCATCTGAGGTGGATGCTCTAACCACTAGGCCACCTGAGCAGTCGTATTGATTGTTAAGACTGGACTAGATATGCAAACATGTCCTCGTTGGTCATAATGTACCAATGTCCATGGTCTCCGTGATTTTGTCAAATAGTGTGTGTCCTTAGTTTGCATGGATTACACAGAATATTTTTGTAAATGTGTGCATCCTCACTTGCATTACTAAATTTCATATTCCTTAGAACTGATAATACAGTTCCCTCCTTGATACATCACCATTTGCTATAAATTTATTGCCTCAGACTGTATTTCTTTATGCTCTAACATTGCCAGAACAAATGTCCTTGGTATGCGGTTCCATACGTGAGTCCTCAATATCCACCAAAGACAAGAGTGTGTGTATGTGTGTGTGTGTCTGTGTGTATGTGTGTGTGATGTTGCATGACAATCTTCCAAGTAGTTTTGGAACAGTAATGATGACAAATATGCACTACTGGACAGACAGACAGGCAATGGAACAACATCAGCTCTTTATAATCAGTATAACTTAAAAGGCCTATTCTTGTTTGAATGCAAAACTGCTTTACTGGGTCAACAAATACTGCATTTAACTAATGTGTAGTTAAGTTCTTGTAACTAAAACAATTTATCCTTTTTAAGTGGTCATTATTATTACTGAATTTTTCATCTATCTCATGATGCTATAAAAAGATTGAAACTCATGACAACAAGACTTAAAATTACAGGAAATCTGACTTGCATCAATATATTTTCAAAATAAAATTTTACAACTTTTCAAAGCAAGAAATACCTACATTTTGCAAATGAAGTAAAAATATAAAGGTTAAAGAAAATCAATTTTTCAAGCATTTTTCTACATTCCTAGTCAACTAAACTGAAAATGTTATAATTAAAAAATAAATTATGCCATGTCTTAGCTTGGCTGTCCCCTTTTTGTCAATATTAGTCGCCTTTGCTGACCTCATTTTATGACATCTCTTGAGATGAAAGCATTGGAAGGTCACCAAAATATAGTATAATTTACACCTATCATAAAACAAAGGAATTGATATGATATATCTATTACTTTAATGATAAAGAAACTTATAATCAAATAATTTAATGAGATTATATTTGTATCTATTCTGAATTTATACAAATCTATCTACAATAATTATTAGATACATAAAAATGAAAGCAAGGAACCACAACATTTGTGTCTTCTGCTCTTCCAATGTCCAAATATGGTGTCATGTCTTTTACATGTCTAAATAACATACATGATCTCAGTGAAGAGATGAATTCCTTTGATCATTAATGTCTGCCTATTGACCTTTGATATCACTGATCTTGGGTTCAAATCATGGTGGGGAAGAACTAGTGTTTCATAACTTTCCATCAGCATGATCTGGATAATCCTGATAGTCTGCTGTCCATAAAAGAAGCATTATATGCAAGCTCCTGTGCGCAATGAGATGTGTTCAGAATGGAGCAAAAAGTGTTCTCAATATAAAAAAATGCTATGAAACCATGTAATCTTGGCTGTGCATCCATGTATTTGCACACCATATCTATGAAGTACAGTTAAGATAGAAAGCTCTCACTTGCAAAGCCTGTAATTTGTACCAGTGTTTCCCTTTACATACATCTGTGTGTCAGAGACCCATCAAATAATTTGATGAACACTTTTGTTTCTGTGTAATCTGTTTATGAAATCTGACCTCCAGTTCTGACACCAAGATTATTTTTTTTACTCCCAAGGAGAAACACTGTGTACCAAAGTTCTGAACTCATTATCAAATCCTAGCTCAACTAAAGTGTCAAATTCTAGGGCTAGCAAATTCTATGCATATTCATTTTGCAATTCACAAACACTGCAGAAGACGGCATATACAACCACTGATATGGAAAGATAGCCACAAGTGAAGAGACAACAGCGTCACAAACAATAAGATGCATGATGTTGACTCAAGGAAGAACACCTTTGAATCACAAGACACTGTAATAGCAACCTTCACTACTACAGATTGTCTGTCTGTTTGTCTGCCTGTTCTCCATATTATCAAAACAGATATACATGTAGTCATACCTTCTACAACCACCCATTTACCACAAATAGAGAAATTTTATTAGAGTTTTACATTGGTGGCAGATTCAAATTAAACTTCAAGAAAATTAGGTTTTATGAACATAGTCTGTGCCACCAAGTACCAAAATCAGGTAAATTGAAAATGCAAAATTTCCCAAAATAATCAATTTCACAAAACTTATAACTGCAAAAATTATCCATCTACAACAAATACTATCCTCCAATTTTTGTACCACCATCATTCCATAAAAGTATAGTTACTGTTTTGTACATACCATTTTTTCTTTCAAAAGGTCTGCACATTTTAATAAATAAGAACATGTACAAGTTTAAAATAGTATGTAACTTTTGTTTTACCAAAAATGATTGATACATAGAAAAGAATATGAATAATTACAAACAATGTAGTACGTACAGTATACTAGTATATTAATACACATGCTTTTGATGAGTTAAGTAGTAACAGTGTCTTGTGTTCAACAGTTAACTACAAAGGGAAGTGTTTGATTTTCTGAAATATATGGTACAGATTTTATGAAAATCCATTTCTTGATAATAATAGTAATGTATCCAATGATGAAATGTTGAGGTCCCAAACAAACTTATATTCCCTCTTTTATAACTCAGTTTTGTAACATTAAAATCTACTATCACACTGCTGGCTGTGTCCCATCACAAAAGCAATCATCACAACATTCATCATTTTTTCCTACACTACTACTATTGTACTTACTTCTTCTTTGGGTGCAATTTCTGGGATCTTTACAAAAATTAATATTCAATTACAATTACAGTCACAGCAACAATAACTAGGAAAGTAAGATCAACCTTTACTAAATGAGCACCCAACCCCCAATTAAAAGAAGTTAAAAGAACAGCATTATAATAATTATTCATGCATGCCATGTACTAGACCAAAATGTAGCATTATGAAATCCGTCAGGATCAAAAAGAGAGCAGACTCTGTACTGATCTCACATTATGTGATAGCAAATATTCTGTTTGCAGATGAGTGAAATTTAACACAAGTAAATATGGTCTCTTAAATTACTTTTTACTACAATCAAAACTGTTTGCAATGCAAAATTTGCAATTCAAAGAAATTACTATATAAAAGTATAAGTTATAAATTTTGGTGGAAAATGATTTCATTCATAGATTTCTGCAAGCTATCTCTATTTTGTGTGAAGTATTTTTTTCATTCATACACAGTCTATGTTAATGTCTTAGCTAGTTCAGCTGCCTGTAAATTGCAGCTGGAGTCAGCTGTTTCTGAGGTAACACAAATATGCAAAAATTTTGAAAGTATCAACCCAAATGTCTGTCAGGTTGCCTTTGGCCAAAATTTGTGATACCTTTTAAGTTGAAACACGGTACACTTCATTCAATTCCAATTAAATACACACTAGTTTTTCATCCTCAGTTCTGTTTTTTGAAGAACTTGGCATAGCATTCCTTGAAAATTTGGAATCAACTGAATATCATATGTGAAATAGTGACTAAACTGCTGGTCCTTTGTCTATTCTAGGATTGAAACCATACAGATTAAATACCAATTGAAATTAATGGATATTTAATGGTATACACATTGTGAGTATCTTGCATTCTTCTTGGACCACAATGCATTCTGCACATTTGGAGCTGTTTTCTGCACATTTGGAGCTGTTTTCTGCACATTTGGAGCTGTTTTCTGCACATTTGGAGCTGTTGGTGGTCATTTTTATTTATATGCTAACAATAATTGCAATCTAAAATACAAGTCACATGGGCCATTTATGCACATTTACTCATTTTTAATTAAATATAAACTGTTCTTTTAAAATTTAACACTAATTTTCTTTAACCAAAGTCTATTCAATGCTGATATTTTAATGATCTGCACCTTAACTGTCACCAAGAAACTTCTCAATGAAACCTGTCGATCTCTACAGTCTTTTACAATGGTTGCCATGTACTAAACTTGGGTAAAAATAAGAGCGTGTCGAGTGGGATTGTCATAATTGATGGTTGTACGAATTTATTCATCAATTTATATGTATAGTTTCGTTGTGACATCACAGCACATAACATTTAATCCAGATTGTACTGGATCACACTTTTAGATTCATTTTGTCCAAAAGTGTCTACGTACTTTACCATTAATTTTGCCGTAAGCACCTCTTAGGGCATCTAAATAATGACCTTCCAAAGGTATATGGATGTATACAAATCCAAAATAAGTGAATACTTGCCACTTAAAGGTATGTAGAATCAAATTCTAAAAAATGACACCCATTACTAAAATAGTGTTGAATGCCTACATGACCCATGTGGTTGGTACTATAAATACTTGCAGAAATGAGATGTGCCTGAATGCTGAATTTCGTTTACATTATAAATCATGTGTAGGAAGATTTATTTTACCATGATTGGATTGCTAATTTTTATTAAGTGGTTAACACTGATATAAATTGTTGAATATGTAGAAATTGATAAACAAATGCAAATTCAAGTGAAATTAGTCTGATGAATGTATTTGGTATGGTCATCAGAATACTCGCCCCGCCCCACTCCAGTGAGCAAGTTATAAGAATGATGAATTCCCTTTAGTATTTACTCCAACAATACTGTGGCCTAATTCAAAGTATAAAATAAAAAATGGAGAGATTACAAAATTTGAAGTTACAACATCAAATTGACTTGAGTATGGTGAACTTATGGCAGGTAATTTACACATCAATTCGGGGGCCCCGAGTGACCAAGTGGTCTAAAGTGCTCTCCATTATGGATCACTGCCATCTCACCTCTGTCTGCGTGGGTTCGAGTCTAGGATTTGGTCAATGTGGGTATGTGAGAAAGCTTGCCAGTAGCTTCTCATGGGTCAGTAGTTCTTCCTGGGTTTTCCGTGGTTCTTCCTCCACCATTAATACTGGCCGCTATGCATAGCCTATCATGTGCTGAAAAATGGCATTAAACCCCACAACAAACAAACAAACAAACAAACACATCAATTCTCTTCTTTGGGAAACAAATGCTTGCTCTCCATGTTGAATACATATGGTCAAGTAACAGTTTTTAAGAAATAAAAAACTACTGCTTGGTTAAGAAATAATTGGCTGAAAAACAGGCAACCATTTAATGCCTGACTTGTATGGACCTGCTTGTTGTCCTTAAGAGAAGTTATTACTCTTATTCAATTTAACACAATATTTCTCCTTCAGAAATTATGCAATAATACATAAGACTTTGCCCTAAAATTCTAAACATTTCCCCTGAAACAAATGAACATGTTATTTGTCCTGTGTATCATATACCTGACATGTTATTTGTCCTGTGTATCATACACCTGACAATACTACATGTTATTTGTCCTCTATATCATACACCTGACAATACTACATTATCTGTCATGTATATCATACACCTGACAATACTACATGTTATTTGTCCTGTGTATCATACACCTGACAATACTACTTGTTATTTGTCCTGTGTATCATTCACCTGAAAATACTTCATGTTATTTGTCCTGTATATCATACACCTGACAATACTACATGTTATTTGTCCTGTGTATCATATACCTGACAATACTAGCATTTTGTACAGTACATAATAGGTATGAATAACTGAAGAGATGAAAATAAACAATTCATCTTTGAAATGATTAAAGTACACAACAAAACACTGAAACATCTAATTGAAATGTCAAGAATTCAAAAACAACATAAAAAAGAAATGATGATCTAACAACTGGATTAGGGAAAGCTGGCATCAACTCTTTTCCTACTGCACCAATTACAGAAGAGTTTCCACTTGACACTGTCAACTTAGAAAGCTGATTGCCTGTATGCTAGAGTGATGCATTTTTCCTGATAACTAAAACAGTTCCAAGTGGAGCTTTTTTAATGGATAAATTATGGTGTGTTCCTGTGGAAGAAACAGAATATCAGATGTTCTATGCAGAATGTATGACTGATGTGACCCAAATGACACTAGTTTGGGGAACCATGGCTAAGTACCAAAAATTTATGCTACAATCCTCCGCTCCCCTCCACCAATTTCTGTAGAACTCTAATAATTACACTGAAAGACAGAACAAATATGGTAGAGTGAATTTACTCCAGGATAGATACAGAAAAGGCATTAGTAAACGAAGCTTAAGAGTCTGGTTTGTATGAAATACATATTCACATCTGATAATCTGATCTTGGGGCAAAAAGGACAATATCACATTTACCAAATTATGTTACATTTTCTAATAATTTTCAGGCCATCATCATATTGTTCAATGTGCATGGCAGATGAGAAACACTGAACCAAATATCATTTGCTCTACACCATTCCCATATTTCAAAAAGCCAAATTGTTGAGTTCCTCAACTCAGGTCCACATTTTATTAATATACAAATGGACAATGGTCATTGTCCATAAGCAGTCTTACTTTCTGAACCTTAATTCCAGAGCAGAAGTATTGTATAATGATGAAGACCTGCTTTAGGTGAAAAGAAATTAATCTGCCACAGTCTTTCTTCAGACTGATGACAAGTTGAGCTCTGTTAAAAAGCTAAATCTTTAGATCAATATGCCTTACCATATGTTAATATCACTACTAAGAATGATAGGGGCAGAGACAGGGCAAATGGTGAAATACCTATTTTGAATCCACCAGTAAACAAGTTTGTGACCATTTGTCACTCAAGACCATGGGACTGCCAAATTCACCCCTATGCGATTTCATATTGTGGTTCTTTGCCATGTCAAGGACCCTGTAGTGCAGGGGCTTGTACTGCGTATGGCACTCCAGGTTCATTGGCAACCATATTTACAATCCACCAATATAAATCCCAAATGGGGAAGGAAAGTTGCTTCAGCAACTGCTGGCAGTCAGATACCAAGCTATTGGCCTTTTCTTGTGTTAGGCACATGAACACAATAACTTGAATAATGAATCCCAAGTTATGCACCAAATACAATATCTTGCACATTTATTTTTTAAAAAAATTAATTAATGTGTCTGTCTGCAGTAAACTCATCATTTTACATTATATTACAATGGCCAACTTTTCCCTATTATGCAAACATAGGCTTTAATAACTTTGTGAATACACAAAGAGCAGAAGATCACCCATTTGAATTCATAAACTGCTAACCCAACATAATATTAAGTCTGTGAAAATCATGAATGGGAATGTAATAATATGCCTCTGGATGGCTGTACAAATATGTTGACTGACTCAAATCAAGGTACAAGGGAGGTTATCTCCCTTGCAATGGTCAAGTTTACTGAAGACTTTCGCCCGAGTGATTTGGATTTTTTGTAATCATGTTGGTAATAGGGTTTCAGGAAGCTTCTGCTCCCACTTCAAAATGGTATGTGTATGATTCAACAAGTTGAAATATAAAAATACAACAAAAAAGACTCTGTTCACATCCTGTAACAGAGGAATAAGCTTTCTAAATTTCATCACTATTCATATTCAAATCTTTGTAGACTGTACATAAAGTTATATTACCACTCAGGTGGCCTAAGTGGTTAGAGCATCTGCCTTGGGGGCTGCAGGTCACAGGTTCACACCCTGGCTGATTCATACCAGACTTATAAAAATGGTACTAACAGCTGCCTTGCTTGGTGCTTGGTGCCCAGCATTAAGAGGTTAGTGTTAGGACTGCTTGACCTGGTGTCAGGATAATGTGACTGGGTGGGATGTCATGCTACATGTCTGTGGCATCATGCCCCAGTGCTAGACATCACTATAAACTCAACTGCAGACATTGCAAAAATATGACTGGAAAATTGTTGAAGCTACATTAAAAATCCAAATCACACATGCACAAAAAGCTATATCTGGTCTAAAAGTCAGTAGGTAAAGTGCAGTTATTCTGGGTTTTACAAACAATGAAGGTTAAGACATTCATTCAGAGACCAGAAACAAAGAAACTGACACAAGAGTGAACCACCTACCCCCATTTGTGAATGTCTGGGAGACTCACCTCAGATCAAAAATATGATACTGAAACATGCACAGTAGATAGTGGCCCATCACAACTGAACCACACAGACTTTCACATCTACTGTACTGGTGGAGTAACATGAGAAATGGTTGTAATGTCAGATAATCCCCCACATTCTAACCCTGATGAATATCAATTCAACTGAGTGAAAGAGTGTCTGTCCATGGCTCATTTGCCCTAGGAACCCCAGCATCTGAAGTGCTTTTCTGTAATATTCAAGACCACAATTTTCATATGACTCTAAAATGTCCTCTTGATTTATCAGAAATTTTTGAGGAAAAATACACAAGTGATGGCAGGGTACATTTTTTGATTTTCAACCATTATCAACCATTGGATGTTCTTCCTTTGCACTTGTACCTAAGAAATATAGGTACTTCAGAATAGTAGTCATTCATCATTTATACCATCTAGCTTCAGAATCTCTTAATAGTTTCATTGAAGGTGAGCCAAACATTTTACATTTGCTATGGATGTTAATGATGGATCAGTCTCTATGCCCAAGTCACACTTTGGTCATTACATTATTTGCTATGGATGTTAATGATGGATCAGTCTCTATGCCCATTTTGGTCATTACATTCTTTGCTATGGATGTTAGTGATGGATCAGTCTCTATGCCCACTTTGGTCATTACATTCTCTATTCAGATGCCTGTGCTTGCCTGGTAGTTTTTTTTTTAGAAAAAGGCTGATAGATCTTGCTTGGTAGGGCATTTTAGAAAAAGGCTGATAGATGCAACTATTAGTGTTACAAGGAAACATTATATCCAAATTCATGAAAGAATACCAATAAGTTGGGATGAAGAAAATAAAAAATTTGTAATTGCAAGAGTCTGGGTTTTACTACTCCAAAGAAATGTTAAAGCTCTTTACATATAGTACAAGTGGGATACCTTTGATTTCAGAACATATTTTCAAGGGAAATGGGCACATTGGTTAAGGCACAATGGCAGCCCTTTCAGGAAATCACATGATGTAACCTTTCTGAAACATTGCCAGTGGTAAAAACTGCATCTATTTGTGGCAAAAATTTGAAAACCCAAAATGTTTGCTGTTTCACATTGATGACAAGCCCTTTTTAGAGTGAAATCAGCACAGTCCAGGCTCTAAAAATAAAGTCTCCTAGTACAACATAAAAAGCTCAATGGTTGAAGAGGACCAATTGGGGACAGGGCTTGGCTCAGCAGTAGATGCTGCCATTATTAATGCCACTTCTGTAAGTATTTATCTGGATACCTATGTCCTTACCTCCTAGCTGAATATGGCTTTTCTTTCCAATGATATTAACACTCTTCCCGATAATTTCATTGCTGGAAAAACATTACTTGGAAAAATATTCTCCTGACACTTGGAGACTGAAGACTTTGCATGGATATAGAACTGAAATTCATGCATATCTAATGAAAAACTTTAACACCAAAAAAGTTCTGTGATACAAGATCCACATTTTTTTTAACAGGAAGTCCATAAGTTGGTTTTGAGGAAAGTTGTTTGCCCCTTCTCCAATTTGCCAATAAAATTTCTCTCTCGCATATTTCTACAAACCAAGAAGGATGATATAAAAAGATTAATTCTTAACTCAAACATTAGTATCAATACATTGGCAAACATCATTTTAAATGGAAACTGTACATTCTGAATTAGACTAATGAAAAAAGTCTGTTGGTTTGCCTCCATCGACTTACAAGATGTATACTATTCTCTTCTTCCACAGATCTACTTTAGGGTTTCTTGGTATAACACAATCTATGAATTTACTTGCCTTCCTAATGGCTTATCCTTTGCTCCTCATGTTTTTCTGAATTTATTAGAGCCAATTTTTTCAGAATGAGGGCCATTGTAATGTGGTGTACATTGATGACAGTTGGATTCACTATTCACCCATGTAGATAAATTTATTTTCTCTCCAACTCAAGTTACTGTATTTGTAGGCTTTATTCTTCATGCTATTGCCATGACTGTGCACCCTACATTTTCCCATTCAGGATTTTACTAGGTTGACTGGAAAAATGAATACCAGTCAACCTGGAGTGCCATATGCTACCCAGTATTACATAACCCCTAACATATAGAAGAACTAGTTTGAAATCACATATGGGTGAATTTGACAGTCCCATGGTTTTGAGCCATAAACATTGCAAACTTGTACACTTGTGGATTGAAAATGTGCATTTCGATGTTGGCTTAATCTCTGTACCAGTCACACAAATTCTAATGTGGGTGTTTTTAGTTATGATTATAGCTTATCAATGGTGTGGTGGTGGTGACATTGAACATCAGAAGAAAAACTGTTGCACATTAATTTGCTTCAACTCAAAGCAGGTTCTTTCATGTTACAATGCTTACTCAGGAATTAAGATCACCATGTAAGACTGTTTATGGACAATAATAACATAGGGGGTAGGGTGAGAGAAACTCAATGACTTAGCTTTTGAAATATGGGAATGGTGTAGAGCAAAAGATATATGAATCAGGAAGGCTGATTTTCAAACAAGTAAGTTAAACTTTGATTCTGAATTGATGATGTGGCTTGCAGATTTCCAGAAATCAGAACATACCTTTGATAAATGTGACATATTTGCTAAAGGTTTAATGTCTCATCATAACTTGTATCCTGTGACCTCTCTAAAGGCTTAGTCAGCCATGTGAGCTGAGCATCATCTCATGTGATCCCTAGGGGTACTGCAGGTTCAATGAAATTATCATCAAACTTCAACTAGGTAAGTATTGTTTAATTTTTCAATAAACAAGAATACCTATACCCATTAGACAGGTTTATAGGTTACTGCAATTTCCAGTGCATGGTGTGAACAGACTCTGACATTGTCACAGCAGTGGTTATGTTAACAGCAGTCCCAAGAACTCTTTACTCACTTTGTTGATGACAGTGGTTGATTCATTTATTATTAAATATATGTACCAGTACCACAGATTTGGAAGAAACATTTATTTCAGATACAGTGTGTAGAGACATGTACATGATAAGAATGGTGACTACCCAATATTCTCATTAATTTATACAAATGACGGGACTGTTTCTAAAGTTTCATAAAATGATAACAAAATCTGGCCACATTTATATAAGCAGATAATAAATTTTGTATGGGATTTATTTTTGCAATTACAATATGAGATCACAAAATCACCAAAACTTTCTCTGCCACTAATAACAAGTTGCAACAGTACTGTATCATAGCAGCTAAATCCATCACATTGTGATGATTAACAAAATGGTATAATTACATACATGAAAAACGCAATACTGTGAAGTTCGATTAATCCAGGCTCCATTTATCTGAACATGCCAGTTTCTGAACACCAATTTTTTAAAACAGATTTCTTCTTTTAGTTTTTGAGGCCATTTCATGAACTCAGATTCCTTACTTATCAGTGCAAAATGTTTGTCAGGATTAATAAAGCTTCAGAGCATATATAACCAATTTAGTCATGTAACTGAAGAAAGAAGATAAATAGACGGGTTTGTATACCTCTATAAACCTTGCATGAGAAGCTTTCCTTATCTGTTTTAACTGCTCTTGGTCCGTTTTTTCAATTAAAGCTGGCTTTAAATTGGCCAACAATTCATCAAAGGTCTTCTGTTTCACCTCTTCTGGATTTGATTCTGCAGCATCTAAAAATAAACTTAAAAAACTTAAAGACTTTTCTTTAATTATGGGGACCAATTTTCATTGATTTCATTGTTGCAATGCAATTCCAATTCATAGACCAAACAAACATTGCTGCTGTGGAGAAAACAGGACACCCTTCAATAATCCATAAATTTAAGCACATTTTAAAATGTCATATTCTTCAAAACCACAAAAATGAATAACACAAAAATCAACTGATTTACATTTTTGCTTTTCTGACCATATGTAGGAAATATGCCATTTTCAGCATGCAATAACACGAGGTCAAAAAATGGCAAACAGTGACTGAACACCAGTAAAATGGTGCATGTTGCAAGTGTATGAATGCTCATCCATCCTCCATGTGTCTTATACTTACATCTTGTGACCTCTCTAAAGACAGACCAGTTACATGGCCTATGCATCATCTTGTAAGATCCCTAAGGGTACAACAGGTTCAGGGGCCCCAACTGGTCTAAAGCACTGTCTGTTACGGATCACTGCCATCTCACCTCTATCTGTGTGGGTTTGAGTCTCGGATTCAGCCAGTGTGGATATGTGAGAAAGCTTGACGGTAGCTTCTCATGGGTCAGTGGTTCTTTCCCGGATTTTCCCGGGTTCTTCCTCCACCATTAATACTGGCCGCCATGTATAGCCTACAGCAAGCATATTACATGTGCTATAAATTTCTTTGGGTAACATAGAAAAAGGCATGCAATGGTGCATTTCCAGAGTTAAATTTATTAAATTCAACAAAGTTCAGTCTTAAACAATCTTTTTCCTGGTTGCTAAACCAACCTAACTAATTGACAGGCTGTACACAACATGGTGCATGAAGGAGTTATATGCCCTTATAGTGCTTTGGTCATTTGTCACCAACTGACTTGACTTTAGATGCAATGTTTTGTTCATTTCCCAGAGGATGACTCATTGTTAGTACCGGTGCTATCATTGCTGAACCCTGTAAAGTCTGGCATCCTGGAGTCAGATGAGTTGAGCAACCAAATATTTTCTGGCAGCAGCAGCCATAAAGCCTAACTTTTCAAAGGTTTGTATAACTTGACCAGAACAGCATTTATAGATCAGCTGCTTTATTAAAAGCATCAATATTACTATAAGCAGTATCAATATTTATTCCAAGGTAAAAATTTATGAATCATGCAGTTCAAAATCTGAGTATGTATACTTACTGCTACTCATTAGTGCAAACTGAAATATAATGATTTGTGAGAACAACTGCATTTATATTGCATGTGTCACATGATTTTATTGATCTTTAAAGAACACCTGTCAAGTAAACATTACAGTGAAAATGCTTATTTATCCATGAGAGTGAAGGCATGAAAGTAAACACAGGCAAGACTAAAGTATTAATGATTACTACCAAATAAAAGAGAACTAATTGGAAAAAAATGATTTGAATCCTATGGGGAATGAAATTTGTCAACAAATGGTTATTCATGACAAAATCCTAAGGGTGATGGTTGGAAACTATATAAGGGAATGAATGTATTCAAGTCATATGTCATAAAGTCAATTCATGTCTGGTTAGCATATATACTTGCATTTAAGCCCATCTGCATATAAGCCAACTCCCCAAACTGAATAGGTAAAAATATTAAAAAGTGCATGACCCGTGCATAAGCCAACCCATAAGTCCAAGACAGCATCACAGGATGCACATGGTATAATAATAATAATAATAATAATAATAATAATAATAATAAAATAATAATAATAATAAAAATGATAATAATAATGACTTTATTTAAAGAGGTAAGTTCTAAATGCATTCATTTAGGCAAATTTATATTAACAAAAATTATGTGTATACCTCTCTTGGGGTTGTCATGTATTTAAAAATTTTATTTAATGTTCTGTTTTATTAATGATTCTGCCTAATTCAGATTTCTGTATAATTTATTTGGATGATGACAAGAATTGAGCACTAACAGGCTGCTATAACAGTATCTAACCCTTTTGACTCTAGTTAAGTATTGTTTGTTTACGTGTTCTTGCATTAGAATTTTGTGTCGATGCGTCAGTAATTACAATTCATTTTGCCTTGATATTATAAATACCTTACTCAATAAATGGGATCCCAGTATGACTACAATAGGGTTTGGTTCAATGCTTGCATTTAGGCTACTGAGCATATTTACATAATGGCACCACTGCATACACATTGAAGGTAATGTTTTGAAAATTATTGTAATACCATAAAAATGAGTTGTAGTTTGCTTTGATGTAAGCAACAATACACCCCATTTTACACAGCTGCAGTATATGTGCTAATATTAATAATAAATAAAATAATAATAATGCTTTATTTATATAGGGGACTCATTATTCAAGGACTATTCTCCCTTGAGGCCCTCTTAAGAAAAGTATAACAATGCATATTATATGAAGATAGCAATAATTACTGTTTATTTTAACATGTTTAGCATTAAAATACTAAATTCCATTATCTATTAAAAACACATAAATGCTCATGATATCTCTTCTTAAATACTCTATTATTTTCAGCAGATTTTACATGTAAGGGAAGCTTTTTCCACAGAACTGTACCAGAGTATTGGAAGCTCTTTTTAAATTGTTCTGTTCTTAGTTTTGGTCTAGAAGGTTTCCATGTGATATTGATCTCAACTGGTATTGTGTTGAAAAAGGCCTGAATAAGTCCTGAAGATACTCTGATACAGTTCCATGTAAACATTTATATAAAGGAATTGCCTTGTGAAAATCTATACTGTGAACCATTTAAGTTCTGTAAACAATGCTTTTGAGGGATGATCAACAGATGCATCTAAAATTATGCATGCTGCTTGTTTCTGAAGTTTATAAATCCTGTCAAGCTCATAGAAAGCACAGTTTCCCCATACATTTGAACAATAATCCATTGTTGGAAGAATATATGACTTGTAGTATAGATTTTGAGTTTCCATAAGTAAATATTTCTTGATTCTGCTGAGTAGGGCAATTTTGGATGACAGTATTTTACAAAGCTTACCAATATGGTTATTCCATAATAAATTACTATCTACAGTCACACCTACAAACTTTTCATGTTTGTCTTTTTCTAATGGATGATTATTTATTGCAAGAGATAGTTCTGGGTTCCCTGACTTGTGTAGCTTTTGTAATGTCCCCAAAATCATATATTTTGTTTTACCTTCATTAATTACCATCTTATTTTGTTGTGCCCAATTTTGGACTCTAATAAGGTAAACGGAAATAACAAATCAAAGTACTGGTATAGCCACCGGTCAAAATTCCCTCTTAACCCAAGCCATTTTCAGGATTTTAACAATTAACTGGCCTGGATTGCTGTTGGAAAACAAAAGACAAATCTGACAATTATAAACAACAAGCCTTTGAATGTGTGCAAAATTATGATTTTGTGAAAACACAAAAATAAAATGATAATCTTAGTCGATCTATATTTAGAATTTCAGCCTTTATTACCATACTTTCATGAGCATGTAACAGTTGAGTGAATCCATACTAGTCATGGGCCTAGTACATGTACAATTAAATGTGTGTACCATTTCATGTTATCTGGAAATATGCTTCTGACAAGAATATTTGCAAATTATTTTGCCTGCATAAAAGTGTTTGCATACTCATCAAAGATAATGCTGAAAGTATCATGTCAACAGTAACTTAACAAATATTTTTGGGAAAGGCTAAACTGTTACTCAAAGTTTCAAACAACATGGCCTAATTTATATCTCAAGGAAATATTTGATGCTAAAAAACAACATGGCCCCATTTATATCTCAAGGTAATATTTCATGATAGAAAACAACATGCCACCTCATTTATATCTCAAGGTAATATTTCATGATAGAAAACAACATGCCGCCCCATTTATATCTCATTGAAATATTTTATGATAGAAAACATGGCCCCATTTATATCTCAATGAAATATTTCATGATAGAAAACAACAATCCTAATTTAAGATCATTTTTAGCAAGCCATGTTTCTATTTCAAAGCAAAATTTTTCAATATTTGGGGTCGTTAATTTGCAACAGAAGCTCAAAGAAAATTAGAGAAAGTGCAAATATAAATGCATTATGATCTAATTCAAGAGATGAAAAGTGGAACCTGCTAGATTTGACAAAAACATTACAACTTAAAGTATAAAGTCACTAACCTTCCACTTTGTTGTCTCACCATTCTTGTACTTTATATACAAAATGGACCTAGTTGAAACATGTTCTTATAAGACTGTCTGTTTATTATATCTATAAATAAATATAGCTTATTATAATCTTAAATGATTATTTGGGGATTTTTGTTGATATAAACTTGTGTATTGCTGCTCATTTTCTTTTTCTCTAGCAAGAATTATTGTATTGTGTTTGCAACTATGTACTATGCATGTAAATATGCAAATAATAGAAGGTCACAAGGATTTGAACCATTTAATTAAGAGTGTTAGGGCTTTAAATAAAATTATTATTATTAGTAGTAGTAGCAGTAGTATCATAATATGCACTGATCCTGCTCACAAATTAACCAACTGATGGTTTCAGATCACTGCATCAATATACCCATCTCATATCTTGATTACCTAAGTCTATTTACCAAAACTACTAAAAATTGGATTCGAAATACATTGTAAAGAATGGAATAAAGTTCAATCAATCTGATGTAAAATCAGCCCACTAATATGCATTGACTTGGCTCATTACTGAAGTAATGAGATCTTGATCCCATAACTTAACTCACTGACCCCTGGCGCCACGTTTACGTGGCAGAAGGTAGTAGCCTACTGCTGACCTGTGTAGCATCAAGGTCATGTATGATACACTAAAGTGGGTGGTATTATAGAAAGGTAGACAGATGTAGCTCTACAATGATACCAAATAATCTGGATGTTTTAGTTGCACTACAAAATACAGAGGTAAAAACAATTTGTTTGGACCCATTTTTTTTTGTTTTGTCACCCAAACTTTGTCCTTGGTCAAAATCCGATTTTGTGTCTGGATTTTATACTTTTTGGCCTCAGATCTAAGGCAGACCAGTCTGAACTGCACACAGACAGGTGAACTTTTGCAAAAAGTAGGATAAGATGGGCATTTGGAATAAAGAATGGTCTCAATATGAAAATGATGGGCCGGTTAAGCAAAAAAAAATATTTACCATTCTGCTCATGCACGAGCAAAATAACCAATGGAAAATGATGTTTCTAACACAACTATGCATTAGGCTAATGGAAAATCTGTTGGAAGTCAATGTATTCAGAAATAGTTTTCAAAATGTATTTCCTACTAAACTTTCAGGCGAAAACGACAAAAACCTACAGGGATTAATGAGTTATTGGGTGCATTTTGATGACGTCACCAAATTTGAATATTCCCTTCATTTTTAATCCCTTTTACATTGACATTGCACATAAATTACAAATTTAGCCATTCCTTGTCAATTTGTCAAAAATTTCCAAAATCCTTGTTAACTCATTAACTCCTGGCGCCATGTTTACATGGCAGGAGGTAGTAGCCTACTGCTGACCTCTGTAGCATCAAGGTCATGTATGATACACTAAAGTGGGTGGTATTATAGAAAGGTAGACAGATGTAGTACCTAATTTTTTGGACCTGTTTTTTTTCTCACCCAAACTTTGCCCATGGTCAGAATCTGATTTTGTGTCTGGAATAAAGAGTGGTCTCGATATGAAAATGATGGGTTCATTAGGCAAAATGAAACAACAAATAAAAGAACTCCAACTTTTATCCTTCTGCTCATGCTCAAGCAAAATAACCAATGGAAAATGATGTTTCTAACACAACTAGGCATTAGGCTAATGGACAATCTGTTGGAAGTTGATGTATTAGGATGTATTCAGAAATAGCTTTCAAAATATGTTTCCTACTTGAATTTCAGGCAAAAATGACAAAAACCTCCAGGGGTTAATGAGCTTAGGTTAAATTCCAAGTTTGATTGAAAATCTGAAATATAATCTCTAGAGTGGTAAAAAGCTCAGCCAATCCAGTAAGATCACTTCATTAAGATGCATGGATCTTGCTCATTATCGAACCTGTTCAGGGTCTTGATGATATATTCAAATATTCAAAGCTGATCAATTGTTGATCAGAGTGGTAACATGCTCAGCCAATCACTTGTACACCCATCTCATTAACCATAAATGGATTGCACCCATTATTAATCTCAGCCAATCACTTGTACAGCCATCTCATTAACCATAAATGGATTGCACCCATTATTAATCTCAGCCAATCACTTGTACACCCATCTCATTAACCATAAATGGATTGCACCCATTATTAATCTCATCCAATATCTTGAAGATATCAACAAGTAGTCCAAGTTTAATTCAAATCAGATCAGAATTATGGATTCCTGTGTATTAAGAAGCAATTATTGACTGAAGGATGACTCATGACAGACACTGCTTTACAATAAGCTCACTTGACCTTTTGGCCAGGTGAGCTAAAAATTAATTCAGTATAATTTGCTGCTCAGCTATAGTTTCTGAATCACCTTCAACCTCTGAACTTGTCCCTTGACTGGACTCCTCGTTCTCATAAATCCAGGAGGAAATCTTGGTTGGGGAGATTACTGGTCCTAAGTCACCTCCTGTTTCCTCACCAAGTCTCACAATGGATGGGTGATGCAGCTCAACCACTCTCCGCCTTTCGTGCAGTGGCTAGTAATAACAAAATAGTAAGGTAATTACATACTACTAATAAAATGATATAATATTTAAATCACAAGCCACAAAGTTGTTTTCTCCACACAAAAAAGAGACAAAGGGTGGTAAAAATATGTGAAATAAGGGTGAGAACAACTTTTCAAGACCTCAAAATTATTAGTCTGCATACCAAATTTCTCATTAGTTGAAAAAATATGACATTTATGATGCTGCAAATTTTATGAAAAATAACACGAATCTGTAAATAGGGTCACGTGACAGTGAATGAGATCAAACATTTTGATACCTAAGATGAAGGGACATATGGAGTCATATTCAAGAACAGTCATGAAAAATTTCCAAGGGTTCTGAATTCAACCTATTAATTTCAAATCAGAAAATAAGTCAAACATGCCTTAAAATTCCCCTCTATTAAGCAACCATCTGTCTTAAATAGATTGTTTCTCCCAAGATCTCTTATACAAATTACTATAGAAAAAAAGTTCCATTATGTAACAAACTGCTTTAAAAGACATTTCTTTCTCACTTACCTAAGACAGGTTTTAACTGTACATAAAATCTTTAAAGTTTTTGGTGGTCTATTCTCCAAAAACTGATATAGCAAAGAAATCCAGGTTATTCCTCTTGTATCAAAATAAGGTAAGCTGAATAGAATACAGGCAGTGCTATCTTTTGTACCCCTATGTTGGTATATTATAGAGACTTTACACACACATCATAAATAATGTCTCTCATACACCTAATGTACATCAGTCCTAATGTTTCCCTATTGTGTTTTTTTAATTCAAAAGCTGCTATAAATTCTGTTCAGTTGACAAACACTCATGTAAAGTTTTACAATGGCTTTTCAATGTGTTAGTCTACAAATCAATTTTATCAATTTAGTTATTTTACTCTCCAGCTAATCTCCTTCTCAAAATCCATTATTGTATTATACTGAAAGGTTTTAAACTTGCACATAATGTACCTGATTGAGTCATGATTTCAATGCTACGTAAATTTGCACAGTAAAACTGATAGTTATATTTGATCATTTGAATGATTAAAAGAGAGAGTACCATGAATGGCATATATACATGCCAGCCTCAAGGTTAATAGTCACTTATGCCAATAAATTAAATTTGTTATCAGAAGCCATTTTCTTTTTTCAGTCAGAATGACCGTAACTTCTGACTCTGACCTCAAAATCAATAGGCCTTACCCTAGTGCCAACCATCAACAAAGTGTAGGCCAAGTCTGTGATATGAAATTGAGGTTATTGTGTGGAAATAATTTTTCTTGTTTCAGTCAATGACCTTGACCATGACCTTTCCCCCAAAGTCAATAACCTTCTTCCTTACCATAATTGTAAGATATTGATAAAGTTTCGTTCATGCATGCCATATAGAAATAATGTCAGTGTGCAGAAAAAAATTATTTACCAGTCAGTGGCCTTGACCATTGACCTTTGGGCTCCATATTGTTCTTCCTTACACCAAAAGTAAATTTCAAAACTGTACAGATAAACAAGAGTCACTCAAAGGGACTGATGCTCTACTGTCCAACAAGAATTTTCAGGAATTCAAGATAAGGCCACTTCTTTACAAATGCTGATTACTGAAACATTCTGATATTCTTGAACATTGAGATTTTCAAATTAGTCACTGTAGCAGCCATACTGGATGTAAGATTGGCACCATTTTCATTTAGGTCAAACTGGACACCATTAGAAGCTGATATGGCTTTCCATCTGGGAGAAGTAGTGACTAGATTTTCAAAATGGCTGCTGAGGCAGTTATACTGGCTGTCAGAAAAGCACAATTTTTGTTTTTATTATACACTAACTAGACACCATAAGAAGCCTTCTAGTGAAAACCCCAAATTGATATGACTATTTGTTCAGAGGGAGCAGCAATAACAAGAGCTCAAATATGGAAGCCATATTAGATGTGATTTTCATTTAGGACCTTCAAGACATTGCAAAAGTCTTGGAGTGAAAAACCCATGTTTGATATGACCATCCATTCAGAAGGAATAGTTACAAGAAGATTTTCAAGATGGTGGCCATAATGGATGTCTGAGTAGAATCTTGTTTATTTAGGACCAACATGACATTGTAAGAAGTCTTCTAGTGAAATCTCCATATCAATATGACTTTCTGTTCAGAAGGAAACAATAACAAGATTTTCAAGATGGTTGCCAACTAGACATCATACAAAGTCTTATGGTAAAACCCCATGTCAATATGACTTTCCATTCAAGAGGAGTAGCAAAAACAGGATTTTCAACCACAATATAACTCTATCTCTGTTCATTTCCATGAGAATGCACTTCTTTTACTGACGTCTTTTACCACAATACCATCTCATCTGTACAGTTTGTTCCATATGATGAATAATGAAACTCTACAACTGAAACAAAAATATAACAAGTAAACCTAAGTGATCATTTTTATGTATTTAATCAAATATTAAAACCTTTGCTTTTCTTTTACAAAATACAACTAGTTGTTTTGAGACTTTGATTGGCAATTTTATTATGATTCTAGGAAAGACTCCAAATTATTCTATAGGGCACAAAGACAGCTTCATCTTGTTAAATCTTTTCTGCCTGCATTAATAATGTGTTGCATTCTTTATGGCTTGCAGTGTATATATGACAATTAGAAAATACATTTCTGAATTAGTACTTTTATATGATTACATGACCTAGAAGTTTGAGACAATGTACAGTGACGACACCCTATAAAAGAAAAGGAACAATAATCATGGATTCTTCTCAATCATCAGCTTAACCTTTATATACAAAACACCTGTAAATAAAGGACAAAATGATGTGATCCATAAAGTCTCTTTTGCAGAGATTTAAATTACTATGTTCACACATATCACTTACTTAAGTTAGATAGAGTTAAATTACTGTCTTCAAACACATCACTTACCTGTGTCAGACAGATATAATTTTAACAGTTGCTAGACTTGTCCATTATCCTTGTACCAAGTTCTGAAATAACTCGCACAGGTGCTCACAAGAGATGGACTGCTTAATTTGACAAGTCCTGTCTTTTTATTAAAGGCGACAACAAATGATGGCAATACATGGTAAAGAATGGTCAAATGAAGCAATCACAAGGTTTCATACTGAACAAATTGTCTTGTGTTGTGTAAGGATTCCTACAGGCTCTATTGTCATTCATATTTGTCATCTTTAATAATGATTCAGAAAATCTGAATATAGTCTTTCACAAAGAAATAAAAAATATCAAGCCTTATTTAAAGGAAAATATCATTTCTATTGATAATACTTATTATATCCTGATATTTACTGACAGTACTATTTATATCTGGTCATAGCATGTATGTATCCAGCTGTAGGTAGCCTCGTCAGTAGATCAGGGTGATTACTATACATTATACTTAATACACCATATGAACAAAATAGACCTGGACTTGCTACCATCTTGTGTGATGACAGCTTGTACTTTGCTTTTGACAGATACATGTGCTGCATACATTAGTATATATGGTAAATGCAAAATCTGTGCCCTGTTCTTTGGCCCAAATCAACCACAATTAAACCTACTTTTCTTTGTGTAGGATAATTCAGATCAAAGTAAACATCAATAAAAGGTTAACTCAGTTTTACAATGAAAAATATAAAGATCGGATTTATTACCACTCCAGGATCCTGGACAAGTTAGCAGTATTAAAAGTCAGTACATGAGTGTTTGTTATGTCAGTCATATGACTTTTTAGAAAATGGCCATACTTCTTATATTAGTATTTGGGGATGGGAATTGTCTACAAATACCTGCACTGATATTTCAAACATTATTCTTTCATTACTCTGTAATAAAGATTAAATAGGTGCAGGAGGTGTTTAAAGAGTCCATTTATTTCTAGGTAAATTTTTATAATTATCAGAATAGGTTCTGATCGTTGTAATAAGAAAATATCTTTTTGTGAAGCACAATATCTACAAGGCAATATTACAGTGCCAAAATTATTTATTTTAGGTGATACTGTAGTTATCAATGTTTTAGATTATGAGAGTCATTTGTATATATTTTCTAAACTCTCTTGATATGTTTAATTATTTCTTGTTATAGATTAGTGCCCATGATTGAGGGATACATTTGTTAATGTTAGTAGATGTGCTGGCTGTTAAATCTGGTGTTATCCATAACCCACTATAGCCTCAAAGTTGGATATGTTATAAGTATCATCCCACTGAAACAAATAAATCTATCATTGGATGGTCCTCCTGTGGTTGTAGACTTAATAAATCATTCATAGCAAGTTTCCTTTGATAGCAAAACATTTAGTTTTGTGGCAATTTGTTTGTAGTGCTTGAAGTAGGTGTAATTTAGAGCATAACATAGAATTCATTAGTTCCAGTGTGACAAGGAAATAATTTACATGTAATTTCCCACTAAATATAACATATTTGGAAATTCTAATATACATTAAATGTTACAAAGGTGTGTGGATATACTGTTATAAGTTTGTTTTGTATACTAGAAATAGATAAATGTCTGCAGTTTACACAATTTGATCACTAGTTTAGCTCATCACTGAGTCTATACAGACCTCAAGGATATGCTTTTGTCTGATATCTTCTTTTATATGCTAGAGTCAGCCATATTGCAGTAGGTCAGCATGTACAACTAGATGGCTTCATATAGAATTAAGTATATGAAAGAAAAACTCTCTCTTATCTAATTACCACAAGCTAGGCTCATTTATATCTAAGTACCCATGCTAGGCTCATTTATATCTAATTACCTAATCTATGCACATTTATATCTAATTACCCAATCTAGGATCATTTATATCTAATTACCCAAGCAAAGCACATTTATATCAAAATATGCATTACAACAGTAATGTCACAATAACATGTAATGCAGATTTGGATGGAACACTCACATCATGGTGCCCTGCTATTGTAAATTTATTGGCTGTCTTAACTGTGACACTAATAGCTATTCAGGTTAACAGTAATGTCAAATATCAGATGATAATTAAAATAAGCAGAAACAATAAAGCTTACAATCTGCAATTAACGTACTTCCATATTTCACCAGATTTCAATTGCCTTGAAGACTAACAAACTTTTGAAAGAGAGGCCTGAGTAAAATGTTGTATTATCTCTTTTGATATTAAAAAATACAATTAACTTACCAAAAGTACTGGCACAAATAAAAGTCTACCTACTAATTCTGATCCCTACAATGACTAATGAACCACATCCCCTTTAAATATGAATGCTTGAGTTGTTAATGTTCAATAGCCAGAATGTTTTGAAGAAGTCATCCCATGGTCATGTGTAAACAATTATTTCATTTACTGTTAGTATTTTTAACTGGAAAGCTTTCATCCTGAATAAATATAAGTATTGGAATAGTCATTAGAATTAGCTTTTTTTTGCTTACAAAAGCCAGTTAGTAAGCATTATTATCTGTTTGCACATGTATACCTTTATATATATATATATATATATATATATATATATATATATATATATATATATATATATATATATATATATATATATATATATATATATATATATATAAAACAGGTTTTAGAGTGGAAGTAAGTCAATCATCAGAATTACAAAGGAAATGAATTAGTATTAAAGACAACTTGGAACAACATCTCTCAGGACAATATAACCTTTACACAGATTTGTCCTTGAATGTGGGTGATCACCACAGGTGGTTTGATTGCATTTGAACCATCTCCAATAACTTGCTCAATTGTGTCACCTTGAGCCATGTCAACACAAGCTATAAATACAGTGTTTAGTACAGGAAACTGAAACCCTTTTGTTCATCTATAACCCTGTCACACTTGGCCATGGTATTTTGCCAAAAATACAATGTTCAACTGGAGTCACAGCATTCCAAGTCCAAAATTTCAATAACAGGAGTTTTGAAATGCAAGGGACATCCTGAACTAATGGAAAAACTGTGTAGCAAAAACAATGAACTGATCGTCATTTTGGACTTAAATACTGAACAGTCATGTGACCTATGTACCATCTTGTGGGGTCCCTTAGGGTATGAAAGGTTCTGCCTGGCCTCTAAAAATAACTTGTTTTGGTTGGTGGTATTGGGTGTTCTGTGCAAAACAGTTCAAAATAGCTTCAGTTGTATAACCGAGGTCAACTTTGGGGGGCATTCTACATGCCAACCATTGTAACAGTCTTGTCTTATACAATATTCTTCAAGATTTCAACCCCAAAAAGGCAAGTAATTACCAGTAGCATTTATGCACATGTATGTTCATCCAGCATTTTAGGTTTAAATGATATAACCGGGTCTGATTTGTCTAACAGCTGTCCTTGTCACATCTAGTTGTCCTTGTCACATCTAGCTGTCCTTGTCTCATCTAGCTGTCCTTGTCACATCTAGCTGTCCTTGTCTCATCTAGCTGTCCTTGTCAAATTCTGTGTCAACTCAAAACTGAGTCAAATTGTCTCAAATAATGAGCTGAGTCATCCTTTGCTGAAGTTATCCCATTCCTAATGGGATTAATGTATTTTTACAGTACAAATTTACAGAAGTGAAATTCATATTTTTATCTTCAAAATCTTTTTCTTATTTTCACATTTTCTTTCATCCACAAATCTCTCCAAAGTTATGAAAAATTAAAATAAGAGGAATGTAAAAGAGAAAATTGACAAAATCAGCCCTTGTTACATGTATTTGTTAACCAAATGTGTCTAAAACAGAAAGTACTTGATGCTGATTTATGGCTTATGCAATCTCCCTGGTACATCCTTTCAATAAAAAAAATCTTTATAAATATGTACAAATGCTTTATTGGTAATAAAAACCACATTTATTTTAATTAGTCCTACAAGAGATTACAAAGTAAATTAGCTTGGCAAGCTAAACTTATGTCACATTATAGTATTTTTAGGAATATTAGAATTGTGAAAAGCTGCAACAATTGTTATGGCTATATTATTATATCATGATTCACTAATTTGTTAATTCAGGCTTAGTGTTAATAAAAAATGAGTTAAGAACCAATACCACGAATGGACATTGTAGCATTTAAACAGATCAGGAAAAATGAAGAGATTGGAAATGACTCACCTTAAACATTTTCTATCATAATAAGATTGTAAAATATTAGTAGCAATTATCATGTAGTCAACTTTTTGCTTCATTTTTAAAAGAAATCAAATAATTTTTGCCATTCAAGAATGATTCCAAATAAAGGAATTAAAATTTCCATATACAACTTACATTAGAAATTCAGTGAAAACCATTTAGGGTAGTGGGAAATAATACCAACAATATAAAGAATTTTGTTTGTGACTGTAAAGAATACATACACAATTTAAATTATTCTGTATATAACTTGATTCAGCTCAACTTCATTACTTCACTGTACAAACATTGGAAAGGAACCAGGAAATGATAACAGAATACTGGTATTTAAAGTATATTTAGTTGAGAAGTAAGTAAATTTCTTAAATCATTTCATATGAATACAAGGTATCTCACCATACCATGTCATAAGCATTTGAATCACTTTGGGATTTTATGCATTAACTTTAAATATCATATGGTGAAAATCATTTTGATACGACCTGACTCAAATGTCTTTCATTGAGACTGAAATTATTTTGATATGACCTGACTCAAATGCCTTTCAGAAAGACTGAAATTATTTTGATACAACCTGACTCAAATGCCTTTCAATGAGACTGAAATTATTTTGATATGACCTGACTCAAATGCCTTTCAGAGAGACTGAAATTATTTTGATACGACCTGACTCAAATGCCTTTCAATGAGACTGAAATTATTTTGATACGACCTGACTCAAATGCCTTTCAATGAGACTGAAAATATTTTGATACGACCTGACTCAAATGCCTTTCAGAGAGACTGAAAATATTTTGATATGACCTGACTCAAATGCCTTTCAGAGAGACTGAAAATTATTTTGATACGACCTGACTCAAATGCCTTTCAATGAGACTGAAATTATTTTGATATGACCTGACTCAAATGTCTTTCATTGAGACTGAAATTATTTTGATACGACCTGACTCAAATGTCTTTCATTGAGACTAAAATTATTTTGATATGACCTGACTCAAATATCTTTCAGAGAGACTGAAATTATTTTGATACAACCTGACTCAAATGCCTTTCATTGAGACTGAAATTATTTTGATACGACCTGACTCAAATGTCTTTCATTGAGACTGAAATTATTTTGATATGACCTGACTCAAATGTCTTTCAGAGAGACTGAAATTATTTTGATACAACCTGACTCAAATGTCTTTCATTGAGACTGAAATTATTTTGATACAACCTGACTCAAATGTCTTTCATTGAGACTGAAATTATTTTGATACGACCTGACTCAAATGCCTTTCAGAAAGACTGAAATTATTTTGATACAACCTGACTCAAATGCCTTTCAATGAGACTGAAATTATTTTGATATGACCTGACTCAAATGCCTTTCAGAGAGACTGAAATTATTTTGATACGACCTGACTCAAATGTCTTTCAATGAGACTGAAATTATTTTGATACGACCTGACTCAAATGCCTGTCAATGAGACTGAAAATATTTTGATACGACCTGACTCAAATGCCTTTCAATGAGACTGAAATTATTTTGATACGACCTGACTCAAATGCCTTTCAATTAGACTGAAATTATTTTGATATGACCTGACTCAAATGCCTTTCAGAGAGATTGAAATTATTTTGATACGACCTGACTCAAATGCCTTTCAATTAGACTGAAAATATTTTGATATGACCTGACTCAAATGCCTTTCAATGAGACTGAAATTATTTTGATACAACCTGACTCAAGTGCCTTTCAATGAGACTGAAATTATTTTTATATGACCTGATTCAAATGCCTTTCAATGAGACTGAAATTATTTTGATACAACCTGACTCAAATGTCTTTCATTGAGACTGAAATTATTTTGATACAACCTGACTCAAATGTCTTTCAGAGAGACTGAAATTATTTTGATACGACCTGACTCAAATGTCTTTCATTGAGACTGAAATTATTTTGATACGACCTGACTCAAATGCCTTTCAATGAGACTGAAATTATTTTGATACGACCTGATTCAAATGCCTTTCAATGAGACTGAAATTATTTTGATACGACCTGACTCAAATGTCTTTCATTGAGATTGAAATTATTTTGATACGACCTGACTCAAATGCCTTTCAATGAGACTGAAATTATTTTGATACGACCTGACTCAAATGCCCTTCATTGAGACTGAAATTATTTTGATACGACCTGACTCAAATGTCTTTCATTGAGACTGAAATTATTTTGATATGACCTGACTCAAATGCCTTTCAGAGAGACTGAAATTATTTTGATACGACCTGACTCAAATGTCTTTCATTGAGACTGAAATTATTTTGATACGACCTGACTCAAATGCCTCTCATTGAGACTGAAATTATTTTGATACGACCTGACTCAAATGCCTTTCAATGAGACTGAAATTATTTTGATACAACCTGACTCAAATGCCTTTTAATTAGACTGAAAATATTTTTGACATTAACATAGCTCTTGACATGTAGAATGGTTTTCTAGCAATGTTCTAAACAAACCATCACCCCAAGAAATAAAATGCATAAAAAATCAATATCACCCAAAATGGATAACTTCCTAAATATGGAATCCAGACATAATTAAAAAACATAAAGACTGGAAAAACTAAAGAACGTTACAAAACAAAGTAAACTTTTTGATAAATGAATCTAAGAAAAACTACCATGTACACTGTATTAAAGAAAACAAACATTCTTGCTCCTTGTGTCAGTATCTGAATAAGCCCAATCTAAAATTAGTACTCCATCCTTTCCAACTTAGTTGAGTTTTAATGATAGCATTGCGTCTTCAGTGGAGGATATAGCCGACATGTTTAACTAGTTCCTTACCAATATAAAAAGTAGATATTCTGAAAGGGAACAAAAAGGTTATACCCCTGACTTGTAACTTCTGCAAGGGTTAGAGCTTCTGATGATCTGATATTGTGAGTGAAAGATACATTCTCTACACTCATAGCAAAATCAACATAAAAATGTTGTGTGGTACAGATAAAGTGGAATCAAATGTTATCAGTTATCAGCACCAGTTACAGCATGATCTGTTACTTGATTAACCTCAGTATTACTTCAGGTTTCTTTTCAAATAAACTAAAGCCTGCTAAAATTACTCCTATTTTTAAATGAGTATGTAGAAGTGATCCTTGAAATTACAAAGTCATTTCTATATTACCAGCTTTATCAAAGATGTTTGGAAAACATGTAGCAAGACATAACTACTTTAATACATTTCCCACAATGAGCAGTCAGAATGCAAGGAGCATTCACATCAAACAGCTCTTTCAAAAATGTAGTTTTCTTAGGGGTAAAGCTAATTTAATTATGCAATACTTACCTGCCGCTATTGTATAGCTAACCCATTTTGTGCCAAAAACTCACTGTCCTTTGATGTGAATATATCTTCCCACAGTGTGGAGAAAAGTCAGAATTACCTTGTGCATACAACTCTGTATGTCACATGGTCACACAACTCTGTATGTCACATGGTCAACCAACTCTGTATGTCACATGGTCACACAACTCTGTATGTCACATGGTCAACCAACTCTGTATGTCACATGGTCACACAACTCTGTATGTCACATGGTCATACGCATAAGGCAGATATTACCTATCATCCTTTCACAGATGAAGATTATGCAAAACATCAGAGCGGGGTGAGAGAAGGGGCATTCAGCAATAGTGGCAGGTAAGTATTGCAGGATTAAAATTGGTTTTACACCTAAACAAACTAAATTTTAATAGCATTTACTTATCCTGCTGCTATTGCATAGCTGAATTTGTCATTTATGTGGGTAGGCTGGTGCTCTCATCAAACTGATCAAAAACAGATTTGTTCTCACCAGAGGGATAGGTCCATCTACAGAAACTCAATATCTCTCTGAACTGCATATTGTGCTGTAACAATGTGCCAAGAGAGAGAAACAAAAACATGAGATGTGTTGCAGTGCTCTACCTTCCTAATGGAAGGGCACAACCCACTGTCACAATTGATAGAGAATCTGTGTGTGCTTTTCACCTTGCAAGAAGGATGAGTGTGTGTGTGTGATTTTAATTTTTAACATAGCTGTAACAAAATTTCAGTTATATCACTACGATGTCTGCAGTGTGGCAGTTTATAGTGATGCCTAACACTGGGGCATTATGCCGCAGACATGTAGCATGATGTCCCACACAGTCACATTATCCTGACACCAGGCCGACCAGTCCTAACACTAACCTCTCAATGCTGAGTGCCTGATGAGGCAGCTGTTAGCACCATTTGGTATGATTCAGTGGGGGTTCAGCTGAGGCAGATGCTCTAACCACTAGGCCACTGCAGTAGTCATAAGAAGGATGAAATGAAGAGGATGCATATAGAGAAATCCTAAGGAACCAATCTGCAATGGCATTTTAGGTTTTGAGCAAGCAAAGATAAAGACCAGCAGACAACAGGGTTATGCTTGTACTGTCTCTAGAAGAGCCAGGATTCAATCTACCTAATCCAGACCAAGTTGGTTTGTGAGGATGTTCATCCCCACATCAACAATGACCTAAGATGGAACAAGTTCCAACCTCTTCAGGTTGGGTAATGGTGGACCAACAGAAGAACAAATCCTGATGAAGGGTCTAAACTTGGACACTGTGAATCAGCCAGTCGTCACAATACTGGAGAACTGATGTAGTATTTTGAGGTAGGCCTCTACCATGATCCAGGTGAAGACTCTGGGTGCAGAAGAAATTCCAAACAGCAGAACCCAGAATTGAAAAACTTTCTGGTCTAGGCAAAATTGGCGATATTTCCAGATGGGGAGGAAACAATAGGGATGTGTAAGTGATCATCCTTAAGATCAATGAGATGGCCCAATTGACTGAACAAAGAGCATTCCAGATTGAGGAGGCTGTCTCCATCTTGAAGGATTTCTCCATGAGAAACTGGTTGAGCAGGAAGATATCAACTATGATTAAAAATGTCCCATGTTTCTTGGTGATCAGAAAGATTGGGGAGTAGGAGGGAGACTGATTGTTCAATACACTCTCAACTGCCCCTTTCTACAAAAGGGTGTGCACCTCTTCCCTCAATTTCACCAAATTGGACTGAGAAAAGAAAATGGGGGTCCTTGATAGTGGGGGTTGTTCCTAAAACTGGAGTCAATAACCCTCATTATGATGGAGAGGACCCACCCATCATTGTGATGCTTGACCAAGCCCCTAAGAGGCCAAGGCGAGCACATAATGGGACATGCCAGAAGGGGATTCATGGTAGGAGAGGGGTTAATTTGCTAGGGCTGTCTCCCCTTTTTCTGCTGTAGGAAAGGAAGGAGGGTTAGAGAACTTCCTTTTGGATGAATGGCACCATGGACCTAACAACTGAGGAGGTGGTCTAGCAAGAGTTTGGAAATAGGATTCAGGTTGCACCTGCTTGAAAAATTTTGCAGATGGCCACTGAGGGAAATTTGCCTGATCTCATGTCCTGGTCAATTGTGATGGACAAGAGAGTGGAAATGAAAGATCAATGTTGGTGATCCAGCAGTAGGATTGTGGCCCCCAAGGGGAGTCTTGGCTTCTACAGGAGCAGCCCTTAGAAGGTCTTGACTGGATAAGCAAGACCTTTGATGAGTCTAATGTAGGGTCATGGTGGATGTGCAGAAAGTTTGCCGATAAATGCCATTGCAACAGAGACAACATGCCAAGATGTCTGGCCACAGCATCCAGCACACATTGTACATGCAGCTGGATTCAAAGAGGTTTCTCTCAGCATTCTAAAAGAAATAACTGAAAACAGATTGTCATGCAAAGCTGTGGTTACAAGTAACCTGGATCTTGCTCCATGGCATCAATATTTTTGATGGGAAGGCATGCCCAGGTTCTCATAAAAACACTTACTTTGGCTGCATTGGCGTCTAAAGGAGAAGGTTATAGGTCACTTTTGGGGTATATCTTATATCCAGTAGCTGGAAGAAGCAGTCTCAACTTTAAGGGAAAAACAGACCATCTCTACATTGTCTAGCTATATTTTGGCCTTGCAAAAACTTAAGTGATATTTCCTCTATCGTGGATTAATGTGGAAGAAGTAAGAGGTCTGACAAAGCTTGTACCCCCGAGATCTCTTCCAAAATAGAAAGGACCCTTTTGGACTGTGTGCAAGCCCTGTGGTTTGCTGCACAAGTCCGGGGGTAACAGATGGTAAATCTCATTTACTGCCTTATCAAAGGATCAGACCTCCATTTCTTCATCCATCTGAGATGAAGGGGTGGGCCTGAGAGAAGGTGTCATCACTGCAGTTTCTTTCTAGAACTCGCTGGAGTCAACAAGGATAGAGAGTACATTGTCATTATCATAGTCAAAGACACTCCAGTTGGAAAGTGGCTGGGCATCACTATGTCCTTTGATGAAGGGGTATAAGAGTATTCTGCACCATGGTCCCTGGTTCATCAAGAGTGACAAAGCAGAGACGAGAATGTCTGTCTACCCTAGATGATGCATCACCTATAGTATTCTGAAAGGAAGCCACCTGGTGAGGAGGTGATGGTGGGACACGAGCCACAGCAACATTTCAACTGTGATGGAAGGTCCACTAGCTCATAGGTGCATAATGGACCAAGGACCCTGAAGTGGAAGGCCCCAAATTCCATAAAGGTTCATAGGTATGTAATTGGGAACCGGGAAACACTGATTCAGTCTCTGCCACTAGCCTGAGTCATGTGTATGGATTGCAAATCCTGCACAGAGCAGAATGGTTGAGTGAGACAAATGAGGAGCTCTGTCCTTGCCTTGTTCTCATACCATGAGGCTGATGAGTGATAGATGGAGAAGACCTCATCTTCAACTGATTTATCACTGTGTGCATCATGGTGCAGTGTTTTACCTCCTTAGAAAGATCAAATGTTGCCAGAAGCATGTATATATTGTGGCGCTCTACTTCCATGATGGAAGGGAGCAACCCATGGTTGTGGTTTTACACCTGCCTAAAGGGATGGTGCAACCCATGGTTGTGGTGCTACACCTCGTTCAAGGGAAGGTGCAACCTGCTATTGCAGTGCTCCCTAATGAAAGGGTGCAACCTGCTATCGAAGTGCTCTACATCCCTAATGGGAGGCCACAACCCACTATTGTAGTCCTCTACTTCCCTAATGGAAGGGTACAACCCACTATTGCAGTGCTGTACCTCACTAATGGGAGGGAGCAACCTGCTACCTGATGCATTCACACTGTTAGAGAAGTGAGAAGTGTTTGTCATCTCCCTATGGGGGGAGGTCAATTGACTTCTTGAACATCTAGACATCCCTTCTGGAATGGCTTAACCAGTCGCCAAAGATATTTGTCCCCATGTATGAGTCCTGGAAGAGATTCCAGAAAATTCTTAAGATGGGGAGGGAATGATAAAAGACCATAATTCATAAGTGCAACGATTTTTCCGTGTGCATTTCGAGCATTTATGCAGTCTGTGTGAGCATCCCAAGGGCCATACTGCACCACAGACTGTTCTGACATTATTCCATAATAAAAGAAATAATGAATGTGATCTGAAATCATTTGTTTCCTTGAAACTCATCTGGTTGTATGCAGTGTAGTACTGCATATATCCTTGTGTATGCACTAAGAACACTGTATGATGTTGCCATGAAACTCGCCTGGTTGTATGCAGTGTAGTACGGTGTACAAACCTGTGTATGCACCAAGAACACTATATGCATGAAGGAAATAATAGAGTTGACCTCATGAAAATTACCTGTAGTTTTTCTAACTGAAAAATAAGATAATTTACCTGTGAAATTTGTTAATTAAAGCAGCATTCAAATACACATGCAATGTCAACATGTTGCATGGGCAAATAAAAGTTATACAACATGAAATTGAAGATAGAGGAAATGATGTCTTCAATGTTAGGCAAGGCCTATTGTGATTTTCCTCAGAACAAAAAGGACTTAACCATGCCATTGTTTTTTTATATATGTAAGAAACGTGTGTCCACTGAAAAAAAGAAAGGTGAGGTAGCCTCAGAAGCCCTTTCAAGAATTAAGTTCTACAAGGGAAAAGGCAACAATATGGTTTCTTATACATTGGAATGGACATCTGTAACAAGAAGACTAAATAAAAAGCTTATTCACGATAACAGGCATAATTTCTCTGGTAATAGATTTTGGCAGATGTCTACACAGTATAGAGTCTTTGAAAAAAGTGACAGGTTATATCTACCTTCTGCGCATGACCATATGACATACAGAGCGGTAGACAAAAGATCGTTCTGACTTTTCTCCACTGTGTGGGAGGATGTATTAATGTTGAATGGATGGCAAGTTTTCAGTAAGAAAATAGGTTAGCTATACAATGTTAGCAGGATAAGTCATTATTAACTGATCAATGACTAAAGAAATGAATAATGGTAACACAACTGGTATAATATTTCTAGATTTTAAGAAAAGCGTAGATCTAGTTTCACATGACATTCTGATAAGTTACATTGTTATAAATTTTATGACTATACAAAAAATTGGTTTAATTCATATTTATATGATTGTAATAAACTAATCTCTATAGGAAATATCCACTCTACCCCCTGTTGTAAGAGAAATGGTGTTCCACAAGGCTCTGTACTGGGTTCCCTTCTCTTTCTTTTATTTATCAATGACCTTCTACTTTGTACTCAGCATACAAATACTGACATATTTGCAGATGATGGAAGAATTTCTTCAACAAGTAGCAATATCTATACCCTGGGATGCAAATTAAGTTGAGGCCTTACATCAACTGAAGGGTGGTCAAAACAAAAAAGATGATAATAAATTAATCAAAATGCATGCTGTTGGGAGCATCGCAAAAACTTGCAAAGTTAAAAAGACATATCACTATAATTAATAATAAGGTAGTTGAAAGTGTAAACTATGAGAAGCTATTAACTATTGACATAAGTCTTAAGTGGGAAAAACAAGTAGACAATGTGTGTTGGTCCAGAATTCTTTACTATAATGCTTATATATTTCCAACCACTGACTACTGTTCAATAATATGTGAAAATTGTACTAGTTCCCAACTAGAGAGAATTCACAAGCTTCAAAAACAAGCAGCTCAGCAGATTCTTAATGTCCCCATTGATGTATCATCATCAGACATGTTCACATGATGTCCCCATTGTTGTATCATCATCAGACATGTTCACATGATGTCTACATTGATTTATCATCATCAGACATGTTCACATGATGTCTCCATTGATGTATCATCATCAGACATGTTCACATGATGTCTCCATTGATTTATCATCATCAGACATGTTCACGGAATTAAAACGATTAAAACTAGACTTGAAAACACATTTTATGAAAGTAGTTCTGGTTTTTAAATGTATCAAAGGAGATGTTCCTGAGTACATGACTGTTATTCTCCCTATAATCTAAGATTGAATTTTAACAACAATTAAAATTTACCAAAGCCTTGCATTCAAAAATTCAAAGGAAGTCTGCAGTATTCAGGGGCAAAAATATGGAACTCACTTCCTGTTCACATTTGATTTGCTTATTACATTAAATCCTTCATAAAATTTTTACATGCAGTATTTAAAACCTTCACATTAACAAATAAACTAGAAAATATAAGTTCATGTTTCACTTCTGGAATTATTACAGTGTTAATCTTCAAATTTATCACAAGTTTGTTTTACAGCCCTTAATATTTGCATATATATAAAAGTGTGTAAAAAAAGTCTTGTATATATAAATTCAGTGTATGAACATCTCTCTACTTTTTTACCTAATGTTGTTTTATGACAAAGTATAATACTGATGTAATTTTACTGCATGCCACACTTTTACAGAATAGCCTAAAGGTATAGCTAAGTAGAAGTGATCATTAACTGCTTTGTATACATGAAGATGCTACTGAAAGTTATTTTAAAAACATAGTCACTGGAGAGATGAAACAAAGATTTATATATACAGTTCAATCCTCCTACTTTCATAATGTAAGTTTAATATGTATTTGTAAGTGTGCTTACTTATATAGGTATTTTTATGACAGAGAAACATTTGCATGGTATATGTATATATACTTTTTTGTAGAGGGAATCAAGGGAGATTAGTATAATCAACCGAGTTATCTTCTTTATATGCAGACATTTATTATTATTATTATTATTATTATTATTATTATGATTATTATTATCATTATTATTATTATTATTATTATCATTATCATTATTATTATTATTATTATTATTATTATTATTAAATAACAAGTTGAAGTGTTGGAAATAATCAGAGCCACTCAGGCAACAGATAAATAGCTTGTACTAAGAGTCTTCAGTGCATTGCATCATTTTAAAAAAAAAAAAAATTCAGCTTAGAGGCAAAATCTATAAGCAAAGTTTCTGCCCATAGTTTTTTTATATTCAACTTTTTGTGGAAATGATGTAGCACATAAAAAAATTAGTGATATTCTGATATATCGCCATTGCAATGCATCATTGTCATATTCCATTTGAAAAAAGATATAAACCAGTTCTATCATAAAGATCTGAGATACCCCAAACCATTTATAGCTCAAAAATGCTCAGCTGACCAAATGAGTTTCTTCTTTAAATAAATTCATTATTATTATTATTATTATTATTATTATTAATTTTTATTATTATTAATTATTATTATTATTTATATTATTATTATTATTATTATTATTATTATTATTATTTTTTGATCCAGAGTACTAATAGAGAGTAGCATGTTACCATAATTAGCTGAGTCCTCAGCAGTAGCACATTTCAATCAAAACCGGTTCCATAGATGTAAATAGTCTACAAACAATCAATGGGGAAAAAGGTAACCTTGACCTTAGCTAGATACGCTTCTTCATAGTATAAACATTGCAATATTATTGGGAAAATATCATAAATTGTGGTGAATATAGTAATACAAGTTAGGCTTACAATAACATCACTAAAAGACCCTGAAGTAGAACCATTTACCACTGCTGTTGTTTTGTTTATTTTTCAGACTGGCTCTGATTTCTTCAGACACTTTAGCTAACTGTTGCAAATGGCAGACAAATAAAGTCATGCCACAAAGTGGCACAATTATTCTGCATGAATATGATGAAAGATGGTAAGATTGGAATAGACATTTCTGAACCAAAATAACTCACAAAAATCAATCATATAAGGATTTAATAAAAGACAGCCATGAAAGTAAACTGTAACATCTTATTACCCAAACCCTGATGAATTAGCCTCTCAAAACTGTACATATAACTGTAAACTTAGTGATATTTTTCATACATCAACTTTATATATTTACAACAAACTCAAAATAATTAAGTAGCCTCACGACATAATTGATACCAATGACTGCAAATGCTGTTCTAGAGACCCTAATCCTTTCCAAATAAAGACAGGTAGTTTACCTTAGTAATTCTCTGCGTCATTTCCTCTTCTTTTGGAATTGGTAAAGATGGTGGTAGTAAGGTAGATTTAACTTCAGCAACTTGTCGTTTTGGTTTGAAAACTCCTATCATAAAGATTAGAAACAAATATGAATAAACAACCAACAAATCAGACCTTGTGACAAGTAAAATTTGTATTGATTGCACAGTAAGAAGTTTTGCACACCTCTCAAGAAAGTTACATTGTACAGCGTGTACCTCATTATAATGCCCCTCATAACAATGATTTTTAAAAAAAGTGATACAAATATGGTCCCCCGTGACCAAAACTAAAACACAATGATCTAACAAATTTATTACATTATGAGGCAATTAAATGCACAAATCCCATGAATTGAAAAATATTTAATTTATGTAAAGTAAAATTATTACTTAAGTTTAAATGCCATTTGTTCATCCCCTGTCCATTGACACAAATACAAACATTCATCAAATATTTAATCATTCTCACTATACTACATTTCAGTCATATCATGTTCAGTGGTTATAGACCTGAATAACCAGGTTATTATAAGAGGCAGCTGTATAGCTAATATTTTATGTCAATAATTTAGCAAAATTATTTACATCTTTTACCTTGTCTAAGCAACTTCTGCTTGGAGAGAACTAGGTTTGATGTTAGGAATGAAAGCAAAACTATATATGGTCACAGTATAATGAAATTACTTTCAATGGTTCTGTCAATTAACAGGACATTCTTCTAAAATGTCTCTGGGCTTAAATCAGTGAATGAAATGAATAAGCAGCTGAAGAATAATAGCAATGCAAAAAGGATTTGAATTAAATAGACAACACTTTAACTTTAAGTCAGATCTGTACAAGCCATTGCCTGTACAGAAGTTAACCTTTAAGCATTAATAGAGTATGTTTTCTCAAATAATATGCTTCATTATCAAATTCATGCTGAACAAATTCAAAAACTTGCAATTTTCATGTTATCCATATTTATATAATTTTTCCTTCATATTTCCTTCACACACACACACACACACACACACACACACACATGGTTATGTATATTCCATTTATATTGTGTGCTTGATCTTTGTCCATGATTGAGTGTAGAATTCTGGCCTATATGACTACTGTCAATTATTTAAGATGTTTACTTGAATTTGAGTTGAAGACCTAGCCTTGATTATGAACTTAGAAGATTCTGGAGGCAAACATGTTTACAGTTTGGTGTAATTTTCCATTAGCTGACTGAGCTTTTTCAGAAAATGCTACTGAGACATAGGTCAATGTATATAAAGATATTTTTGTCAACAAAGTCTTCATTCCTACTTTATGTTCAGTATGTGGAATTCTTTTTAGTTGTGTTCAGATGTAATTTGAGAGGAATAAATTTAAATTATTCATTGGAATTACAAAGTGCATATTAACATTTTGGGCCAAAATACTATTGTGGGATTATTGTGAATTTAGTATAAGACATTCTGGATTATATTATTGTGATACATCAAGACTGTTGGTACATCAACTCATTCAAGACTATATTCATTCGGAATATTCTAAGCTTAAGACGTGTAATAAAACATTTAGGATTCTTTTGGATTTAATTCACAATACTGAAAGTTTCTTTTAAATTTTCACTTCCAGTTCTAGGAAAATAAATTCTTTGTTGAATTTACAAAATTTCATTAATATTACTAACTAAACTAAAACATCTCAATTCTGAAAATTGAAACAAATTTTGATCCCAGATTTCAATTTCATACTAAAAAAAGAAACCAAAACTCACTTGAAATTTGGAAATATAGTTAGGCTGCTGTTATCCTGACACAAACTGTGCCAAATTATTTATAGATAGGTCAGGTGATGTTAAAACAATACTTGGCACATGCACTGATACAGACTGGGCCAATGATAGATTTAGCGACATCTTTACATAAAAAGAGCCACATAACTAAATGTATGCATAGTTTTTTGGGATAAAACTAATTTTAAAAATGCAATACTTACCTGCCACTCACTATCACATAGCTAACATATTTTCTTGCTGAAAACTTACTGTCCATTTACTCCATGCACTCCACTCTTATTTTGATCACCAGTCTAAATGTTACATAGTTATATTCAGACATAGACAATTATGCAAAACATCAGATTGCGGTGGGAGGAGGGAATTCAGCAAAGGTGGCAGGTAGATATTGCATAATTAAAATTTATTTATCCCCCCAATACATTTTCATAGCAGCAATTACTTATACTGCTGCTATTGAGTAGTTTAATTTGTCAGTTACATGGGTAGGCTGATGATATAGTCAAACTGATCAAAAACAGCGAAATTGAGTTGTGGTCTGGTTGAGCTTGTACCCCAGAGATCTTTCCCAAAATGGAAAGGATCCTTATGGACTGTATGCCAGGTGGTTGGGGACACAAGTCTGGGGGGTAACATATGGTAAACCACATTATCAAAGGACCAAACCTCCTCTTCCTCATTTATTTGAGATGAAGAGGAGGGCCTAAGAGAAGGTGTCATTGCCACAGCTTCTGTCTAGAATTCACTGGAGTCAGTGAGGAGAGAGATCATCATCATCATCATAGTCAAGGACGTTGGAGAGTGGCTGGGCATCATCATGTCCCTTGATGAAAGGGGTATAGGAGCACTCATTGTCACATGGTCCCTGGTTCATCATGAGTTACAGAGGGGTGACAAGAATGTCTGTCTACCCTAGATGAAACTGCTCCAGTGGTCTAGTGGTTAGTGCATCTGCCTTGGATGTGAGAGGTCGAGGGTTTGAGCCCTGGCCAAATCGTACCAAAGACATAAAATAGTGCTAGCAGCTGCTTCTCTTGGTACTCAGCATTAAGAGGTTAGTGTTAGGACTGGTTGACCATGTGTCAGGATAATGTGACTTGGTGGGACATGATGCTACGTGTCTGTGGCATGATGCCCATGGTAGACATCACTATAAACTGCCACACTGCAGATATCATAGCAATATGACTGAAAAATTGTTAAAGCTAGATTAAAAATCCAAATCACACACACACATATACTACCTAAATCTATCACCTTAAATCTTCCAAAAGGAATCCACCTGGTGATCAGGTGATGGTGTAAACATGAGCTGCAGCATCACTTCAACTGTACGGGCAAGGTCCACTAGCCCATGGATGCATAATGGACCAAAGGCCCTGAGGTGGAAGGCCTCACATCCCATAAAGGTTCATAGGCACTGGGAATGGGAACACTAATGCAGTCACCATCCCAGCATGAGTCCAGTGTATTGATTGTGAATCCTGAACAGGGTATGAAGTTAAAGGGGGGAGGAGGAAGCTTGGGTGTTGTCATGTCCCCCTACTGATAGGTGAATGAATGATTGATGGGGAAGACCTCATCTTCAACTGATTCATCACTGTGTGCGTCCTGGATGTGGTGTTTTGCCTCCTGAATGGAAGGGGGCAACATGCTGCCAGAAGCAATAAATGTATTGCAGTGCACTACCTCCCTGATGGGAGGAAGCAACCTGCTGATGGGGTGCTCATCCTCCCTAAAGGGAGGTTGTGATCATACCATTGTGATTCTCAACCTCTGTGAAGGGAGGGTGTAACCCACTAGTGTGGTGCTCTACCTTGCGAACAGGAGGGTGCTATCTGCTATCGCAGTGCTCTACCTCCCTAAAGGGAGGGTGCAACCTGCTATTGCAGTGTTCAACTTCCCTAATGGGAGGGCACAACCTACTATTGCAATTCTCTACCTCCCTGATGTGAGGGAGCAATCCACAACCTGTGGCATGCACACTGCTAGAGACATGAGAAATGTTCATTGTCTCCCTACATGGGGAAATTGATCAATTTCTCGAAACTAGGTCTAAACCTAATCTTTAGGAGGAGCTTCACCAGCCTCCAAAGATGTTTGTCCCAACATGAGAGACCTATAAGAGATTCTTTTTTGGAAAATTCTGAACAATACAGGGAGGGAAGGTTCCCCTGGCCTTGATATAAGACCGATTTTTCCCGTTTGCACTTTGAGCACTTATGCAATCTGTGTGAGTATCACAAGGGTCTATTTTGGTGTCAACACTGACCCACAGACTGTTCTAATATTCCTGTAAAAAAGGAATAATGAAATCACTTGTTGCTGTGAAACTCACCTGGTTGTATGCAGTGTCATACCATGTACACCCCTGTGTATGCACAAAGAACACTGTATACAAGAAGTAAACAAGAGAGATGACTGCGTGAAAAATTACCTGTAGATTTCCGGATTGAAAAACAAGATATATCACCTGTGAACTTGTTTATTAAAGCAACATTCGAATACATATGCAATGTTAATGTGTAGTGTTGGCAAACAAAAAGATTATAACATGAATTTGTAGATATAAAGAACTAAGTTCTTAACGGGAAAAGGCTACGACAGGGCTATGATGGGGTTTTCTTAGAAAATGGAACAGACAGTTGTAACACCAAGAGTAATTAAAAACTGCAGAAGAAGATAAATGTTGAATGTTTGTTTTAAGTCACTACAGACGTAATTTCTCTGGTGACAGTTTTGGCAGACATCTACACAACATGGCATCTGTGGAAAGACATTCTAAAAAAAATTCCATAAGAATGAATCAAAAAACAAGTTCCACAAAATAAAAATTGTTTCAAAAATGCCTGCAAATTTGACAAACTAAATGATTTTGTGTAGCAATGGATTTGGATTACAGCTGGAAGTTGACTCAGAGTGCCTATATAATTATGACAATGATGTTCCTGTTGACTGGGACAGTGAACTTGTTTCAAAGTTTCAAGTATAAAGTGATAAATATGATAATGAGAATATATGTTTTGTGCCACCTGGCAATGATATGACAGACTCATTAAGTTTTTCATTTTATGCAGGGTTTTAAAAATTTCATGATTGTTAAGAATAAGCATTATTTGTATATATGGCACAAGTACTTAAATTATCAACAGAGGCCACAGAGATGTGAGAAAAAACAGACAATGTTCCATGCCTTCCACAGAGATGGGAGAAAAAACAAACAATGTTATGCCTTCTACAGAGATGTGAGAAAAACAGACAATGTTCCATGCCTTCCACAGAGATGGGAGGAAAAACAGACAATGTTCCATGCCTTCCAAAGAGATGTGAGAAAAAACAGACAATGTTCCATGCCTTCCAAAGAGATGTGAGAAAAAACAATGTTCCATGCCTTCCACAGAGCTGTGAGAAAAAACAGACAATGTTCAATTCCTTCCACAGAGATGTGAGGAAAAACAGACAATGTTCCATGCCTTCCACAGAGATGGGAGAAGAAACAGACAATGTTCCATGCCTTCCACAGAGATGGGTGAAAAAACAGACAATGTTCCATGCCTTCCACAGAGATGTGAAAAAAAAACAGACAATGTTTATGCCTTCCATAACCTGGTTATTGAACAGTGAACATTATGAGTTGCATAGAGTATTTAAACATGATGGATTATCATTCATAATTGTAATGGACTTGTAGTAAAGTTATAAAAGCATCTCATTCCTTAAATGTTTCTTGAGACAAAGACTATTTCATTTTGGAACAATTGTATTTATTCATGAGAGACAAAGACTATTTCTATTTGGAACAATTGTATTTATTCATGTGAGACAAAGACTATTTCTATTTGGAACAATTGTATTTATTCATGTGAGACAAAGACTATTTCTATTTGGAACAATTGTATTTATTCATGTGAGACAAAGACTATTTCATTTTGGAACAATTGTATTTATTCAAGTGACCAGATGTGATTTTTAGAAAGTAAATTGTTCAGCAAATTTTCTTTTAAATGTTATGAAAACAAACTGCTTGTTTAATTTTTTTCTCACACAGAAATACAGATGTATCCTTAAAGACATAATAATGTTTCCTTACCTTAAATATTTTCAGCATGTTTTCTGTTTTCTAATTTTATGGTGTTTGTTTTTTGTAATCTTATCATTATGTGTTGTCCAATGCTGTGAAGCACTCAGAGCATCAAAAGAATAGGCACTATACAAAGTCCTCATTATTATTAGTAGTAGTAGTTGTAGTATGATTATTAATAAACCAACATATAAAGTGAAAATGTCCATGTGCCAGTTCTTGCATAGAAAATTTTACCATTCAATTGGATGTCACTAATGTTTATCCTTTATCCCTTCCAGTGCTAACTTTGCATCACCATTGATTGATGTTCATGCGGTATATTCATCATACTTTAAAAAATCCTTTAAGAGTAAAATGTATCTAAATGAAAAGCATCCATGATGTTCATGCCAAAGTACTTTAAAGAAAAAATTGATTACTGATATCCTGTTGAAATATTTTAGTTTTTTAATGAGAAACTTTGAATAGTATGATCAATTACCAAAAACAATAGTATGATCAATTACCAAAAACAATAGTATCAATTACTAAATGGGAGATAATCAATAAATGGATAATTCTTGCTTAAATTACCACTAGGTTGGTATAGATCAATTTATCTTTCTCAGACTGCAAGTGATAGCATAGAAATACTCCATGGTTACAATTGAAAATGTTGCCTGCTTGCTCTGGATACTTCATGATCATTTAGTAATTTCCTATAGTCAGAGCATAACTGTCTTAAGAATCTGACATTTTTGGCAATATCACACTGCCTTCATTAGTGAGAAATGTTGATCATGTGACTTATAATGGTCATGTGATATGAGAAGACTGGTATAGATGGTGTACTGCATGCTTTCACCAAATATCTAACGTTGGTCATAGGATCTAGATGGCAAAATAGAATCATCATCAGCATACATATTGTCCAAAAGATCAAAGACCTAGACGTACCACCATCATTATACCACATAGAAAACTGGTCTCTTATCATGTATCAGCACTTTCACCAATATTCCAGTAGAGAAAGCTACGAGTGTGAGATAGTAGAGACAGACACTACTTTGATATCTACCCGGTAGATCATATCTGTGCCTTAATGAAACTGTGTTTGGACAGCACATATTTTATCTATAATAGGCAGTTTTACCAATAGAAACAGGGAGCAGCAATTGGGTCCCCAGTTTCAACAAAAGTTGCCAATTTATACATGGAGTCATTGTAGAGAAAGGCCTTGAATTGGCAATAAAGCCACCATCATTGTGGTTCAGATACGTGGATGATACCTTGACTAAACCGCATGAGCAGCATGTTCAGGAGTTCTCTAATCATCTTAACTGACCCACATATTCAGTTCACTTCAAAGTGGCAAACTACCATTCTTGGACACAAATGATAATGGATCAACCAAAATCACTGTGTATAGAAAACCAACTTACACTGACCTAGCCTCAACATTTTTTCAAATCACCTTCAGGAACACAAGAGGTCTGGTGGGAGATCTTTAATGCACTAAGCTAACTCCCTAGTCAAATGTAAGAAGTAAAGCATGTGAAAGCTGCACTAAGGGTAAATGGCTATCCAGAGTGGGTTTTCAAAATTCCAAAAAAGTGGGAAAAAATAACAAATAAAACCAGGAGTGGCCCAAGTAGAACCAACATGGGTATGCCATATATCTGTGGTACATCAGAACACCTAGCTAGAGTATTCAGAAAACATGGGATCATTGTGTATCACAGACCATATCTTTAACCCAACAACTTACACAATTCAAGGACAAGACATGAAATTTAAAAACTGTTGTGACGTTGATTGTATCGAACATAGCCACTGTGAGAATGACTACTTCAGGGAAAAAGGCAGAATGTTAGAAACAAAGATCACAAAACTCATCAGCAGAGAGTCATCGGTCATGCACATTGCAGCAATATGGGACATTCCATTGTTCCCAATCAGACAAAGGTCATCACATCAGAGGACAACATATGGAAAATGAAGATGAAGGAGGCAACTGAAATAAGACAGGAGACGCCAACACTAAACAGGGACGAGGGGCTTGAATTGCCACCCATCGACATCAGTCTCCTTATATCATGTGACCATTTTTAGCCACATGATCAACATTAGTAGCTGATTAAAAATTCTTAAGATTTGTATGCTCTGAATGCTGGGAAAATACTAATGATCATAATCCTGTGGGGTTTAACTTTCTTCTTTTTCATTTCTCACACACTTAATGATGTAACAAAACAGTGATACAGACTGGAAATATTGTTATTTTCATTTTTCACACACTTAATGATGTAACAAAACAGTGATACAGACTGGAAATATTGTTATTTTCATTTTTCACACACTTAATGATGTAACAAAACAGTGATACAGACTGAAAATATTGTTATTTTCATGACAATGTAATATTTTGAATTGCTATGCCCATATGCACTTTACAACCTTGGAAGATCTGAGGGTTAATGACATAATTTATATATTATTTGACACTTAAAAGCGGACAAAACTTTAACATTTATTAACTTGTCTAGCTTTTTATATTTTACCATGTTTCTTTAAAATTCTGCAATAACACAGTTATATTTAGTAATAAAATATGCTTTACATTTATTTTATTGTTTAAACAAGAAATACCATATTTATTCTCAGTGGTTATATTTGACAATAAACTGTCTTCTGCCACATTTGTTGCAGGAGATATAATTTTATAACTTTTTCCAAACAATGAATCTTTCCTGATTCTGACAAAATCTGTCCATTTCTCTTTCAATTTAATTTGTCTGGTAAAAGTTTTAAAAAATGTGTCTCCAAGGGAGTGTATTATGATGGGTTTTTAAAAAAGAAAAATGGCTTAATCATTCTTCCTTGGAAGTTAATTATGGCAGAAGTTTCGATATATAATCTGAATTGCTTAAAACACAGCAGACAAGAGTTTTGAGACTAAAATGCCATGCATAGTTTATCTATGTCATTGGAGAGAAATGTATGCTGATACAGTCCTAATATCACCAGAGAAAAATGGTGGGTGGGGTATAAGATTGTATAGCTAAACCTGTTACACTTACAAACTGCCTGAAGGAAGGTTCAGTACTTCAAATATCATCTCAATTGTTTGACTTTTGATTTAGAACATGAAAGATCAGATTAAACTATAGCAAAATTTCTTTTATGGCTCCTATGTGATAATCCTTTCAGCTAAAATAAACTGCAAATACATTTTTAAAAATAATTCTCTAGAAACAGGTGGATCTCATTAATTATCTTCTACAATTCCTGTGAAAATATCGTTAATTAAGCCATTTGTATACAGAGATAACTGCAGTCAGATTTTCAATCAAATGAATACGGATATAAATGTTAGACAAGTTGCCTGGTATCCAGTTTTGTTGTTTTTATCACAAATATTGAAATCCATGAAGGTGAATAAGAAGGTTCTTAAAACCTAACAATAATCACTTGAGTCAAATGCTGTCAGTCAAATGCTGTCAATCTCAAACATTTTCAGAATTTAACAAGACTAAATTTGAAGGAGCAAAAAATTACTGGTAGAATAGTGGCTAGAATATGCATAACATTTTCTGAAGTCAGCAGGATTAAATTTAAGAAGAAAAGTTACAGGTAAAATATTTGACAGAACAAATGAGCTCATGCTTATTGCAAAAAAAAAAATTGGCAAAGCTATGTTGCTATATGCAATATTCAGCAAATTTTCCAAATACTCATTACACATAAAGTCTATGACTTACAGAAGCCAGTGTCAGTGGCAAATGATTGCAGGTGGAAAACATTGGCTGAGTGAAAGTTTATACCAGGTGTCATAAATGTCTAATATAACTGCATAGTTTTAGCAGACGACAATGTTACCCATGCAATTTGCATTATGATGTATTCTATATGAATTTTAACAGCTTTAATGCAGATCTTACCAGTTAACAAATACAACACCACCACCAATGCCATAGAAGTCATACACATGTCTTGGCTCAGCATAAAATATTTATACTCAAGCTGATTAGAATCATGACATATAAGGAAACAAAAAATATATTTTGAGGTTTAGGAGATTAATAGTTTCAATTTCTCAATGGTAACTTCTCAAATTTATTCATGTTGCCACTACAATGCATTAAAATATGGTTACAGATCAATTAATCTTCAGTTGAAGGCAAGTGTATCAAATGATTAAAAAAGTGCAGTGTTGCACAAATTACAAGTATACACAGCAAACATAGTGAATTATAAATTGAAGAGGCAAGTCACAATTGCATAAATTTAAATAAGTGAAAATATGCTAGAAACATTGTTATAAAAATAAATTTATCCAAAAATTAATCTTGAACCTCATATATTTTTAACGTAAAACAGCAAATAAACTAATGTCTCCATGCAAACCTAGAAATATGTCTAAACAACATAACTATAGGTCTCCACCCAAACAGTGTAACTGAAAGCATGGACAAAGTTCAAAATCAAACAGCAGCTATAACTCTAGTTTGATAAATCATTCCCCAAGATTCTGATTAATGATTTGTTAACCTGTAAAATGTGCAATTTTGCTGCATACAAATCTTTCTGGAACACACCCACACACGGTTTAGGCCAGGGGTCGGCAACCCATGGCACATATGCCACAAGGTGGCACATCAAGAGATTTTGTGTTGCACTCAAAGGGCAATAAAAATCTCAATTTTAACAGTTTTACTCTCTTACTGGTGGCACGTGCTTGTTCATTTTGTAAGTGGCACACTGTGTGAAATAGGTTGCCGACCCCTGGTTTTGACACTTACCAGTATTTAACATCCATATGTAGCACAAATTCAAAATTGCCACAGGGCATAAGCTTGTGTCATCAAACATAATAATAATAATAATGATAATAATAATAATAATAATAATATTGCTTTATTTATAGAGGGTGACTCATTAGTCAAGGACTATTCTCCCTTGAGGCCCTCTTAAGGAGAATATAACACTGCACATTATATGAAGATAACAATAATTACTGTTTATTTTAACATGTTTAGTATTAAAATACTAAATTCCATTATCTATTAAAAGCACATACATGCTCATGATATCTCTTCTTAAATACTCTAATATTTTTAGCAGATTTTACATGTAGTGGAAGCTTGTTCCACAGAACTGTACCAGAGTATTAGAAGCTCTTTTTAAATTGCTCTTTGGTTTTGGTGGTAGAAGGTTTCCATGTGATATTGATCTCAACTGGTATTGTGCTGAAAAAGGCCTGAATAAATCTTGAAGATACTCTGGTGCAGTTCCAAGTAGACATTTATATAAAAGAAATGTCTTGTGAAAATCTATCCTGTCATATATTGTGAACCATTTGAGTCCTGTAAATAATGCTTTTGAGGGATGATCAATAGATGCATCTAAAATTACACGTGCTGCTCGTTTCTAAGTTTATAAATCCTGTTAAGCTCAGATTTAGCAGTTTCCCCATACATTTGAACAATAATCCATTGTTGTAAGAATATATGACTTGTAGTATAGATTACAAGTTTCCATAGGTAAATATTTCTTGATTCTGCTGAGTAGGGCAATTTTGGATGACAGTATTTTACAAACATAGGATTTGATCTTGGAAATATCCTGTACATATTGCCAAATGGACCCTTCAGCTGATGGCAGCTCATAAGATGCAAGAAATACAGGTAAAATATCTAAAATGTACACTGATATGTTGTGGACAGTTTTGCGACAAGCAATTCATTGATTTTATGAATGAGTGCTATCAAAACAACAAATCATCCATCAGTATCAGCACAGATTTGGGGGAATGATTTATTGGACTGGAACTGCAACTCAGTCAGATTTTGACAGAGAAAAAATGAAAATCAAATTCGTTCAAGTTCATTTTGATGTGAAACTTTATACCAGATATACTTTCAATCCATCAATTTCTTGAAAGATTTCAGGACAAAACAATATTCTTGATGCAGTGGTACATTTCTGAGTCACACATTACTTGGTCATATTCTAACAGAAAATGGTAAAAAATGGTAAAAGCAAAGTTTTTAAATCTAAAGTCTCATTACAAATTTGGTTTCAATCTATAGTCCTTTAAATTCATTGACCAGAGATAAAATTTGTGAAGCATAATAGATCAATACAGGCAGGCTAATGAATGTCACGATGTGTCCTCTCTATATACCATATATACTTACTTATAAGTTTAACTGCAAATAACATAGACCAAGATCTGCTATGGCAGAATGTGACAGTAGAATTGGGTCTGTGCAGTTTGCTAGGAGTCATTGGTAGAGCAAACGATATAGGCCAAGATGTGCCATTGCAGATTGTGACAGTAGAACTGTGCAGTTTGATAGGAGTCATTGGTAGAGTAAACAACATAGACCAAGATCTGCCAGTGCATTATGTAATAGTAGATAAGGTCAATGTTATTCGCAGTGGGACTGGACATAAAGGCAAGAATGGATGACAACATTGTAAAATCTTTTTTATAGTTACTTGATGAAAGATAAGCATGTACTACTAATAAGCACACACAGGCCTTCAGGTATTTGCAAACTTAAAGTGCATATATATATATATATATATATATATATATATATATATATATATATATATTTATATATATATATATATATATATATATATATATATATATCTCTGTGTGTGTGTGTGTAACATAAAACATCCAATTTGATTACTGTTTGATTATACTCCATCTCTAATTAAATGACAAGCATTCAGCGTATTTTTTTAATTTCTGTACTAATTTAGGCTTCATCATCTTGTTATCTTTCCTTTCCTTAACCAGCCATTGCTGTTCAATCTGTTGATAGGCATCAGATTTGAACATTTATACACAGTTGCAATGTATTACAATTCACTATCAAAAAGCACTTTTATTACAGTTTGCATTGGTGGGTTAATCTGGAGAGATTCTGTCTGGGGTCCCCATGTAAGAATATGACTCCCCCAATCCTATCTGTTCACCGACGTGTCAGATTCAAGTTGGGGTGCTCATTAAGAGCTAGAGGGAATAAATCTGCAGGGTCTTTGGATTCAGGATGATTCATCCATCCCTCCACATAAAGTCAGAACTTCCACTGCTCATATCATTCACATAGCCCCAATGTGGCCCCAATAATTGTGGTTTCATGATAATCTTGACCTATTGATGGATGATCCACCCTGGTCTCTCTCTGGAGGGAGGGAGGGATCTTATGTAGCAACAGGAATTCCCTCCTATACAACAAAACACACATTCTACATGTCATGCTTGGCTCATCACTGGTAATTTAAATACCAGAACAAGTGTTTGGGCCAGGTTGTTTCATTCAAGCCATGAGGGGTTCAGTATCCAAGGTCTATGATGCCAGGTGGAGACTCAAATATGATTGGTCTAGTAGGAATCCCTCTAACTTCCATTGTTGATTTCCTATCGAGGGCAATAGAGCTACCATTTCCATCACTTAAATTCTCTTAGAGCTCAGCAGTCTATTCAGATTTGCACCTTCCTGACCTCATTAAATATTTTGAGCTTCAAAGACTTATCTCCTGCTCTCATACTCTGATGAAACCTTTTTCAGCACATGATAGTCTACAAATGGCATCCAGTGTTAATGGTGGAGGAAACCTGGAAAACATTGGTAAGAACCACTGACCCATGGGAAGCTACTGGCAAGCTTTCTCAAATGCCCACATTGGTCAAGCCTGAGAATCAAACCCACATGGACAGAGATGAAATGGTAGGGATCAGTAAAGGCACATGCTTTAGACCACTCGGCCACACGGAACCATGGATGTAAGTATAACAAACACTGACAAGTCAGATGTAAGGGGGATCATAAATACTTGAACTGGGCAAGTGTAAAGTAGATGTATGAGGGAAAAGTTCACATAACCAAAAGGAACTTATGCTGGTCCACAACTTCCCATATCATTGCATAATTTGGTGAAATATCTCTTTCTACTGCTAAGTTAAGTAAAACAACAAACTTGAACATTATCAAACAAGAGTCCCTAGATGGGACTGGTGCTTAAGAGGATATAAAGAATCTAAAGGAATCCACCACAAGTCTGTTTCTTCCATTGTTTTATTATTTTTCACTGCTGAGTATTAAACATTCTTCAAGAACTTCAACATACCAAATTTGGTAACAAAATATTTTCTGATACAGCTGAGTTAACATGTTCACAATAAATTCAGTAACACAATTCGTCATGCCCTTTCAACTTAGCCATGATATCATGACTCACTGATCTTGTCTCTGATATTGTCTAGATATACCCACATCTAAAGCCATAATTAATATTTTGTTGTTATAAATAAACAGATTATAGAACTGGCATCATTAAGTGTATATTCTGATATATCTACAAACTGTGTTTGATAAAAATCCATTCACACACTTGTTTGCATTATCTTGTTCTCAAACCATTACAGATAAGAACCTAAATCATGAACTTTGAACTTGAAATCAATGAGCAAAGAACTAATATCAATGGGTTGTTAAAAGAACAACTAACTGCAGAAGCTGGTAAAAGTTAATTTGTAAATGTACAAGTCAGAGCACTCACAAGCTCCATGAAGTATATAAATCTAAGCAGTGACATTTGATATAACCTCAATGTCAAGTACATCAGCTTTTCCAACTCCCTCTCAATATTTCAGATGTTTGTGGTCATGTCTGTCACCAGGGACCAATGTAATACTGCAAGAAATGCTTTAGTGAAAACCCTATGTTAATGACACTGTTCATTCATGAGGAGTAACAATTGTTGTTGTTGTTGTTGTTCTAGGGTTTAACACCATTTTTCAACACAAGATAGGCTATACATGGCGGCCAGTATAACTGGTGGAGGAAGAACCCTGGAAAACCCAAGGAAGAACCACCGACCCACGAGAAGCTACTGGCAGGCTTTCCCACGTACCCACGCTAGCTGAGCCCTGGAATCGAACCCACGCAGACAGGGGTGAGATGGCAGTGATCCGGAATAGTGAGCGCTTTAGACCACTTGGCTACTCAGGGCCCCAGGAGTAGCAATAACATGAGTTTTAAATAGTTGTTATGCTGGAGGTAACATCAGCACCACTTCCATTCAAGACCAGCCACATACTGTTATAGTCTTTTAGTGAAATCCCTATGTAAATATGACCAACAACTCAGAAGAAGCAGTCATAAAAAATGTCAAGATGGTTGTCAAATCAGTATTTTCAAATGTTAGATCAGCATCAATTTAATATGGGACCAATAGCAAGTAGACTTTTAGTGAAAATGCCATGTCCGTAAAACAGCTGTTCATTGGGAAGAAGCCATAACAAGATTTTCACAATGGCCATTGGAAGCCATACTGTTAGGTGAATACGATTATCATGCGTCACCAGCTATGTATGTATGTATGTACTGCATATATATATATATATATATATATATATATATATATATATATATATATATATATACACACACACACACACACACACACACACACACTCACAGAGAGAGCAAGAATTGTCGTGGTGAAAACCCCATGTCATTACAACTAATTTAATTGCTCTGGAAGAGAAAGCAATCAAAAATTTTAAAGGTGGCAGCTATTTCTGTTGCTTTGTGAAGTAAAATCTGCACCATTTTTGTTCTGATAAAAAAAAATCATCACAAATATTCAGTTAAGTAGGCCCAATGTGATTACAATCATTTGTCCAGTAGCCACAACAAAAATGTTTCTGGAGGCCATATTTGTTATATCACAACAATGTTCTATGCGGACTAACTACATATAATAAAATGTGTTGATATAACCTGCAGCATATTTGATGTCAGATCAGGCCATTACTTCTTGGACCAATTAGATATCATAAGAAATTCTATAGCAATATGACTATTCTTCTAGAGGAGATGGGATAAGAGTTTTAAGATGGTGGCCATGTTGGAGATCATATCAGTAAGGTTTTCATCTAGGGCCAACTACATACCATAAGAATTCTTTCTGTGGAAACCCCATCATGATATGACCATCTGTTTATGAAGAGTAGTGAAAACAAGATTTTAAAAAATAGATGTTGTAGTGGTCACTCTGCAAGTCACATAGATATTACTTTCTTAAGACCATTTTGATTCTCAAAATAAGTCTTTTAATGCAAACCATCTGTTGATTTGACCAGCATAGCAGGTATCAAGTTTCTTTCAATTCACTCAAAACTGACAGTGTATGTGTCTGAATAACTGACAGTGTATGTGTCTGAATAACTGACAGTGTATGTGTCTGAATAACTGACAGTGCATGTGTCTGAATAACTGACAGTGTATGTGTCTGAATAACTGACAGTGTATGTGTCTGAATAACTGAGTGTATGTGTCTGAATAACTGACAGTGTATGTGTCTGAATAACTGACAGTGCATGTGTCTGAATAACTGACAGTGTATGTGTCTGAAAAACTGACAGTGCATGTGTCTGAATAACTGACAGTGTATGTGTCTGAATAACTGACAGTGTATGTGTCTGAATAACTGACAGTGTAGGTGTCTAAATAATTGACAGTGTATGTGTCTGAATAACTGACAGTGTATGTGTCTGAATAACTGACAGTGTATGTGTCTGAATAACTGTCAGTGTATGTGTCTGAATAACTGACAGTGTATGTGTCTGAATAACTGACAGTGTATGTGTCTGAATAACTCAGTGTATGTGTCTGAATAACTGACAGTGTATGTGTCTGAATAACTGTCAGTGTATGTGTCTGAATAACTGACAGTGTATGTGTCTGAATAACTGTCAGTGTATGTGTCTGAATACATAAGCCATAAGCTTCTGCCACATACTGCATACTTGATGCAAGTAAAAAAAATTCATCTTTCTTACAAAAATTGCAGGAGTATAGTAATTTGTCAATATGTGTATCTTCTAATAATATACAGAAGAGGTACCAAGTTTCACAAGAATCCATTTAAATGACTGCAAGGTAAGTTCCATTCACCATATTCTGTTGCACATTTGCAATGGCAAGACAAAAGGGCAATAACTCTGACAAAAATTACTTGATGACCCATTGAAAACTGTAAGACTAGCTGTGTTTTCAAAATTCTGACAGAATACACAAAGCTCTGAGTCAAAAATGGGAATAATTATAAATGTGACTAAAAAGTTTCACCTCTAGCTAGTTTACTGTTCTATAGTAGCCACTGTAAACATTATCATGTACAAAATAAGCTAGCACGCCACCTCTGAATAAACTATTACGTTTCACTAGGTACTAAATATTATGCCAACAATTGACAAAAGTAATCTGGACAATAAAAAGTAGGCTACTTTTCTAACAAAAGATTTTTTTGCAATTTGTATCTTTACCCTTGAATTCTTAATCATTTTACAAATGAAAATTGTAATTTTTAATTGACAAACTGTGACACCACCAATTACCTAAACTCTGACCATCCACCCATCCATATAATAAAACACTTATATACCTACTGTGACAGGGCATAAACATTTAGAAAGACATTTTTTCTATGATATCAAAGTATAGATATTGTAATGAGTTGATAAAAACCAGAAATTAGTTTTGTTTTTGTATTATTTTTTCTTTTAAACCATTGATATTACAACTGCTTGCAAAGCTATTAACACTGTCCAAGCGTGGAAGAAAAGCTTTTACTGGGTGAAAGACACGAGCTTCAAGTAATCTTGCAGTGATAGCAGAAGTGCAAACATAGTCATAGGTCAATAATTACTTTGATCATAGGTCACTACTAGTGAGGCCTCACATGAAAAGCAAAGACCTTCAGAGTAGGTCTAGCACGGATGATTTTTTGGGGGTTTTGTGGGTAAGGCCATATTTTAGCAACTGACAGGCTATGCATAGTGGCCAGTATATTTGGTGTATGAAGAACTTTGGAAGACCTTGGCAAAAACCAGCAGTCCATGGGAATGGGAAGTGAATTGTAAGCTTTCTCACATACCTTTATTGGTCAAGCCAAGTATCAAACCCATGTGGACAGATTTGAGATGTGAGTGATCTGTACCTCAGACTACTCAGCCACTCATGGCCACCCTAGCATGGCTCATTCTATATGGCTATAAGCAAAAATAGAAAGTTAATCTGTGTTAGTAAAGTACACAATGTAGGGCACAGTGACCCTCTTTGGTTGTAAGGGTGTAGATGCATCCAGTTGTCAGGTTTCTTGCTCTGAGCTTTAACAGCACCAAAAGAATGCATTTTAACAAAAAAATTATAACATAGTGAAGCATAATATATATGCGACAGACCTATATTTCAATAAGTCTGTGTAATATATCAAGATCAATTAGAACAGTATGCATTAAACAATTTCATGTGGTCATGAGCTAAATGCAACATCTTAAACTAAGCTAGTTAAAGATAAAATATAGGTCATGATGTACTACTTCTTTAGGTGTAAGGGTAAGTTTAGTTACAGTGGTGTATATCATCATCAAATTACTAGCACAAATTGAGTCTAAAAAGTGAAAATCAAATACAAATTTAAACCCAAATCAATGAATGTAAAATATGGGCCATAACAACCTACTTCTGAAATGAAGTCATTACAGTCACCTTTTTACTTTTAGTGCAGTACTAAGAGTATATAACCATCTAATTTAATAAATTCAAGCTTGAACATCAGAAACATCACATCAAAGAAATCCCAGTGTAGTGCAAAGTATGAGTCACAGTGATCTACTTTTAAAATGATGGTGTAGTACTTGCCAAGATGCATACTCTCACAACAGGTTTCATGATTCCAGGTATAACAGTATAACAGTATAACAGTATAATAGAGATGAAAAACCAATGTGCTGTAAGGGTACAAAATTTTGTAGTGGTAATTTCTGTTGGGGTCAGTGTGACACAAATGCATTAAGTTTGACATATGGGTTTGTCTCACCTTAAATTGTTGGCTGCTAGGGATGGAATTGGCTCTGTTTGGGGCATGAATTAAATTTTAAGTAAGACTCACATGGTGAATGGTTAGAGTCAGATAAGTGTGTGTGTATGTGTGAGATTTTGATTTTTAATGTAGCTTTAAAAAAAATTCAGTCATATCGCTATGATGTCTGCAGTGTGACAGTTTATAGTGATGTCTAGCACTGGGACATCATGCCACAGACATGTAGCATGATGTCCTACCCAGTCACATTATCTTGACACCAGACCGACCAGTCCTAACACTAACCTCTTAACGCTGAGTACCAAGAGAAGCAGCTGCTAGTACTATTTTATAAGTCTTTGGAATGACTCAGCCAGTGTTCAAACCTTCGACCTCCCACATCTGAGACAGATGCACTAACCACTAAGCCACTGGAGCAGTTTCATCTAGGGTAGACAGACATTCTTGTCACCCCTCTGTAACTCATGATGAACCAGGGACCATGTGACACTGAGTGCTCCTATACCCCTTTCATCAAGGGACATGATGATGCCCAGCCACTCTCCAGCGTCCTTGACTATGATGATGATGATGATCTCTCTCCTCACTGACTCAGGTGAATTCTAGACAGAATCTGTGGCAATGACACCTTCTCTTAGGCCCTCCCCTTCATCTCAAATGGATGAGGAAGAGGAGGTTTGGTCCTTTGATAATGACCATATTAGCTTGATTCTGATGACTGTAATAAGACAATATCTGATGTAGAAGAGCGGCAATATTATTGATCCCAGGACAAGAAAAAACTTGACAATTTAGGTTGGGTATTATATTTTATTTGAAGGAAATAGCTCCATACCTGTACTGCACAGTGGAATAGCTCAATCAAGATGATTGAAGTCCCAAATAGGCTAGAGTGAGAGAGAAAAGGGAAGAAATATGGGAACACCAACCTTTGGTCAACAGTGATTTGGAAAAGGCCAGAAGCAACCAGGTGATGCTGACATGCCAGCAATTTGATCAGTCACTCTGTTACATGATGAAATTTGTTCTATAGGTATAACAGAATGGCTAAATGAATTTCTTATACATTTTGTAACTCTAAAGAGAAATCAAATCATTCAAATGTCATGTTCAATTTCATTTTGTTATGTAATTTATTCCATTGTTATTTTTACATACAGGGTCTTGTGTTGTTCCATTTTATATCTTTCCTCAGATCATGGTATTCCGGCCATTAATTTCATATTTTATTTTATTTTTTACTTGACTGTGCAATAACACCTTCAATCGTCTCCTAGATAAAGATGACACCATAATGACTGGGGACCTCACATCATCCCCCACCTCATGACACCACAATGAGTGAGGACCTCACACCATCCCCATCTCATGACACCATAACGAGTGGAGAACTCACACCATCCCCCACCTCATGACACCATAATGAATGGGGACCTCACACTATCCCTTACCTCATGACAGCAAGATTATTGGGGACCTCGCACCATCCCCCACCTCATGACACCATGATATTTATAAAGTTTCATGATAATCCATCAAAAGAGGCCCAAGTGAACCTGAAATTGCTCACTTACCTAACATTTGCCTAAAGAGCAGCTGGCCAAAAAAATCTAGGTCAGAAGGATACTTTCTGCAGACATTTCTTCCAATGCCTGATTTCATATGAAAAAAATCTTGTTTCAATGTTGTTCTATTTTGAATCTTCATCAATATACAATGGCATAAGAGTGACAGTTGTCCAATTCAGAAAGAATGATATGCCAGATGCTTTTTGGTAAAGTTTTCATGCTACACTTTTAATAATGTGGCAATATTCAATTTCTGATGGGCATTATTTGTATAAACTTTAAAGCCCTTTATGGCATGGTGTTTTCTGTTAAATCTGATCAAATTCTGTTCAGTGATTTTTAAAAGAAGCAATTTAATAGCTATTCTGACTTTAGTAATAGTGTCCATATTTGATGGTAGATTTGCATCATTTGTAAGAATCTGAATACCCTTCCTGCCAGGACACCTTCTGACAAGTTTGGTCCATTTCTGCTGAGAGGTTTCTGTATGAAGTCATTGAAAGTTTGAAACACAATTCTCAGAAGATTCTATTTTGAAAAATATATATCAATTATCAATATAGTGTTTAGACTTGCATAAAAAATAACTTCAAAGATTGATGTATATATCGTTTAATAACGTCTTTAGTAAGACTACCACTATACTCTCACAAAATCATGATGTTGTCAAGTTTTAGGAAAGAAGCCACACACTTTAACATGCTGTAATATTATCAAATGTAATCCATGCATGTTATATAACACTGATATTGGGGTTAAAGTACTGTACAGATTCTATCATTCTGGATTTTCAACAAATAATCAGCAATGACATAGATAATATTAATTGAATATAGATCTCTTTAGAAGCTGCATTTTTGTTCAGTCATATATATATATATATATATATATATATATATATAGAGAGAGAGAGAGAGAGAGAGAGAGTAATTATCCAAAATGACTTATGAATTAGTGATTTATTATATACCACTGACATTCCCTCCCACATTACAGTTACAGGGACAAGCAGACAAGCAGAATTCTTGGGTCAGAAAAGCATGATAAATGAAAGAAACAAGTGTTGATGGTACAAAGAATTGTAACATGCATACTAATCACCCATGCATGACACTTACCAGTTTAGACATTTCTGTTGAGGATCCCTGATAAGAAGCTTTGATGATTTTATGCATTTGAAAATAAAATAAGCTCCATGTGCCATCATTTGATTATAATAAGTTGCATGCAGTTTGATGCAGCATAACAGCATGCAACAAGCACTTTGTGAGCAGACATTGCAACATGCATACTTAATGCCAGCTGTGCCATGACCCTGTTATAGATTGTAACACGATAAAGATATACCTGATTCTGCTACTTGATCAATGTCAGCACTGGGTGGTGCTGAAGAAACCAGTTGCCATGGTGAAGTGATGCCAGCAGAGTGATATTTATGGCCAGCATTAGCTTCTATAGATCCCAGAAATTTACCTTCTGTGGCTTGTATATTTGTAACTGGCTCTTCAGCAGTGTGAAGGTCCTCTTGGATACCCATTAATTGTGTGCTGTGCTGATACTGATCCTGCTGTCCCAGCTTAATAGACTGGGATGTAGATTTTCTTTTCAGGGGCATACTCTGGTTTGGAGTGTTTTGGCACTCTTCAGCCACTGTCTGGTTTGGAGTGTTTTGGCACTTTTCAGCCACTGTCTGGTTTGGAGTGTTTTGGCACTCTTCAGCCACTGTCTGGTTTGGAGTGTTTTGGCACTTTTCAGCCACTGTCTGGTTTGAAGTGTTTTGGCACTTTTCAGCCACTGTCTGGTTTGGAGTGTTTTGGCACTCTTCAGCCACTGTCTGATTTGGAGTGTTTTGGTGCACCTTATTTATTTCAGGGAGTGACAATTTTTTATGTGCAGCTATTTTACTTGCAGATTTAGCAGAAGTTGCTAGAGCTGAGCTATAACCTGAGGATTCAGCATCTAGGTTTTAGGCATAAAAGAAAAATAAGATTAAGATTATAAGTTAAATACCTGTGTTTTATTAATCTTTAGAAAAAATAATTAAGCAATGAACTCCTGATCGTTCAATTTCAGTTTGAGATATTGGAAATATGTAACACTTATATTATATGGCAGGATCATACTCAAAGATAGCACCACCCATTTTTCAACATTCCAAGAAAACACAAAGGTCTCCAGAAACAGGCCCATCCCTTTAATATTTTGTGCCAATTTCTGTGTTTGTCCTGTGACAAGTACCTGATACATTTTCTATAAGACTAACTCTAAGAATTTCTTAAATATTAAATTGTTTATAATTTTTCTAAAAATTACTCTTTAAGTTTATTTGATAATTACTATCAACTATTATATAAATTATCACACCTTGCTATTTTCAATCTGATGTTACCTTTTTCTTTGATCTTTTCAATCACACTCATAGCTCTAGATAAGCAGCATATCCACTTATTTTAGGCAAACAAATAGACTAAAATGCATAAAGAAATGTTTGAATGCATCAAAGTCATGCAAAGTATTTTAATTTAAAGCACTAAATCAAAACAGAAGTTAGTGTATTCATCCTGCCATAAGCACAGTATTGTTTTATTGTGGCATGTTCAATCAACTATCCTTCCAGAAGTTTCCAATTTTTTTTCAGTATTTGAAATGATAGTTCTTGAAAACACTCACTCAGAGACATAATCAAATGCACCCTGATTTAGTCTTGATTACTATCTCATTGTATGCATTCTAAAAACTATGATTAACATCTTAATAATTAACACTCAGTCTGGTAATGTAAGTTTGTTTTTGCAGTATCAGCAAAACATCTTGATAATTAACACTCAGTCTGGTAATGTAAGTTTGTTTTTGCAGTATCAGCAAAACATCTTGATGATTAACACTCAGTCTGGTAATGTAAGTTTGTTTTTGCAGTATCAGCAAAACATCTTGATGATTAACACTCAGTCTGGTAATGTAAGTTTGTTTTTGCAGTATCAGCAAAACATCTTGATGATTAACACTCAGTCTGGTAATGTAAGTTTGTTTTTGCAGTATCAGCAAAACATCTTGATGATTAACACTCAGTCTGGTAATGTAAGTATGTTTTTGCAGTATCAGCAAAACATAGTGCATCACATTTTTTAAACAAAACACAATTATTGCCAACCACAGAGAGTAAAATACCCAATTCATCAAACTCTTTTTCATTAAGGTCTTTTCTAATAATTAATATGTGTTAGACATCTAGTGAAAGATCATGACTGGTCATCAATAATTGATTAATAATCGATTAATTTATCCATATAATGTCTTTCTAAAGCTAGGGCTTTTTATTTTTAAGGAAACTTAAGCTTGAAACAATGAGGATGGAGCAGAACTAAACTTGACCAAAATCTATCACATAAATTATAATTAAATAAGTGATCATTTCACTGAAAGTGATTAATTCTTTCCCATATTGCAACAGAACTAATAAGCACACTCTTTAATTGTCAGACAAGAACTGTGGGGTTATCGTCCAAGAAATATGTTAAGTACATTGAGCAATAATCATGAATCTCAATGTTTAAACTTGTTGCTGGTTGGGTCTTTAAAACCATGGTTTGCTAAAGTCAAGATCATTAATCAAAGGTACAACCTATACATCTATATGTTCTACAATATCTTGTTTAGAGAAATGATTTATCCACATTAGACATGAGTAAAATGGCTTAGTGTTATCCAGATACATTTACTTCTGGACTTAAACTGTTTACTGGGTGGACATTTTTAATGACGGGAGATTTAGCTGGAAGGAGTTGAGAGGTCCTCTCCAGAAAAGTGCTGCATCACATACTTTGGAAAAAGCTGACCAGTTTAGGTTTTTTTTCTTCCTGTTAAGAAGAATTTAATATACACAAACGTAGAAATCTATTGGATAAGTCAGCTCCACACTCTTTATACAGTAGGGATCTAGTCCAAGCTAGTTGGAAATTTTCCATTACAAATTTTCCCTTTATATTTTTTCAATGTGGCCCATATTTGACAATGCATCATCATTTGGATTATTTGATGATGTACTAAAACGTCAAATTAATGAGTAGAATCACAGAAAATTCAACAGTCACAGGAACAAGACAAATGTGTTTCATATAGCCAAAAATAGGCAAGTGTGATGACATTCATAGTGAACATGTGACCAAATTATTTATACTAGATAACTGCAAACCGAATATTCTTTCAGCAATATATACCAAGAATGAAACAGTATTTTAAAAGACTCATCACAAAGGAAATTGTGAAATATACATGCATATTTGATTACCTTTATATTCCTTGAAAGCTGACTTGCTGGCCTTCTTTTTCAACTTTTTCTCAACTTTAGGTGACAAAAGAGGGACAACACTCTTTTTAGTTTGCTGACTAGAGGATATAAAGTTGTCTCCCCTACCTAGATAAAAATTATATATGTATTGACATGATTTAAAAAAATACAAAATATTTTATCAAAGTTTGTCTCATTAACATGTAACATTCAAGCAAGTTTTATTTAAACCAATACACTTTTAAAAAGTAACACAGGTTAATGACATTGATATTCTGCCAAATTTCAATATGAAGTAAAATAACAAAAGTGAGTGATTTTATTCTTCTTAATAGATCTTTAGGTTCTTATCATCTCATTGTAAGAAATTACTATCATACAAGAATAAACAAAAATTAAAGAACATGGTAGCCAGGACCTGCATGTTTAACCACAATCATAGCTCTGAAATGAAACGTGTGAACTTGACACTAAAGTCAAAAGGGGAAATGGAGCATGTCATCACAGAACGAATTGAAATAGCATCATAATGATTCATTAAGCACAGGAACAAAATCCATCAAGAGGTTTAGGAAATATAAGGAAATAAAACCTTTCTTTAACCAAACATTAATGCAAATGGGATATGACTGTAACCCTGACTACAAAATCAAAGAGCAAAAACACATGTCGCCGGATGAATAGTCTTTGCTTCATTATGATTCATCCCAAGCCTAAAGAAAATCAAGGATTTTTGAAAATATGTGCAAATGAAAAACTTTAACCTAAACTTTAACAAACAGTTGATGCTGATGTGTGTGCTACTGGAAAAGTGAAATGTCCTGCTTCCCACAAATATTGGACCAAAAAATATTAAATATAAACTTTGAGTTACCTTTCTGTCTTTTGCTGGGCTCTGAAACAATTAGATATTGTACATTAATAGGCATGACATAAAGACAGCCAATAGACTGAATAATTTCACTTGATCTTTGTTTGTAAAATATTTACATACATGTAAGAATGTAATAATCCTAATTCATGTCAAAAAATGTTGCAAATAAGACAATAACACCCTGCAGGTAATGAGTTTAATATTTTATTGCTTCAAAAAGGTGAATATTATTAACAAGTACTTATCTAAAATAAAATTTTGTAGAATGAAAAACTTCTTTTAGCAATACTATCATGCAAACTTCCAATATGGCTGATTATAGTCCATTATCACTAGCTTTTATTTTGGTCCTTGAAGAGAAAATTCAATATACTTAAAACTGAGATTAATTCCTTTCAGAAATTGGATGGTATCATTTTATATGTGACTGATTTTGGACTCAGAAATAGTATTAGATATATGCACCATAATACATAAATCAATATTTATTAGTATATTGTGCAATAAAAAAAACAGATATTAATAAGGGATGTTGAGGAAAGTATGTATTTTTAAAAGCAATTATTCAATTAACAAACATTAAACACAGTGACAAAAATAAGCATTAAACAAAGTGAAAGATTATATCAGGCACGTGCAATCTACAAATCCATGGGCTGGATTCAGAATGCAATCTGGTATTATCTGCTTTTTTACATCATTGTGTTTGGCTTTAAAAATTGCTTTATCCGGCCCACACCCTGGAGGAAAGGAAATTGCACATGCATGTCGTATACAGACAATTTCATTTTCCTTACATGTATGATCAGTTTTACTTCAATTAAAAAGCAGTTCAGTCTAACCTCCAATTCAAGGTTCTGAGATATGGAGTATGAAATAATTACTGCAATGTCTGAAGTTGTTTTTTGTTTGTTTTCTTTTTGAATACCATCTACAGTAATTTGTTTTCATACTGTTAATTGAGAAAGATTCTAAATATTGTTATGTTGTAAATTTTCATAAAGAGAATTTCGTACTTTTGTAAAATATTTCTTACTTAGGAATCTTAGCTACAAAATATAGCACTTTTTCAATTACTAGTTAATTTTAATTACCAAATGCTCAAAAAATGTATAACAATATACTAGGATGATGGTTCCCAAACAGTGGGTCATGGACCTCCAGGGGCCATGGTGCTAATCCAAGGGGTCTTTGACTGACTGACTGAATAATATGTCTTGCACATATACGACTACTTTCCAAATTGATGTATTTGTTGTTATGATGAATAAAATGTAAATTAATTTACAGTGGTTACTGAGTTCATAATATTTTTTTGTCACTATGTTTTTTCCCAACTAATGTAGCCCAAAACTACAACTATAAGCATGTTGGGGTCCGCAAAATTTTCTGAAGTTAAGAAGGCATCCCCATACTCAAAAAGGTTGGTAACCACAGTACAAGGCTAAACTGCTTTCAGTGTGGGAGTTATAGTTATTATATTATTTTCAAGATAGACTGAAAACTGCATTTCTACAATATGGCATATATTAATTTCCTATGTTGGAAAACTTCCTGTTGGGTGTGCATCCTACTGACCCTAATATCCAGACACTAAAAAATAATCATCTCTCTCTTTCATTCCAGATAATTCATGTACTAGCAAAATTATAAATTTTCACAAATACTGTTAGGAAAAATAATATCTTTATTGTCACAATCGTGTATCGATGATCCCAGCAAGTACAATGTCTAAGTAGGTCAGCTGTGTTGCAATATATCTTTGTTGATTTAAAAATAACAAACAAAAATATTTATAAAAAAATAAACACATTTAAGATAATGTTTTCATTTTCTTATACAGATAATGAATCCATGTTGCATTTCTGGTGTTTGTTTTTCTTTGATAGTCTGTATATTGTGCGTATGTACTGACACTGATGACAACTGGAAACTGCCTTTAAATATAACACATTCTAAGACTGATATTGTTATATTTATAACACATTCTAAGACTGATATTGTTATATTTATAACATATTCTAAGACTGATAGTGTTATATTTATAACACATTCTAAGACTGATATTGTTATATTTATAACACATTCTAAGACTGATAGTGTTATATTTATAACACATTCTAAGATTAATATTGTTTCATAACATAAACATTAGCTTTTACAACAGAATGTATTATCCAAATAATACACATCCATTTATATTATTTAGCTCTGAAAATCTGAAATATAATAAACATTTTTATTTAAAAGTCTTTAAGTAATCTAGACACTCAAAATCCATATATATCATCATTGTCCTAAATATGGGACTGTCCATAAATGACGTCACGCACCTAGGGGGGAGGGGGGTCACACATTTGTGACAATGTGTGACGAGGGGAAGGAATTTGTTTAAAAAATGTGTGTCGAAGAGGTGTGGTAGGGGTAAAATTTTGGCCAAAATTGCGTGACGTCATTTATGGATGGCCCCTAAGCAATGCAGCCAATTCACTTGGACTAGGTCAGGAATTTAATTGCAGTTCAAACTCTATTTATAGGTTTGGGATTATCAGTGGTAATTTTGCTGGTGAATAAAACTGACATAGACATTGTGAATGCTTTATTAAAAATAATGAAAACTCAGTTTAGTTTACTGGAAATAGGAAGGACCCCCCCCCAAAAAAAAAAATAATTACACACATATTTAAATCTATATTTCAACAGTTTATACTGGAATTGATGAGCACCAATGCTTTATTTCCCTTTGTGCACTTGCCATATGTATAAGCCTGCAATCACATGTCAGCTTGGTGTAATTCTGATGACCATTCATTTTAGACAGCCAAGAGATATACTACTTAAGTCTACCAACTGTCACATTATAAAAGATTGTTTTCCTTTTACCATTAAAAAGCTTGTGGTTTGTTTCATTTATGGGTCTTTTTGCTGTTTGTTGTGGAGTGCGTCAGCTGTTTTGATTGTTGCATATTGACAACACCTTTACCCACTTGATAATTACTATAAAGTGGTTATGCAACCTGAGATTCAACATTCAATTAGCAGGTTTTGAGTACAGTTAAAACATTCATCAGTTTATATTCCAAAATTTCCAAAAAAAATTCATCAGATCTAAAAATGCAAAAAGATCTTTCAAGGTGTCTGGATAATATTTGTACTATTTTAAATTATTACAATTTAAAAAATATGGTATCTTGAAAATTGGATTGTCTGACTATATGAGTTATTTACAGTATCTACTGGTGTCCATTAGAGATGCATAACAATACTTCTGGTTTGCTTGGCCCATTTAATGTGTTTTGCCTTGAGGATTCAAAAATTATGACTACTAGAAGAAGAATTTGTAAAGTTGGAAATACCATATTTCAACAAAATCTGAATGAAAAAGTAAGACTTGTTTATTCTTACCTTCCAATTCAGCAGAACTGTCAACTGTTGGTAGATTTGTTGTTATTGAGGATACCTGGCCATTACCACTTATTGTTTGTATTATTTTACTATGGTATCTATTAATAACTGGTACTTGTGTGTGTGGATATAATCCTGATGTGCAGCATTAAAAGAAAATGATGATAATTAAAGAAAATCAAGAAAATCAATTCCAAAAGAAAGAAAAGAGCAAATTTAGAAATTTTGTTTCTTCAAATCAGTGTAAACTGAAAACAAATGCTTGATTTCCTTCTGAAAGCAAGACCAGATTTCTACTACGAAATTATGATTAACAGCTGTAGATATACACTTTAATAAAAATTATTTGTAAAAAAGATGATGTTGACAAATTGTCACTAATTATATGATTGATCTTCTTTCATTGAAAAATTAATTATGCCTATGTTGAGAAATTCTTGTGACTTTTGAAAATACATTAGAATAAATTTGTGTAAACGCATGAATATCAAATTTGTGTAAATGCGTAGATATCATAGTCCTTTTGAAAATACATTAGAATAAATTTGTGTAAATGCATGGATATCAAATTTGTGTAAATGCGTAGATATCATAGTCCCATACAATTCTTTTTTTACCAAATTTGCTAAAACATCTCATTTACATTTCTTTAAGATACATAACTTTTTTATTATAATTCAAATTTAAGTTCAAAATTATAATTCAAATTATTTACGCTGAAAAACACCATGTCAAACGGAAAACGCTAGTCATACTTTACAGTATCTAAAATACATATATCAGATACTGAAAATAAAAACTTTTTACAAATAAAATTTTAGTAAAGTAAGAGAGAAAAACATTAAAATAGAGTTATTGCCATCAAGCATATATATTGCAAATAAGTGAATCACAAAAATACTGCTGCAAAATGCATAATTAATTTTTTTTTTAAATTTAATGATCACAATATTATACAATGTTGGTGTTTTGTTGAATCCGATATACTCTTTTATTAAGCTGTGAAATACAGTGATAATCTATGAACTGGAATTTGATAGGGGAAATTCATATAAAATGGATACATTTTCTAAATATATAAGAGATATAAAAAAGAAATAAAGGTATGGCTAGCAAATACAACCTACAAAATGTATGGGCATTCAGTTGATGTTTTGTTCATGACTTTTCAGAAATAAGTAAAAATCACACACTTGTGCATCCATTATGAGACCCTGGAAAATATCTATTGTTAATACAAAGTGGGGGTCAATATCTGTTTTTCACAGCCAAATAAAACAATGTACTGAGCAAATAAAAACCTGTAATGGTTTTATTACTTTCATACTGTAAATCTAAAAATATCTAAACACAAGTATAATTTTTCTTGAAGTGTTGAACTCACCGTGAGAAAACCAAAACATCATATTACTGTTGAGCATGTGTGACCTGTTCATCCAATCAGAATTCTGAATAAGTTTATGAAAGCAATCATATGATTTACTGTACTTTCACCATGAAATTTCTTATATTTAAATTTCTGTATTATAGTTTGCTATAGATATTGTATGCTGCTATAGTAAGGAAGCATGCAAAGGTGTCCAGTCTGCAGGAAAGATTAACATAGAACTTAAATGGGAAGGAAAACAAAGAAGCTGGGAAAGGCTTGTCAGGAAGAGGAGTCAAACAAAGCTAGTATCATTTTGTAAGAAATGACCTGCAGTCTGATAAGTATATTCACTGAGTTAATTTATTATTATTATTATTACTATTATTCTGCTATGTTTTGTGCACAAAAGCAGGTTTCATTCATTGTGACAATGGCAAGGGTCACATATTTCAATGGGACAAAGTGTATAAACATTATAAGTGCATAGGTGCAAGATATATAGAATATGCTAGGAATATTGTCAGTAATATTATGAAAGTTAAGCTTACAATGTAGGTACACTTTAATACTTTGAGAAATCAAGAAACTTTTTATATTGTTCATTTACTAGGGATGTCATCTCATAATATAATCCAAAAATATGAGTAATATCAGCAAATGTTTAAGGGAAATAGCAGCAAAGTGTTACAAAGTAATAAAAAGTGTAAATTTAACATATTATTCATGAAGTGTTACAAAGAGTATTATGCACATGCAGTATGGGAAGCAAGTGATGCAATCAAAAGCAGCTCTTTATTGAAGGGTTTACAGAGATGTGGATCCTTTCACAAAAGCACTATATTATTTTTCTCACAAATATGCTGAAGACAGAGCTACCTTTTTCACTGGAGTGATATTATCAAAGCAAGGAAGGTTATCATACATGGTCACTCTATATATGCTACCTGACACTGTTTTATTGGATACTGTTTCTGGCAGTTTAGTTTTCCCCAAGTTAGAAGAATTAGATAAAACTGGCTGTGATTTTGCTGTAGATGCTTGAAAGGTATCTGGATGGGTAGGCTGCTGTACTTTTGCTGGTGTTTCTGGTATTTGCTCTAAGTCACCACTTAATTTGACTTGCAAGGAAATAGGAGAAAAATGTATACTTGATCCATATTTCTAATGAACGACTTAACTTTAAGTGTATATTTACATTTTGGCCCAAGTTTAATAAAATCAAAAGAACTTTTGATTTAATAATATTTTTAAATAACATTTTACAAGTTTATAACTGCAATAAGACTAAAAACCATACTGTATGATATGACCTATAATTACTGAATCTGCAAATTTCAATTATAGATTTATTTTAAAAAAGTACTTAGTAATAAACATTTTGCCCTCATGGGAAAAGACATGGAAATACAAGATATGACAAGTAACTCTTCACATGACAAGAAGAAAATTACTCCACTCAAAAATGCAAGGAACACTGGTCAAATTTACTCCACTCAAATATGCAAGGAACACTGGTCAAATTTACTCCACTCAAATATGCAAGGAACACTGGTAAAATTTATTCCACTCAAATATGCAAGGAACACTGGTCAAATTTACTCCACTCAAATATGCAAGGAACACTGGTCAAATTTACTCCACTCAAATATGCAAGGAACACTGGTCAAATTTACTCCACTCAAATATGCAAGGAACACTGGTCAAATTTACTCCACTCAAATATGCAAGGAACACTGGTCAAATTTACTCCACTCAAATATGCAAGGAAAACTGGTCAAATTTACTCCACTCAAATATACAAGGAACACTGGTCAGATTCACTCCACTCAAATATGCAAGGAACACTGGTCAAATTTACTTAAATTGAACATAAATATCATATTAATATTGCCCGAGTCTTGTCCTGATTAATAAAAGATAACTTCTGATATTGCCATAAACTATATGAACTACTCTAAACCAGTCATTTTATGTACCCTGGCTTACTCTGCAGATTTGTCATATATTTTGGTGTCAATAAACTGTTTTAACATTAACCAAACCTCTATAGACTAACTGGCCACTTCAATTTTACAGCCAAAATTGTACGTCCAAGCTGTATCTGGTTTGTGGAAATTTTACCATACATCATTTTAAAACAATAAACTGTAAATTTTAGTATCCAGGACCAGTCTAAAATGTAAAATAGTAATATCAATTACAAAAAATTGTAGATACTGGTAACTGTGCAGTAGATATCAATCTAAATGTTGTAGATGAGTGCATAATGGTATCAGGCTGCTGGCATATTCAGCCTGTACTAATTTAAAAAACAAACATGCATGTTTATTAAAACATGTTTACCATAATAAATATGTGAAAATATCCTCATGTTATTTCTTTTATGACTTTTTCTGGTGGGAAAAAAGCCTTAAATATTTTACCTTGTGAAAATGTTGGGAGTAAAACAAATCTGTACAAATAAGTGCTAAATTACAAACAAATTGAAGATGTTTCACTTTCCAAGATCATAGATTCAAGAAATTTAAGAATTCTGGAATTTTGCCATATAACTTGCATCCTTGTCTCTGATCAATAATGGTGGCAGATAATTCAACAAATACTGGTACAAATTTGGTATAGGTTATTTATGATTTTATAGAGTGGTCTCCCCTCTTATAAGACCAACTTTTCTGCAGCAGGAAAGTGACCTTATTATAGGGGTGTCCTTTCCAGAGTGGGAGCACACAGATATGAGTAATACATACATATAAGTAAGCATTGCTTAAGCAACTTTTTAATACTTAATACTTTCATTTAAAATCACATGCATGTAATGGAATTTATATGATAAAACTGACAATAATGCTTTGTAAATTAATTATTAATAACCACAAATCAAAGTGCATTTAAAAAGCTAGCAAATAAAATCAGCATACAAACATTTGACTTAAATATCATTCTTTGTTATGACTTCTCGGGCTGATGTCCGGATAATGTGACTGGGAGGGACATAATGCTACATGTCTGTCGCATGATGCCCCCAGTGCTAGACATTACCATTAACTGCCACACTGCAGACATCGTAGCGATATGACTGAAAAATTGTTTAAGCTACATTAAAAATCTAAAACACATAGACCCATTGATTCTCTGTTTGACTTGATATCAGAGTCATCTTGATATCACAGTCATCTCCATCCATTAAGTTTCACTCTGCAGCAGAAATGCATACTGACAATGTTTATTTGATTCTTTCTGACATCTAATTACTCAGTAATGATCGTAGAACTCGTCTTTTTGTTTAATCGAATTACTTTTACATTTTGCACTTTTTCCTAACTTGTAGCAATTACAGTAAACTCTGGTGCCTACCTAGCTGTAACATAAAATGCTCACTGTTTCCAAAAAAAGCAAGATTGTCATGTGATTGACTAGTTATGGTCTGGTACTCTTTCAACTTGTAACCTCACAGAGATTGTAAACATGCCATTTTTTTTCTGGACAGGAACCAGATGTCACACTGACCTGAGCTGAACAATACTGTATTTCTCAGCTTTTGCCATCTTGATGATTATTAGTAATTGCCAGTTTAAAGGCTGATCAAAAAGTTCTAGAACAAATTTGATATATTCTAAATAAAGCAGCCCAACATTATAAAAATACACCCATCTATAATTGAAATATCCCAATTTGGGATCTGATGTCATTTCTAAGTTGATGACATCAAAGACCCAGTGACATTAGCTTTAATATGTCATTTATGTAAAAGCTGTGGTAAAATAGCAAAGGAGTCCAGTTTTAACAGGGATTATAAAACTATGTGAAATCAGGAAACCCTTTACCGGTACCCAAATAAAACTATGTGAAATTGGGAAACCCTTTACCGGTACCCAAATAAAACTATGTGAAATTGGGAAACCCTTTACCGGTACCCAAATAAAACTATGTGAAATTGGGAAACCCTTTACCGGTACCCAAATAAAAGAAGACTTGGATGCTGTTTATAGAACTAAAGCACCTGCAATCAGTAGAGGGAAGAAACCTATGTTAGGCAGACTGGTTTGGATAAAGGTATTAAAAAGGATATCATTTCTTAAATAAGATCATTACATATAACGAAACCTAGATACACCACTTTGAATCTGAAAGTAAGGCACAAAGAATGGTATAATAGTACTCAAATTTGCCATCACCAATAAAAATCAAATTAGCCATCACCAATAAAATCATGTCTTTTCAAGTCTGCTTTAAAGGTTATCTTCTTCAACACACAATGAATAATTTTCAAGCACATTATACCATAAAACACCACTTTGATTGGACAATGCTATGCCACAGTAAACAGATAAAGTTTACATGAGGCTATTAACAAAAAATTACAGACCTAATGAGGTATGGCTTCATTATGCACTATGATAACACCCCACACAAACATGCAAGTTTGTAATGCAGACCTCATGAAAACTTTGCTCCGAAACCCTAAAATTATTCACCATATAGCCTGATCGAGGTCTTTGCAATTTCTGACTTTTCCACGAAACTAACAGATTCATTAGAGAACTCTTTATGAAAGCAGAGAATAACCAAGAGATTCAATTGCCATCTTACTACGAGTGCTTTCCTATTGTCTGTAAGTCATGAGATTGGAGAAATGCATTACCATATTTGCTGGCCTATAAGACGATACTTTTTGACCAGAAAATCTTAGCTTCGACTTATATTCCAAATCGACTTATATATGGATTATGTCATCCAAATCACTTTATCATATTTCTCAAATGGAAATTAATTCCCCAAGAGTATGAAAAATAATGTGCAAAAATATGAACAAATGAACAAATATAGGATTCCACAGTATTTTAAACAATTACATGATCATCAGTATTAAAAATTAACATAGATCAGATGTAATTGTGCTAAAGCAGCATGCATCAGTAATGTACATTGTTTGTAATATATGTTGTTTAAATTTAATTACATAGATGTGTGGTAGAATTTACAAGTTAGATGATGAATAACAATGACAAAGACATATTCCATTACAATTTTCTTCTTGAACCTAATGATCAAAAATCCATATGCCCCATTAAGAAAAAATGTGTATTGTTCACTCACCTGATGACTGATTTTACTTGTGTACAAGTGCAATACAATATTCCATTCTCAATTAATATCACCAGTTAAGCAATTCCTTCTAATGTATCTTTCCACTTCCATTATTAAAAGAATCACAGGGTTTTGTAGTGGTATTTACATGCTGTTGGAGGTCAAGATTCTGCAGACCAGATCAAATTAGCGAGGCTACCAATAGGGAAATGAGGCTACCCATAGGTATTATGAATACTGTACCATATAGTTGAAGGAAATGCCAGGTGGTTACTATTGTAAATTTCTCAGCCAGTGACATTTTTGAACTTGCAGACAGAACCAACACCATTTTATAGTACATCTAGCATGAGCAAAGATAAAAAACAATTGCCGTCTAAGTACAGGAAGAGTATATGCACTTTAAACAAAATCCTAATTGTTGGGAATGGAGAGGTCATTATACTTGCAAAGAAAATTAGACAACATGCAAAGTGGTCATTCTTGGGATTTAACCTAATGGAGACTATATGGATATAACTATTGTGAATATTTAAACTCTGAAGGAGAATGCTGTGTATGTTCAACATTTACATTTACTGTTTCATTTATTAATGTTTTCTCTCTTTGACAAAGCTTCAGCAACATGGGGGCAATAAGTTAAAAAAAGAACAAAAAAATCCACAAAGAGCTGAACTTTTTTTCTCTCTCTCTCTCATATATCGGACCATATTTTTTTCATCACAAGGTGCAAAAAGAAAAATGTGATGGAATACATATGCATCCTTCTTACTGTATCTCTCTTCCATCCACCTGCACCCCCCTCTCCTGGAAAATGCATTTAGTATTAATGATGCAATTTCGCTATTGCTGAAATCTGAAATAGCATACAGTTATACTTTTATTATAATTTAATTCCACTCAGCATCGCAAGTTTTATCCTATCTGTAACTCAGTAAATGTTTGGGTCAGCATCATTAAATGTAGCTAAAAGTACATAATACATTTATAACATTTCTTGTGAGATAAATTAGGTACTTTAGTTACATTTAATGATTGTGACTGGAAAGGTTACTCAGTTACAGGTAGGATCAAATTTGCAATGCTGTGTGGAACAAAGTGAAAAACACAATCTGATGTGTTGATCTGGCCTTGTCTTATACTCAGCATCGACTTATATGAGGATGAAGGAGGGAAAGTTTGCCAAATTTGCTGATTCGACTTGTACTCCGCATCGACTTATAGGCCAACAAATACTGTAAGTCAAATGGAAGTTACTTTGAGTAGGACTACTAAAATTATTGTAATCAGTTAAGCAACGTTTTCTTTACAGAATTTGTTACGGAACTTTTTGATCAATCTTCATAATCATCAACGTGATAAAACCTGACATACACAGTAGTACTTTTAGTATGAAGTAATGTTACAAGCTTTATCAACAACAAATGTAAATGTGTTAAATTAAAAAAAACAATCAACTGATACTCGTGAGATTTCGATCTGTATAAACCGCAAAGTGTCTACTCATGAGGGGTAAATATGAAGACATTTTTTTGGGGCACTAATATGCTGGCCATGTTAGAAGGCTGGCAATCCTAGAGGGGTACATCTGAATACTAATCCATTGGGTTATCTGGCTTTAAAAAAGTGGGTGGCAAGTCATCAGGGCAACCGATCAAGAGGGGGAAGCACTGTACTATACCTTCATTGTTTGATTCTGTTGAGTGTGGGGTACTGGCCGCTGAATTTTGACTCTCTTCATCACGTGAGTGTTTAAAGGTAACTCTTTTACTCTCCGCAGACTTTCTATCAGCAGTGTCTTGATCTGTGGGACTGACAGCTGGTACCAAAGGTGTACCTGGTTTTGTGTAAAGAACATATGCATATGTTAAACTTTAGTGTTCAAGCCTGCTATGATCAATCTAAATATTTATTGTCTGATTATGGATCAATCAAGAACATGGCTGGGTCAAGAATAGGATAGATGAAAATGAAAACATAGCTACATGTGGAATTAACCACTTTAATTATCAAGTAACAATTTGATCACTTCATTCAATAAAAAAAGGTTATATACTGCATCAAATAAATGACTAATGTCTAAAACAGTGGGAATCACATGGAACTCGATCTGGATTTAATTCAATCAGAGAAATTATAATCAATTAATTGGTCATTTTATTTTCTGAAACTGAACAATATTTTACCAGATTATTTAATCAGAGCTGCATTAATGGCAATGCACTCTTTTCATTGCCCATACTATTTGGCCAATAAAAACAAAACAAGAATATACATATCTAACCTTGATGACTTGTCTTCCCCTTTAACATTTATATACAATTGCCCAAGACAAATTAAATTCATTCATAAAGGACAGATGATAATAGATTAGTGATGACAGTCAGGTTCGCAATTTTTAAAAAAACATTGCAAGAAATGGGTGAAATAATTACTCAGAGATCAGAGATAAACCCCAAGAAGGCCAGGACCTGCATGTTGAATCTACAATCAAAGCTTTCCTATAAAACATGTAACCCTGGCACTAAGGGCCACATAATGAATCCTGCATGTTGTAGAATGATTTGTTTTAGCTTCATACAAATTCATTCAAAGTATGAACAAAATCCACTGTAGGATTTAGATAATACATGTATAAACAAATTAAAAACTTAAACCAAAACATAAATGTACATTTTTATGACTCTGACCTTGACCCCAAGGTCAATGAGAATAAAACTTTCTAGCTTGATACTCATTCATGCCAAGCAGGATGAGCCTCCATCAAGGGGTGTAAGAAATGTATGCTATTGAAATTACCTCAAGTGCAAGCTATCTACAAAGTTTCATAAGGAGAACTTTACTCATTGTGCATAATCCATTTTTCTTATTTCAGTCACAGTCACCTTGGCCTTTTCGATCATGAAATCATTAGAGTTTTTCCTTAACCTAAGTGCAAACCTTCCACACAGTTTGTTAACTGTAGATGGTGGAAAATGTTATCATGGGGAGAATCCAAATGCCAGAATCTGAAATAGAATACCTTCCTGGTCTAGGCAAAAATGGAGATATTTGAAGTGTGGAAAAAAAAATTGGGATGTGCAAGTGAGCATGCTGAAGGTCGATGGAGACGGCCCAATCAAATGGACAAAGAGCATTGTGGATTGAGGAGGTTACCTCCATCTAGGAGGATTCCTCTAAGAGAAACTGGTTGAGCAGGGAGAGATCAATATGATTAAAAATTTCCTGTCTTTCTTGGTGACCAGGAAGTAGACTGATCATTCAAGACCCTCTTAACTGCCTCTTTCTGCAAAAGGGTGTGCATCTTTTCCCTCAATTTTGCCAGATTGGACTGAGGAAAGAAAATGGGGGTCCTTAATAGTGGGGGTTGTTCCCTAAACTGGAGTAGATAACACTTGTTATGACGGAGATGACCCATCATCCTTGATGCTTGACTAAGCCCCAGACAAGAAGCCAAAGCGATCACCTACTAGGATCTGTGGGAAGGTGATGCAAAGGACCAGACCTCTTCTTCCTCACCCATCTAAGAAGAAAGGGTGTTCCTGAGAGAACTTGTTATTGCTGTAGCTTCTGTCTTAAACATGTTGAGTCAATTAGGATAGAGAGTACATTGTCATCATTGTAGTCAAGGAGTAGATATAGGAGCACTCTGCACCATGGTCCCTGGTTCATCATGAGTTACAGAGACGAGAATGTCTGTCTACCCTAGATAAATGTAACACCTTTAGCCTTCAGAGAGGAAGCGACCTGTTGAGGAGGTGATGGTTGTACATGAGCCACAGCATCACTTCAACTGTGAGGGCAAGGTCCAGTAGCCCATGGGGGCATAATGGACCGTGGGACCTGATGTGGGAGGCCCCACACTTCATAAGAGTTCATAGGTATAATTAGGAACAGGGGAACACTGATGCAGTCTCTGTCAACAGTCTGATTCCTGTGAATGGATTGCATAACATGCACAGGGTGGAATGGTAGATGGGGAAAGGGGAAATTTGGTCCTTGTCCTGTCCCTGTACAATGAGCCAGATGAGTGATAAATGGAGAAGACCTTGTCTTCAACTGATTTATCACTGTGTGCACCATGGGTGTGGTGTTTTGCCTCTTTAACAGGAGGGGAAACATGTTGCCAGAAGCACAATATATATTGCAGTGCTCTACCTCCCTGATTGAAGGGAGTAACCTGCTGATGTGGTGCTCAAGGTATCTCAAGGGTCATATTTGTGTCCACACTGCCCCACACACTGTTCTGATATTATCCTATAATAAAGAAATAATTAATGTCATCTGAAGTCATTTGTTCTTGCCTTGAAACTCAACTGGTTGTATGCAGTAGTGACACCAAGACTAGTTACAAAGAAGGCAGCGTGTTGCAGTAAGTTGCTACAGGCATAATTTCTCTGGCGATAGTTTTGGCAGACATGCACATGACCATGTGGCATAAAGTGGTGTGCAAATGGTCATGCTGACATTTCTCCACTCTGTGGGATGATGTATTCCTTTCTAATGGATGGTGAGTTTTTGTCATGAAAATAAGATAGCTATGCAACAGCAGCAGGATAAGTAACTGCTGCTACTGAAACCATCTATCTACCTAACCACCCACATACCTACCTACTGTGTGTCAAAGAATAAAAGCTATCAAAGAATCAAAAGAGCATTCCTTTTATCATACCAAAGTAGAGGTAATAAGTTGATAATAAACATATAAATGTTATTTTCTTTATTCATTGTTATTACACTCTAATAAAAAAGCTATTATTATTAGTCCACTCCTGGAGAGAACATATTACTTAGTGAAAGTCACATTTTTGAGAAACCATTGAATGAAAGACAAAAGTATAATTCACACATCAGTAACTACCGTGACTAACTTAGGTTAGGCCTCACATGACCATATATAGTGAGTAGTCATTAACAAGGAAAGTTTACCATTGAATAAACAGATTTATTCCTACTTCCGACTGCCTTGGTTGCCAAAGGCTTTTCCAAGTACTGTACAAGGCATATAGGCCTAGCATGGATTGTAATTTCTGAATTTTGGAGTTTAGCACCATTTTTTGCATGTCTTATGTCATACAAGGCAAATAGTATATTTGCTGGAGGAAGAACCAGGGAAGACCCCAGGAAGTCAAGACCAACCTAGAGGAACTACTGGTAAGATTGCTCACATATCTACATTGGTCAGTCAAGATGTTACCCATATGGACATTGGTCAAGCCAAGATGTTACCCATGTGGACAAGGTGACCTATAAGTGATCTGTAAAGATTAGTGCCTTAGACCACTCAGTCATACTTGGCCCCACCTAGCATGGATAAATCAATGTGATCATAAACACAAATATTTAACTTGTGTTAGTAGAGTATAAAATCTAGGTCACAATGTTCTTTGATTTGAAGGGAATGATGGTAACAGAGATGCATGAAATTACCAACTTTCATGACTGGAACATGAACTGCATCCAAGAAATGAACTTTCAACACAAAATTTAAACAAAGTCACTGAGCAGGAAATATAGGTGACACAGACCTCTTTTGGCAAAAAGGATATAGAACTTGTCAAGATGCATCCAGTCTCCAATTTTCATGATTCTTACAAGGATAGTACGCATATAATGTGGCAAAAACTAATTTGGTCAGGAGCTGAAAGGAAAACCTAAACCATAATGAGTAAAAGATGAAATACAGGTCACACTGACCCTCTTTTGTTGTAAGAGTGTGGTATAAATAGAAATGCATAATATCATCAATTTCACGATTATGGCATGAACAATTCTGAGAAATTAACTTAAAACACAATTTTTAGTAAACTTCACATAAAAGTGGTTATTAAATTACAATCAATACAGTACTTGAAGCATATATGGGGAACAAATCTGAAATCTTTTCTTTATACTGATACATGTCATGCATGCTGACGGAATAAAGTCATGAGCATGAAATTAGGGGTCGGGTGTAGATCTTGAGTCATGTGAGTTATTAGTCTTCTGTGTTAATTTGTAGAATGTGAGTTTTTCTTTTTTACAGAAATGTGTGCACATGCCTGCTATGGTTGTCTCATATTTATTCTAAATTTAAAGAATAAAAAGGCAAATGACTAATAATTATTCAAGACTCATGGAGATTAAAGTAACTTGTTTAAGGTAAGTATAATTTTGTATTGATTCTTCACCTCTTGTATTGGTTAAGAGGGAGGAAAGAAATGCTTCCTCTACTGTCTTCTTCCTTTAGAGGCTGCCAAATACAAATGTAAAGCCCTAACTGATTACAAAAGTTGATTTTAACCATCCCCATCACAGTCCCAGCTGAGACTGTGGATCTGTATATTAAGTAGAGAAGCTGGATTTATTTTTGCTAAAAGCCTTGGTTGGCAAAAGGAAAGAAACCAACTCATAGTTTGAGTGTTGGACAGAGATGCCCTATAGCTTTTGATGGTAGAAACTGAGCATTGTTTCTCTACACACGGCAAAAGAAGAAAAGCAGCTACTTGTAGAGGGACAGCTATGATTAATATGTTTCCTGCTGCATCAATCACACAAGATTCTCCACTTGGCATCATAGACCTTGGATGCTCAGTGTTCCTGACTTGAATGATACACTGGAACTGTGGAGAATCTGTGGACTGTTGTGAAGGAGAACACATGCCTACTCTGTCCTATGGAACACAGATTAATCCTGTTTGTGAGGCAATTCATCCCCACAGATGAAATCTTGAGATGGAACCAGCTCTTTCCCTAGTACTCATCAAGATAATTCCAACACCAGTTTACAGAGGTGTAAAAACCTAGATGTTCAGGAGCTTAGAATGCAAAAGATAACCTAAACCAGTAAAATGTTAAATGTAGGCTACTGTGACGTTCTTTTGTGCTAAGGGTGTGGTACTAAAAGAGATAATTCATAGAGTTTGATGATTCTGTTATGAATAGAGCTTGAGAAGAAAATAAACATGAACAAAATTTAACAAATGTCTATGAACTGATCTACATTTGTAAGAAGGGATTAAAATTCTTCAAGATGCACCCTTCACCTAGTTTTAAAATTTCACATATAATTGTGTTTTTATGATTATTGTCTAGAAGCATTTAACTAAATTCAAAAACATTTTTTTAAAATATAAAACCAATGTACATTTTGTACATATTAATTTCCTCAGTCCCTCCCCTGCTATGAAACCCACTTGAAACTGTTGCCCAAGACTTTGGAAGAAATAATGGTTAATATACAGCAAGGGTGTAAACGTATGTATCCTGATGTTCTCAGTAGTACAATAGTTTACCTCTATTTTGTAGAGGTCAGCTAAAAAGGTTAAAAAGCTAACTGTTCTTGTGTATTTATGTGTATTCATACCATGAACAGCATAGATGCAGATCTGCCATCGATTGTACAATGCACTAACCAATCAGGGTTACACTGATCATTCCACATATTTTATATGTCAACTGGGAAGACCATAGTCTTTGTTGTGTAATGTACCAGGAGGACAGGATTTGCACTGTCTGTACTATGTATAATTTTGAGCTATGAGTATACCCTGATCTATCAATGCATGATGTACAGGGAGATCTCAGTGTGTGCTGTTCATTTTATGTTGGATTGTAAGAAAACAGGGTAGACCCTGGTCTACTGGCACATTATCTGATGCCAAATCTCAATCTATGCTGTTCACTGTTAGCTGCACTTCTTACATAGGCAAATAATGGCATAATCACACTTTAGATGCTGTTTAGTACATTTTGCCATCTGATTAAAATCAGATTATCCACTGTCCCACATGAAAAAAAATTTGATGGATCTTACCAGCAAGAGGTCATGTTCTTTTGACCTTGTGGTTCACCAATCAAATCTCAGCTTTCAAATTTCTGAAAGTGACACATGTCATTTAGAACAGCATTAGTAATGATAGCTCTCCCTCATGTGAATCTGTAATGCTTTATCTGATAGGCTACAAAAATTAGCAGACTCGGAATTTCAAAGGTCCTCATAACATGAATTGTAATTGAATGGCGACCCAGATTAGGTTTGTGGTATTAGCCTTGCAACCCATTAAATGGTAAAAAAAACCACATGGGTAGGAAATTTCAAATTATTATGGTTGATTTCAGCGACCCACTCAAAACAGCATGGACAATTTTTGGAGAAACCACAGACTATCAATACATGACAACCAACATTGGCACATACCATGTACTGTACATGTAAGTGTACAAGGATTAGCTCCTGACTGGAGAGAAGCTGAACAAATGAGTTTATTATTATATCATCCACCAATAAAAATATCATATTAAAGCATCAGTCAGTTAGCCATGCAATCATTAACAATTTTAGGAAAATTAGCAAGTGATCTTTAATTTTTAATAAATATTTACTCATCTTAAAATTTTGTAATGAAATGGTCATAAGGTACAAGCTACACATGTTGATTATGATCCAGCCAGACAGTTCTAGAACTTGGTTAAACATAAGTAGCCACTATTTTGGAAATGCCATACTTTAAAGTGAGTATACTGCCCTGCATATGATGTTTTGAAGAAATATTTTGACAGATGTTTTCTGAATATTTTTTTGTTGCTTTAAAATCACAGCAACTTTCATCCATTCATGTTATTTGTGGGATGATAATTCACTTGCATTAGAAAAGTGAAACCACGTCTCATTTTGTTTGAGTTTACATATATGTGCAATAGTGTAGCATGATGTCACATTTTGCTATTTTTAAAAAAGCACATTATACAATATAATTTTTTTAAATTTTGAAGTGCAATGATTCAGTAAAGTTTTATTAAACTGGTAATATGCTGAAAAAATTACATTTTGTTAAAATGTAATCATGCAAAAATATTGCAATTTTTAGTATCTACCGGTAATACAAGCAGCTGTATTTATGCAAGATAGATACCAACCTTCTTCATGTTTTGGTGACTTTAGTTTGATGGAAATATCTCTTTTCACTTTTGCAGATGTATATTCCTGTATCTCCATAGTATCTTTTGGCTTGTCCCATAACGGAAGAGGTGGCACTGCACTTATCTGTTTCTTCCTTGGGTCAGGAGAAACTGGTGTGGACTGCGGCAACCTGGAATTCTGCATCCTGAATTTTTGTTCTAGATAACAGTAAACATTTCATTTGTATTAAAAAAGGTGTTTTAACTATAATGTAATGACTCCATTTACATTTTTTTAAAAAAAGGGCCATTTTGTAAATATTTTTATGGAAACCAGCATATATTTTGCCAGGAAATCTGGATGGATAAGGTTGTGTGAAAATTTTGTTTCATAAGAAGCTATGCAGTTAGAAATACTCATTTGACTTTGGTACTGTAATATTTGCTACATCTCCTTCTATCTTCTGTCAATCACATTAGGTACTGAGAAAAATTGCCTCCCTTTTCATTCAAGTCATCACTGAGACTACTGAAAAGTGACATTTAACCATAGTTAGATCAGTAGATACATGTATTTCCATCTTAATGTAATAGGTTGATGCTTCTAAGTCACATACATTTTCTTGCTCACAAGCTTAAGCCTTTTGTTGTATGTATTAAACTGAATGGGAAAAATCTATGTTCTTTTAAGTGAGTATATATTATACAAATATAAGTAAGAAGGAAACAAAATAAAATTCCAAATTTTTACAGCTGTATCTGTTTTTCACTTTTAAGAAATGCTTATGAATTTATTTTTATGAGTAGACATTCTCATGGTTCTGCACTTATATATATTTTTGTTGGTACCAACATTTTGCAAATGGGTGACAGGGTCCTACTGTCTTTAGAAAAGAATTTTTATTTGACGCTGCTTTCAATTTATGGTGTGTAGCAACCACTAAATCCACACAAAATTGTTCCCAAGACTTTATCAAAGTAATTTTATGTGCGCCATAGACTAAAATTATATTGAGGGCTGTGCCATGATTAAATGGACAGCTTTTACCCTCATCATTTTTTAAAGTGTCTCTGGATATGTCTATTTTATCAGACTATATTCTCTTGGAAGCTACGATGCATGTATATAAAATGGTAACAGTGGTTTATGCTTGTCATTGACAAAGTAATTTCACACTTAAGTGCACATAATTTGTTCCTGAGTCTTTGGATTAAATAAAATTTAGTTTTTTAATTATTACTGTGCAGAAAGAAAAGGTATTTAGTTAATGTGCAAAGAATAAAAATAATTTTGTTATTGAAATGAACTAAAAGGTTTAGGTACTATAAGGTCTCTTTTTGGCCCAAAAATTTAAAAAGTTTCAAAGACATTATTGATGTGACATTACCAATATTTGAGAAACCTAAAATTGTAAATGATTTGTAAATCTTATTTGATATGATGTCATAGGCATGTGCTCATGATATTATATTTGGCTGTAAAATGGCCATTGTATGCTAAAATTTGAGCTATTTAAAAAAAATTAAGGTGCTTCACATGCAGCTAGCAATCAAATTCAAATTTTTATCAAATATAAGGGTATGTATCTATTTTATTAGAATATTTCAGTTCCTGCATGTGGACCATGTGAAAAAACAATCAAATTTGGGTGCATCAGCATTCATTGGTACCTTGCATCTCTTCAATGGTCAAGTATTAACTACATCTAAACTACATTGTTTATGCTACAATGAATGCATCCAATAATTTTGACATATAGAAAAATGAATCACTGTAACATTATATTATTACAATAATTATTGTACAGTCAAACCATGAAATAAACATTTAATTTTATTTGTATGTTCATCCAAAACTGCTAATTTTGCCATATTTTCTGCATCTTCAAAAGAACAAAACAGATACAAGTTGATAGCATGTTTCATTTTTTGACAGAAATCACTTTTTTTTACAAAAGAATGTAACACATATGCAAGTTTCAAACATATTCTCATTTCTACTCCTAAACAAAAATAAGAAATTAGACAAACCATGTTATTTGTTCACCCCTGATGTTCTACACCATAAGGGCAGGACAATTCTAGTACAAACTATTACAAAAAACCTTTTTTCCTCTTTTTAAAAACAAAAACAAAATTGGCATTCAAATCTTGCCTGTTGTTTGTATTATTTTTTCATTTTCTGATCGTGTTTTGTGACATTTAAGTTCTCTAAACTTTGGGATGAGGTTAAGTTAAACATACAAGAGGCGCATGAAGGGAGTTAACCCACCACCACAAGAAAAACATGCAGCTTACGTATTATTTTACCTATGGGTCTAAAAGATAATGGCAGGATGATAAAAATAATAATACAATGTATCTTTCCAACTTTCTGAATTACTTCAGTACATAATTTCACAGTATCCTTGGCTTAAGACTAGATTTCGGTCTCCAGCTGAAAATAAAATAGAACAAAAAAAAGCCAATGCAGTATAGCTATTGAAGAAGTATTTATTTTGAAGAAAGGAATTATATTGCAGTATTATGAAGTTTTCTTGTAATGCAAAGACATGTTTGAGATATTTTTGTTTAAAATCTGGATAAATTTTTTTTAAAGGAGTAATTGATCATACGCAAAAGAGATCCACATGTCAACAAACTACCTATATATAATAATTTGCGTATCAAACTTTTAAGACACATGAGTGTTGTAGAGGTACAGATCATGACTCACTAAACCATCAATCAGCAGTTTTTGAACTTGCATGGAAGCATTACATTTTTTATCCTTTCAGATTTTTATATACAAATACATTTTCTTTCATGTTTTTCCTCCAGTAAGTTATGTTTCTTCCTCCTGCACTATTTCTTTCTTTGTCTTTTCTTTTCTAGTATCATCTATCCACCGATTTTAATTTGATTAAAAATAATCCTGAAAGCAATTTATTTTCTCAAACATTAATATAAAACTGGTGTACGTCTTTTCAAAGTTAAGTCTATGTTAACATCCTTACAAGAAGAAACATGTTACCATGTCAACTTGAAACTCAGTGCCTATGACATAGTTTATTTGAAGTACAAGGGTTTGGGAATACAAACTTCATAATGATAAAATGCTGTGGTGTGCATCTGTATATTTATAATGCACCATCCTTAACTTTGAATTCATTTATTGTAAAAATTTTATACTCCTGGGACATAAATGAAATATGATAGTGTGATTATCTAAAAAAACTAAATCTAGAGCCATTTTCTGATTATATGAATGACTAAATATACAAGAGCTAGGTTATAAATACCATGTCTTAAAAAGAGAGATAACATTGAATTCTAATTGTGTTTTTTGTCACATTATACATTCCAGAAACCCATCTGACATATAATAAGAAACTAGCACCAGTTCACTGATTGGATTGACAATAAATGTATCAAAACTGATATCTTCAGTTAGTGAAGTAATAAAACCCTGCAATAGTGCCTCACACTGTATAGTTTACAGATTTACAGATATCTCTTTCCCACTTTCTGTCTTACTCTCATAAAATTGATAGAAATATATTTAATGATCAATCATTATCATAAGGAAAATAATTTGTCCAAATTGTTAATATAACCTAATGATGCATAAACAAGTAGCTTTCGTTGCTAATACATTTAAGATTTTTAGTTCATCTCTATACACAGAATCAACATTTGGCTATTATTAATGTACAATGTATATTCACCCCATTTTTAAAAAATAATGATCAACAAAATATTGCCTTTTCTGGGGCATTTCTGGCAACAATACAACAGAAATTCAGCACTAAAAATGCTCATGTGCAAAGTGCTGTAAATGAAAAGGAAACTGTATCAGAGGTAATCAACCAAACCTAATGGAAATATATGTATACATGTAATTCATACATTGTTTCAAAACAAAAAAGTTTTATAAGTCTTATTATTGACTGTTATGCATATTACATTCCAATGCATAATTTAGGATAAATATGTTTCAGCAACATGCATTATATCAGCATTTCATGCTATACATTCATAATCCATGAATATAGATTCCATAATGGAGAAGAAAACAACAGGCAATTTAATTGTTTATTTTCTTTATTAAATGTGGTCCTGGATAAAAAATATCAAATATATATTTAAGGAAGAAAGAGGGACATATTTTGTCAACATAAGTTTCACCTGGATCTGAGTATGGGCTGAAAATGACTCTTACAGTAAATAGTAGTAAGTAGTAAGTATTCAAGCAAACAGTGACTCTCATATAATAGAATCCACAACCCTTTTGTCCGTTTGGACTCATTGTGAACTTGGCTTATGCTGAGAGAAGATTAACTGTTATGATTAAAGATCCTATCTATATTTTTACCTGCAGTACATCCTATGAATGGGTTTCATCTCTGGTTATGAGATAAATTTAAATCTGTGTTATTGGAAAGAGGATAATTATGGATTGTATGAATGTTTGCATATAAAACAGTGTTGCTGTCCAATATCATAGTGTAGATAATTTCAGTATGAATTATCATCTTATGATAAATAAAATGCTTCTAAATGACAATGTCACACAAAGACCACAAATGAAAAGCTTTTTTTTTCTAATTATGAAAACCTTGGTAATAATAATAATAATAATCATAAACTGCAATGTTCATATGTTGTTATTGTCAGGTTTCCTTTTCCCATTCATTATTTGTATGTACCACACACCCATTCCTTCTACAGTCATGACAACTGAATTGAAATTACATATTTATTAGTTTCTATTGCTTATAGTTTTAATAAAAGTATAAATACTGGTAGTACTGAAATTTGTCTGTACTGTTAATGTCTGTAGTTATAACATTAAGTTCAGAGACATGTAAATTTATTTGGTCTTTCTCATATCATGAAAAGCTGTTTCATAGCAGTGTACTTTGTCAACCAAAGATTTTTCTCTAAATAATGGTAGCAACTGAAATCTTTTAATAATTATCACTGACAGTCATAATGTATAAATAAGTAAAACAAATAACAAGACATTTATCCACCTATATGTTTAAAAAATGTGAGGATTGCGCCTTCTTGTCTGTCTCACCATTAGTAATCCAGAATATCCCCTACATCATTAAAAAAAACAGACTTAAAACTTATTGAGATATGATTATGGGTAGTCTTCAATATATATATATATATATATATATATATATATATATATATATATATATATATATATATATATATATATATATATATATATATATATATATTATATATACATATATAGTGCTTTTAAAATTTTAATTATGACTCATTGGATGGAAACCTTTCCTGGGGATAGTTATTTTATTTGTAAAAAATCTAAAGATTTGAAGTCTTGCAGGTAGAGATCTGAAAAAGTTGGTTTGTGTCATCTTGAAAGCTAGTGCTATAAAGTATGCATTGGAATTATGGGTTATACTCTCTTGTCATTCTGATGGATAGTCCCTGTGGTAGTAGTGGATGAACACCAGTAAATTTGTCCAATTTGCCACCTTATTGGTTCTAATTTAATATTAAAAGTGGACATTATTATATTTGTTTGAAGTTGTGACTTGAAAACTCAAGAATGCAATAATAGAAGAAGAAAAAAAAAACATGGTATAGCCACACATCGTGACTTGTTGTTGTTGTTTGGAACTTTCATGGACCTATCCATAAGATCAGGCCTCAGGTCTCAGGTCAATATCACTTTTCTGTGTCCAAACTGTCACCCAGAAGCTTTTGTTAAAGATCATGGAATAAAATGTTTCCCCCAGAGGCTGTATAAATTGTACCCATCATGGGTATTAATATCAACAAGACGAAAGTCACAGTATTAGGATTGTAACCCAAAAGAACCTCATAACTTCTGAATGTGTCCTTTATTTTTCTTGGCATTTTTATCAATGTTGTTTTGATCACAGATCAACGTTATATATTTCTGTGCCAAGGCTCTAGCTTTCAAAATCTCAAGGATTGTGAGTTGAAACTGTATTTATTTATGCATCATGATCTAAGGACATGGAACATGATACACTTTTATGATCCAATTATAAAGGCCAGTGTCATTGTTCATGATTGGGCTGAGGTTTGGAAGCTGTTTAATGAAAATCAAATATTTTGGAAAGTGTGTCTTGTACTACTATCAAGATTCTCTCTGCAAATATAAGGCCACATTCATCTCAGGGCTACTTATTTGTGATGTCAAGACTGTTACATTGAGCCATTAATAGCAGTATTATGAGATACTGCATGATTTACATCTCAGTTTATTGTGACTTTCATAGTCCTAGCCATAAAATTACAGTATGCATATATTTCTTGCTAAGTTTTAAATCAAGGACACAAACTGAATATACTCCTATCCATTATCTAACAGTGTTACAAATACCACTTTCATAGTTCTATTAAATGTTATGGTATTTGATTTTGGTATCCAAGCTGTAGCTCTGAAGCTGTTTAAGAAATTATAAAGAATGTACATGTTCTGTTACATTGAGTGTGTTCCCTACCATGGTTTGTGTAAGTTTTCAAGGTCAAGGCTGAGGCATGAGCATCTGCTGTGTCATGTTAAATTATGACATGACTATTGATGCATTGTTACACCCAATCTGTCCATCCTTCAATTAACATTTGCTTGTCCAGCCCATAACTATGTGACAGCCGGAGAGACTGCATGAAATTCTGCCAATTTTGTATAAATCATGACTAGATGTTGTCACATGTCATACATGTTCCCCTACCACTAAGTTAAGTACACAGAAAGGAAAGGGGAAATGTAATTTTTTAAAATTTTCTGGAGGATAACATTTAAACTACTGAAAATATTTTTTATTTTTACTTGAACAAGTTACGTGTCATAGAGATACCATAGCCACGGCTTCAGTGTCAAGGTCAATGTCACTACCAGGGAATATATAAATGAGTGATCTTTGCCTATGTGCAGGTATAACAACTGAACCAATGAAGGTATTTTCATGCAACTTTAATCTGCAATATATCTGGACTAGATACTGTCTTATGTATTTATAGTCATACCCTCTGTCTCCATGGATAAGGTTAAAAACAAGGGAAGTCACTGACCTGTTTCCTTATCTAGGCTGTCACATTTTAACTACCTAATATATTTTGATGAAGTTTTATCTAGCACCACACCTTATCATGCATCTGACAGGTTTGTAGCTCTAAGGTCAAGATAGATGGTAGGGAAAAGGGCATGAAATGTGCATGTTTTGTGGTATGCTTATTGCATAAAACCTCAAGGTTGCATCAAATATCACTGTTTTGGTGCCATTTTCAAAATTAAAATTGTAGACTTTTACCATCAATGTATGTAAGATTTGAAATTTTGGGTGCTTTGAGTATGTGCATCTTTCTAAGCTACCTTTGTAGTGGAGTTTTCATCAATTTTCTATATATGCAGCTAGCAGTATGGGGTTAATAATGCATAACTGAATATGAGGAGTGTTCCATTAACTGCTAGGAGCTTCATAGAAAATGAGACATGACAAGTACACTAACACATTATTCATCTATCATCTGTCCAGTATAAACTTATAAAGTGACAAAAACTTTAAGAGAGTATGACATTTTCTGCACTATCTGTATCTATGGAGAACTAGGAACTGCTAAGAGACCTACCATTTATTTAATGGCAGGGTGGGAGTGGTGTAACATGGATTGTCTTTCAAACCAGAATTTTGAGTCTGTTACCTCAACTTAATTAATTACTTTCAACTAATATAATGGATATAATAAAGTTTTCTCCACAAGTCTGATTTTACACAGCATAAGTGCAATATTATTTTAAAAATTATAGAACTCAAGCAAGAAAACAAAAGAAAAAAATATTGAGTATATTGTTCACTGAAACCTGGGGCTGGTATCTTCCAAGAGAGTACCCTTATTCCACAACCAGAAGGTGCAGAACACATGGATGTTTTGCATGTGCTTGTCTTACCATTAAAATCTAATAATCCAAGAATAGAAGCTCTATGAACTGTAACAAAGGTAGGATTTAAAATTCTTATTACCATATAGATTAGTGTATGTACAAAGCATGTCCATCTATTAATTATATAGACCCATACCTGTTATTATATTATGTACTGCAGATCTAGGTCTACTCCATACCCATGAAATCATTGATACAACTATATATTTTATGAAAAATCACAAATATGATTAGTCATGATAAGCCCTTAAGGAAAATAAAGTAGCCATTCCAAAAATAAAATACTCAGCATTATAATGAATTGAGGACCATAATCATGTCATATCAGGGGCCATGTGCTAAGAATACCGAGATGCCATACTGAAAGGCATCAATTTTGACAAAGAAAAAGGATTACAATACATAGGGCAAACAATTTAGGATCAGGGTGATGAAACCTGGATAAAATAATTGTTGCTTTATCTGGGCAAATTTATTTAAAGGCATTTGAAAATAAGCTATGTAATGTAAGTTACATACTTCTCTCTGCCATTGAAGTGTACAGCGGTGATGAATAGGCTTTCCGAGCTCTCCTTTCAACAGCGAGTTCCTCAGATCTCTTTCTGACAGCATCACGTTTTTCATTATTCTGAAACAATCAGTATAAAAGATCAGTATATTCTGAAGTGTAAATTTCTGCTACAGATTATTCGTTTTATAAACAGTTCAGCTTTCTGTTAGCAAATATCTGATAGTGATATCACATAACCAGCACAAAGAGGTTACTTTGACTTTTCTCAGAGGCTGACTTCACAAACAAATGCAGTTCAGGGTTTTCATTGATAACAATAAATATAACTGCATTGCATAAATGGTACATGTGGATTAACATCTTTGCTAAGCAGGGTTTAAGTGTCTGAATTGTTTGATCTGTATTTCTCTCTACACCTTCGCAGACCGATAAGCTATTTTAGGACCTTGTACTATTGACTACCGCCTCTTCTTGAGGATACAACAAAGAAACCAACAGATTAGTCAACTCTGTAAATCGTAGTGTCTATTGATATGGCTGACTTTGGAATGAAACGTAAGTATCAGAGTGATTTGGTCGCAGTGACCACATCCAATAAAATCTCGGAAATTCTTGAATAAAGCCCATAAATAGAATATTAATTTGTAAAGTTTTACAGATGGATAGAGAGTTAAAATATGGCTTGTAAAAATATCAGATGAATGGAAGACTCATTAACCGAGTACAATTTGCAATGAACAACATAAGAATGTGTGGCAAACTTTCATCTAATATTCTCCAAAATAAACAATCTTACTGGAAAAAATGTCCATAAAATTTGTTCTTATAACAAACCTTTAAAAAAAATGTATTGGTTCAGTAACTTTAAAGATTTAAATATTATTCCTCTCTTTTACCATTAACAGAGTTTAAAATTAACAGTATAAATGCTAGCTACTTAATTTATCATTCTTGTACAACCTACAAAGGCTTTATTGTTTTTAAAAAAGCAAGGTCTCCATTTAAATCTACGCTTTAAGACTATAAATTATTGCATACAAATCATTTAAATCTATGCCTTAAGACTGTAAATTATTGCATACAAATCATTTAAATCTACGCTTTAAGACTGTAAATTATTGCATACAAATCATTTAAATCTATGCCTTAAGACTGTAAATTATTGCATACAAATCATTTAAATCTACGCTTTAAGACTGTAAATTATTGCATACAAATCATTTAAATCTATGCCTTAAGACTGTAAATTATTGCATACAAATCATTTAAATCTACGCTTTAAGACTGTAAATTATTGCATACAAATCATTTAAATCTATGCCTTAAGACTGTAAATTATTGCATACAAATCATTTAAATCTACGCTTTAAGACTGTAAATTATTGCATACAAATCATTTAAATCTATGCCTTAAGACTGTAAATTATTGCATTCAAATCATTTAAATCTATGCCTTAAGACTGTAAATTATTGCATTCAAATCATTTAAATCTATGCCTTAAGACTGTAAATTATTGCATACAAATCATTTAAATCTATGCCTTAAGACTGTAAATTATTGCATTCAAATCATTTAAATCTATGCCTTAAGACTGTAAATTATTGCATTCAAATCATTTAAATCTATGCCTTAAGACTGTAAATTATTGCATTCAAATCATTTAAATCTACGCTTTAAGACTGTAAATTATTGCATACAAATCATTTAAATCTATGCCTTAAGACTGTAAATTATTGCATACAAATCATTTAAATCTATGCCTTAAGACTGTAAATTATTGCATACAAATCATTTAAATCTATGCCTTAAGACTGTAAATTATTGCATTCAAATCATTTAAATCTATGCCTTAAGACTGTAAATTATTGCATACAAATCATTTAAATATACGCTTCAATAACTGTTAGGTGTTGAAATGTATCAGTATGCAAATAAACAGGTAACAATGAAAAGATCACATTCCAATTTTCTTATATTTTCAGGAAATTCTTCTGTGCTTTATAGTTTCAAAACATGTTCATAAATTAACAAGCATAATTAATGAAAAAAATTATGCATATTAAATACATCAATAAAGTTCATAAAAGCAAAATGAAGGCATCTTATCTGAAAAAAATCAAAAGAAGTTTTGAAAAACTGGAACACAAAATAATCACTTCTTATTAGATAACTACTCTTGAAATAATTTGCATTTTTCTTTAAACCATTCTGAGACATTAATTACAATTTTGAACTCTCTACACAACTATATATATCTATTATGTAACTGAGAAAATTTCATTGGCTTGGTAGTTTGGTACAAATGTAATTTCATTGGGTTGGTAGTTTGGTACAAATGTAATTTCATTGGGTTGGTAGTTTGGTACAAATTTAATTTCATTGGGTTGGTAGTTTGGTACAAACGTAATTTCATTGGGTTGGTAGTTTGGTGCAAATATAATTTTGAGGGGATGTTTCTTTATACATACCATTCATTAGGACTGTTAATTTAATCTGTTTCAACTTTTGTGGATTTTTCATTACACCAAAAAGTAAATAAATTTATATACACAATGAAATCTCTTGACAACAAAGTATAAATCTAAATAAATCTTCAGACTATTGTATAACTAAGTTACAGTCAACTTTTACTAATCGAATAAAAAATCTTTACATTAAAAGATTTAATAAACAGACTGTTGAATACAGTTAAATTGTTATATATGTGCAACAAAACATGATAATTTTGTGTAAAAATATCAAACTGTTATACATGTGCAACAAAACATGATAATTTTGTGTAAAAATATTAAACTGTTATACATGTGCAACAAAACATGATAATTTTGTGTAAAAATATTAAAATGTTATACATGTGCAACAAAACATGATAATTTTGTGTAAAAATATCAATCATGCATATAAATTACTCATGCATATAAATTACTGAATCAGTTAAAGATTAAATCTTCAGGGTACATGGTGGGAGTCTATGACTGAACAATCCAGACAACTGGAGTCCAAATGGTTGACTTTCTACTATTACGGCTAAGATTTTGAATGAAAAAAAATGTCCCCAGATAAAATGAAGCTGGATTAATAAGACAAAACTGTAATCCAATTTATGGACTGATTCCTAACAAGAGGGTCCATAGTCACACAACTGAGCACCAAACATAAACATCCAAACAAAACTTCAAAATGGAAAATCTTTCTTAAGATAATGAGAAAATCTGTGTAATTCTAACATTGCTCAGATTCAGCTATAGAAGATCAAATTGAAATTCAAGAGCGAATTCAGTAACTGCTTGGACAGTTTCATTAGTATGGGGAAACAACGACTAAAAGATTTTAAGTGAGATCAAGAGATAATATCAGAAAATCAAAATGATCCCTGATTTTAGGCAAGTTGGTTATATTTGTTACCAAACTAATCGATACTGCAAATAAAACAAAAAGGCTCAAATGGGCCCAAGATTGACTTTGACTGATATCTGCTTTAAATTGTTAAATGCAAGAGCAGTTGGGAGAAAAATCAGGGATAGTAGGACACTTTCTGCAGAAATTTCTACCAATGCTGTTGATTGCCAATTACAAAAACTATTATTTCAAGGTTTCTCAAGGTTTTTTCTTCATCTTCATCAATATTTGATGGTACATCAGCATCGTTTATCCATTACTGAAATGTCTCTATGCCAAGATGATTTTCATCCAAGTTGGGCAAATTCTATTTAGCATATTTCTGAGATAAAGTGGTGTACTGATTTTTTGTTTTTAATAACAATAAGTTGTTTCAATCGAATTGGTACAACTCTGTTGCATGGTTTTTAAAATCATTAAAGATTTTATATTTAGAATAAATGTGAATCAGTATCATTGGATTGGTACAAATTTGAAAGTCCTTAATACCAAAATGTCTTCCATCAAATATGATAAGCATCATTGATTGGGGATCATTTTTATAATTTGATAGGGATCATTTGATTGGGGGTAAGTATCATTTGATTGGGGATAGGTATCATTTGATTGGGGATAGGTATCATTTGATTGGAGATAATTTGATTGGAGATAAGCACCATTTGATTGGAGATAAGTATCATTTGATTGGAGATAAGTATCATTGACTGGGGATCATTTTATTGGGGATAAGTATCATTTGATTGGGGATAAGTATCATTTGATTGGGGATCATTTTTATAATTTGATTGGGATCATTTGATTGGGGATAAGTATCATTTGATTGGGGATAGGTATCATTTGATTGGAGATAATTTGATTGGAGATAAGTATCATTTGATTGGGGATAAGTATCATTTGACTGGGGATCATTTTTATAATTTGATTGGGATCATTTGATTGGGGGTAAGTATCATTTGATTGGGGATAAGTATCATTTGATTGGAGATAATTTGATTGGAGATAAGCATCATTTAATTGAAGATAAGCATCATTTGATTGGGGATAAGTATCATTTGATTGGGGACCATTTGATTGGGGATAATCATCATTTGATTAGGGGGATAAGTATCATTTGATTGGGGATAAGTATCATTTGATTTGGGACAGGTATCATTCGATTGGGGGTAAGCAGTATTTGATTAGGGGGATAAGTATCATTTGATTGGGGGTAATTATCATTTGATTTGGGTAATTCTCATTTGATTGGGGGTAAGTATCATTTGATTGGGGATAAGTATCATTTGATTGGAGATAATTTGATTGGAGATAATCATAATTTGATTGGGGATAAGTATCATTTTATTGGGGATAAGCATCATTTGATTGGGGATAAGTATCATTTGATGGAGATAATTTGATTGGAGATAAGCATCATTTAATTGAAGATAAGCATCATTTGATTGGGGATAAGTATCATTTGATTGGGGACCATTTGATTGGGGATAAGCATCATTTGATTGGGGGTAAGTATCATTCGATTGGGGGTAAGCAATATTTGATTAGGGGGATAAGTCTCATTTGATTAGGGATAATTATCATTTGATTGGCGGTAATTATCATTTGATTGGGGTAATTATCATTTGATTGGGGGTAAGTATCATTTGATTGGGGATAAGCATCATTTGATTGGGGATAATTATCATTTGATTGGGGATAATTATTTGATTGGGGATCATTTTCATAATTTGATTGGGATCATTTGATTGGGGATAAGTATAATTTGATTGGAGATAATTTGATTGGAGATAAATTATATTTGATTGGGCATAAGTATCATTTGATTGGGGATAATTATCATTTGATTGGGGATAATTATCATTGGATTGTGGATAAGTATCATTTGATTGGGGATAAGTATCATTTGATTGGGGATCAGCATTATTTGATTGGGGATAAGTATCATTTGATTGGGGATCAGCATTATTTGATTGGGGATAAGCATCATTTGATTGGGGATAAGTATCATTTGATTGGGGATAAGCATCACTGGATTGGGGATCAGTATAATTTGATTGGGGATAAGTATCATTTGATTGGGGATCAGTATCATTTGTAAAAGAATCTAATGTGGCCTATGCCACAGCTTTTTCTATTAAACTGGGTCAAATGTAACGAGCAGTTTCTAAGAAAGAAAATAATTTAAAGGCTTTCCTATTTCTAGATGTATTTGCCATATTTAATGGCCGATCAGCATTTTTCATATAAACTTGAAAAACATGATTTTATTCAAACTTGGACAAATTCTGTTGAGCAGTTTTGAGAAGATAGGTGGATGGTTTTACAATCTTTATTTATGGCACCCTTATTGGATGGTGGATTGACATCCATTAAAAACTGAAAGGACTTAATTACAGAATATACCCAGCAATACTATGAGAATTGGTCAAGCAATTTTACAAAGCAATTGTGAATAAATGACAAATGATGCATGAAAGACAACAATGTCAGCTCATCTGGCCTAACAAATATTCAGTAATATTGTGTCTTATTAACATTTTGTAATAGAAAGATTCTATAAACATTAATGATCATCTCAAATGTCTGTTCCAGAACTGGTTAAATATTAATAACTTTTATTTCAAAAGTATCGCAATATGTGACAAGTCCAGAAGTGGACCAGTGAATGTTGCTTTTCAACAAGCAATGTGAACGATCCTATGTTTATCATCTTACCGGAATAATTCTTGCTCTCAACAATGATTACAGTTATTTTCAGCCTGATAATCTCCATTGTTTCCCAAACAAAGTAATTACAGTAAAACCTGTTTTACAGCTGCCACCAATGGGAAAAGGCTGAAGGGACCTCTGTAGAGAGGTGACCTCAAAAGGCAGGTTCAGCTCTCAAACTTGGTTCATGACAAATGCATGCACTATGCACCGAATAGCAATGTTAGCATTAGTAATAGTAGTAGTAGTAGTAGTATCATTATTTTTATGCATGAAAATATTATTAGCAGTAGTAATATGCTACCAAGATATAAGCATTTAGTGTAAATATTTATCAAAAACAAAAATAACAAAATAATAAATTAAAAAGTTCCACACAAGATTACTGTATTCTCAATCTAACCCCACATTTACATGTACATGTACATTACATTATTACTGTGTCTCTTATCATTGTCTCATGTGTCGAGTTTCTTGCAAATTTTTAGCAGTTCCTTTCATTTGCATCCAAATATTACCTATGATTGGGGAACACATGACTGACTTTTTGTTAGTCCAGTTGGTGAAATTAGGCAAGAAAACAGGTGTTCACACTTCAAACAACCGCAAGATAAAGCAGTTGCTCAAACTCTCAGAGATCAAAAGACAGTTGGTTTTTATGAGAAATTTGATGATTAGGGAATAAAAAGAAGCCTCCTGTGACTTTTGATTCACATAATGTACCTTGCCATACCATATACCATGCCTTGCCATACCATATACCATGCCTTGCCATACCATATACCATGCCTTGCCATACCATTTACCATGCCTTGCCATACCATATACCAATGCCTTGCCACAATATATACCATGCTTTGCTCATCAAACATAAGAAGTTTAATATGCATACTTGGAGCAGTCTCTGCTGACATGCTCCAGTGACCACAGAAGGCAGGGTGGAACCAATGCTTGGTTAAGAAAAACATTGCTGCAGAGAATGGAAGGCACAGTGAAAACAATATTTGGTTCATAAACACATGACCACTGACCACCGAGGACAGATGACCATTAATTAAACGACATTTATATTGGAAATTTGCTGGTGGGGAAATTAGAATGGCTGTTGTGAACAGGTGACCGCTTAATATGTGATCATTAGGGTACGTTTTACTGTATATTATTTCAGTTTGTTTTTTGTAAAGCGTGTTTGTTTAAAGAAAAACCATCACAAACATAATTAATATTTTCTACATAGGAACTCACTAAAGTGTTATGTCACTAAAATACTGAAATGTTACATGAGGAAATTACTAAAATGTTATGTCACTAAGAGCTGAAATGTTACATGAGGAAATTACTAAAATGTTATGTCACTAAGATCCTGAAATGTTACATCAGGAAATCACTAAAATGTTATGTCACTAAAATCCTGAAATGTTACATCAGGAAATCACTAAAATGTTATGTCACTAAAATCCTGAAATGTTATATGAGGAAATCACTAAAACGTTATGTCACTAAGATCCTGAAATGCTACATCAGGAAATCACTAAAATGTTATGTCACTAAAATCCTGAAATGTTATATGAGGAAATCACTAAAAATGTTATGTCACTAAGATCCTGAAATGTTACATCAGGAAATCACTAAAATATTGTCACTAAAATCCTGAAATGTTATATGAGGAAATCACTAAAATGTTATGTCACTAAGATCCTGAAATGTTACATCAGGAAATCACTAAAATGTTATGTCACTAAGATTCTGAAATGTTACATCAGGAAATCACTAAAATGTTATGTCATTAAGATCCTGAAATGTTACATCAGGAAATCACTAAAATGTTATGTCACTAAAATCCTGAAATGTTATATGAGGAAATCACTAAAATGTTATGTCACTAAGATCCTGAAATGTTACATCAGGAAATCACTAAAATGTTATGTCGCTAAGATCCTGAAATGTTACATCAGGAAATTACTAAAATGTTATGTCACTAAGATCCTGAAATGTTACATCAGGAAATCACTAAAATGTTATGTCACTAAAATCCTGAAATGTTACATGAGGAAATTACTAAAATGTTATGTCACTAAGATCCTGAGATAAAGATTTGATAAAATACAATGATCTATAATGTCTGAAGTTTCGTATAATGTGATTCATTCTGTTCACAGAGAAATGAAAATGTAGTCAATCCTCATATTTCCATTATTCTCGATTTGCAATGAGGACACTTGTTAACAATTATATTATTCCAGAAAGTAATGCACAAATTTACACTTAAGTGTGTTTGAAAGGAATTTTGGCTGCAAAATTGTGGATGGCAAAAATGTTGTAAATTAATTTCCTTGCTGAACCTTGTAAAATGTCATTCCATGCATATTATATGAATGTTCATACTGCTCGTACTACTACTAATAATAATAATTTATTTGATGAGGGTAACCCAGCCTATTATACCATTCTCCCTTGAAAACCTCAGGATGAACAAACTTGTAAATACAGGAGGGAAAAAGGAAAAAAGGACAGAAAAAACAAAAACAAGTAAAGCATACTTAACAACATTTAGTACAAGAGCATAAAGTGTATATGAAATGCATTCGTGGAATAAACTGGAGTGCATGTATTTCAATATTTACAATGAAAACTGCCTTTCTAGATAAGTCATAAGTTTTCATTTTGAACACATTTAGACTTGTTTCTAATCTAATTGCTTTGGGAAGTTCATTCCAAAGAATAGCACTGGAGTAAAGAAATGACTTTTTAAAAGGTTTTGTTTTGGGGAATGGTGTTTTGCAATGATCAGTTGTAACTCATCTCAGATTAGGTCCTTGGTACAGTTTTTCTGCCTCGAAATGAAACAACGTTCAAATACTGTGGACAAAATTCATTCTTTACTTTTAACATTATTATGGACTCTTGGTAAGTTAATCTGTATTCAAATGTCAGCCATTTCAATTATGAGAATAGATTTCTGGATGGTGTATGAAATGGTAAACTTATGACAATTCATGCTGCCATCTTTTAAGTTTGTGGATTCTTTTAACATTAGTATCAGCTGTGTTTCCTCCATTGGTGCAGAAGTAGTCCAAAAGAGAAAGAATGAATGCATTGTAAAATAATTTCCAATAGCTGAGTGGTAGATACCATATTATCCTTTATAGAAGGTAAATTCTTGAGTTTACTTCACTTGCTGACTCCAGTCTAGATTCTTATCAATATGAACTCCCAACAGTTTTGCTGTGTCAACATTTTAAAGTTTACTCTTGGTAATATACATCTCAACATTTTGATTTCTGTTCACTTGTAAAGTTTACCCAGTTTTTGAAAGTTGAACATACAGAGGCAAGTTATGTACAAACAAGATGAATAATACAGGCCCTAAAATAGATCCCTGTGAAATTCCTTTGCTGATGAACATCAGTTTGGATTTAATGTTATCAATAACAATTGCTGGTTTCTGTTAAATAGGTATTATTTGAACCAAGAGAGTGATAAATAAGAACATTTTGTACTTTTCATGTTCCATGCAAGTATATTATGATCAACTCAATCAAATGCCTTCTTATAATCAGACAAACCTTAGCAGTCTTCAGCTAAGATGGGAAGATTCCCTTAGCAATGCTTCAATTATATAGATGAGAGATGGAACACTAATAGCACCACATTTATTTAGGATGAATGGACTTGTCTTCATACACTAAAATAATAATGCTGGCTATGAACTGTACTCATGATTGTAACTATTTTATGAAGCAAGTACACATGGTTAATAGTGTAATATTTCTTGCTGTACTGTATAAAATTTTTGGCAACAGTGATGTTGCAGTGGGTTAGCAAAGATTCTGGGCTATATGGATTATGTTGTGTGCTAAGGATTCAAAAAAATTATTAGAATCAATGTACTTAAAGATATCTGAATACAGTGAGCACCATTTAAAGTTTAATTCTTGTATGTGTGTAGTTAAGTCAGATTATGGCAATTCTGTATGTGTGTAGTTCAGTCAGATTATGGTAATTCTGTATGTGTGTAGTTAAGTCAGATTACGGCAATTATGTATGTGTGTAGTTCAGTCAGATTATGGCAATTCTGTATGTGTATAGTTCAGTCAGATTATGGCAATTCTGAAAATCATTAGAATCTGAAGAAAGTGTTGAAGGATTTTGATAAAAACAGTGGAGTACTGCATGCAATCAGGGACAGCTAGGTGCTTTTGTCACAGTGTCTAATTGGTTAAATGCAGTCAACTGTATAATATATAAACATGGAATCTTCCAGCAAAATATTTAAAGAAATGTTCATTGTCTCATTATACTGTCATACTGATATTCCAAGTTTTAAGTCAGAAATTTATCTTCCTCTCTTTTTTTTCTTCTGGTAAGCTTTAGTAAATGAAGGCCATATTTACAGAATCTGTATCTTAAAATATGGATTAAATGACAAAGGTTTTTTGGGTGTAAAAAATGTCATCATAATGTTTGATATTTAGACACTATAGTCACAAATGCATTAAAAAAATAGTAAAAACAATATGTGATGTACAACAAATCCAATTCTCTAGGCCACGACACAACATGCATCATGTGAAACATGGACAGGATGAACAATCTTCTGACCAATGGCTTATTATGTACTTCATGACTGTATTTTATCTAATACAGTTCAAGGGTTACACAGAAAAAGTATGACCTGTGCAATTATGTACAATTTTCTCCTGTAACCTGACTTTGCAATCATTTTAACATGAAACTTTAACATTGAATCTCAACTAAGTCAATGTTACTGCTTATATCTCACCCTGTTGTTGTATGTTACTACGTCAAGGGAACAACTAAATCTCATAATTCCAGACATAACATAGTAGAATAACAGAACTGGTGAAATAACATTATTTTCTGTCTATTAGGCATCTCCATCTTCTTCATTACATGAGGATGTTCTGTAATAATAACTATAAACAATAACTACAAATACTTAAAAAATAATTCTTACTTAATTTTGTTCTTAAAAAGTAAGTCAACATCTGACAAAATACTGTCAAATTACAACCATGAAATGAAGTACATGTACACTATAATTACTAAAGGATTAAAGGATAATCTGCATCAGCTTAATGGAATATTTTTAACTTAATGTCATATTCATTTACAATACAGGGATATACTTTTAATCTTTCCCAATGTATCACTCAGCTAAGTTGCTTGATTAAATAATAAATATTAAAATGATTCCAAATCAGAAAATTGTTCAAGTGAATCTGCCAACAAGATAATCCATTAATACATCGTCTTACCTAATGCTTATCTCATACCTGCAATAATTTATTTTTATCTCTGGGGAAAGGGGCTTTGAACCTTTTACCGGTACTGGTACAGTGGGCCATATGTATTTCATAAGGCTCACATCTGGTATTACCATCCTCATCCGGGGCCTAGAGTATTAAACAAAGCCATTCAAATTTAGATATCATTGGTGCAGGATACATTTGTAGGTACAAGCTTCTCATCTTGATACACATGAATGTTACCATATTTACCGCATATGTTGGGACACGATAAAATAATTATTTGTTTTCCTGTCTCAGAACTTATGGTGACTGTTGTGATAACCATCAACATGGTCTTCAGGCATTGTCTAATTATGACATGCATTAGTGTGTGTCAACGTTTGTATTCATTATTTGATCATATTAAAGCCAATCACATGTTCAAAGGCAGGATCCAACAAATCTCATGCCAGACTACAGGACCTACCGGCTATTGGCTACTATCATAACTGAAGTAAAGTATCCTAGTTCACTATTAAACAACATGAATCATGCTGTTCTTCCACAACATACCAACAAAAATACTTTATGAAAGAAAATACTGTATGGCACACTAGATAATCAACCTTAGAGCTTCACGCTAAAGTGTTTCCTTTTCATTTTTGGGGCTACTTAATGTTATCTTGACAAATAGATTTTTCGTGCTTGCTAGATGGGATATCATCTAATTTAGTTGAAACCTCATGGTGTAATTAGTGTAAAGAAAATTGCTCTGGGTATGTCATTTGATGTCAAAATCAAATATGTGAGTTGCTTAATGGACCATTTGCTCTGATATCACTCGAGTCCCATCAGGTTAATGTGGTTTACATCATTATACCAAGAAGCTGCTACAACAATCTAGGGCAATAAGTCTAAGAATATTTTTTTTATTGAAATTATTTGAGCTCTTAAAATGAAACTTAATACTTGGTCAAAAGTTTGCAATAGATGTACATGTTCCAATTGTTGTACACTTCCAATGCCAGTGCTACTTTAATTAAGGGACAGAACTCTAAATGCAGTTTATGTTCATCATCTAATTCATCCAAGACAGTGTTGAGATGAAGGATCATAGAAATCTGGTTAAAATCTTTAAAAAATATGCTGATTCTAAAGTGTTTACAAGGTTGTGTAACTTCTATACTAAGATGATCAAGGGCCACAACTGTAAGAAGTCTTTCTAGTATGTACTCATCACGAAGTATACCCAAGTTCTTGTTAAAATGAATCTTCAAAGCAAATGGACAAAATCTAAAAATAATCATGGTAGATAAAAATGTTGAAAAGGTTGTGCATTAATGATGTTTGTGCTAGACAATCAAGTGCAAAAAACTGTAAGAAGGATGAGAGAATGTGCTCCTCACCTAAAAAACCTGACCTGAGATGAAGCGTCACTGAAAATGTGACAATAAATATGTATGCATTTGCAAGTAGATGGTTGGATAGATGGAAGCACAAATAGAGACATGATTTCTCTGTTTCCTTACCTTACCTGCAAGGAACAAAAATATGACAACTTGGGGAATGACTGGAAACGTTCCACCTTGCCCAAGATATTAATCCCTACGAAATAGTGTGGCATTGAAATATCCAATGCACTTCTCTGTCTCTGTGTTTATGTGTGCAAGAATCTGACTCCATGTCATTATTTAAAATTTTAATGATTTAGTTAGGATATATTCAGCAATGTTCATTTAGATTTAAGAATTTTGCATCAGGTATCTCTTAAAGTGCATGTCTCAAAACTATTCTTTGAATCTGATTTCAAGCTGAAATTAGGATTCTGTTTCACCTACATATTTTTTTAGAGCATTTTAAACACACAATGAAAATAACACTTTTAGTTGAACATTTGGTAATACAAGAGTGTAGAAAATCTGTGGATTTTGGGGATTTTACAAACTCTTTTGAGGAGTATCCTCATTTTCTTACAGAAAGGCATGATATGGTTCAGTAAGTTTTGAAACAATGTCTTGCTGCAAATGATTTTTCATTCTGATATCTGTGATGATTCTTATATGAGATGAACAGAATGAGATGTTACTAGTGCTAGTTGCTATATTCCTCTGGCTTTTCACAGGATTCAGTACAGGTGATTTTAAATGTGAGTACCTTAGAAAACTCAGGTCCCCTCCATTTTAAGATGTAAACTTTCTATTGATATGAATAATATACTTTTAACAACAACAACAAAAGTAATTAGATTTTTCACATTTTAGGAAGACATATTAGCATTAGTTTCATTCAAGAACAATTAAATATTATTGAGAATTGTTATAGAGAAAACCCCATGTATACTGAACCATATCTTAAAGAGCGATAGTGATTGGCGTTTTTAGGATGGCTATAATGGCCATCATGGTGAGGTCTGATCAGCACCATTTTCATTTCAGACCGATAAGATATCATTAGAAGTACTTTAGTGAAAATTCGCATCTATATGACCATCTGTTCCTGTGAAGTAGCAACAAGAAGACTTTAAGATAGTTACCATGGTGGTGATATTGGAGGTGTCATTGACAATATTTTCATTAGGACTAACTACATATTATAAGCATTTTAGTGAAAAGCCTATGTAATAATAATAATAATAATTTTATTTATCCTGGGTGACATAATTAGTTCAAAGCTAGTTTATATAATTGCTATGCAATTAAAACAAACATGCATATAAGTAGTAAAAGTCTGCAATGTTAAAATCCGTTGCATAAACGAGTACTAAATAGGACAAAGTAATGCAAATAAATACATGTTAAAATAATGTTGTCACATAGGTGTACGCCAACTACCACACACAACTGTTATTTAGTCATAAAATCAGACATGCTCAATATCATCATGCGCTTGTTTAAAAAGCTGCACACTGTTCCATAAAACTGTACTGGTGTGTAAGCAAACGATTCTTTCAAATACTCTATTATCTGACATATATTAATCCCTGTTTTCACACAAATGTTTTATCCTTTTGTTAACGTCCATAACAAAGTAAATTAAATTAAGATACTTGGTGCTAAATTATTGAAGACCTTGAAAGTAAGAATAGCATTTCTAAAAATATATATTCCTTAATTAGCATTGATCTAAGTCTGTTGAAAAGGGATGTAGCCATTAAAATCTCTTTAACAATTAAAACTGACCTAACTGTTGTTTTTTTAAAAGCTGTATAATCATTTTTTTATAAAGCTGTATAATCATTTTTTTAAAAAGCTGTATGATTACTGTGTGTAACAAGAATTACTGGAGTTCTCCCTTTTTTAAAAGCTGTATTATCATTGTGTGTATGAAAAATTACTGTAGTTCTCCCCATACAGAACAGCAGTAGTTCAATAATGTAATCTAATGATAGTTTGATGAGTTTCACCAACATATCAAAACCATTGTCCTCCGAATTTTCATAATTACCTTTTTAAAAAGAATCATAGTATTTAGTATCTGAAAGAAAGTCTTATTTGACATAATTCAGTATCTGGTAAAAATGAATCCACCACACCATAATGATCTGTTCAACTAGAAACCATATTTCATCTTAGGCAAACACCTCATGTCAGGAACAGTTATTACTGGATTTTCAGGTTTCCATGCCTCAGTGATGTCCCTAGTACGTCAGATCAAAACCATTGTCATTTAGAACTAAGTACCAGACATCATGAGAAGTCCTGTAGTAAAAACCCGTATGATATGACTATTTGTTGAGATGGATTAGCTATAATAAGATTTTCTAGTTGGTCAGCATGGTTGCAATACTCAATGTCCAAGTAGCACCATTTTCAATTAGGACCAACTAGATTAATATGTGTGTGTACAGTTTTAGCGTAATCCATGTAGTTTATGAGGTGTAAGGATAACAAACTTGTACCATATGACAGACGATGGACATAGATGAACAACCACCCATCACTGAGCTCTTGCTACCTATAACTACCAGTGGAACTAAAATGAAGCAAATCTTAGTATGTGTGACCTCTAATTAAATGTTTCCATTGTGATGTCATATACATCTCTCGGATAAAATAAAGCTAAATTTATAAGACAAAACTGCAATCTAACTTATGGGTTAAAACAACCTGAGGACCCACAGTCACGTAAAATGTCTGAACACAAAAAATTTAACATCCAAACAAAACTTCAAAATGAACAATCTTTCTTAAGGTCTCTCAATATCATCGAAAAGAGATCATGTATGTAGAGATTTAAAGACAAAATAATGCCAGTTTTTGAAAATTTTAACACTGCAAAAACTAAATTTATAAAAAATAACAAGTTTGTTAAATTCATGCACGTATTCAGTATCTGTGCTCAGACAGTTCCGTGAATACTGGACCAGAACTCAACAAGTGAAAGATTTCAAATCTGATTAGACAGATAATCTCTTGGATACATAAGTATGTGAGATAATTATCCCACAGACTGATGAAACTGATGGCCATTCCTAAAATAATCAGCAAGTGTTCTGATTTTAAGTAAGCTCAGGTTAGAATTGCTACCATGTGTACTTGCTTCCTGGGCAGATCATTTGGTCACAAAGTCAAAACATAGTGCAAATAAATAATACAACTAAAACAAGGGGCTCATGAGGGCCAAGATCCTTCAACTGCTAGAGCAGTTGGCCAAGACATCCATGTCAGCTGCATGCTTTTCTGTACCAATGTACTTTAATGCTGTTGATTGCACATTTTATGAAAGCAACCATTTAAAGCTTTCTCTAATTATCATGTCTTTGAGCATATTTCATGGCATATAAGCATCATTTGTCCAATAATGAAAGGCCTCTAATCCAAGATGACTTTTGTTAAAGTTGGTATAATTATATTAAACATTTTTTAAATTCAGATAAAGTGGTGTAAATAGTTTAGTTTCCCAATGGTAGCCATTGCTTTCAAACCAGGGTGCTTTCTGCAAAATTTAGCAAAATTCAGCTAAGTGGTTTTTAAAAAAATATCTTTCTATTTTTTGGTGTTACAACACCCATATTTAACGGCAGATTGGCACCTTTTTGTACAACTGAAAAGCCCTTTATGCCAGAGTGCCTGGTACATTCCCTGCTTTCATATCTAAAAAGCTGACATTATTATGTACTCATATTCAAAAGGTTAACTATCTATTTGGCAAATATACATCACCTAGTTTTCACAACATATTTGACAGAAAAAAACACATAAAAAGAACATATATACTCATGCCTGCTTTTTAAAGACTTAATCAACTGAATAATAGCAATACACTGCATCTTTTTACTCATAAATGCATGGAATTGAATGTCAATATAGTCACTTACAGAAATATATACATCATTTTGGTTATTTTGTAAATGATAGGTCCCCATAAATACGTACATTTTACCCAAACCATTTTTTTGAAACCACTGAAAAAGTGTTTCAGAGTAAGTTTGGCCAAAAACAGGCCTCAATACAAAACTGAAGGTGAATTTAACTGAGGTCCCTGGCACACATTTATTATCATGCAAGTCCAAGGAAAAAGAAAATATTCTATATGTATCCGAATAAGGCATCAGACATGGAATGTGTTCTACTCTTTCCTGACACTTGAATCACTAGTTGCAGGATATTATATCCAGCTTGGATAGAAGATTTGGCATCCCAGGATCAGTTATGTATTACAACTAATAATGATTTCCTAAACTTTCATGATACTTTCATGATACTTTCATGATACATTCATGATACTTTCATGATACGTTCATGATACTTTCATGATACTTTCATGATACATTCATGATACTTTCATGATACTTTCATGATACTTTTATGATACTAATTTGATACTAATTTATTGTGACTTATAGTTTCTTGCAATGGCATCCATTATCTTTACGGAGAAATGAAATTGTAGTCCATCCTCATGTTTCCATTATTCACAATTTGCAATGAGGTCACTTTACTGACAATCACATTATTCCAGAAAGTACTTCACAAATTTACATTTTAATCTGTTTCAAAAGATTTTTGCTGCAGAATTAAAGATGGCAATAAATTAGCTCTCTGTGAATTAATCAGTCATTGTTGAACTAATATAAAATGTCATTTTACATGCATGTTAAGTGAAACTCGTGCAAAGAAAAAGCATTGAGTTCTACCTGTCTTAACACACTGAAATACTGTGGCTGTAACTCTTAATTGTAACTGCCAAGAAAAAGCATAGAGTTCTACCTGTATTAACACACTGAAATACTGTGGCTGTAACTCTTAATTGTAACTGCCAAGAAAAAGCATTGAGTTCTACCTATCTTAACACACTGAAATACTGTGGCTGTAACTCTTAATTGTATCTGCCAAGAAGCAAGTACATATTGTTGATGGTGCATAATTTCTTTTTTGCAGTGTACATAAATGATGGACAACAGTGATGTTTAAGTGAATGTACAATCAAGATGCAGGTGTGCTGGACTGTAGCTAATTAATGGTTGGTCTGGTATTGAAGAATGAACCATACAAGTATTTGGACGATATGTAAAGGAGCTAAAGAAATAATTAGATCAATGATTCTTATTGACTTGTAACTACAGTCAGCACCATCCAATTTCAGTTCTTGTTGATAACTATGTCAGATTATGGCATTTCAAAAAAATGATAATCTGCAGAAACTGACAGAATTTCATGTAATTGGAGAACCACATGCAAGCATTTAGGGACAGCTAGGTGCTTTTGTGACAATCTCTAAGTGCTAATGCATGAAAAGCAGTCAATATTATAACATCTAAACATGGAATCTTCCAGCAAAATCATTAAAGAAATGTTCATTGTCTCATTATATTGTCATGCTGATATTCCAAGTTCTAAGTCAGAAATGTATCTTTCTCTCTTTTCCTTTTTCTGGTAAGCTTTAGTAAATGAAGGCCACATTTACAGAATCTATATCTTAAAATATGGATTAAATGACAAAGGTTTTTTGGGTGTAAAAAATTTCATCATAATGTTTGATATTTAGACACTATAGTCACAAATGCATTAAAAAAATAGTAAGTACAATATGTGATTCTCTAAGCCATGACATAACATGCATCATGTGAAACATGGACAGGATGAACAATCTTCTGACCAATGGCTTATTATGTATTTCATATCTGTATTTTATTTAACACAGAACAATGGAAAAATTCAGTCTGATTGTCAAAATGAAGTTTTATTGAATTTTCAGCTGATTCAAAGTGTAACAATGTAGAATAACAACAATGTGAGAGAAAAAAATTGATCCATTAGCATCAATGTCGATTGGCATCAGGTGTTCATTAGAATGGTTTCACCATGTGCATTTAACCTCTCATTTTCAAACATCTGGGAGTACAACAATTTCAATCACTTCTATTTCTAATTTAAGTTCTTCCTTCAGAATTAAAAATATATGGAATTTCCCAGAATTTTTCTTAATAAATGATAACACAAATACAAACCTGCAAACTTATCAAAATCAGTAGGGTCAACAACCAAAAAAATGGAGGTTTACATTTTTTTAATAAAATTGGCATGATGTTCATTAATAATAACTACATTTATTTACATCAAGAAATTCTGACTCTTCAGGAATTTGTTCTTAGAAAGTAAGTCAACATCTGACAAAACATTGTCAATTTACAACCATGAAGTGAAGTAAAATATTAAAGCCTGAAGGATGTTCTTAGAAAGTAAGTCAACATCTGACAAAACATTGTCAATTTACAACCATGAAGCAAAATATTAAAGCCTGAAGGATGTTCTGCAACAGCATATAGGTTTTTTCTCAATTAAATTCATTAACATTAGGAGACATACTTTTATTCTTTACCTGTTTACAATTCACTGAAACTGAATGATTAAATAATAAATAAAAAGATTTAACATGATTCCATATCAGAAGATTGTTCACATGCAACCACTAAATTAAATGTTATAATCCATCACATGCATTGTCTATATAAGTCTCATCTCATACCCTCCATAATTTATTTCTGTCCCTAGGGAGAGGCACTTTGAACCCTTTACTGGTACTGTGGGCCATATGTATTTCATAACGTTCACATATGGTGTTAGCTTCCTCATCCTGGGCCTAAAGTATTAAAGATAGCACATATAAAAGTTGACATCACTGATGTTGGATAGATTTTGTAGCCATGAGTTTCAAATTTTTTACACATAACAATGTCACATAAAATTATGAATTTTTACATCAGATGAGACGACTGCTTTGATATTCACCAAAAACATTTTCAAAAATTTCTAATTATGACATGCATTAGAGTAATTTTTATCATCTGAAAAGTCCATTATATGTCTGAAGCAATTGTCACAGAATCAAGCAAAAAAATAACTTAGTTTTGCCTTAAAACTATTTGACTATTTTTCGTTGTACATGCGTACAACATTATCTAGGGTGAATAAGTGTTTTTCCAGTTAAGTGACTGTATTAACATGTACCTCGCCGGAAATTACTTGCGACAAGGGACATTAATAATATGATATGCATGGGTATTTTACCCTGACTATTGCTCAATCTCCTATGGATTTAAGTAAGATCAATTTCTAAACCGACACTGGTCGTTTTGGATCACTTCAAGGAGTGTACACTCTCCACTGTTCTCCAGCCATAGGGGTAAGTGTTAAATTTATATTTCATTTGATATGTGAAGCTTATTTGGTTTGTAATGTCTTATCACGTAATAATGCATTTATCACAATGCAGATTTAAACTCTGAATTACAAGTCACTATTAGAGGTTAATGTATTAGCATATATCTAGATATTTTACAGAAACCATTATTATGACCAGTTTGGTTTTATTGTAGCTGATTGTGACTGTGACTATGACTAGAGTTGACTAGAGATGTCTAGAGCTATCTGAAGCTGTTTATAACTGTCTGGAGTTTCCAGAGTATTTAAGGCTGCGTGCTGTCGATACATATGTATGTATGTACGTATGTCTGAGCCACAGACAGCCAATTTGATTTAAATTTTAGTCTTTTCAGTGAACATGATATAAGTTAAAAATTTGTCTTTCTCATACAGTAATAATTATGATCTTGGTCTTGGCTTATTTATTACTTGCTAAATAAAGAAATGTGCAAGGTCTAAATTGTGATATACACATTTTTTATTAATTGTTGAATAATACATTTGGTCCCATAAATCCTTCCTGTAGTAAAAATATCAATCAATATTTATGCATCCCCAGTAGGATACAAATTTTAGATGTGATCATTTCTTTCCATATCTTTGCCAGTTAGTATTAATAAATCACTATAATTGTAATATTGGTCACAAAGGGCTCTTTATGATTTTCCTAGTGCTAACATTAATATATATTTTTGACAAGCAATACGTGTTGAAACTCCAATTTGTACAGACAGCTCAAGATAACAATTACTTTGGTGTCCATTTTTACTTCTCCATTTATCTACCTGTCCACACCCTTGATTAACCACAACGTCAAAGTTATTTTTACTTTCCTCTACGGTATTATTATCTAGCTCAGCAGAAGGCAGGATTGATGAAATGGGTGTCTCATGTTATGGCAGTGAAAACACTGCATCCACCACCCTACCACTCCAGGCATACATATTATGCAGGTACAGGTCATACTTCATAACAACACTACAATGTATGATGCAATAAACAAACAGTAACACTTTACAAAATTGGCTAAAACAGGAACAGAACAGTCCTAACAAATCATATTTATTCATTCTGAATGATGACTATTTAACTGAGAAAATAACCGCCTACTTATTAACAAAACTGAGTACTAATTATTTTATCAAAACTGACTATTTAGTACACTGCTGTATTGGAGTGACCTTTAAATTGAAATACAGACAATATGATAACAGCTTAAAGTGCTATAAAATTATGAATCATCTGACTTTTTGTCTTTACAATTTACATAGTGTTAAGTGTAAAATGCATGTAATGCAATGGAACCATGCAACATCAGAATCAAGGGAAGTAAGCAATACAAGACCATTTACATCCAGTGCTTTCAAATAAATCACACCTCTTCTAATAAAGTTCTTTTTTGACATTTTTACACATAAAGGCTACCATTAATTTTCCATGATCAATGACGAATACAATACCACATCAAAATAAAAACAGTTTACTTATTTATGTCACAATATGCTATAATATAGGCTTGAAAATGTTATCTTCTGCAATAAATATTTCTAAATACACACCGTCATGAAACTTTCATATTTGAGTTGACTGATCTCCATTGTTGTTTGTATGGTTTTTAAACAAAATTGAATGATAAAAAATTTCTTTAATATATGCTCCATTTCAAACCTTGTAATTTATGGGATTTTTTAAGTTACAAGATTTTTCACTTTTATTGGACTCACCATCTATCCAAAAGATGATACATCAATGTCACCAAACAAGAAATTCATCATACGTAATTAATTCAATGTAGTTATAAAAAAAAATGCATATTTCTTTATATGTGTTCTACTATTATAATATTCAATATTTTGACTCTGTTCTACTATATATCTGCTGTTCTTATTTCTACACCATAAATCAATAGAAAAAGGATTAATAAAGATACGTTTTTGCAGTTAAAGTTTATAACTCATTTTTCATTATTTTTCATCTGCTTTCTCTTGATTGCTCATTCTCATTGATGATCGCTTATATGCCTAAATCCTTTTTTAAACATTGTCATTTGAGTGCTTGTAAACTGTAAGGCTAACTCGAAAAGTTTTTCATAATACTTCCTGGTTTGACAAAGAATAATCGGTAGATCTCTAATTTTTGGATTTGTTCTCATTTAGAAATTAAGAAGAGGAAAACAGCAACTTTTATGTTTACAATTTGTAAGCATATACTGCTCAAAATTTACCTATAATGACCATGCAATCAATAAACTGCAGAGGTTTTGGCTGGTTGACTCATCTAGGATGAGATTACACATAACAACAAACCAGGCCTTAGTCAAGGGAGTTGATACAGTCAGTAATTTTGGATAATTTTAATGGTAAAGATTTTGGGAGTAAATTTTTAGGCCATATCATTTTTTTTATCTCTACATAATATTTTACAAATATCATACAAATAATACATTTTTCTCCATAATTAACATTTAAATACAAAAACATATGTTAATAATATAAATTAAAAAGAAAACAACAGCAACATCAAAGCTAAACAATATCTAAATGCGAGTGTGGACTCAATTTGAGGCATTTCATGACTACAAGACTAGGTATAGTATGTCTCCTTCAAACCAGAAGATGTATACATGACCATCTGAAAGAATTATGCTTTTAAAATATGAAAGACAATTTTAAAATGTGAAAGACAATTTCTACAGCTACAGAATTAATATTTTCATTAAAAAATTTGGAAAAATAATTCGTTATGTGAAATATTAGATCTATATAACTGTCAAGAGCTGCAGGAAGCAATAAGAATGAAAATTTCTTTGCTAAATTTCAACGATAAAGCAAAAAGATTGATAGCAGTAAAGAAGCTAAATGAAATTAAGCAGTAATATTTTTACCTCTTTCATTGATGAAATTACTTTCTCTATTACTGGAGGATTGCTTATAAAAGTCATGTAGGGCCGTGCCTGCAGCTGAAATAGGGACAGTCAAAATTAAGAATTTGAATCTTGTATCATGAAACCATGTTCTGTTTTCTCAACAAGCACAAATGAAAATGTAAAATTATAATTTGAAATAACATGATGATTACCACTGACTGATGAATAACCATGTGTGCATCAAGGAAGACAATGGATGACTCAAGTCTATGCAACAATGGACAAAGAAATTACGGCTCACTCTCACTCCAAGCCATAACTGTGCCTCTTTAACGGCATACTACGAGCATCAAATTCCATAACTGTGTATCTTTAAAGCAAAAATCTGTCAACTTATACACCTTGATAAAAAAGAACTATAAAGTACTTATAAATTGTATATAAGCAAGTCAGAATTATGACTTTTTATAAAGAAAATGTTATACTTTGCTTCATGTATTTTGCCAGTACCTCAGACCTGTGAGATAAATGCAATAAATATAGTCATGATTTTTTATATAAAACAAAAGTCCACTTGCAAAGCAACATTACAGGTCAATATGAAACATGATTTTGGTTGCTCTGAATTAGACAAATTGCAGGACTGGAAACGAATCTTGATCAACTCACCAAAAGAAAGATGGGGTTAAAAATACATACATGGGCATGATTTTGCATTGTCACAATTTTTTAACACTTCCAATTTTGATAAATGTGGGTGTATACCTCTTTAAAATTGGTGCTTGTTTCATTATTTTATTAAGTTACATCTCTTTGATTGTTGTTGTTGTTGTAGGGTTTAACGCCATTTTTCAGCACATGATAGGCTATACATGGTGACCAGTAATAATGGTGGAGGAAGAACCAGGGAAAATCCCCGGAAAGAACCACCGACCCATGAGAAGCTACTGGCAAGCGTTCTCACATATCCACATAGGCTGAATCTGAGACTTGAACCCACGCAGACAGGGGTGAGATGGCAGTGATCCGTAATGGAGAATGCTTTAGACCACTCAACCACTCGAGGCCCCCATCTCTTTGATAATAATTAATTTAAATTTCCATCTGGATGAATTTCTCAATCGAGAAAGCTTTGAAAGTCCCAAAACTTAAAAAAGATGGACATTTCCCACATATGGTAGTGATAAATGATTGCCAAATATCAACATATAGTAAAAACAGCTCAATATTATCTTTTCTGTTCTTAAATCATGCAATTCTTGCAGTTATTCAATTTTAACATAACTGGACAAATGCAATGTAAAAAATGGGTCTAATTTAAAAGTTATTATTTTCTCATGAACATCCACAGGGATTTCATTTCTTTTCTAGGGTGACAGGAAACTAATCTTGGGTGTATCATTTTTAAAAGATTTTATCAATTTGGAGTGAAAGTTTTAAGAAGAAAATTTCTAATCTTGGAAAAGATCTTCATCATTTCAAACCATGTTTACCTTGAAGCTAATTTTGCCCTGTAAGACAACTTGAAACTGTCTGAATCATTATTTATAGCATTAATTAAAAAAATCCACACCAGTGTTTATATACTATCGACAGTACCGTTATGATATAAGGAATATTTTTTAAGGGTTCTAGGGACCAAAAATGGGTACTGGACAAATTTAAACATTTCTGAAAGCATGCAGAAATATCTTTTTTTATTTACTCCCTAAAATATTGGTTCTTTGTTAAATATGATCATAAAAGGATCAACCTTGGTCCCATACCAAATCACCCTGGAAATGTTTCTGGATAGTGGGAATAAAAGTCCAAGTGAAATTTTTAAAGCTGCATTCCCTGTCCAACATTCTCTCTCCATAAAGGCTAAATGGAGAGAATGACATAACATGACTTTATGGCTCTCTCAAAACAAATAAAAAAAAACAACAGAGCAATCCTTAGGCCATATCAAGAAATAAGAGGAATTCTGATGCAGGGGATGGCTGAGGCAGAATACTGTAACTATGTGTAAATGAGACAACATATTCCAAAAATTAAAAAAATATACTAAGGGAGAATTACTATATGTTATGTCATGCTCATGCCTAACAATATATCAAAAATGATGAAAGGATCAGCAAATGCAAATGGGCACAGCTCACTCATAATTAATTTATCTGTTAGCAAAGGTTAGTACAGAGCGCATGTCCAAGTTTAATTATCATTGGATGATATGTGAATTTTATAAAACCTGTTCTGCCTCAAAAAGTATTGTTTTGAAAACTTCCATATCTCACAGTGTAATCAACACTATTTGTATTCCAAAGTATATATGCCAGAGTGTAATCAATGCCATTTGTATTCCACAACATTATGATTTTTAAAAACAACACCAGAGTGAAATCAACACCATTTGTATTCCACAACATTATGATTTTTAAAAAAACACCAGAGTGAAATCAACACCATTTGTATTCCACAACATTATGATATTTAAAAACAACACCAGAGTGAAATCAACACCATTTGTATTCCACAACATTATGATTTTCAAAACAACAACAGAGTGTAATCACCTCTACTTTCACAAGTCTCCAGTAGCCATCATGATAAAGAAAATAAATTCAGTTTAAAGTAATCTTGCCTTCTTTTCCAACTAATCATTTCTTGCATTCTTTTATTACAAATTTTACTTTTAAATGGCACCATGCAGACTGTATTGTGCTGACAGAAGGTAAAACCTTCTACCTACCCATCCACCCAATTGCCTACTATAAGAAATAAACAATAAGAACATTCTTTACTATGATATTAAAGTAGAGGTATTATTATCAGCCAATAAAAACCAGAAATTAAAAAGTAATGTTGTATTCCTTTTTAATTGTTCTTAAAATCTGCTGGACAAGCTAATATATATATATATATATATATATATATATATATATATATATATATATATATATATATATATATATATATATATATATATATATATATATAAAGAATACAAATCATATGTTGAATAACAGTCCTTTCAGCAAGGGATCACGTGTGTCAGGGATTGATTAAGATAAATGCAATAAACTGACAACGAACAGTGCGAAACTAGTATCTAGCTAGCTTGAGCACTTTCGACCCTTTAAAGAGTCTTTTTCTAAGGCAAATACAAAACGCTGGAGTATTTGGACTAATATTCCAGCCTCTGTCCAGGGTAGGCTGGAAAACCCTGGACAATTCTAGCATGAAAAATGCTGGAGTATTTGGACTACTATCCCAGTCTTCATCCAGGGTAGGCTGGAAAATCCTGGACAATTCTAGCATGGAAAACCCTGGACAACACTAAAATTTAGCTGAAAATAGCTGAATTTTTGTATGAAAAAAGAGATATTAACAGCGATGCAAGTTTTATTTGATGATAATTTCAAAAAGAACATGATCCAAATTACCCCAACCAACTCCTTATATGGACAAATAAAATTATCTTTTGCAGCCGACACATTTTCTTTTAAATAATTCTCTAAATCTGCTTAATAGCCTATGACTACTATAACAATGAAATATTTGGGACATAATCTGCGCTTACATAAATTTACATAAAATAATAGATATCATTATGGCTCATCAATTTCTAGGTCAATACAAATATGTTCCAGCATCAGCAACAAGCTGAAATAAACTAGTTAACACGTAATAGAGTTAAAAGGTTGAATTCCTGTAGAAACAGCCATGTAAAGTTTTGCAAACATAACCATTTTTCTGTTTTATTTGTTTGTCTTGTCTATGTTTTGTATTTGCCTTTGAAAAAGTTGAAAAAGACTCTTTAAAGGGTTAAAAGCACTCAGGCTAGCTAGATACTACTTTCACACTGTTTGTTGTCAGTTTATTGCATATATATATATATATATATATATATATATATATATATATATATATATATATATATATATATATATATATATATATATATATATATATATATATATATATATATATAATTTTCCACACCTGGGTGAAAATCATGAACTTTAAGTAATTTGGGAGTGAGAGTCAGCCATACAAACGTTGTGCATCAATAATTACTTTGCTTAGCAACCACAGGTGTGATCTCATTTGAAAAGGATACAGCATGAAGTCCACTCATCTAATTTCTTTACCCATTCACGTGTACAATACACAACTAATCTGCCATGGGTAACATGTCATAATATGCAATGTATTGTCATTAATATGGAAAGTTGGCCATTGAATATTTACTCCAACTTCAAACTGCATTAGTCAGAAAGGCTTTCTGAGTAGTCTAGTATGTGTTATAAACACAAAGATTTAACTCAATTTTTTTTAAAGCATAAATGCAGTTTCTGGTTTCTAAAGGTGTAGTAGTAACAGAGATAATCAAGTTTCATGACTGGAGCATCAACAGCACCCATTAAATTCACTCTGAACATACAATTTTTAAAGCTGTCACTGAAACATGAATAAAGGTCACAGAATAAAAGCTCATGAAGTCAAGAATTGAATGCAAAAGCTTAATAAAAGTCAATAAAAGATGATATACTGACAATGATGAACCTGATTTTTTGCAAGGGTGAGGTAGTACAGCTGTATCAGGAAAAGAGTCTGAGAAACGAACATCAATACAACATTTAACAAAGTTAAGCATTGATTACAGTGACCTATTTTTATGAGGGGGTAATACTCATCATGATACATCCTTCACCAAATTTCCTAAGTCAGGGTATAACAGTATATACACAGTGTGCCAAAAAAATATACAATCTTGAGCTAAATGCAGAAACTGAACTCAAGCTGGTAAAATGTGAAATGTACGTCACTGTGACCTTATTTTGTGGTAAGGGTATAGTACTTATAGAGATACATACAATTATATAGTTTAATGATTCTATCAAGAACAGCTTAATAAATAAATTTAAATCACATCATTAAACCAAAGTTAATAAATCATGAAATATAGGTCATAATGACCTACTTTTGTGTTGAATGTACAGTATTCATCAGGATGCAACCCCTAACTATATTTCATGATTCCAGATATAACAGTATTTATACAGTGTGCATAAATGCTGTGCTCAAAGCTGAGCTGATTGCAACACCTTAACCAAGAATATACATCTAATGTACATGTGTAAAGTCAACCCTCTCACCTGGGGTTAGGTGCAATGAAATTCATTGCAAACTGTTACTATAGACCTAGGAAGACAGAATGGTTGTACATATGTACATGTTTTTATCTGTGATGACACCAATACTGACAGCAACACTAGTGGTAGTACACTAGCTTTAATCTGCTTCACTAATGACTTTAAACGGACAATCTGGATGGATTTTGGTGGTTAGAAAATTAATTTACATAGTTATGAACATCAAATACAAGTTTTTCATCTTAGTTAAAAAGTAATTCGGGAGGGAAAATATTTCTTTGTTAAAGATATTTAGTATTGAAGGAACTGTTTTTTTTGTATCTGTGCATTCCACTGAGTTCTGTTAGTGTTAAAAAAATAAATGAAAGTGGATGAAAAAGAAAACCAGTCAACTTCAGTCTGTGATTTGAGGAGTAAAAATTATGCACAAAGACCACAATCAGATTAAAAAATTCACACTCTGACTGCAACAAAAAAATTCTTGTCAAATACTTTTAGAGCATGCAAAATTCCATGTGCATTAAGCTGCTTAGAAAAGAGAGACCGCACAAATTTTTTTTATATTGTCTGTTGATTGAAGATGTCAATTTATTTGTACCATGTCCCACAGTGGGGGTAAAAAAGAAGTATATTTAACAAGAACAAACACATTCTCCATTGTTTCCTATGTAAATAAAATCCCTGTTGTTTAAATGACAAATCTTGCACCATACATTCTCAGTGCCCATAAAACTGACTAAATCAAGTGTAATCTCCGTTTAATGAAAATTTACTGAACTTAATCTTAATCTTGGACAGCAAAAAACACATTTGAGTGTCGTCACACTGTATGCAGATTTGCAAAATATACAGCTAGTGCTAGGTCTCGGGTCTAGGTGTATGTCCCAGTCAAACTACTCATTTTACTACCATAATAATTTGCAAGGGCTTGATTTTCCTTGACAGATTTAAAACAGTATAGATATATTCATGTGAAAGTCATTTTATTTTGGACTAAATAATAATGTCCAGATTCTTTCTGACAATGGATAAGTACTCTGAATATTTCATTTACTGCCATATTTGAACAATCTTTACTAATACCAGCCATGGCTAAAAAAATGGGTCTGCCCTATGAACAGATACCAAATTTTTCACATTTTGTTGGGTGGGATAGGCCTGAAATTATTATAAATAATGTCACTTAAGTAACTGGCTGAGTTCTGACAAACATACAAAATTTGAACACATTAATCTAATATGACAGTCAAAGTTTAATTGTTTTTCATTTACAGAATATTATCTCGACAACATATGATTCTTTATTCTGAATAAAAATCCATGCATCTAGCTAATGAACTAGTTTCTTGTACTAGAACATATAACAATGAATATTGGATTTTTCTATATGAGAAGATCATCAGTAACACTTCAGATTGTTTCAGTATACATTTACTTGGTAAAATTCTCAAGAATTTATGATAAGTTACAATTTGGGATGGGCAAACAAATAGATGAGTAGTTCATACAAGGCAACAAGTTAAAACTGAAATTTAGATACATGTATGGGATGACATAAATCAATACACCACCTGCAAGCCACTGCAGCATTAATTAATCCTCCTGATTATGCAAATATTTATCTTTTACTATATTACTTTAAATTTTAAAGAGCTGGAACTAATTTGAGACTCCACAATCCATCATCCTGACTGCAGCTTTACATCTTATATCAGTAGTTTTTCCTTCATGCACTTAATGCACTCAGGTAGTCAAATTAAGAAAAACATTCAAGTTCCCAAATATCTTTTTGAAAGAATAAACCTTTAAAAATTAAATTGCCATGATGCTAGACAGATTACTCCCAAAGTAGAAAGGGATTATGGGTGGCTTTTTAAAAAACATATGTCCCGTGTTCAAAGGGATCATCAAGGGCAAAACTAGGCACTAATCACAATGTAGATATAAAATACTGTGGTTTCAGTGTGTGTGTGTGTGTGTGTGTGTGTGTGTGTGTGTGTGTGTACTTGTGAATTTTGATGGCTTTGCAAGAAGGGGCATTTTTGTTTGTTCTTTAATTTGTGGATTTGCCTCTTGAAATTTGCATATTTATTGGCATTTTGTTTGCACATTAATTTATATAAATACACAAAACAAAATATAAACAAGAAAAATATGCCAAGTGGCTTGAATGGTCAAACATTGCCATAGCCAAGATGAGCACAAATCAAACACCTGTTAAGAGCAATCCTAACACTATATTTTCCTCTAAGTGCTCAACAAATAGAGTCAACAATACCAAGCCAAGCAGTGACTTACATGTATACGATCTAAAACCATCGTCTATACTGAAGCACCATCAGCATGTTATTGATAATGTCATTATCACATGTTTGAAACAGACATAACAATGTAGTCAGCAGGCTATGGCAACCTTTGATGAGTAATCTAGGAAACTGGTCTCAGAGTTGACTCTAGCAAGCTAGCATTTTGCAAGTTACAATTAGTAAATTGATAACTATAAAAACAAGTTTCTGGCATTGATATTTTGCATTCAAATTTCAAGTAACTTCCATATTCTTGTGGACAATGAAAATAGCCTTTTTTTACCAGTTGAAAATATTACAAACTACAAAGTTCTGCTAGTGCTAAAAAGTATTAAATTTTAAGCCCTGAAAATAGGAGAGATCAGCCTTCCATGACTTTGGGAAAGCTGGACTTCTGTAATTTTTCAACTTTGGAATTATGTATGTTGCACACAATTTGGGTGTGGCAAAAAATATACCAACAAGGTTATTTAGTGCTTTTTTCTCTTCAAAAATCAGTGAATAGCGTACTTGCATGAGCTGTAATTTTATTTATATCATTTTTAATCAGCACTTGTGCTTCAAGCAGTATTTTTTTTGGTGTATTTTAGTCTTGCTCTTCTTTTGGATTAAAAATGAGTTGATGAAATTATATCTGCTCTTAGGGCTATTTAAACAGGAAAATTTTCTACATTTAATTAAAGTTTTACTTGCATTTATCTATGCTTTACATAGATTATTTATTGAATGGATCATAACTATTTAAATCTTAATTCACAGAGACAATAAAACACAATGACTGCAATTTAATCATTAATGAATTGGTAGTTTTTTTACTAGCAGTTTTATTAAAAATAAAGAATATGTATAATTAGTAATGAATTTAACATTCGTACTTCGTGTTATTATTTGTGGATGCTTTTTTTCATTTTCAGTAATATTTATACTTAAATACATTCTGATCTTTCTCTTGTTTCCACTCTGTATCCTTACTGGTCTCAAAACACACTGATTCAAGGTGGAGTGGAAAGTTACCAGATACTATATATATAATATACATGTTCAGTGAAACAATATACAAGTAAACTGATATATAATTTTTTTATCCAAACAGGTTAAATAAAACCAACATAAGTAAAATCTAATATTGTGTTACAGTAATGAAGCTGAATGGTAAAATCATTGAGCTTTGTTGATCACTGGGAATGAAAAGGTGGGGGGGGGTACTTCTGCATCACGTATGGCACACTTTTTATTTGATCCTTACAATTATAATTTGGAGCAACCATGAATGTACAAAAATTGGTACCCCATCAAAAACTATGAAACCACATTATTTAAAAATCATGCAGAATTTAAAATTTCAGCATGTACGGTAAATCTAAAATAAAATTATTATGTTTTACACAATACACCAAACACAACAAAAAGAAATGAGAGCTCGAGTATTTATTCTTCAACTAGGTATATAAATGATACATCCATCTTAAATACAATTTTGGCATATATTGGGAGCATATCTGTGGCACACACCAAAATGAAAATGATGTGTAATTGAAGTCATCAGATGAAATTGCACTGAGCCTTTCTTTTGATTTTTATATTATTCATAAGGAAGGAAAGCAATATAGAAAGTCTCATGTATGTGGTACATAAAATATTTTATATACATGCCCTAGATGAAGCCATATTCTGGACATGAGGAAAGCATATTACACAGTGCAGAGAGAATGAAAGCACTGGAAATCAACTATGAACACATAAATGTTAGTGACACATGAACATATCTGGTATAACAGACAGTGGACCAGTCCTAATATCTTGATCAGGTGGTCTTCCATGCTGTCATGGTAGCAGCACCAATATGAAAGGAGTGTCCACTATACAAGGTTTGACCCACATGAAGAGTTTGAAATGAACTGCATAAAATATGTGTGAACAAAGCTTGTGTTAGTGCCTGGTTAGATGGATTCACAAACAATGGGTCCATTGAAAGAGCACCCATGGTTTTACACACATGCAGGAATTTCACCATTGCTGAATAAGGCAGATTTTTATTGTTGTTGTTGTAGGGTTTAATGCCATTTTTCAGCACACGATAGGCTATACATGGTGGCCAGTATTAATGGTGGAGGAAGAACCCGGGAAAACCCCGGAAAGAACCACCGACCCACAAGAAGCTACTGGCAAGTTTTTTCACATACCCACTTAGGCCGAATCAGAGACTCAAACCCACGCAGACAGAGGTGAGATGGCAGTGATCCGTAACGGAGAGCACTTTAGAGCACTCGGCCACTCGGGGCCCCTCGAATAAGGCAGAAAAGAGTTGTTTGTCCAGTAATAATACAAAGTATAATCCCTTTGCAGAAAGGATCATTTTTGGAGGATTTAAGTTTCAAAATAAAATAATCAGAAACAACAGAGACATGTTGAAGACGTAAATGGAGTTCAGTATCAAACTTAATAGCAGAAACAGTAAATTCTCCACTGCAAAAAACCCCAAAATGGAACACATGACACCAATTTCAAATTTCAGCATTTAAATCTTAAAAAGTGTATTTATTATAAATAAACCATTTTCCAACACTGATTGACCCGAGTCACATTCCCAATCACCAAAGTATGCCAAGTTCATACGTGACTATCATATATGCCATCTTCAAAAAACTATATTGAAGCAACAGAATGTGCTACGTCTCTGTTGTCCATTTAAAAAATCTGGTACAAAGATTTTTTTTAAATTAGTGATCTTTCATTGTAAAAGTAAAGAAAGATGACTACTATAATAGAACTGAAGGAAGATTTCTATAATTTGGGGATTTTGCTTTCACCGATACATACTAAACTAAGTGTTTAAGAAGATTTAAAACAACCATAAATATTTTAATTTTTGATGCACATTGTATTACTTTTTCAGTGTACAAAAATATGTATGTATAAAATAATTATCATTTTCAGGCATTTTATGTAAATATCAAATGAATTTCACTTTAAACCCATTATGAATGAAGCTGTAAAATTATGACAGAACTGTTAATCTCAATGTTCACACCTGCAAAAGATGGGATATTTGTTTGCTCTGAGTGAATAATGGATATATTTAGCCCAGGAGATGAACTATATCACTTATTCATTTACTGCAAGCAACTTTTCTTTTTATTTTAAACAACTCAAATGTATTGGCTAACAATATGTATAATAGACAGAATTAGCATATTTCTCACAGTATCACGCTCAGCAATGTCAGTGACTTATTGTTATTCTTGTGCTAACGTTCAAACTTAACTTTAAACTCTGGCATTGACTGGCCAGTGTTTGAACCTTATACAGTTATATGACAGAGTTGAGTCTGTTTGAGCATATGATCAATTTTTTTTTAAAACCACGGACACAGTGAATCCTACAGATTTGTCAATAAAAATAATCACTAGGCTTGCTGCCATCCCACTGGCAATGTCTCAAAAAATTAATATTCTTCCTTTAAGAAAGCAAAATCTCCATGAGACCCATTTTCTGCAATCCTGCTACAAGGTCTCTTTATGTAAACCCAGCCAGGAGTCACTTGCCTACAATTTACCCAGCCTGAACAGGTAAGAATAACCAGAAATCTGATGGTCAAGCAGCCAGTCTCAAGGCATGAAAAGCTCAGCTTGAAAAACTAATTTTCAGTAACAATGACTTTTTAACTTGCACTTCTCAATGTACTCTCCTGTACCTAATCATCTTTTGTTTTTGATCCAGCAACCTGAATCTGCTAAAGGCATCAGTACACTATCAAAATTACATGTACTTATACATTTTCTCAATTTTTCCATAGTTTTTATGAAATTCAATGCATCAGTTACAAGTTCAGACATACCAAGACTATCTTGGCATTAGCTTGGACATAACATGACAGAAATCATCATAGGTCCATTTTCTGCAAACAGTTGCAAATTTTGATTGAAATTACCGGGGCCCCCGAGTGGCTGAGTTGTCTAAAGTGCTCTCTGTTACAGATCACTGCCATCTCACCTCTGTCTGCGAGGGTTCGAGTCTTGGATTCAGCCAATGTGGGTATGTGAGAAAGCTTGCCAGTAGCTTCTCATGGCTCGGTGGTTCTTTCTGGGGTTTTCTCGGGTTCTTCCTCCACCATTAATACTGGCTGCCATGTATAGCCTATCGTGTGCTGAAAAATGGCATTAAACCTTACAACAACAACAACAACTACAATAATGATCGAAATAATCAGAATTTTGCAAATGAACTTTCTGAAACTGGCTGAATCACACCTGTTTGCTTTGTGATCCGACAAAAAAGTCATCCTGGCTGAACTTGATGAATACTTTAATGCAATACTGCTTAAAATGAATGCCATGTCACTGGTCAGCAAATACTGCTTAAAATGAATGCCATGTCACTGGTCAGTAAATCTCCAGGGAGAATATATACATGATTAAATTAAGGACAACAGTATGATACAATAACATCTGACTGGCTCAAACAATGTAGTGATAAAAAATAAATCATAAGCTTGATTTGTTTAGTGATACCTTAAATACCATTACACCTTTTGTGTAAAGTAAGGTAAAACAGTTTGTCTACTGACCAGTAACAAGCAAGACATTAGAAATTTGTTGAATCTGGTATTTTGTATTTGTCATGTCAATTGTAGAAGATGTTTCTGTCCAACAGAGGTCTTTTCTAAACTGCAAAATCATCTTTTGAAACTTTTGAAAATTTATTCATAGGTAGACAGTATTGTATAAGATGTAAACATGTTACAGTACTTATGCTAGTATCAAAGTCAATTTTTTTTTCTCACTTATGCTGCACTTTGATTCAGTGGTAAAATATGGCAAAATATTGAAGTAGAAATATTCTATGCATCAACAGGCACCTATACGCAACTTGCTTGGCAAGTGTACCAAGTTTGGATGAAATACACTGCATGATTTGAGAGTTAGGCTCAGTAAACTGAAATGGATTACAAACATAACTATATTCCCCTCCCCCATATTAAATTGGGCTGAAAATAATTAACTATTGCCCACAGAATCAGAGTGAATTTAATTCATTGAGTACCTATTTTTAGGCATCTCTTGGTTGCTGTATACCACAAATTTAAAAACTCAACAGTGGCTGTTTGAAATGTAACTTACCTATCAGATGCATAGTAATGAAAATTCATATTCAGCAAAAATATAATTCTAGGTAGGAAAACCATGAAAACTGATTTAAATTCAAATTATACAATGACTGTAATAATGCTTGTTAAAAGAGCAAATTATTAAAATCATATGAAGTTAAAAAGATTTAAATAAAACTCATATGCCATCATTATTTACCTTTACTGTGGGCTGAAACATTGTTGAGACAGCTTTGTCAAACACTCTTATTTTCATGCATTAAAATTAATTTTCCTCACCTAAAACCTTTATATAAATTAATCTGGTAGACTTAGAAATATTGAAGATTTTTGGCATGCTGTAACCAGGTGAACAGTGATTAGATCATTTCTCATTCAATGAGAATTTCCTGAGTGTTCACAACAAAGCAACCTACAAGATGAGTCAATAAAGACAATGGATATCCAAATCTTAGCTGAATAGCGGTATAACTATGGAGGAAAAGACTGATGAATTCCTCCAAGATAGTGATAATCCTTTTGTAAATATTGTCTAATCTTGTAAATATACTTTTTCTTTCTCATATTGGGAGAAGTTGTTCTTAGTTCACAGGAGTAATCAATTTTGTTAGCCTACACAAGGCTGTGAGAATATTATTTTGCAGTTGGCAATACTTTTAGCTGTTTACATGATACTTTGACTACACATCAACATACAGTCTACACTCATTTTTCTGATAAAAGCCACTTCATTTAACTCCTTGGGATAAATCCCAACTGTCCAATAAATAATTATTATCTAAAGGTGTTGTATTGTTCATTCAGATTCACCTTGAGTACATATCTATTAGACTTGATACTAACTGCCATGTTGTCTGTAATTTTTTTGTACACATTTTATCGACTATATTCTTCAGGTAAACAAATATTTAAATTTAAAAAGAGAATAATTTTAATTTTTAACTAATTTTTATGTTGAAAAATGCATAATTATAATAAGAAAATAACTTCACTACATGAAACATCAGTGTAAAAAAATTTATCTAATTTTCATGGATTGATGTTGTATGATGACGAGTCCCTCAAAGGAACTGACACTAGACCAGGCAAAAAGAAATTCCAGAAATTCAACTTCTTGGTGTTGAAAACAATTATATTCTTTACTGTAACAAAATTTTCAAACTAGCTGGTGTGGCTGGCATATCAGATGCTAGATTGGTACCCATTTCCTGCAGGACCGAGCAGACACCATTATTTGTCTTTTTGCAAAAACAACATATCAGTATGACCATCCATACAGGAGGAGTAGCGACAGAAAGATTTTCAAGACAGTTTTAGTGACAGCCATACAGATGTACTTTCATCTTGGACCAACAAAGTATTATAAGTCCACTGGTGAAAACCCATGTTGATATGTATAACCATACGTTGGGGATGAGTTGAGTTAACAATATTTTCACGGTGGCCACAAATGGTAGCCATGTTGATAGTCCATTTGTGTCAATATAATTTAGGATCAACTAGACACCATAAAACTCTTCTGATGAAAAATAAAACCATGTAAAAATGACTTTCCGTTGAAGTGGACTAGCCATAACTAGATTTTCATAATGGATGTCAAATCAGCGCCATTTAAATTTGGACCAAGAATACTTGATAAGAAGTTTTCTGGTGAAAATCTCATGTTGGTATGACTGTTCTGGATGAGTAACAAAAAGACGGTCATGATGACTGCCATGGCAGACATGTTGGATACCAAATGCACACCATTTCCATTTTGGACCAACTAGACATCATAAGAAGCCTTTCAGTGAAAATCCTATGCTGATATTACAATTTATTTTTCAGGAGAAGTACTGATATTAAGATTTTCCAGATAGCCCCACTATGGTAGCCATACTGGATGTCCCAGCAGCGATATTTTCATTTAGGACCGATTAGACATCATAAGAAGTCTTTTAGTGAAATCCCCATGTTCACATGACCATCCACTTAGAAGAATTAGTGGTAACAAGATTCTCAAGATGACAGCAGTCTAGATGTGCAAGTGGTACGGATTCATTTATGACCAACTAGGAATCATAAGTCAACCTCACGTCAAAACAACTTTTGTTCAGGAAGATTAGAGATAGCAAGATTTTCATGATGGCTGATGTGGCAGCCAAATTGGGCATTGGACTGGCACCTTTTTATTTAAGAACAACTCAACATCACAAGAAGTCTTTCAGTAAAAAACCCATGTAGATATGACCATCCATTCAGGAAACCTATGTTAATATGACCATCCATTCAGGAACCCCATATTGATATACTCATCCATTCAGGAAACCCATGTTGGTATGATCATCCATTCAGGAACCCCATACTGATATGATCATCCATTCAGGAAACCCATGTTGATATACTCATCCATTCAGGAAACCCATATTGGTATGATCATCCATTCAGGAACCCCATACTGATATGATCATCCATTCAGGAAACCCATGTTGATATACTCATCCATTCAGGAAACCCATGTAGATATGATCATCCATTCAGGAACGCCATACTGATATGATCATCCATTCAGGAAACCCATATTGATATGATCATCCATTCAGGAAACCCATGTAGATGTGACCATCTATTCAGGAAATCCATGTTGATATGACCATTGATTCAGGAAACCCATGTTGATATGATCATCCATTCAGGAAACCCATACTGATATGATCATCTATTCAGGAAACCCATGTAGATATGACCATCCATTCTAGAAACCTATGTTGATATGACCATCGATTCAGGAAACCCATAATGATATAACCATCCATTCAGGAAACCCATGTTGATATAACCATCCATTCTGGAAACCCATGTTGATATCATCATCAATTCAGGAAACCCATGTTGATATGATCATCCATTCTGGAAACCCATACTGATATGACCATCCATTCAGGAAACCCATGATGATATAACCATCCATTCTGGAAACCTATGTTGATATGAGCATCCTTTCAGGAAACTCATACTGACATGATCATCCAACCCATGTTGATAAGACCATCCATTCAGGAAACCCATGTTGATATGATCATCCATTCAGGAAACCCATGTTAATATGACCATCCATTCAGGAAACCCATGTTGATATACTCATCCATTCAGGAAACCCATGTTGGTATGATCATCCATTCAGGAAACCCATGTTGATATGGTCAGTCATTCAGGAAACCCATGTTGGTATATGATCATCTATTCAGGAAACCCATGCTGTTATGACCATCCATTCAGGAAACCCATGTTGGTATGATCATCTATTCAGGAAACCCATGTTGGTATGATCATTCATTCAGGAAACCCATGTTGACATGTTCATCCATTCAGGAAACCCATGCTGATATGATCATTCATTCAGGAAACCCATGTTAACATGACCATCCATTCAGGAAACTCATGTTAATATGACCAACCATTCAGGAAACCCATGTTGGTATGATCATCCATTCAGGAAACCCATGCTGATATGATCTACCATTCAGGAACCCCATGTTGATATAACCATACATTCAGGAACCCCATGTTGATATAACCATACATTCAAGAACCCCATGTTGATATAACAATCCATTCAGGAACCCCATGTTGATATAACCATACATTCAGGAAAAGCAGCAATATCAAGATATTCAAGATGACCAAAGAAGGCAAAATATATTAATTTTTAAGAGTGTATTCTTGATGCACATCAAATTAAAATGAAATCCTGATCTGAATTATTACAATATAACAGCAATGATCCTACACAGTTTATAAATGAGTGCAATTTCTAATGTTCATACATTATATCCATATTCCATTCAGTTGCTTTAAGATAATTTATGTTGAGTATTATAACATCATTTGAGTGCATCTTAACATGTAAAAAGATCATCAAAGTGTCACATAAAGATCAAGACAACCTGGCTGGCACATCAAGACAACCTGGCTGACACATCAAGACAACCTGGCTGACACATCAAGAAAACTTGCCCATAGACAACCAGGCTCACCAATAAAACTAACCCAAAGACATATAAAGAAAACTCACTCCAAGACAACCTGGCACATTAGGAAAACTCATCCAAAGACATCCCAGTTACATCAAGAAAACTCTCTCCAAGACACACTGGCATGCTGAGAAAACTAATCCCAAGATGACATAGCACATAGAGAAAATTCAATCAATGACAACATGACACACTGAGAAAATCATCCCAAGACAACCTGGTATATCAAGAAAACTTGTCCCAAGAAAATCTAGTACATCAAGAAAACTCACTCCAAGACAAACTTGCACATTGTGAAAATTTGTTCCAAGAAGACATGGCACATCACCATAAAAACCCCAAGAAAACCTGGTACATCCAAAGACATCTTTGACCCTCTATCATAATACTTTCCACCAAATCACACAACAAAATATTCAGACAAATCAAAGGCTGATTTTTGTATAATATGAGCAAGATTTTGAGTCTGGTAACACACTAGTAACATGCTGGTAACACAGTAGTAACACACTGGTAACACAGTAGCAACACACTGGTAACACACTAGTAACACACTAAAACATTTTAGTAGAAATTTTATCAAGAGACCAGACTTATATGTTTAAAGTATAGAAACTCTCTGAAATTTCTATGAATAAGAGGGCAGCATAGGAAAACATTTAGATTATGATGACAGGAAAGTATAAATATGATTATAGTATAAATATGATTATAGTATAAATATGATTATAGGCATGTGCTTAAAATAAATTCAAATTCTCATTCCAATACAGTGAGTAAGAAATCTTAAATACCAACACCATACACATGTAACTACTTGGACATAAAAATTGAATTCATGCTGGAAGTTTCAACAAATTTGATTTTTTTTAAAATACGTTTGTTCAAACTGAGGTCAAACAAAAAGAATTACACAAATTTTGGGATTAACTAACTTGATGCTATACATTCTTCCTACATGCCATTTATTTCCATAATTTTAAGAAAATCTAAGTTTTAAGTTTGTAGTTATTAATTACAGTTAAATTTGATGCTCAGACATTTAGACATCTGACTGCCTGAAGTTTGTCAAGAATCAGACATTTGGTCTGAGCACGATAATGCTGCTATAATCCTTGCAGACTGTGTCCACAAAAATGTCTTAGCACAAATTTCTGTTGAGATTCAAAACACCACTAAAATCACATCCAACCTTACAGCTGTAAAACTTATCCAACATATAAAACAAACAATATTAAGCTAATTATTCAAGTCTGGCTATTATACATTAAGTATCAGTAAAAATACATTTCAACAAACTGTTTTCATGTGGAGTCTGTCTACAAATCTTTTCCTAAAGACAATTTGTTACTATAAAGCAGTGGTTCCCAAAGTGGGGGGCAGTGGGATTACTGGGGGGGTGGGGGCATTAATGCTGAATAATGCTTTTATGGGGTAAGGTAGGAGGCATTGAGGATAACCAAGGGGGGATGGCCCAAAAAAGTTTGGGAACCACTGCTATAAGGCATGAACCTTGAAAATTTAACAGAAGAGTATAACTGAAGCTTGGATATATATATAACACATAGTTATTCAAGGTCATTGAATTCTGACATTCTACAAAAGCGAAAAAATTTATTAAACAAAAAATTTATATTTGAATTTTGACTTTATGGTTTGTTCACAATTTTTCACTGTGGTCCATGTCCATCCCCAAATATTACAACTTCATCCGATGCCATCTTAATTGTATGGATATTTTTAATGCTAAAACAATTATTTCTCAGGTACAGGCAGAATGTGACCCAAATTCTGCAAACTATTGAATCATGTACTCTCCTTTGCACCATGTCCCCCTTTTATGTCAAATATCACAATTTCTATCAAGAACACTGATTTAGTACATCTAACCTGTAAGCTATACAAGTCAGCAAACATTACACAATTTCTATCCACTGTAAATCACATCTCCTAGCTACAATAAAGAGTATCTACCATTTTCTAATCAAACATAAGGCACCAAAATAAGATACATGTACATACCTATTCTAACCTGGAGTACATACAATAGGCATGTATGAAATTAAATATTTATGTATTTTTGTGTGCACACCATACCTGCCATAGTCCCAGACAGTGTTGGGGTTTTTTTAGACTCAAAAAGCGTGTTATGAGATCCCAAGGGTGGTCAGTGCATGAGACCACCAAAATATTAGGCAATGTCGTCCAACTGAAAATAAGCCAATTCTTTTCATATAAACCTACAGATAGTATTTGGAACTTCAGATCTGATTAACTTCTCTGGGGTTTTCTCAAAGCATTTAATATACTTAGAAAGAAAGATTTAATTGGTGGCCTATTGTCAAATATCAACTCCCTGCACATATACATGTGCAAACACTCACATAACCACTTACATTAAATAAAACCATACATCAAGTTTCTGTCTTTGATTTCCACAGGATGACAAAATATATGCTTAATTTGATATAGTTGTTGTGCTTTCAGTAGTTGCTTTGAAGGTAATGCAAGTGCTGTTAGAGTTCATCTCTATGTTCACTAGAGACTGGATGGTACTGTTGTCCAATCTTCCCTGCTGGATTCTCTGAGTGATCACTGGTAATAACAGTTGTTTACAATGACCATAATGTTAGCATTGTCAGAACTGTATATGAGGCAGTTTGACCATGAGTTATGCTTGTCTCTATAGAGAAATGAATGAAGGAGTAGAACATCACATAGTTTAATGGACGTCTTACAAGTTATACAGCAATAATAAATGCATCTGTCCAATAAGGGTGTTAACGCTTTATCAACACAAATCATCTCTGCATACATGAGTATAGGCTTGTTAATTTCTTTCAATCAATCTATTTCATGGTCAAATTTCCCTGAAAAACCATGGGTCAATTAATAGTTAGTATTAAAACAAAATTAGGACAATGATTAAAAAAGAGAATGTTCAGTTCAGTGTGTCAGATATGCTACATACAGGTGGTGCTACTATTTCGATGGGTGTCGTATACTTTTTGTCAATACGAAGTTTGCAAGGAATTAAATACTCCTCTTTGTTGTTGTGCTTGACAAAGTAAAACTCGATCAACCTGGAGTTTTGAAATTTATTTTTGCTGGACTGTGCAGGTAGTGTACTGCTTCCATAATCATACTACTAACAAAAAATGAATCCCACTTGAATTCTATTCCAACAATCAAAATAATCATGTTTTGCATTGTATATATGGATTAAAGATTGTATATATGGAATGAAGATCTGACTTAAAAGAAAGATTGCTGCTTATCACAAACTTTTTTAAAGTTGAAATTCATATTATCATTCAATGCAATGATGTGTTGAATTTGTTCCACAATTATTCTTCAGTACATATTTAATTTGATGTACTGAATCAGATGAATTGTATTCTACTTTGTTTACCCAGCAGGTAATATATAAATTAGCTAAATGGAGCCCCAGCAGGTGATATGTAAATTAGCTAAATGGAGCCCCAGCAGGTAATATGTAAATTAGCTAAATGGAGCCCCAGCAGGTAATATGTAAATTAGCTAAATGGAGCCCCAGCAGGTGATATGTAAATTAGCTAAATGGAGCCCCAGCAGGTAATATGTAAATTAGCTAAATGGAGCCCCAGCAGGTAATATGTAAATTAGCTAAATGGAGCCCCAGCAGAATTTGACAGAACACATCATCCTACATATTGTCAGCCAATTAAGTAATCTCTGAAAGGTAGTTGTTTATCTGATCCCATTAACTTTAATTTGCTTAATTCAGTGGCATGTCCTAAGGATAGGTTTAGCTGAGCTGTTTACTTTTCATACGCATACTACAGTTTACATTCATATATCACAGTAGTCACGACAGATAGGGGTATTTTTGTTGCTTGAAAAAACTTTGGGGCTAAAGTTCCTGAAAATTTTGTTTTTCAAAATATCACCATGTAGGTGGGTTTGGGTGTCCAAAATCATGCTTTTAGTGTGACATAGCATATTGTAGCAGGTATGGTGCACACATGTGTGTGTGTGTGTGTGTGTGTGAACAGCAGTTCTTATGGATATTTGTGAAACAAATTTGCCATAATTTATATATTTCTCTTCATCTATCAAGTAGCAGATAAGGATATATGTAGATACTAAAAGCCTGTAAATTAGAACACTAAACTAACTCAATATATTTATAAGAAATTGGTAAATGGACAAAAATGCATGTGCAAAAAGAAAAATAAAGAATATATAATTTTATCTTTCTCACCTGCATATACATGTAACTTCAAATAAGGACTAAAATTTCACGACTCCTAAACTTTTCTATTAACTTTATCAAAGAGAAGTATACAGGTGACAACCTCCAAACATAAAATATGAAATCCTTGGTTTAAGCCATTTGGTACTTTTATCAGCATTCCTAATTTGTTTGTACAGAATGTCATTATTTTAAATGTTAATTTTAAAAAAAAATCCACATTGTATTCATCAGCAAATGCAGTGAGGATATTTTTCCCCTGTATAAATACCAGAAGGTAAAACAAAAAATATATTCTTCCAACAAATGTATGGGGAAACTGTGCTAAATCTGATCTTAACAGGATTTATAAACTTCATAAACGAGCAGCATGCATAATTTTAGATGCATCTATTGATCATCCCTCAAAAGCAATATTTACAGAACTCAAATTGTTCACAATATATGACAGGATAGATTTTCACAAGGCAGTTCTTGTATATAAATGTCTACATGGAACTGCACCAGAGTATCTTCAGGACTTATTCAGGCCTTTTGCAACACAATACCAGTTGAGATCAATATCACATGGAAACCTTCTACCATGAAATCTAAGAACAGAACAATTGAAAAAGAGCTTCCAATACTCTGGTACAGTTCTGTGGAACAAGCTCTCACTATATGTAGAATCTGCTAAAAATATTAGAATATTTAAGAAGAGATATCATGAGCATGTATGTGCTTCTAATAGATAATGGAATTTAGTATTTTAATACTAAACATGTCAAAATAAACAGTAATTATTGCTATCTTCATATAATGTGCATTGTTATACTCTCCTTAGAAGGCCTCAAGGGAGAATAGTCCTTGACTAATGAGTCACCCTCTATAAATAAAGCATTATTATTATTATTATTATTATTATTATTATTATTGTGTGGTACAAATGGTGCTACAAAAATGTAATATTTTAATAAATGTGTTTTTTGGTACCACAAGATGAAATATATCAAATATTTACAGAGGAAAAGAAAATTTTATCTCTTGCTGTAAATTACATATTTGACATTTTATATATTATTTTACTCTATTTGACCACAAAGCAAGTCTAATACTGCAATGCATCTCAGCTGATTTAGAACCTTTGTCAAGGTAACAAGGGGAAATAACTTCATAGAGACATGAATGGTGTTCAGTCCAATTTCTTCAGTGAAAAATAATTTTCCATGCATGAAAGGTAATGCAGTTTCCATTTAAATATTCTAGCTCACAAAGTGCTAAATTATATTGCTGCAGGTATAACCTTTATAGTCAAAGTGTTGCATGGCATAATGGGACATCTTGTATTTTCACATGTGAAAATATAATGATATTATTTTTACATATGAAAATATAAGAATGATAAAAATATGAAAATTACTGAAATTTTTTTCTATATTTCACACTTCAGTTTTAAAAAAAATAAAACCAAGCCTTCTTTATTTCCATTTTGTTATACATTGTCATGAGTGTAACTAATTGGTTAAGATAACATGGATATGTTATGAAGTGAATGAAAACAAACATCTAATTCTTTTCTGTTCCAATGAAAATGAAATATTCTGGACCTTTTTTGATGCAGTATAACTTTCAATAATGAATGGTAACATATAAAACATCTGTTACTTATAATATGTAACAGAATGCCAAAATTGTATTAATAGATAAGTGTTTTATATTAGGCAGACATGTAATGACACTTGCTCTTACTTTTTTTAATCATAGTTCAAACATGAATGTTTCTGTTTTAAGTTAGTTTTGAATCTTCTGTAGTTTAAAACCCCATGTTCAATGGCATTATAACATTTTATTACAACATTTTGACACCCCACCCCCCAAAAGTTGGCAATGCCACTGATAAGTTTGTGGAAGTAGCATGTCACTAGAACAAAGAATCCATTGATGTAGAGACTGCTGGGCAGGGAATTTGTGATACAACTGTAAAGAAAAGGAAAGCAATCCTGTGGAAATCAAGCTAAAACAACTAATGCTACACCTACAGCCAACATGGCCATCTGAGTAGATCCTACAATTAATATGGTCATCAATAAATCAAGGGAAAAAAAATGAAAACAAATGATGACATTTATCAAAATGACCTATGCAAATACTGTGCATCCACAAACTCAGTAGACTTTTAAATGTTATATCACATTAAGTACATTGAGAAAATAAATAGATTAGATCCCAATTACTAGTCAAAATTATCAACAACAACTATTAAAATAAAACTTTTAGTAATCTCTTATCTCCTAACATAATTGTTCAACATCTTTCACTTTATAGTTCCAGCTCTTATTTCTCCATCGTGAATCGATACAGCAAAAGTTAAATAAAGATGTGTTCTTTTCAAATTTCAAAACTCCATGAAAGTGGATTACTTATTTTTCAATATTCTTCATATTCTTATCCTCTTTGCATGCTCTCTAATTTTCTCTGTGAATTGCCTAAAAGAGTTTAGGAAAATATTTAATAATTTGATCACCTGTAATACAATGGAAAAAATTACAATACAGTTGGTCCTGCTCCAAAAGTCCTCATTATGCATTTCAGTTTGATATAGTACAACTGATAGATCCCCATCTTTCTTCATTTACAAAAAGAGAAATGCACCTGTTAATTTTGGACAATCTATTACTTTTAATGGTAAATTGTGAGAAACTGGTGGGAGTAAATTTTAGCAGAGAAATAGATTTTTAATCAAAAGGTTCCAATATCTGACCTTTACTAGTTTTAAAACTTTTTCATGCAAAAGACACTATAATAAAGATAATATTAATTTAATGCATTGTTTTTAAGAATAATTTCATTCCAGTGACAGAATTTTAAAAAGTTTTTAAATATTCTAATATACTACTATGGGGAGTTAACCCATCATGAGGTTGCATCACAGCAACAGAATGTAAACTGACTATCTATGGTTTGAAACAGATGCAAAAAAGCTATCGTTTTGTTAGTTACAATTTCTAAATTACTAGCAAGCAAAATGAACTACTGTACAAATCTTTTGCTAGTGATAATTCTATAGTCATATTTCAGTTTTATTCAGTATGCTAGTGGGACATTTAAAATAGGCCGATTTTTTTTTGTTCTAGTAGAAAAAATTACAACCATCAAAATGCTCTAAGTGATGAAAACAGTTCATTTCAAGCCATGCTACTGCTATATAAGAACTGAACAATGGCCATACATTTTTGAACATAGTGTAAAAATGTGGAAGCTGATAACATGAGATGTTATTCTGCTTGAGCTACTGACTCTTTTTTTTATATAACCCTGTAATAGGTTGACCACTGGGTTGGGGAACCATCCCAAGGTCCCCTTATAGTCAAACATTTCTGGTTATCAGACAATCTAGGGATAATAAATATAATTGACAGAAAAAGAAAACACACACATGTATACACACATGCATATGGCACACAATCTAGGTGACATGGACTTTGTGATATTACAGTATTTTGTTCCTGTTTACCATCAAGTCAGATACCAGTTACATATTTATTATTGAGGTCCATTTTTGAAGAAATTTTTCGTCTTTTTTATTTACTTTAGCAGTGTATTTTTCAATGTTCTTATGCATTGCAACTATTTGCTTAAAAGCATAACTAGAAGGATTTTTCATATTGAATATGCAAGTATAAATATAATATTTTGCCAAAATAAGCAGGAAATTACACAAACTGTCCAGTTGTTCACTACCTAAGAATGTTTCTTTTTAGGACAAAAGCACAATATTTGGGCAAAAAGGTGCAAAAACTTCAATAAAATGGTACCAAAACTGTGAAGTAATATTGCAATGATAAAAGAGATGCTCAATACTTTCATTTTCACTCTTACAGAAAGTACATTTGTTGTCATCTAATATGTAAACTCTTTTCAGAAAATCATTAGTAGTGATTATTCTATGGATTAATTTAAAGTTAAAAGAAATCAACTTGGTACCGTTGGTACAGCATTTTGTCCAGCTATAAATCTCAGACCAATCTACTGACTCTTGGGACAAGCTGCGCAGTAACTAAAGTAGGCATTATAATGGCACATCATAACATCATCATCCACTGATGAATGCACCATAGCCCAAGGAAGATTTGCGTGTGATTTGGATTTTTAACATAGCTTTAGCAATTTTTCAGTCACATCGCTATGATGTATGCAGTGTGGCAGTTTATAGTGATGTCTAGCACTGGGGCATCATGCTGCAGACATGTAGCAAAATATGGTGTCGCACCCAGTCACATTATCCTGACACCAGGTCAACCATTCCTAACACTAACTCTTAATGCTGAGTGCCAAGTGTGTCAGCTGCTAGTACCATTTTTATAAGTCTTTGGTATGACTCAGCTTGGGTTTGAACCCGCAACTTCCTACATCCAAGGTGAACACTCTAACAACTAGGCCACCGGAGTAGTCAGATTTGCAAACATGGGTTTTGATTACATGAAGTAATAATAGCTTTTACGTTTGATTTTAGACCAGGGAAATGCTCAAGGAAAGGCCACTAGGGTTTTCTACATGCACTATATGGTGAAACTCTTGGTTATATATTTAAAGCAAAAATATTTTTTTGTGGCAAAAATGGAAATTTATTTATAAAACAGTATGAATTTCCCAGGAAATTGGGAATGCACATTTATGGAAATGCTATGTATACCACAATCCCTTACTATAATCAATTATTTAAGTGGGATCAATACTGAACAATAAAAACTGGGAGTATATTTGAGAACAAAATATCATGGATGATAACCTACCTAGCTGATTAGAATTTATTATGCCCCATTGGTGTTAAGTAGCTGAGAGCAATCTAACATAGCAAGTCTTGTCACATGAAAGCTGATATCATCTAATGCACTGAGTGTAAACAGAAAGGCCTAATTGAACAAAGGGGACATATATTGAATTCAGCAATGACAGAGCCAATGCTGATATAAAATATCATTACAAATTTCTCCTGAAAGCAACTATTTCTTTGAAAATAATTTATCACCCACACAGCAAGCTTCTAATTAGAAAATTTTCTGCATCATAAGCAACATTCCCTGGGTTTCAAATGTAATTATTTACACATGTTCAAAAAATTATGTTCATTTTGAAAACTAGAAAGAAAAACAATAAACATTAGGACTTTTACTTAAAATCTTGTCTTTAAAATTATTTCTTAAATTCTGATTGTTTATACAAGGAAAAGTTAAAACATTGTTGTTTTCCTAAAAGACAGTCACAGGTTAGAGCCAGTGTAAGTTCTTTAATTGTTTATAATTTTATGAGTCTTTAACTGCTATATTTGTTAGAATCATGAATAATGAGTCCCAGTGAGGTCCAAGAATAAAGAGGTATTTGTCCATTACCTTATTACTATGATGTAATATGCATGTCTTTTGAAATTCAAGGGTGGAGATTCATGATAAGGTTTATTTGAGTTGCAAATAACTGTAGTATTTACAGTGCTTAACTTCTATATAATGCCAATTATTGAAGTCATAAAAGTAACCTGGTGTCATAAGTCAGACCAGGTAACAATAAAGCTGTGTCATAACACTGTATGAATAAAACAATACTCGTATATGGTTTACCTTAGCCAAAACCTAAATTCATGTGAAATAATTTGAATCGTCATGATAAAACAAAAAGTATCCAATAACTAAGATCCATTACCATACCTGCACTGTTAGAGGGCCAGTGGAATAAAAAGGACTTTAATTGGAATATATATACATATATGTTAATAGGAAGGAAATGGAAAACGTAAATACATAAGAAAAATTTACCCTGACAGAGAGTTGACAACTTAGGGTATCTATTCGTAGCTCCTCTGCATCTGGAAAAGATTTCCTAAAGCTATCAGAGAATACTTCATGAATCCTAACAGTCGAAGGCATCACTGGTAGCTCATTTGCTGCACAAATATTAGATTTCACCACTGCTGACATATTTGTTTCATCATTCCATACTCCACGTGGGGTCACCATTTTTTGGCCTGTTATTTGAAAAATTGGCCCCAAGTCTTTTATGGCTGCAGGACCAATTTGGGGCAGGGTTTTGACATGTGATGTTTGAAAATGATGTCCCTCTCTCTTTGGTAACCAAGGACTTTCAGTAATCAATGGCAACATCATGATCGACAATAATGCCTACTGCACCAGCTAAATTTATAAAAAGCGAAGAAAAATGGATTCACAATCTTCATCTGCTCCTGGGCACTTTTTTCTTTTTGCTGAAGTTTGTGATTTGGTAGCCTCATCACTAAATGTCATTTTTATCACACCTGCTTAATTTGTAACACTCCCAGCAATAAAAATAATGAGGATATTCAAATATTCACTTGCACTTTTCCCTTTGATTATGATATACACAGGCCATTTTCACATTAAAATTCCAGTTTGATTTGAAGCAGTCATTAAAGAAAACATGGTGGAAATGTATCTAGATAATGAATATTCAAATTGTTGATCTACTAAACTGAAGACTGAAAAGGTGAAGTTCAGGATTATATTTTAAGGATATCCCCATCAGTATCAAAACAAAAAAGCATTATCCAAGAAATGTGTAATAATATTGACCATGTAAAACACATTTTCCATTTTCAGGTTTATCCAAGTACATTCACATCTATTTTAATACACATGAGTACATGAACTTTCACATCAATATTGAAAAACTAATTAAAGAAAGTTGTTTTCATCTCCTGATGAGCCAAAGTTCATTCTTACAAGGAATATTCTTAATGCCTACAATATTCTTGACCAAAATTTGAACAAATACATGTAAGTGTTCAATCTGGTGCAACTGGATTCATGATTAGATGCTTCAGTGCCCAAACAAATTAGCTAAATCATGTGTGCAACAATATTATGATCCACAGAATTTTATCCTCCATAAATAGATGATCAGAGCACAATATACAAAAATGAATTTGTACTGTGCAAACTCTCCTCTTTTGATTTCTTTTTAAAAAATGTATATCACAGCAAAACAGTCTCTGATGACATCTCAAAAGAATCGCCACTTCACTACATGTGAATCAAGGCACAACAAATACACTTATGAATCACAAAACCTGGTCTGATAAATTCCAAACTTCAAGTAATTAAACAAAAGCACCTGGTTGTTTGTGGGTGATCAAAGAGGCCTGATCACACATCAGATAGTTTGTTTTGAATGTCACGATTGTTATCAGATGTATGGGTATGTCTTACTTTCACTGCAAGATCAACTTTCTATCTTTATCTTCCCTATTCTGGTATGTGTGTGCAGACCACAAAAGATAATCAATTATGGATCATGCAATACAGACCTCAGTCTAGAATGGGTAATCCCACCTTTGTCTTCACAATGTCCACTAGGTAAATGTAAGTCTATAATTAACTATATTTTATCTGTACATCAAAAGTTGGTATCATTTTTATCTTTTTCAATATTCCCTTTTATGAGCCTAAACATTAAATATAATTATAATTCATTCTAATTATTTACAAACCAATGATTATTTAATACATGACATTGGTTTTTGATTTTGCTATTTTCTCACTCTAGATAAATAAAAAAAAGAACTTCTCAGTCATAGCATTGATTATCATCTCAAAATCATCGTAGACATTTTCTATGCCAACATCCAGGAGAATCCAAATTTTCCGTTACACAGAAATTAAATATTGTATAGAACCAATTCTCTAAATCTCGCTCACAATATCTGAAAATGTAACTTTCCCATCTTCATGTACAAGAAGTCTCTATGTCCTAAATAATTAAAGACACTTAAAGATATCACACAAAAATCCTCCCAAATTCCAAAATTCTAAAGCAAACATTGTCTCCAAAAGAACATCCGTCAGCAACACTGTCAGTCTTGATTGAAATTCAACTGCCTTTCTTGAAAGTGAAAATGTATGTCTTTATCTATTCAAAATATTTTACATATTACTGTTAGTAGACAATATTACTCCTCTGTCAATGTAGTTTTAGTTCTAGTCATCTAATGATTCTGTCCAATCAAGCTTACAGTTGCTTACAAGGCAGTCTAAATCTAAAGTGCTTTCTCAAGTATGTTTTAACCTATGAGAAATCAAAAGGCGCTCAACCACTTAAAAGGTCATAAATCCAAAAAAAAAGCTTGGCCACTTTCACTTCCAGAAGGATTTAAGTACCATTTTAATCAGAATGAAGGTAAACTATTTATCCAACTTTTTCTCCTACTAGTATAAATGAGAGCCAAGTCCATCTCATATCCACCTTGATAAAAGGCATTTCTTCATTTATCATAAAACTGTCTGCTGCAGATGACACATGCAAAGTTGCTACCAATTAAATTGAGCTGGTTTTAAATCCAAACATTGTACCCTTGAATTATACACTTTCTCACCAGGAGCTCTTCTGCTGTCAGGATCAATTTGAGTTGAAGTGTCTTGAAATTAAGGCATTATATTCTCAATTAAGAAATGACAAAGTTTTCTTGCACTATTGTTGTAGGCAGGTCAAGGTCAAAGGCAGAGCACATTATTTAAAAATTAGATTAGAGTAATTTATAAAATCCCATCCAAGAGACATTATAAAAGTAGATACCAATTTTGTACCATGTCAGCTTTGCTGATATGGTTGGTATACACATGCTTCAGATGGATTTTTCTAGAGTAATCGGGAATGGGACTAAAATTTGGACCCATAACTTGGGGAAAATATCAGACCAATTGGGAATAACATTATCTAGGCTAAATTGCTCAAACTGGGACTTCTGCTTAAGGTTTTAGTATTCCTATTGAAAACAAGGGCCCATTATCAACCCTTATAACCCCTACAAATTTCAACATGTATTTAAGTGTTTTGCCCACAACTGATGGACCTTTTAAACAAAATGATAATACATCCACAAACTAATCATTTCACATGAGTGCAAATTGAAAACACCCTTTGCATAATAAAAATATAACAAATGATCCTGCTTATTTCAAAGATGTCACAGAATTACTCTTTTCACACACTTTATGACACTGCTGAAATAAAAAGCCAGATTCCATTAGCAAATAAGTCCAACCCAACTACAAACAACACAGACACTGATTTGCGATCACATAATGGTCTGGCAGACCAGGGTCCAACTTGTTCGTTTTACTAATTACTCCTAGCAAACTGCAAATATCCAGATCTGCCTGTGCATTATTAGATGGCAGATCTGAATCTGTGCAGCTTGCAGTTGGACTAGACATATAAGTTAGCATATACAGCAGATGTACTTTCATTTTGCCATCCATAACTTTATACTGAATAGATACCATTTTGCCATCCATAACTTTATACTGAATAGATACCATCTTTTCTAATGCAACAAGTATCAAATTTCACTAGTAAAAACTCCTTTCTGCAACTTCTCAAGAGAAAGCCAACATGCATGTGATAGATGTGTACTAGTATTGCTTGTATTTCATTAATCACATTAAATTCTAAATAAAATGTGTACTGGTATGACTTGTACTTCATTAATCACATTAAATTCTAAATAAAACGTGTACTGGTATGACTTGTACTTCATTAATCACATTCAATTCTAAATAAAACGTGTACTGGTATGACTTGTACTTCATTAATCACATTAAATTCTAAATAAAACGTGTACTGGTATGACTTGTACTTCATTAATCGCATTCAATTCTAAATAAAACGTGTACTGGTATGACTTGTATTTCATTAATCACATTAAATTCTACATAAAACGTGTACTGGTATGACTTGTATTTCATTAATCACATTCAATTATAAATAAAATGTGTACTGGTATTACTTGTACTTCATTAATCACATTAAATTCTAAACAAAATGTGTACTGGTATGACTTGTACTTCATTAATCACATTAAATTCTAAATAAAACGTGTACTGGTATGACTTGTACTTCATTAATCACATTAAATTCTACATAAAACGTGTACTGGCATGACTTGTATTTCATTAATCACATTAAATTCTAAATAAAACGTGTACTGGTATTCCTTGTACTTCATCAATCACATTCAATTCTAAATAAAATGTGTACTGGTATGACTTGTATTTCATTAATCACATTAAATTCTAAATAAAATGTGTACTGGTATGACTTGTACTTCATTAATCACATTCAATTCTACATATAATGTGTACTGGTATGACTTGTACTTCATTAATCACATTCAATTCTAAATAAAATGTGTACTAGTATTACTTGTATTTCATTAATCACATTCAATTCTAAATAAAATGTGTACTGGTATTACTTGTATTTCATTAATCACATTCAATTCTAAATAAAATGTGTACTGGTATGACTTGTATTTCATTAATCACATTCAATTCTAAATAAAATGTGTACTGGTATTCCTTGTACTTCATCAATCACATTCAATTCTAAATAAAATGTGTACTAGTATTACTTGTATTTCATTAATCACATTCAATTCTAAATAAAATGTGTACTGGTATGACTTGTATTTCATTAATCACATTAAATTCTACATAAAATGTGTACTGGTATGACTTGTATTTCATTAATCACATTCAATTCTACATCAAATGTGTACTGGTATGACTTGTATTTCATTAATCACATTCAATTCTACATCAAATGTGTACTGGTATTCCTTGTACTTCATCAATCACATTCAATTCTAAATAAAATGTGTGCTGGTATGACTTGTATTTCATTAATCACATTCAATTCTACATCAAATGTGTACTGGTATGACTTGTATTTCATTAATCACATTAAATTCTACATAAAACGTGTACTGGTATGACTTGTACTTCATTAATCACATTCAATTCTACATCAAATGTGTACTGGTATGACTTGTATTTCATTAATCACATTCAATTCTACATCAAATGTGTACTGGTATTCCTTGTACTTCATCAATCACATTCAATTCTAAATAAAATGTGTACTGGTATGGCTTGTATTTCATTAATCACATTCAATTCTACATCAAATGTGTACTGGTATGACTTGTATTTCATTAATCACATTCAATTCTACATAAAACGTGTACTGGTATGACTTGTACTTCATTAATCACATTCAATTCTAAATAAAATGTGTACTGGTATGACTTGTACTTCATTAATCACATTCAATTCTACATCAAATGTGTACTGGTTTGACTTGTATTTCATTAATCACATTAAATTCTAAATAAAATGTGTACTGGTATTCCTTGAACTTCATCAATCACATTCAATTCTAAATAAAATGTGTACTGGTATGACTTGTACTTCATTAATCACATTCAATTCTACATAAAATGTGTACTGGCATGACTTGTATTTCATTAATCACATTAAATTCTAAATAAAATGTGTACTGGTATGACTTGTACTTCATTAATCACATTTAATTCTAAATAAAATGTGTACTAGTATTGCTTGTATTTCATTAATCACATTCAATTCTAAATAAAATGTGTACTGGTATTACTTGTACTTCATTAATCACATTAAATTCTAAATAAAATGTGTACTGGTATGACTTGTATTTCATTAATCACATTCAAGTCAAATAAAATGTGTACTGGTATGACTTGTACTTCATCAATCACATTCAATTCTAAATAAAACGTGTACTAGTATTGCTTGTATTTCATTAATCACATTCAATTCTAAATAAAATGTGTACTGGTATGACTTGTACTTCATTAATCACATTCAATTCTACATAAAATGATGTGTACTGGTATGACTTGTATTTCATTAATCACATTCAATTCTAAATAAAATGTGTACTGGTATGACTTGTACTTCATTAATCACATTCAATTCTACATCAAATGTGTACTGGTATGACTTGTATTTCATTAATCACATTCAATTCTAAATAAAATGTGTACTGGTATTACTTGTACTTCATTAATCACATTCAATTCTACATAAAATGTGTACTGGTATTCCTTGTACTTCATTAATTACATTCAATTCTAAATAAAATGTGTACTGGTATGACTTGTACTTCATTAATCACATTCAATTCTAAATAAAATATGTACTGGTATGACTTGTACTTCATTAATCACATTCAATTCTACATAAAATGTGTACTGGTATGACTTGTACTTCATTAATCACATTAAATTCTACATAAAACGTGTACTGGTATGACTTGTACTTCATTAATCACATTAAATTCTACATAAAATATGTACTGGTATGACTTGTATTTCATTAATCACATTCAATTCTAAATAAAACGTGCACTGGTATTACTTGTATTTCATTAATCACATTCAATTCTCCATAAAACGTGTACTGGTATGACTTGTACTTCATTAATCACATTCAATTCTACATAAAACGTGTAGTGGTATGACTTGTACTTCATTAATCACATTCAATTCTACATAAAATGTGTACTGGTATGACTTGTACTTCATTAATCACATTCAATTCTACATAAAATGTGTACTGGTATGACTTGTACTTCATTAATCACATTAAATTCTACATAAAACGTGTACTGGTATGACTTGTACTTCATTAATCACATTAAATTCTACATAAAATGTGTACTGGTATGACTTGTATTTCATTAATCACATTCAATTCTAAATAAAACGTGTACTGGTATGACTTGTATTTCATTAATCACATTCAATTCTACATAAAACATATACTGGTATTACTTGTATTTCATTAATCACATTCAATTCTCCATAAAACGTGTACTGTTATGACTTGTACTTCATTAATCACACTCAATTCTACATAAAATTTGTACTGGTATGACTTGTACTTCATTAATCACATTCAATTCTACATAAAATGTGTACTGGTATGACTTGTATTTCATTAATCACATTCAATTCTACATAAAACATATACTGATATTACTTGTATTTCATTAACCACATTCAATTCTCCATAAAACGTGTACTGGTATGACTTGTACTTCATTAATCACATTCAATTCTCCATAAAACGTATACTGGTATGACTTGTACTTCATTAATCACATTCAATTCTACATAAAATGTGTACTGGTAATTTGCTTGTACTTCATTAATCACATTCAATTCTACATAAAATGATCTTAAAACGTCAACTTTTTCCTACTACCTCTAAAGATTTCCTTACTCTCATTTATCTGCATTGAGACTTGGAAATAAATTAATGTAGAGCAAAATAGTATGTACATGAAAGGAATTAACCATTGAGATATTTATTTCCTTTGTAAATTTCAGCAAACATTTAGGCTGACAGAAGTTAACATTTTACTTCCTTTCCCACTAAAGTGTTGTTTGGGAGATGATCACAGTCAGTGGGTTTTTATCTCTGCTCAGTGGCAATCAAGGGTCAAAATGATGAACTTTGTTAAACATAACCATTCAAAATAAAAAGTTCTGAAGCACTATCAAGGATATTTTATATGTTCAGGTTACCATACCTTAATATTTTCCCAACAAATTGTGAAATCAAAAGGAGGCTTCCTTGGGTTTGTGGCAAAGAAATGACCATTCTATGGAACCTTTTTGGTAAATACTTCTGCACTAGAACAATGTATGTTTTAGTGAACTTTGAAAGACCTCCATGTGTGTGTATGTTTAAGTCTCTCTCTCTCTCTCTCTCTCTCTCTCTCTCTATATATATATATATATATATATATATATATATATATATATATATATATATATATATATATATATATATATATATGTATATATATATAATATTTGGCTGTAGTTTTCAATAATAATTTAAATGTATGACAACAAATCTAACAGTGATGATGGAATTAACGTTCTTTAATAATAACTGAAAATATATTGGTATAAAGTCTCACAATTTCTCATAAATACAATTTCTCAAATTCTGTAAGCCTCAGAAACTTGTATTTCATGAGCTGACCCCAAAAACTGAGGAGACTGATCAGTAAGATCTGGCAACAATCTCAGTTTTTCACAGGAGAATATAAGGCAAAGCACGTGACTGGAATTATTTAATGACACTAGTTTTTTCTATCTTTTTATTTAAACTTTTTGCTTCAACAGTGTTGTAGAATCATGGTGTATTTTTATACTTTTTTGTTTAAACCTATTGCTTCAACAGCTTTGTAGAATCATGGTAGTTTTATATTTTTTAGTGCAAAATAAAAGTAACTTTTTAAATCTTGCATCTGAAATTTATATTTATCAAATACTGGGCAACATATTCACCTGAAAATACACATAAGTGACAGGTAAAGTCGTCTACGCATTAACCTAGTTTGAATGCTAGACTGAAATACTTCTCCCAAACAACATATATACACAAATCCTCATTTTTATGCATATAATCTTTAAGATAAACTTCTATATACAATAATAATATTATAGTGTAAACTCGAAGCATTCATAAACTTCAAACCTTCACTTCACTTAAAGGAAAGACTAGCATCCAATACGTTCAAATGAAATAGATAAAAATGTAATTCTGTGTAACCTAATACTCCAAACTGTATCACACAGTCTTAAAATATGTTAGAAATAACATCCTTTTGTGTTATCAATCTCTAATGAAAATAATCTTTCATTCACTGCAGTATATTAATATACCTGTGTTATTTACAACTTTAAATAAACTTTATTTCAGTGTATTTAAATGTCAATTTCAAACTAGCTGTATTAAAACTAAATAAATAACTAGACCTCAAAAACATTTCTCCTTATACCTTTTTTTTCTTTCTAGCTTCCCAAACACCAATGATCCAATTATGAAACCCATTTATAAGTATATGTAGGTTAAATTCCAGGCAAAAGTTTGTTCAGCACTGCCAATTCCAAACGTAATGGAAGAAAATCTCTACCATCGTACCCAAGTTAGTTACACAAATAAAATAATGACGGGAATGTCCAGTTATGAGTTCATGTAACAAATTTGAATAACGAAATAGGTCAGTGACATATATTTTTCTATTTCTTTCATCAGTAATATTATATACTGAAAATTAGAGACTGTGATGCTACTGATAAAAAAATTCTCAATATTAACTGTCCCAAAATTTGCACTTAAGCAATGACCAATATCAGGACATTTACATGATCCAGAAGTAAAAGAAATACATTTAGCATCTTCATTTGGAATTCATCAAGGGTTCTACTCTAACTGCAAAGGTTCATACATGTTTATTTTGGTTAGAATATTAATTTTGTATAAAGGGCGATTAATTAATGTCTATATCATGCAGGTTCATGTCAACCATGGTCATTGTTTATTATAAAATAATTAAAAATAATAAACAATTCTGATTTTGCGAGTGGACAATGATTAAGATCAGTTATACAGCAGGGACTTGAAAATATAATTAGCTCTTTCCTTTTTTCAGATGGGCATATTCAAAGGATTAAAGAAAGTAGGTCTAAGATGATGCACATGTGAAAGCTACCAACATACATCACTATATTGCCATCAAAATCTCTATTTGGGAAAAAACAAACATTATCAGCAAGTTCATACTTATAATTAATTTTAGACTGCAAACATTACAATAAACAAAACTGCCATTACCACCAAAGCAGTTGATCTATCACTCAGCTACCAACTCTCCCAGACTACTTCTACAGTCACATTTTCAACTATAAAAGATATAACACCATGATGATCATAGTTACAGTACCATTTGCCTCATAAACCGTTTCAATAAAATGTTATGTTTTTAATTTTTTTAAAGTTACCCACAGTTCCATAAAAGAAATTCCCACTGGACAAAGTAGCAAATGTTGCAAGCTGGTTCAATTAGGATTGTACAAGTCAATAAACGGCTGGGTTGTGTAAACAGTTTTGTTAATTTGAAAACATTTAAGACTAAGAGTGATATATCATATGTTTTTCTGTTTGATGAATAGATCAACTGAACAAATGTGGAGTCAATTACCAGTACAGTGATAGAATCACAGTAATAGATGTAGAGTCAATTACCAGTACAGTGATGGAATCTCATCAATAAATGTGGAGTCAATTACCAGTACACTGATAGAATCACATTACTAAATGTGGAGTGAATTACCAGTACAGTGATAGAATCACAGTAATAGATGTAGAGTCAATTACCAGTACAGTGATGGAATCTCAATAATAAATGTGGAGTCAATTACCAGTACACTGATAGAATCACATTAATAAATGCTGAGTTAGTTACCAGTACAGTGATATAATCAGATTAATAAATGTCTAAACAATTACCAGTACAGTGATTGAATCTCATTAATAAATGTGGAGTCAATTACCAGTACAGTGATAGAATCTCATTAATAAATGTGGAGAAAATTACCAGTACAGTGATAGAATCTCATTAATAAATGTGGAGTCAATTACCAGTATAGTGATAGAATACCATTAACAAATGCTGAATTAGTGACCAGTACAGTGACATAAATTAATAAATGCGGAGTCAATTACCAGTATAGTGATTGAATCTCATTAATAAATGTGGAGTCAATTACCAGTACAGTGATAGAATCTCATTAATAAATGTGGAGTCAATTACCACTACAGTGATATAATCTCATCAATAAATATTGAGTCAATTACCAGTACAGTGATAGAATCAAATTAATAAATGTGGAGTCATTTACCAGTACAGTGAATCTTTTATATTAACTCAAGGGCAGATGATGATAAATTCCAAGTGAAGACACTAAATATATTACTTATTCTCCTGAAGAAATTGAATATCTGGATATTCATCAGTGCTCAGATGCAAATTCTGGAATGATTTGAATGCAAAATTCTTTATCAGTTTCATCAAATCTCCAAATTTTTATATATAACTTTTTCAATGAAGAAATAGTAAAATATAAAAGTACTAAAATCTTGTAACAAATATTTTGATTTCATAACCAAATGTGATGATTGTTGAGATTTCCTGCCATTTAGTGTTGGAAAAGGTTAGAATTCGTTACTTATAGATGTATATACATCTGAATTCAAACACATTTTAATACCATGATGGTTTGCACAGGAACAAAAATAAACATTCACGGAAAATAACTCCAAAAGGAAATTCATGTATCTTTGTAGCAAAAATAAGCACTTTTATTTATGAATGTATGCAGGCATAGGGTCCAACAGCAAATCAGCACAATCTGGCTATATAGTACCATGTATCTGTAATGTAGGTATACCAAAATGACCCAAAATAGTAAAATCTTTAAAACAAAGTATAATTTTTCCTTTTCTTATAAGTCTACAGCCTTTTAAAAAATCAAAGACTTCAATATGAACTTACATCGATGAAAGGGAAAGAAAAGCCATGTAAAAATGTAGTTTTGAGGGGGAGGTAAAACTATTAATTTAACCATGCAATATTTATTGTGCAGCTTTAAACCATTTTGTGCTGAAAAACCACTTTTCATTTGATGTGAATACATGAAGCAGAGAAATTTCAGTATGATTCAATACACCTGTCCACCTGACCTGAGACATGTACAGAATGGTCATCTTTTTCACAGATGACAAGTCCACTAGAACATCAGAGCAGGTTGGGAGGAGAGCATTCGACAAAAGCAATGGGGAAGTAAATAATTAAAAGGATAATTAAAATTAGTTTTACCCATCCCCCAAACTACATTTTGACAGCAGCAATGACTTACCTGTCACTATTGTGCAGCTGAATTTGTCAGTTATGAGATTAGGTTGATGCTCTCATTATAACTCATCAAAACTAGAGAAAATGGAATATACATACCACTGATCAATGGTATCTGGAATATTGGTGTCTCTCTGGACCACATGTTACTAATATGATAGGTCCCAGTGAAAAAATTCCTTCACTTCTTGGGTGCAGTGAACTACCTCCCTAATGGAAGGGAACAACATGCTACTGAGGACATGAGGTGAGCAGTAAACCACTTCCCTTCTGGGATGAAGTAACATGCTGCCCTGAATGTGAAGAGTGTCTGACATGGGGAGGCGATCAACTCCTTGAATGTTCAGTCCCTCCTTCTACAGCAGCCACACAGGCCACCGAAGATGCTACAAGTGGAGGTAAAAGGAGATGACAGTTAAGTGAATGCATAAATGATGCCTTCATAACAACCTCCAAACAGAACACCCATGAGACGACAATGGCTTAAACCTCATGTGCTCTAAAGATCCTGGTTGACAAAGGAGAGAAATTGATCCATATCTCCATTAAATTGGAAACAGCCTGTGTCAATAGACAAGGCATGAATATCACTGATTATCTTGTAGACACTAGAGCAGTTAAAGCAGTCTTGAGTCTGAGGTCCTCAAAGGAGTACTCAATGGTTCATAGTTTTTTTAGTTAACAACCATAAAAGACAAGAAAGATTCCATTTGGGCATAAGAAAGACAGGTCTCTGCAACTAAAAAAGCTTTATGAGGTCAAGAAAGTGCATACAAACCCAATGCTGAGAGACTTTAAGGGTGCTGTGAGGCAGGAGGGAAGCTGTCAATAGCAACAGACAAGTATTACATCATTAAGCTTAGTTTTATCCACCTCCAAAAACTAGATTTTGATATCAGTAATGCCTTACGTGTTGCTATTCCATTGCTGAATTAGTATGGTGTGAGGCTAATGATCCCACAATTGGCAAATAAAAACAAACATAAGGATTAGTCACCGTCATGGGAGAGCAGGAGACTGTGGTACCAAAGAATACACATTTCACCTTCTGTGCAATGATGATTGGGTCCAGAGAAAAAATGCCTTCACTGTGGTAGACTAATTAGTGAAAATAAAGGAAAAAGAAGTGAGGGAGTACCAAAAAGTGGCTTTCATCATATCCTCCATACGCATGAATGAGTTAGATTGGCTCATGAGGTACCAATGGTTCAAACCTCAGGGGCTTCAATTTTCATGAAAGATAGGTCACTATTGGCAAGGGAATGGCAAGCTCTCTCAATAGTTAATGCCATCCACTTAAAAGTGGTGGAAGCAGAAATATCAGCTGAACCATTAATGGGTAGGAAAAAGGTGTTTTCTATCCTTCCGTCTCCATAAGGCTGCCAAGTAAAATCGGAGAGCCAGAACTGGACATAAAAGTCTATCTTCATCATCCCCAGCACAGATATGGCAGAGACTTGGGATCTCAGTCAGGAGTGGAGCAACATAAAGAATCTGGAATTTTGCTGAAAATATGGTTGGCAAAGGAGAGATACAGACTCATAATTCCCAATCAACCTGATAGAGCCCTGCTCTATGGATAAGGTGTGCAGCCCACTCCATCATCTCACAGACACAAAGGCAAGCAAGAAAACAGTCTTGAGGGCAAAATACTCAAAGAAAGCATCACTCGAAGGTTCATGGGGGTGGGTAGAGACCAAAATATATAAGACAGATTTCATTTAGGCATTAGCGAGCAAGAAAATGGCTTCGGAATATCAAAATACCTGAACAGGTCTGCCAAGTGAGAATCCATCTCGATGACAGGGCCTTTTAAAAATCTGAAAGTGTTGGAAAGGACTGTTCAATAGCCCTGAATGGTAGCAAATGAAAATTGGTTTTCTTTGAAAAGGAAGAGAAGAAAATCAGGAACTGCACTCACTGAGGGGCAGCTAGGATTAATATGCTGACATCACTCTTCTCCTGTACTGAATGATACACATGGTAACTTTGACAGAACTTTTCTTTGTGGAAAGATTGCAGGATGAGTCAATCATGAAGGTGGAGAACCTGATTGCTGTTTCGAAGGAGAGAGCCCCTGTACTGCAAGAGGAGGTCCTTCCTCTGAGGTAAGGTCCTGGGATGATCCATCAAGCAGATCAAGAAGATCACTGAACCATGATTGCTGAGCCACAGAGAGGTGATCCAAATGTGCAGAGGTATCGAGTGTCTGACTTTGTGTAACACTTGCAGGATTATCCTCAAAGGTATGAAGACTTAAGTGAACAGATGATTCTACTTCAGGTTCAAAGTGTCCACTGCCTAGGCCAGTGGGGGGGGGGGGCTGAAGAAACACAAAACAGGAGCTTGTTCTTTAGCTTGGTGGCAAACAATTCCACCAAATGAGTTCCCCAAAGTTGGAACAAAGAATCTGCTTTGGATTGATGGAGTGACCAATCCATGAGAACTATCTTCTCTTCCCTTTCCTTGACTGTCTGCTATAATATTCTTCCTGCTGAGAATGTGGAGAACATTTGAAAACATTTTTTTAAAAGAAATATGGTTCTTTTGGTTACATGTACATTATGGTGGTCTCAGCTCCCAAATGGATTGTTTTTTGGTTTGATGGTTACAAATTTACATTCAGGTCTGAATTTAAACTAAGTAGTTTATCACATACTATGTTAAAGTAATTTTGTAAATAACCTTATGCATGTTAGATCATATGAACATATTATTATTTTCAATACAATTGTCACTTATGTGGCCTGCATCAACAATTCATTTTCCAGTGTTATTCGTTATGCTCAAATTCTTACTTTCCTCCTTACTGTTTTTATCCTCTCACACACGCTTCATCACAAATGGCATTAAACCCAAAACTGCAACAACAACAATCTGATGCTGTGATCCAAGGGAATCAATGACCAAAAAATAAATGATAATTCTGAGAAAGAAGAGGAAGGCCTCTTTTTCCTCCCTTTGTAAGTTCATCTATTTAAGCTATTTAAAGCAAGGTCGCAGACCTCATCTGACCACAGGATATGAAAGGGACAGCCATTGGTCCTTTTGCAATCTGTACAAGCAAGGCAGGGCAGGTGGCGAGGAGGGGGTCTTTGTTCACAAGTGACCTCACACTCTACTTTGGCACTGCTTCAGATAAAAATCTGAAGTAACAAAAACTTCTCAGCAAGATCAAACCTGATTTTAGGTGTCTTTTTTTTCTTCATGAATTGAAACAACTACAGCTGATGTTTGAATCCCAATAAAGTCAGCGATGCTGTGTTTTGTTTCCAAAGATGTCAAAAATCATAATTATTGGGTATTGGAGACAAATATTAGCAAAAAGACCAGCTTGGCAAGATGCTAAAAACTAATAAGGAATATTATCTTTCTCTGACTTTTAATGATGAAAGGTGTGTGTGTGTGATTTAGATTTTTAACATAGCTTTAACAATTTTTCAGTCATATCACTACGATGTCTGCAGTGTGACAGTTTATGGTGATGTCTAGCACTGGGGCATCATGCCGCAGACATGTAGCATGATGTCCCACCCAGTCACATTATCGGCTGGGGTTCGAAGCTGTGACCTCCTGCATCCAAGGCGGACACTCTAGTTTGATTATTAAACATACATAGCTGAAAGGAAGGACCTGGTGTGTGACCTTCTTCCAGAGAATACAAATAGCAAAAGTCAGATAAAATAGACCAAGAATTGTGGCAATTCATTACAGACAATTCTGCAGATCAAATAATCTAGGATAGGGTTAAACTAAATACCTACCTGAGTTAGAAAAAGACTAAAACAATTCTCAAACACAGTACTTTTTACACTGACATCCCTGTAGAGGGGTAACTTAAATGCAACTAACTAAAAAGAGAGAGAATTCCAAATAGGAATAAAACTTCATCTAAAGGTAAGTTACATTTTAAACACAATGCAAAATGCTCAGTTAATGATGTAGGACAAAAAAAAGAATAAGGGTTAGTGTGCTAGGGCCAGAGATCTTTCTCAAAAGTCACCCTATTGGAGAAAGAATTAATAAGTTCTAGGGTATTTTCCATCCCAAATAGAGTAAGCTATGCAAAAGCAACAGATTATGTTCCTTTATTTTGTAGATTACTGGACATCACTGAACACTGAAATCCCATTTATCATATAAATATCGTCAAAATGTAGAAACAATTTACCAACAATATATTTACAACCTTTGTTTTACTCTCTTGTAGTAGATACTGTTCACGCTGTGTGTAAACAAACGTAATTACAGTACATGTTTTCAGCCGGATATAGATTGCACCAAATGTTATGCATCATTAATTGAACAGACTTTAAAAAGTAAAACAAAATTTCTATTATCTCCTAATTATGTATCAGCTACCTGTCCCATGTTAATTTTTGAACGTTTGGGCAGATTTTTCCGAAAAAGTCATGTGATCACTTGAATTAAATGAATTGAACAAATAATGTCTAATTTAAATAATGTCTAATTTAAATAATGTCTAATTTAATTGTTATATTTTTTGGAGAATTACTTACCAACTTAGTGGTTCTACTTAATCCAAGTTTCTTGACAATTTTACGAAATGGCTTACAAATTTCATATCTGTATGCTATCAGAAGTGCCATGATGTAATGTACGACAGCACCATATGCGTACTCAGAACAACTTTACAAAATGTGGGGACCAAGACCATTCATTCTGCATTCCATATTGTTGATAACTACCAAAATGATGATTTAATGATTCTTTGAGTTCACTACACATACCATAATTATGTCTGGCTTTTTGACATTTAGAATTGGCTGCAAGAAAACATCAATTGCCAAGGAGGGATTACATGCTAAAGTAAACACATCGGACTTGTAATTAGAATGTTCAAGACTTCTTACAGATCTTGAAAGAATTAAACTAGTTCTTTCTCTCCTACATTGTAAAACAGCTTAAGAAAGTGGAGAGGAGTTTCTCAACATGTTTTCTAACCAAATAGAATACTGTCATTTCTCATAGAGCTTTAAGTTCTAGTCCAAAATCATAAACTGATTTTGAGGTGGAAAGTTATTCAATGTTATGGAGATATCCTTATACAGTAAAACCTGTATTGGGCAACCACTGCAATGTAAGACCACCTGTGTTGAGAGACCACATGCCTCATACACAGATTTATTGATTATATAGTGTTATGACCTGTCATGAGAGACCACCTGTATTGAGTAACCATTAATTTTTGGCAGAAAGGGTGGTCATTCAAGAGAGGTTTTACTGCAGTTCATTACATATATTTTTATTAAAAGAAATACCAAAAACATTTCAATTTACTCACAGATCCAAATGTTCTTTCAAAGATTGCATATAACCTTTTACTTGAAAAATAGAGCTTTTGTATTATGTAAATTTCTGGAGCCATTGGTTTTCTAATACAGTCTTCAATTTATTTTATGTTGTCTGTGCAAACAAAAAAAGTAACTAGAAATGTTTGGAAATAAAAAGGCTATTTCCCATTGATAAAACTAGATCCACTAATCACATATACAAATTCATTTATAGCAATTCACTGACAAGCTATATTCAGTCAGTGTCAGTCAATACTAAATAAAAGAATTACAAATAAAACTAATGGAAACACAAATTGTACGCAGTCCTTTCAGGAGTCTGTCAAAGCTACTTAAAAACAGCACTGACATGTATGAAAATATAATGTTATCTATTCTGATATTACTTGGATATAAGTTCATGCATTATTATTAAATTTTTTTGCCTGTTTGCTCAAGCAGTACAGTAAATATAGATACACCAGGCAGTAGTACAAACTGTAACATTAAGTCTTTAAACAGTTAATGTACAAGAGTACCACAAATGATACATTATACACCTGCCAAATGATACATTATACACCTGCCAAATGATACATTATACACCTGCCAGTTGGTACAAAGTATTATTATACTTCTTGTAAGTAAAACCCTCTTTCATTCGTCAGATACTCACTAACCAAAAGATGTACCGATTTAACTCATATACCATGTCACTGTTGCAAAGCAAAGTTGCCAAGCAATACTTTATGAGTGGCAAATTTTTGGACCCCAATTATTGCATTATAGTGGGGTCCCACTGTATTATAGAAACATCTTGACTTCAATGCTGCTCAATTCTGTATAAATGATACCAAGCTGAGATCAAATATGGCCATCATTATTAAAGAAAGAAAAACTTAAAAAGAACTTTTTTCTCTAAGGCATTGAAACAGAAATCTATCAAATTTAAGAGAAAGCAATAATGCATAAGACCTTTCAAAAGACCTTTCAAATTTGTACAAATTATGCTTATACCATAACATAAGGCTGCCATTACCAAGGATAGAAATAAAACTGTAAACAAATTCTCCCCCCCCCCCCGCATTTTGGAATTGGACCAAATCTGACAGAAAGTAATTTGGCTTTAACAAAGAACTTTTATGTTTGTACAAATGAGGTCAAGCCACATTCAAATATGGCAAAGTGTTGCTAAAATCAAGGAACAAATTTTGACATGACTTCTCCAAAACTGCTGAAGAGAATTTGACAACAGAAAGCATATGAGCATTCAGGCCTTTCAGTCTCTCCAACATCCACCATCAAATTTGGCCACCAATACACTATATAGCCATAAACTAGATTTGTGTTTGTCAATAATATATGCCCCCGCTGCAAAAAGTCAAAGTCTAAAAAATTCAAGCATGAATAGAAATATCAAAATAATGTATTCTAAAGGCCTGAAAATCTAATTAGGCTGTGTACATGTGCACACAAATATGCACATCAATTTGTATGTTTCTTTTCTGAATGGTTTTTGCTATCAGTCTTTTGGAACAAACATGGATCGACAGACGTGACTAAGATGCCTCTGCTGTAGAAATTACCAGCAATGAAATGCAAAGCTTTGTTAGTGCCCTTGTACCTATCCAGACACTAGCTAACCACTTTTTGTGTTTTTTGATGTGAACTTTTCTGCAATAAGTATTAAAAAAATACAAAAGTGTGAGTGTTTCTTTGTTCATGTCTAGTTGGGGAAATAAAGTTGTTATTGTTGTTACTTCCCTATAATGAATAACACATGCTGAGTTAGCAGAATCAGTAAACATTTTATTCTGCTGATACTGTGGGTTAGTGATTAAAATCTTATTTCCAATTCCTTTATCTTGTTTTACATATGCACACCTTAAAGAAAACTCATAAAAATAAGTTTTTATTAACCTTGCAGTTTCACTCGAGCCCTAGGAAACAAAGTGGAAGGAATGAATTCAATTTATAAATGGGTGAAACAGTATTTATCAAAATTAAACATTTTTTTTGTACATTTGTGCAATACATCATTAGTTTCTTTCATAACATTGAAAAGTTTGTTAAAATAGAACCTCCTAATAGAGTAACAAGATGGACTGATATACTGTTCAGTTTATTTTATACTAGCACTCTGTACATGAAATATATTTAATTAGCTGTTATATTCTATTCTTTCAAATGAAGCATACTGCATTCATTGTAAAATTGTTACAAACTGAACAAATAAAGGAGAATTGGTGGGTGTATGTCCTGGATCCTATCTAATGAAATACTAGGAATGATTCCAGAAATCCAGACCAATCCACAGAATTGGTGGGTGTATGTCCTGGATCCTATCCAATGAAATACTAGGAATGATTCCAGAAATCCAGACCAATCCACAGAAAGGCAAGTTCTTCAGTATCAGAATCTCTCACAGCTGTCTTCTCAAATATGTGGGGAAAATCTTCCATGGGGGGGGGGGAATGTTGTCAGATGGTTAGGTTCCTCCTCCCCATCAGTTAAATCGTAAACATTTAGGTGAAAATCAAGAATGTTAGCTGTCTGAAGTACACTGAACCACCTCTCCTAACCAAATCTTCTCAGAATAAAATCCTGCATCCTCCCCTGCTTCTTGTATAGTTCAGGTATGTTCCACTGAAATAAATTACAACAACATGTACTATGTAACCTAGAAAAAAATCTGACTACTGGTATTTACCTGTTTGGTAAAAGCATTGAGTTTTTTAGTTCGACATTCCATAATCATTTCACCAATGTCCGAAAAATATCTAAATGTTGAAGATGACCATCCTTTAAAGAGATTCTAAATTTTAATGTAACCATCCAATTTGAAAAGGCTGTGACATCATATCTATAAAAAAATTCAGTACTTCACATCTTTTAAAAGCAAGCAATGAATTACTCACTTTCCACTGAAATGGAATCACTACCATTTTTTTCAAAAATTAAAACAAATACATGTATGAACATCAGACGCATAGCTACATGTGCATAAGAACTTGGTTAAATTCACTACATGAGGAAAACTAGAATTTGATATGCAAGAAGAAAAAATGTCTCTAAGAGAAAGAAAATGCAATTAAAGAGCATGCATTTAATTTTCTAATCTTGTTATCATATCATATAGTAACTGCCAAAAATGCATCAGGAATTGCAGTTTGGCAGGCAGAGCAATAAATAACAATGTTCTGCAAAATTAATGTCTCAGTGATCATGTGGACCATAACAAGGTCATATCATTTAACTTGTTATAGCTTGTGCAGCAACAATACAATATAAAGCCAGACAAACTGCAGTCCCATAAACTGGCAATATGCAATTTAATCTTAAGTTTACTCACCAACATGATAACTCCAATATTCTTGGTTGTAACAGTTATCTCCAGGGTTCGATGATCAGTTGCTGCATGCATATCATTATTCCCAAAATAACATGCTAAATTATTATGGTTCTAACTTAAAAATTAAGTCTGTTTGAAAACAAGGATATCATAGTAGTTTTGAGTCTATAGAACCTCAAATAAGATATGTACTTTTTTCATTGTCAGTAAACCAGTCTCCTAGCTGTAATCAAGAAAAAATAACTGCCTTACCATCTCAATACCAAATTTGGTCTCTATCACAGGAAACTACATTTCATCATAATTGGTGTAGCCTAATTCTGCTGACATAAAGGAATGGGTTCTCTCTCTATCTCTCTCACAAAACAATAATTATATATATATTTATTTTAAAAAATTACACCCAAGACCCTATGCCATTTGAATCTTAGTAAATTATGATTTATGTAGTATCTGAAAAGTTCAACCTGATGCAATCAACTGATGGCGAGATATTTAGTTTAAATGTACGTCATGAATATTCTCCATAAGCCATGTAAAACTTCAGCAGTTTCCATGACCGCAGACAGTGTGACATCACAAGAAGAACCCAGCATTGCTAGCTGTCATTGTTTTATCTTTGTCACTTGTGAAGCGTCTCTGGATTGTGTTCTGATTGCTTGTATTACTCTGTATGTGAAAGAGGTGCATCGGTGGTGCATGTAGCACTACACCAAAAGATGGTGTTTTATTACACTTTTTCCCTCAAACATTAAATATATTGGACTTTGGTCATGGTTTGTGTGGTAATACAAGCAGATTGGAGAGGGTATGTCAAAATATGCGATAATCTGCAGTGGAAATTTTCAACCCGATTATTTTGGGCTTAATCCAAGGTTGATGACTACATTTGAAATTAAGAAAAAAGCTACTCTTCTGCCTGATGCAATGCCATGCATTGTGCCACAAGCAAAGTGTGCTCACAGCCCTGATGTGGATGAAAGCCAACAAACCCACCATACCCAATAGTTCAGGCCAGACAACCAGGTGCCCATGGTCAGCATACAAGAGGGAGAGAGAATAGGTAATATAGTATTTCTAACTTTTGTACATTGTTTTCTGTTTTCTTTTTATCTCAGTTTTATGAATGACTGTTTATTTTTCATGTTTGTGTACATGTATATATATGTGTGAGAGATATAAGTGAGAGAGAGAGAGAGAGAGAGAGAGAGAGAGACTGTTCTGAGGACAATAGAATCAGTTGCCACATATTAATTATACATTCTTGGTCAGGTTTCATTTGTGTAATATTGTGGTGGACTTGACATAAATGTATAAGTAAAGTTTCTTCAACCACAGGTTTACACGACCATTTGAATATTTGATCAATTAGGCAGTATAACATAAGTTTAATTTATCTCTCAGACATTACAGGATGTTATAGCTACATGTACAAGTTCAGTTGACAATGTGGCAGAAGATGAGGCAGAAAATGGATCTGAGCCAGACGTAGTAGGTTTCACTAAGGTGGCAGGGGACAGTTTCATAAACTGGCCCCCTGGTAAATTTCTTAACTTAAGGCCATGGTGTGTTGTTTGAGCTATTATTGTGTAATAATTAAAGATACGGATATATTTGTGAATTTGGTCTTTCTGGCTTGTGTTTTTCTTGAAACTGATGCTAGGCATGTACACCTCATGTAGTCACTGCACGGTATGCAGCCAGTGAAATACCAACAGTCGGCTAGGAAGCAGAGCTAACCACGTATAGCAGTAGACACAATTGTTCAAGGTAGGTAGAATATCTCAAAAACTGCCTGGATGAAAACTATTTTGAATTGCATCAAATTATTAAGTACGCAACATTTTTCAAAATTACCACCTAGGGAAATGGCTTGTGTTTGCACTGTGAACATCACATGTTCTCAAAAATGGCCTTTAGACATGAAAAATGCATGCATAAATTTGAAGTGGGGTTCATCAACTTTTTATACCGTGAGTTTCCACTGACTTATCAGGTCAAGTGAGTGATTTTGCTTTATTATACCTATCCAAAATATGGACCTTTTTGACCTCACTCATATATTTAATTTTTTATGAATTTTTATATTAGGCAGGTGTATGCAACATTAAACTTGTGCATAAAAACTGTCTCTTGCCCCAAGATTATGAGCATTACAGAGCAATCAGGATTAAATAGACTTTGGTTAAAATAATTTGGTATTAAATTTTAGAATAAATAATATTTAATTTGAATAAATATGCATATATGACGAAATTGTCACACACTTCAGTAATGTGTGCTTTTAATTCTATCGAATCATCATCCTGCCCCTGTGATTTTTGGTCCTATAGTACTTTTTTTCTTCTGAAATGACGCATGCCCTAAAGTTTACAGATTGTCAGATCAATACTATATTAAGAAGTTATTTTCTCCTAAAATACAGTTTTGGGTAAAAATTCACAAATGTTTGTACCCATGTTTCCCTGAATCTGTATGTTATCCTTGTTTCCTGCCTTAGGGTCCATGGCTATATAAATATATTGAGATGCAAAGCTTGAAAATATAGTAACTTATACTGCATTATAAACCCAGTGTCACAGTCTGTGGAAAAGGGGTTGGGCAGGATATCTGCTGGGTTTAAATTATGCAGTAGCCATCCATGGTAGTTGTTGTATTTGTTTTGTTTGTGTTTTTTTAAATTCCAGAAGTATGATGCCTGTGACTAAGGAGTGAAAACAGCAACAACTCGTTGCCAGACATCATTCAGACCAAAAAGAGAAAATCTGCTTGGATTCAGCACAGTGGACCAAGGAAAGTTAACAAAGGTAATGGAGATGATTGGTGGTCTAGATCTAGCAAAGCTGATTCAAACCTTTAGTATGAAAGACTTACTTTATAGCAATGAGCTGGTACTTTTGAGCTAAGTGCTCACTATAATCTGACTTAATGTTGTTTTTTTTTAAAACTGTTTAATTTCCACATGTAAGCATAATAATTATATTAGTCATTATTAACAGCAATGAATATATATATCCTAGTATAAGTGAACAACTTTATGTCTTTCTCAGGTCTGCAGTTCCTGTTTAAGCCCAAAGTAAGGAGCTGTGGGACCCAAACCAGTAACCCCAATAGCACAGATGAACCACAGTAGACCACAATCACTGTGGATGACTTCAACACCTCTTTGACATCTGAGTAGAGTGAAATGGTGGTCAACCTCAGCGATTCAATGGACTCCTCCTATGCTGCAACCAGTTCAAGAAATTCATCCTGGTAGAGCAGCTTTAACGAGGATTAGGGGCAAGTACAATGATGCCTATTTAACACAGCCACCAGCCCACCTTTAGTATTGGCTATATCTAGCTATAATGTAGAAGTGGCCTGTGTATTGAGGTTAATTTATATAGACTATGTTAAGACCGATTTTTAATAATGCCATTCCCAAAAAAAACATATGGCTTTCTTTTAGAGGGACTGTAAGACCAAGTGATTTGTTAAAATGCTTTGAAGTAATAATGCTAATCAATGAATTAAACAGCATCTTCTGGTGTTAAACATTTTCCTTTTCTTTTAAACCTAGTAAGTAAACAGCATACTTTATGATGATGAGTGTTCTGACATTTACAATGACCTCAAAGCTGCATTTCTAGTTATTGTTTTACTGGTTTTATCAATTTTAAAATCCTAGGGAGAAAATGAAGCAAAGTTCTGTATTTATTTTATAGGACATTTTTTGTGGTATGAAGTGTTAGCATATATATATATATATATATATATATATATATATATATATATATATATATATATATATATATATATATATATATATATATATATATATATATATATATATATATATATATATATATATATATATATATATATATATATAACTTTCCCTGCTGTACAGAAGTCTGTGTCACGCAATAAATGTTTATTATTCTTACAGACAAAAGCCAACTCATCAGGAAAGGAAGTTTTTAGTAGCAGAGAGTGCTCTCCTAAGCCTGTTCAATGTTTGTCTTAACTACGGAAATGAAGCACAAGAACACAGTAACCACAGAATGGGAACTTTTATCAATATTGTCCAGAAATGTGACTTTTGGTAACCACAAGAGATTTTGAAACAGCTTGCCCTTTCAGCCACTATTTTTCTTGCTGGAGCCATTCCTTCTCAAGCCTGGAGGATTTCTGAATTCCTGAAAATGGCCTATACCAACAGAGACACTTTGTATATGCAGCCAACAATTACACCTTTTTGGAAGCAAAATCAAAAGAACTACTTTGAGGAAGTGAGGCATGGCTGGAGATGGTCATGCTGACTCGACTTCAAAGTCTGGGATTTATACTATTCTGGATGTAAATATTGGGAAAGTAGTCAATATGGAAATTGTGCACATAATCGGTAAATACCAATATATTATTAGATAAAGAGTCCATTTCAACAGGGTAGAGATAATAAAGAGGAAGTCAATCAAGAGTGTACAAGTGTTTTGTCTTCAAAAGAACTTATTGTTACTGAACATTTTCATGATATTGAATGCAGTTATGTTTCATTCTGTGAGTTGTGGTAGAGCGTTGGACTCATAATGTAAGGACTGCAGTTTCAATACCAGCCTGGGTCAGCTGCTTCAGTGTGTCCTTGGGAAGGTCACTTACCTCCAATTTTGTGTGCATCTTATGGAGAATGTGTAAAATGGCTTTTAAACTAACAAAAACAATGTCAGATTTTACTTACAGAGCAATGAAGTCAACAGTAGTTATCACATGGAGTTAGAGGGTCTGAGGTGCACAAGTTACAGGAGAATGGAATCCACATTGAGTCCATCATTACAGACATGCACACACAAGTGATGTGTTACAGGAGAATGGAATCCACATTGAGTCCATCATTACAGACATGCACACCCAAGCACAAGTCACAAAGTGGGTAAAGGAGAATTTATCAGACTGCACCTACTGCTATGAAATTTGTCAAAAGACATACAACATCTGTCCGTGCTGCACCAAACATTTGAGCTGGAAAGCTTCCACAGAGTCCTGAATCATTTTGCCCCAAAGCTTATTGGGTTCTCCTACTATGGCACAATTATTGGGTTCTCCTAGTATGGCTCAATTTGAAGGTATTTTGTTCCCTCATTCTTTATGATGTTTTGGGGTGATTGAATATTTATAAGTAAAAAGGTGTTACAAGTTCCAGAAGCAAATTTTAATATGAAAGTAATGTTTTGAAAAATGGACATAAAAAGAACTACAGAAATATTTTCTATCATTATTTCTGTGCATTATTAGCAGCATTACATATGTAGACAACAATCAAAACCACAAGCTACAACATCAGATGGACAACTGCATTACCAGATTACATTTCCAAAGTGCAAATGTGGGGAATACTCCATCAATGAAGTTAAAGTGAAAAATACTTCTTCTCATTTCTGCACTTATTATTACTTAGACATTTCTTTACAGCATGTAAGAAGTATTATAAATGGATTAAGCTGTTTCTTGAGTAAATATACAAAGTCATACATTTCAACAAGTAAAAAATACTATCAAATTCCATCAATTGGTACAAAATCTATTCAGGTCTAGTGTTCTGGTATGATGAGATTCGAGATAAATTTTATTTCCAAAATATTACCACCGAAAAATCATTAAAAACATTTGTCCTCTTTTGGTCTAAATGTAATAACTGATGTGGCCAATGAATGCTTTCACACAACTGTCATCTGATTATAACGTTTCATTTATCATAGGCTATGTTAATAGTCTGATGGTAGTGACCAAGGTACTTGCAGACAACAACCACGTGAATGAGGAAGTTGGTTTGCAATTGTCAAGACACATCCTGCCTCCTCCAATGTGTGCACAGTACCAGTGACCTGAGAAAGAAATCGGTCCTCACACGTCTCATTTTCAAAAGCAAGTTAGGCCATTTGATTCCACCATAGGTATCAGATGGGAAAACTTGTCGTATTTTGTGGATATTTGCTGCAGCGGAACTCTGACTTCTTTGCTAAACAAACTCCAACACCATCAAATGAACTGCTGATATGCCACATACTGCCTCCTCCTGAAAATTGATAAAAAATACATGAAAACTTAGAAATCAAGAAAATACAATTATGTATACTAAGTAAAGTAATATCTTTACTGGATCTCTTTTTTATACTGAGATATTTGGGGTTGTTAATATTTCCAACCAAATTGTTTATATTCAAAACTAAAGCCATTGTGGTGTTACAGTTAATGAGCAGAAATAATGTCTGATAAATGGGGGGGGGGAGGTGCAGATATGTTTTTTGACTCGGAAGTTTTGACACACTTTCATCTATGTAATAAAATGTACTTACTCGCTGCTTTCTTCCATGTGTTGTTTTGTGTTGATCATACTGCTGTCTGTACTGGTAATATGCCATTTCCTGTACGAGCTGGTCTAGACAAACTGTTGCGAACACAGGATGGTTAGTGATACATTGCGGTGCTTCATTAAAGCCAGTGATTTTGTCACATGTTCTGGCAATTCCATGGCAGCATTGAGATTCCTCTGCTGTGGACATTGCTTGACACTGAGCACACAGACACCTGTATAAAAATAAAAATCCCAGGCAAGTAATTTGAGTCATGCCTTGCTAATATAGAAAGTGTTTATTAGGAATTCAGTATTTAGTATTCCTAAAAATCTTATGAGTTTCGCTAACATATCCCACCACATCATAAATATTCAAACAGTCATATTAGGGTGGTGAAAGTTTTTGACAGATACAAGGTTAAACATTTTATTTAATCTGTAACTGAGTCAACTAGAAACTTTATACTCAAAATTGTGCCAAAATAGGGCACTGATAACTAATAAAGCTTTCTACTGCCTAGTAACAATGGAAGTCTTATGAACTTCTGAGACAAATGATAGGGTAATTGAAAATGACTGTGCCTTGGCTTAATTGTGTTAATCAAGGCGGGTATATGCATATTCTGTATTTGGATATTTGAAGAAAAGCAATAATATATCTATTCACATTACTCTTCTATATTATTCATGTAAAAATTAAATGATATAGTGGAAAAAATTATAAATGGAAGTATGAGAGAAATAAGCCTCAATGTCTTAGAAAGAAGCCTGGTCCAACTTACCAATCGATATTGTTCAGCCTGTTACTGATATCTTGTGCAATTTATTCCCTTTCTTCCTCTAATGCTGACTCTTCACTTGTATATGGTTCATAGTGGTAAGGTTCAACTCCTTTTTCACTACTCTCTCCTTGCCCTTCATCAAAAGAAGAGGAAAAATAATCCAATTCTGCTTCATGATCACTCTGACTGTCACAACAAGAAGCCCTGTTGCTAGCCAACTTGGACTTCATGATCACTCTGACTGTCACAACAAGAAGCCCTGTTGCTAGCCAACATGGACTTCATGATCACTTTGACTGTCACAACAAGAAGCCCTGTTGCTAGCCAACTTGCAGTTAATGATCACTCTGACTGTCACAACAAGAAGCCCTGTTGCTAGCCAACTTGGAGTTCCTCTTGTTATGTTACAAGCTCACGCATGCGTATTGGGTTGTTTACAAAAGTTGCTCTGTTGTTTCCATAGAAGTCACATTTTGATGGCAATTAAATGGCCTTATCTCCTAATCCAGTTAATGAATGTACATTCTGTCTTCGCAGTGTATTTGAAATGCTTTTAAATTTAGATTACTGAAAGTTGTATAGGTCTACCTTTAAGTTTTTATTTCAGTATGAAAAGAACTGGCAATTTATTTTTTCTTTTGGTACCAGATAATAATAACAATAATGACAATATTTGACACTGTTTACAACAATGCTTAAGCAATCACAACAGGGACAGGTATAATATCCATGTACCTGATGATTAGAAGCAAAGATACAGAAGAATGGAATTTTATAAATAATTACTTTTTCCCCCCTCTTTTGGGTACAAAATACTCATTATTTATGCAACAATAATGATTGGAATGTAATACATGAGATAAAATCAGACTCATTTACCATTTTTTTAACCTATGCATAATGAAGTCGTTTATTATTATTATTATTATTATTACTGTTATGTTTTGATACTTACCACAATCAAAAAGATAGTACAAATCTGGTAATAATATAACAAATGGAATTATGGGAAATTAAAAGATAATCTTTGGTGGTTATATAAAGCACACACAATTAATGTGTTTATGTATTAAGTACAGATGGTTAATGTGTTTATGTATTAAGTACACATGGTTAATGTGTTTATGTATCAAGTACACATGGTTAATGTGTTTATGTATTAAGCACACACAATTAATGTGTTTATATATTAAGAACACACAATTAATGTGTTTATGTATTAAGCACACACAATTAATGTGTTTATGTATTAAGCTCACACAATTAATGTGTTTATGTATTAAGAACACACAATTAATGTGTTTATGTATTAAGAACACACAATTAATGTGTTTATATATTAAGCACACACAATTAATGTGTTTATGTATTAAGAACACACAATTAATGTGTTTATGTATTAAGCACACACAATTAATGTGTTTATGTATTAAGAACACACAATTAATGTGTTTATGTATTAAGCACACACAATTAATGTGTTTATGTATTAAGAACACACAATTAATGTGTTTATGTATTAAGCACACACAATTAATGTGTTTATGTATTAAGCTCACACAATTAATGTGTTTATGTATTAAGTACACATGGTTAATGTGTTTATGTATTAAGTACACATGGTTAATGTGTTTATGTATTAAGCTCACACAATTAATGTGTTTATGTATTAAGTACACATGGTTAATGTGTTTATGTATTAAGCACACACAATTAATGTGTTTATGTGTTAAGAACACACAATTAATGTGTTTATGTATAAAGCACACACATTTAATGTGTTTATGTATTAAGCACACACAATTAATGTGTTTATGTATTAAGAACACACAATTAATGTTTATGTATTAAGCACACACAATTACTGTGTTTATGTATTAAGCACACACAATTAATGTCTACGTATTAAGAACACACAATTAATGTGTTTATGCATTAAGAACACATAATTAATGTGTTTACGTATAAAGTACAAACAATTAATGTGTTTATGTATTAAGCACACACAATTAATGTGTTTATGTATTAAGTACATGCAATTAATGTGTTTATGTATTAAGCACACACTATTAATGTGTTTACGTATTAAGCACACACAATTAATGTGTTTATATATTAAGATTCTGAGACAGTTTTTGGTCATGTGTTGAGCAGTTTTGAAATATCTGTGGAAATAGATTTTAAAAAGTGACATGCATATGTTTTCTTTCAAATATATGTCCATGTATTCATCCTACCACCTCAGTTACTCTGATACATGCATGTACTGTAACCCCCATTAACATTTCTACTTGAATTAGAGAGTTTATGTTAGGAAAAATGCTGACAATTCTTTCTATATATTATGACATATGGAATATAGTGCCCATGGATAAATCTAAAATTTTTGATCCATATGGAATTTTCACTTGTCATAGAATGAATATGGAATAAATTCTATTTTTCTACTCTATTATATATTCCTTTCTATTCCTCATTCCATACCATGCTTTAGTAATATCTAAGCTCCATTAAGTATTCCATTCCATTTTTTGTTTGATATTTTAGTCACACCATTGTAAAAGCTAATGGTGGCTGCAATGTTATAGTTTCTCAAAGCCAAAGGTACTTGTATTTCAAACAACATGTAGTTGCCTGGTGCTAACGAGAAATTGACAAGTGTTAAACATACTTTTTAAACTGTTTAGTCTTCTAATATAACATACTAGAGAAAAACAGTTAGAACTAATGTTCAATTCAAGATACTTAATTACTTAAAAAATGTGATTTAAAAAAAAAAGTTTTTTGTCATGAGACTAGCATTATTTTCTGAAGCATATGAGTGCAATTTTATTGTCTGGATCAGAAAATATAGATCTCACACAGCCTGTTTGCTTATTTTATTTTATTTATTTATTACTTGTGAAGACAAAAGTTGGGACTAGTTCAAAAACTGAATTCCATACAAAGTTAGGCAGTGAATTTACACAGGTTTACCAAAATGATGACAATCATGACAAACAAGCAAGTTATAATAGTAAACAGTAGGGCAACATAAAACAATTTACAAGAAAGATGTTGTGTCATAATGGTCTGTGATTTTAAGCATTTAAAAACAGATGAAAAAAATTTAATGATAGTTATGCATTACACACAATCAATGAGGACACAATATTTGAAATATTTGGGTTCATGCAAGTTTAAGTGAGTTAATGGCTTGTGCTTAAATGTCATTTAGTTGGCACACACTGAGACATGGAAACTATGAAATTCATTTTAACTAGTGAATGACCAGGTACATGCCAATGAATTATCATAATGTCATAACGTGGCAAGATCCATTTTAACTCCTGACTTATCCAAAACAACCAGATAAGCAAGCATTGTTCACAAACTTCAGAGTAAAATCCTTTCCTTTTCTTACAATCATCTTGATTAAGGAAGACTTATATAAATCTTCCATACATTCATAACTCCAATAATCAATGGCTTCCCTTTCTGAGACATGTAATAAACTGATATGTGGGGATTACCAACTTCAGTAATAATAAATAAGAGTTCAGTAATTGCTAAGCCTGGGATTACATGGTGCAAGTCCCCAGGTGAGGAAAGTCACTAATGAAAATACCTGTGCAAACCAGTATACCTGTCCATGACCTCATAAAAAAAAATCTAAAATATTCTAAATCTTCTTATGACAAAGGAATGATATTTTGGCAAAATGAAGGAAAGCTGGTAATTAAAATGGACACATACTAAATAATGAATGTGGCATCTGTAAACTTCTAGAGACATTAAAGAAATGGTCGAGTTCCAATGATAAAACTGATTTCTGACTTTAAATGAAATCTTGTTTTGAAAAAGAAATTCTTCTGTCTCCACACTCTACAAGAGCTGTACTGTGCTAACAAATCTATACAAGACTAACTTCTTTTAACCTCATGAGCTCTTCAAACTAAATCATAATACAAACGAATTTCATTTAGGCAGGCACACATTAATAGAGGTCATTCGTTGACTCTTTATCAAAGATTGCTTTGGAATTCAAAAGCTGTATTTTTGTAACAAGAAAAGGACAAAGCAGCTTCAAAGAAGGATTAAACTTAAGACCTGCTGCACACTATTCTATGACACATACCATTATACTAAAGGACCAGAACCCTCACTGATATGTACAGTACATACATGTAGTAAAGAGTTATATTCACTCAGAAAATGATGCTTGCTTGGTGCATTTGTTATGGTACTTCGATACTTAAATCCTGAACAGTATACAAGGCTGAACAACCTCTGTATCATAAAGATTCCAATCCCCTCTGGTGACCCAGGGGAGTTTAACACAGATACTGTGGTCAGTACTTTTATTTTTTTAAAACATGGAGCTGATGTTCCACTTGATAAAATTGACTGCTCACAAATTCTTAGATAAATTAATAAGTCACACAGGGCACAAATAACTGTGAAGTTTGTGTCGTATTGTACACAAACTATTATTCTACAGGAGAAAAGAAACTGAAAAACAATGAAAATGGAACCTTCATTACTGAACATTTAACAAAGACTAGGTATAACCAAATAAGATAACAGAGAACTTAAGAAAAATAATAAAATATTTTCTTTCTGGACAAGGAAACTATTTTATGTAAAGTCAGAATCACATATTCCAGTATCTTCCTAATTTACATTAATTAATTAAAATCTTTAATCTCCAATTCATATATTGTGCACACAAGTTAAATATTTTCATTTATTATGTACATTCTGCAAACTTTGTGAACTCCTTAATCTACCATCACTTTGCCAATATCTGTATGTGCAGTTCATTATATTTAACTTGTATCACTGATTTTGATCAGCTCTCTAAGTACTGTACACAGTGTGTGTCATACTATCCCAGAATGAGTGATGCTCTATTTTCAACTGACAAAAATGTCATTCAACTCAATTACTGGTATATGTATATTTAAGACCAACAAGTATATGTGTATGTATATGTATGTTAAAGTACTTATGTAAGTCTATATACATGCATTTAAGTATATATGTGTATGTGCATGAATGCAAGTGTGCATGCGCAATTGTGTATACATGTATGTTATGTCCAGTCTTAAAGCAATGTGATATCCAGTCTTAAGGTGTTTACATTCTGACTTCGTCTAAATTTAGTTGATCTGTGTTGAATTTAATTAAAAACAAATACTTGAAACAATGTTAAAGCTATATATATTTAAATTGAAGGAATACTGTATTTCAAGTAATCTGAAGAAAAAAAATGGTTTCAAAGTTATTGAAGTAATAGAAAACAAGTAGTGGTTTTGCATGAGATTTATTCATGGGAAATAATTATAAATGCTGGTGTGCCACAAGGATCTGTGCTTGGGACACTCTTGTGTTTAATCTATGTAAATGACATTGCTGATGGTATGAGCTCTCTCACTCATCTTTTTGCTGAAATAGAGCTTGTCATGAATAATGACCTAATAAAACTACATAACTGGTCCAAGAAATGGCTCTTGAAGTTTAATCCAGAAATAACAGTGGCAATGTTTTTCACAAACAAAAACTTAAAAAATCCTGAACTCATTTTTAATAATATCGTACTTAAATCTGTGGATTCTCATTGCCTTCTAGGATTAATACTTTCATCACATACCAAATGGACTAATTGTCACATTGATAGTATTTTAAAACCAAGATCATCTCATACAGCTAATCTACAAAAACTAAAATGCAAATTAAAATTAGTCAAATTTTATCAAAACTGCATATAACTTAATATCAGGCCACTCTTGGAATACACCACTGTAGTCTGGGATGGATGCTTGTTGATCGATTCAGAAAATTTGGAAAATCTACAGCTCAAAGCGGCAAGAATAGTTGCAAGACATTCAAAATACGCTAGTAGGCAATCTCTCTATTTTGAAACAAGGTGGGAAAGACTGCAGTCTAGAAGAAAAGACAAGAATTACTAACACTCTACAACATTAAAACTAGCAAAACTGCAGACTGTATCATTGAATTACTCCCTTTCCCTGTGTCAGAACACACAAATTATAACCATCGACGCCATAAATGACCAATTACCCTCAGGTGGAGGACCCCACATCCTGTAAGGATTCATTGAAATTAGAAGGAAAGTTGAGGAGGAGGGGCCAATCCAATTCCATTTTCTAGTTTGGACCTGCTGGGCAGACTCCAAATCCTGTACAGGGAATGATGATAGAGTGGGGAGAGAGGAAATCTCCATCTGATCCCTATCTTCATACCAGAACGCCTCTGAGTGATGACGGCTGTAAAGTTTGTGACTGGTACAAGATGACCAGCCACTGGAACGATATAGTGGTCATGATAATTGTCAGGTCACTGACCATTGCCCAGTTGCCTGGCTTGTCTTCATCACTCATCACAGTGTGGCACTGATCCTAACCATTTGGGAGGGCACAACATGCTACCCCATGAGTGCTGGGTGTGGTGCAGCTCCTCCCTCTCAGAAGGGTGCAACACACTACCCTGAGTCAAGCAGTGCACTTCCTTCCTCCCAGAATGCAGCATCAAACTACTGTGAACATGAGGGGTGCTCTTGAATTCCATCTTTACCAATCTCTGGAGAGACTGGTTGCATATTTGGACTCCTGGGTCCTCGGATTATTCATCTGAAATGAGGAACTAGTCTTCTTACATTGTGTTCCTAACTGAGGCATAAGAGAAAAACCTGAAAATTCAGATGATGAGGGGACTGAAGTTTCCTCTGCCATCTGTAAGAACATCTGGAATTGGCTAGTCCATTTGGTGCAAAAGGGGCAATGATTCTTACATGTACACTTTTGAATATGTGAAGCAGTTTGAATGATTGTCCCAAAGGCTGTTCTTGTGGCCACACTTCCCAATAGACTGACCCGATATTGTTCTCTGAAATAAATGTTCTATCTGAAAGAGAACAATAATAATAATAACGTTGTTGTTTGGGGGGTGGGGATTTCACATGAAGTCTCTGTGAACTATATGCACCCAAGTGTATTTGCACAAGGTTAATAATAACGTTGTATTAGTTTCACAAACGAAACTCACCTGTTCATTGTACTGTGTACTATATACACCAGTGTATTTACACCTCACTTGTTTGTACTGCATGAGATAGTCACCTCAGTGTATGCAATGGTAAAGAATTATCATGGAACAATTTCCTGTCTTCTCAGCCTCCATTCTTTTAATAAGGAAGATGTTTGTTTGTTTAACCTAGATTTTAATTTAAAACCAATGCAGAAACATATGATAAAAATATGATGTCACAATTGTGGATTAAAATACAATGGTGTAAAAAAAAACCCCACCAAAACTGAGGTCTGAGCAATTATGTATGATGGGAATTAGGAATTCATTTTAAATGCAGTTCAGCTTATGCTGTTATTAATATAACACATAATCAACTGTTTTTAAAAATAGGAGGGGTGTACTCCAACCCCTAAAGGGTGCAATACAACGTGATAACCCAAGAAGACATTACAGAACTAATTACTGATAAGGGCCAGGGGATACCAGCAAAAGACAAGATGGAAGAATGTAACACTAGATGAAATATACCTGAAGTTAGAATCAATAACGATTTAAGCTCACAACAGGCAATTTTTCTCTGGTCATGATTTTAACAACTGAACAATATAAAAATGGCATCCATGAAAAAGATGACTGTATCTGTACAGGTGCAGCGGTACACAAGTAGACTGTTTTATTGTCAATTCTCCACTCTGTGGAAGTATATGTATTCACATCGAATGAGTAACATTTTTAGACACAAAAAAGTATTAATCTGGGAAATAGAGCTGGTTGATGTATTGCTGCTATTAGATTTATTTTTAAATCATCAACATTTTTAAACACAATAAATGCAGTTTCAAAACAATTCTGTTCCATGTCATTGCAATATCTTTAGTGCAAAAGTATTAGCCTCACCAAAGATGGAGTCATTAAATGCTATGTACTAGTAATGTAGTGATGAAACAATAAGATCCCTTAAAAGGGCTACCACAATACAATATTTTTTCTGCCCATTTTAAAAAGGGCTAGCACAATACAATATTTTTTCTGCCCATTTTAAAAATAATTGTGATAAAATTATGAGCTCAGCAGCTTAAAAACTGAGGCTGAACAGAAACATAATTACAGAAATATCAATATTTAACTCTGACATGACAGTTATTACACATGGGGGAAAACTCAATATTTAACTCTGACATGTCAGTTATAACACATGGGGGAAAAACTGCTTACAGTCAATGAAGTTAATCTTCTGGCCACATCAAATGTATTTTAGAAACATCAGTCAATCAGAATGACTATAACATAATGTAATAATACAATCTGATGCAGTCAGTAAATAAATTAACACATAAAAATAGTTCACAAAATGTAGTATAAGATAATACTGGATAATTTTAATTTCTCTTGATATAAAATGACAGTGCTGTACATTAATGATTATTCTAACTTTTGAAGAACTTTCAGATAAAAAAACCTTTCAAGAGCACATCTGTAGGTCCTCACTTCTTTTGAAAAGGTTCTGGTCATAATGTATGTACAAAATGTGATTTAATCACAAGATTTTGCCACAAACCCTTTGGAATCACATGCCCACCCACCCTTCCTGTGTCACATCTTGTATCCTTTGCCTTTCTAAAGACTAATCAGTCATGTGACCTATGCCTCATCTTGTTTGAGTCCTAAGGGTACAATAGATTTGACTTTTGTCTGTAACTGAGGGTTGGACTTTGGGCCTACTGCACTGGATTTAAAATTAGGTAAGGTAGGAAGGTGAGTTTCTTTTAAACATTTTATATATTATAATGATTAGTATATATAACATGCAAAGCACTTCAAGTACTAGGCAAAACCAGACTCAATCAATTTGGGGGGATTTTTAAAAATATTGGTTTTGTTTAAAAAAATTTAGACATCATATACGTTACAATGATTAGTATATATAATGCACTAAGTGCTTCAAGTACTTTGAAGAAAAAAAAAACAGCTAAATTTTTATTATTTATTTCTTTAAAACAAACTTTTTAGCTTGGGGAAAAGTGCTTGGGTTAGCACCAAATAAATAGGACAGTGTGCTGACTGGAAACAGTTTTTTGTTTGCCTTGCAGGTGTGATTTTCCATTAAGATGATCAAGGTTTTAAAAGAACGCTATTGCAACATAGGATTAAGTGCTGATGTAAAATAAACTAAACAAAATTATTAATTCCTATTTTAATATCAGCCTTTGTGGAATCACTTTTAGTGATGTTCAGATATAATTTGAGGGGAATTATTTATCAAAATTATTCATTGGAATTACAAACTGCTCATTGACATTTTGGACTAAAACAATATTTTGGGATTATTGTGAATTCATTCAACAACATTTTGGATTATAATTAATATGAAACATCAAGACTGTTGGTATATGAACTAATTCAAGACTATTGATACATTAGCACATTCAAGACTCCTGGACTTCATTCAGATTATTCTATACTTTTGGACTTGTGCTCGAACATTTAGTATTATTTTGAAGTTTATAACTTAGAAAATTATTTGTTGATTTTAATATACTTGTGGTTTTGCTTTTTCTGTTACGTATTTTAGGACCACAGAGTCATAACACATTAAATAAAATATATTTTTCAGTTTCAGTTTTTAAAATCCATTGAATAGTGGAATAGTTTCTAAACTAGATACAAGTCTTTGGTGCTCTCAATAGTTTGGTGGGAGAACAGGTTGAAGGTAATGCAAACATTCATTTACATTCATCTTCACACTCAACAGAGACTGGAAGGTATTGTTGTTCCCTAATATTTTGTTGAATTTTTCTTAGAACAGAATATGATCTATCTGGATCTGTAGTGCTGTGAGAGAGAATTATACATGCTGGGTGGTACTGCTGAGTGGTATTGCTGGGTGGAACTGCTGGGTGGTACTGCTGGGTGGTATTGCTCATGGGTGATATTGCTGGGTGGTAGTACTGGGTGGTATTGCTGGGTGGTAGTGCTGGGTGGTATTGCTGGGTGATATTGCTGGGTGGTAGTGCTGCGTGGTATTGCTGGGTGGTAGTGCTTGGTGGTAGTGCTGGGTGGTACTGCTGGGTGGTATTGCTGGGTGGTAATGCTTTGTTGACAAATGTTGTAAACTCCAAAATGAAACAAAAACAAACAAACAAAAAATGTCAATATGGACATTAAACTGTGTACAAAGAAATGAACTGCACCCCCCCCCCTTGCTGCTGCACTTCACAAAGTCAAACTCTATCTGAAATTCAGTTTTGTTAGATTTGTAGGTGACTCATTCTTCTCTGAATCACAGCTGCATTTTGCAATGCCTTTTTAAAGTGAATCAAGCCTGTACATTATTCTGATAGCAAATATGACATAACCTCAACTGTCAATGAAGGAGGTAGGGGTACTAATAACAGTACTAATTATTCTGATAACCAAAACAATCATGTTTTGCATTGTATACATGGAGTACTATCCAATCTCAAAGAAACATTGCCGCTGATCACAAAATAGCAAATCTTAAATTTAATTTAAGGCAATGACATATAATAAAATTTGTTCTTCAACACATCTTGATTTACCAAATTTAAAAATGACTTGGGTTGTTCCATTTAGTGTACTTTACCTATGCAAACTATGCAAATTAGCATAACTGACTCTCCCACGCCAGTGTTCAAAGAACTTGTTAGAAAGGCTATTCTTGTCCAGTCTGAAATGGTGGTTGATTATCACTGACCATCTTACCAAATGATAATCAACTGAATAAACTGCCCTGAGGCTACTTTCACAAGGGCTCTACACAGCACTCTTTAAAGTTTATACAGACTACATGCTATGCACACAAACAGTGGTGGTAAAAAAAATTCTCTTTGTTTTATCATGAATTAGTGAAAATCCTTTTTCTTCAAAACACAACAGTGTCAGTAGGTTAGGGAGTGAAGTCATGTGTTTCATTTAACACTGCTTATGCTGAAATGTGCAATGACATCACACACAACATGAAAGAAAGCATCAGTCACAGTGGGTAAGGCTACCCATAATCCTAGAGTAGGCCACATTAAATCAACTTCATTGAATAACTCAGAGTGAATAAAATGAGCTCTACAAATAATTTTCTATTTCCAAACAGTAGGCCATACAATATATATATATATATATATATATATATATATATATATATATATATATATATATATATATATATATATATATAGAGAGAGAGAGAGAGAGAGAGAGAGAGAGAGAGAGAGAGAGGATCTCCCCATATCTGACCACATGACTGAACTAAAAGAAATATGTTTGGCATTACTGGATAAGGAAATAATTTAATATCCAAGCAAAATTGTCTCATTTTGATGCACACAGTTTCTCACTGTCAGGTTAGATAATTATATCATGTAGATCTGTTTACTTACAGAAGTAATACATATAAGGCATTTATTGTAGTCACTACAAGATTTAATAAAACACAAAACAAATTTTTGGAAAATACAACTTCTACTTCATACATGTGAACAAACAGTTGCATAGGTTCAGTAATTTGCAAAAGATAACACTTATTTTTTTGGTACTAGTTGTCTGTTCATTTAAATTATCTGAACAGACTCTCCCTCAAAGTCTGTAAAACTTATTTTGTTGATTTCTGTGACCCATTTGTTATGCTTTTAAAATTAATATGCAAAATGGCTGTACCTTACTGTCTGGTATCCACTTATTAAGTGCATCTGACCACTCAAGTTTCTCTTGGCTTTCATCCACCTGTTCACCTGTTGGATCTTCCTCATCTGTATGGAAACCAGACCATGCCTGTTCTCTTCGTACAATTGGCATACTGCGAGAATCATTCTGGGTGGCAGACTTTAGGGGACCGTGCCAGCTTTTGGATCGAGGGACATCTTTCAGGACCAGGTTATTTCCAGATCCTGCATATCCCTGTGAAGGAGATACGTATATACAGTATGTGTGTATTAAAATTAACAGCACCTCTGAACAACAATGCCAATATGGTGCCAACTGAAAGTAAAGTGGTGTCATGGTATTAGGATACTTTTGTGTTTTGGGGAATAATTACTTTCTAATTTTTAAACTAATTGTGCTTTAAAGGAAACATTTTAAAGTCATTTTCCATATTGCTCTCGAATGTATATTTTCAATCTTTGGAAATAATAATAATAATACAAGGCTTTAAGGATGAGTACACACAGGATTCATAAAACAGTGGTAGCGAACACTTGTAAAACATTATAGGTGAATACATGATCACAATTTTGTAGAAGTAGTAGTACTTAATAAAAACAAAATCATAAAAATGATTGTTTCTGTGATGTTGTTTTAAACGTTTGGCATGTGTTAGCTGACTTTATATAATGTGGTATGGAATTCCATAGTTTGGCACCAGGAAAAGCAAAACTCTTCTTATAAAACTCTGAATTTGGTTTAGGTAAATATAACTTGTTGTTTGAGATGGATCTTAGTTCATACATATGTACATTTTTAACAGATTTAAAATTACATTTAAGATGATCAGGAGCCAAACCCTGTAAGGATTTGTAGACCCTTCTGAACCTGAGTTCTCTGTTGAAATGGAAGCCACTTTAGGGGTTTAAAAAGATTTGTTGATGATGTATCTAAATCGGCATCAAGACTAACTCTAGCTGCTCTTTTTTGAAATTTCAGTAATCTTTCCTGATTTTCTATACCACCATTACCCCGGACAGAACAACAATATTCTAAGTGTGGCATGATATATGCATTGCAGAATATCTTTCTCTGTTCTTGAGGGAGACAATATTTTAGCTTGTGCAAGAGATAAAGCAGTGAATAAACTTTCTTAAGGACCATTTCAACTTGTATTTTCCAGCAAATTGTATTGCCTATCATGATGCCAATTAGTCTTTCATTTCCAGACTGCTGTATATCCATTCCTTTTAGTATGAGGCATTATCATCTCTCAAATGATTTTAGAAAATTCCACTGCTCTGCCATTATATGATGCAAACATAATTTACATACTATTATTGATCACTGAAAAGATTAGAGAAAACTAATGATCAATGAGAAAATCTGAACCTGGTAATTTTTATCAGCGCTTCAAGATCAATAAAACAAAATGAAATCTGGAACGTCCATCTATTTATCAAGCATCCTAACATAATTTCTATTCCTTCAAAGTAGTAACAAGGCATCATTAGAGTTTAAAATCATTTTCTTTCCTATGCCCCAGATGGGAAACCTTTGCTTCTTCAGTTCAAAATAAAACTCTTCCAAGAGTCTTTCTGGGAAGATATCAATATAATCAGCTGTATAAACAACGTAAACGTCAGTAGAGACACAGAGAGAGACAGAAAGAGAGAGAAAGGAGATTTTTTTTAATTACAACTGTTCTTATTGATACACTACTAATATCCATATTCTTTAAGTCATCAATAATTATACCTTTCCATTGTGTCCAGCTTTCTTTAAATGCATCCTAATTTTTATATTTAGCAATTACCTTTCAATATCATACAGTAGTGCCATTTTAGGCAGCATTTTCATCCCAATAAATTCACTGAAGCAGATTTTCATCTTTTGCATGTACAGTATATATAATATTTAGTTACAAGAATAATATAGTTATTGTCATCTGATACGTTTTTCCCACACAATTCAACTTTAAATCTAACTAAATAATAATAATAGCAAGAAGAACAAAAAACAAGGAAAAAATTATTAGTCACTGTTGTAAGTAAATGTATTTGAGCAAATATGTTTTTTATTAACTTATGGACAAAAGCAAATCAGTTACATACATGTCTATTTTAAAAATGAATTTACTAATGTCAAATTTGTTATCATATAAGTGGTTTTTGACACATATTTTGGATGATCAACTTCAAACTTCAAAAAGTCAATGATTTATCACACAACCCCAAATTATAGTGAATGGTATATAGTTTTCTGAGTACTTTCAATAGTGACACCTAGGTTTTATACTGACTATGTGAATTTAATTATGACATTGCTGATACTTATTGTTTGAGGTAAACGATGTAAATGAGAAAGTCTTTGGGTGGTGATCAGGATGGTTGGTTTTAGTCTTATCATCATTCATCTGCAGCTTGTTTTCCATGATTTGACACCGAAAATACACCTCTCTACACCTTGGATGGTAGCATCAACTTTAGCTGGGTAGCTAGATTTGTATATTTGAGTGTCATCTATGTACAATTGGTGAGACACCAGAAGTCAATCTATGATACTTGAGAGCAAATGAGTGTATAGATTGAAGATAATGGGGCTAAGAACAGAACCTTGTCGAACACCAAAACATAAACTGAGCTGGAATGTTTTCCATTTATGGACACAATCTGTGTCTTATTGACTAAGTAGGACTTGATAATAATAATGAATTATCATGAATACCATACATGCTGGAGAAGGTGAAATAATATATCATGGTCTACTGTGTCAAATGCTGCAGACAATCAAGGAGAATGAGGGCTGTAATCTTCCACTATCCATGGCAAAAAGCAATATTTATTATTTCATATTCAACATACAGTGTACCAGCATTGTGTATTTAAAAACTGACCAGTATATGGATAATTCTCATGTGGCTATCATACTATGTGCTCACCAATGGTATCATAAACAAAGCCTTAGCTTAGATTCATTTCTGGCACTGATTTAATTGAACAAAGTCAAGTGGTAGTGAGACATCATATATGTATAGTCATTAGGTTAAAAGAAAATTGGTGTAATCTGTAAGGGATATTAGTGGGCATGTTCTGAACAAAATAAAGCTTTCACTTCTTAAGGCCAGAGAAGGTACTATGTTGAATATAAAAAACAAGGTTGTAAGATAAAATTTGTTTGCATAAGACACATTATTTTGGTCTTGGCAGTACTTTATTAGGATAGATTATCCAACTGATTAGGTGTCCTACTTATAGTGACAAAATACACGATTGTGTTTTGTTAGCTTTAATGGCATTTTTAACTCACTATAGGCTACATCATGCCAAGAAAACTGAAGGAAAATGGCTTTCCCAGGAACAAACAGAGGTCATTGTTTTGCGTTAGTTTTAATGGCATTTTTAACTCACTATTGGCTATATCATGCCAAGAAAATGGAAGGAAGGTGCCTTTCCTGGGGACACACTGAGGTCATTGTTTTTTGTTAGCTTTAACAGCATTTTTTAACTCACTTTTGGCTATACCATGCCAAAAAAATGGGAGTAAGGCACCTTTACCAGGGACACACCAAGGTCAACCTTTTGCTTGCCTGATCAGGTCCTAATCCTATGACCCTTGGATTAGGAGTTGGATTTTCTACTAACTAGGCTCTTTGGCAATTGAAAACTTTTAAAGCTGAATTTAGTCTGTTGGTCAAAAAGAAATGGAACATAATTATAAATATGATTCACTGAAAATCAGAACAAATTGTTACATATATTTAATTTATATTTGATTTAATATAATTGTTTGTAAGTTTTAAAAACTTTTTATTTTTAATTTCACTACATGTCAAAATATATTAGTTTTGTTTACTAGGAACTCTATATTTTTTCTGAAAATAGTTTGGCCTTGACTCTTCAGTTGTAAACACCTAAAGTAGACCTAGTTTCTGACCTTGATTTAGAAATCAGTGACAGAAAGTAAACAACATTTTATTTTAAGAGTAAAATGATTGGTTTCTGTCAAAGTCCTACTGGGACTACCTGCTTTTAGAAAATTCTGGAGTGTTGACACTCATCTGGGAATTCTGTTTTGCATTTCAAGTTCCTGTATAACCTTTGTCTACAGAGATATTTCTCAGTTGGGACTTTTTCTTTACACTGGAAAGTGTATGTCTGTGACCAGTTTGGGAGTTGCATTTTAATTATTTGGATTCTAGAAGATTAATTCTTTTTCCTGGAAATATTTGAGTGCTCATACATAATTATTGGACAAAGGCATTTATTTAAATTTTATTTGGAATTTCAAACACCAGAATATTATTGTTTGTGGATTTAAAAAGGACTGTACACATCAGTTCTATACTGACTACAGTTCATGTCATCGCCTTCCATTTTGATTTTTTCATCGGGACTTGAACTTGAATTCATTAGAACATTTAATTACTAGGACTTCTAAAATTCAATTCATGGCTTATTCTTGGATTATTTTTGGATTTGATTCTTAAAACCATAAGTTCTTTTTAAATTTTTGTACAGTGTTTATCCAGGGAAATAAATTATTTGTTAATTTTTTCAAAGCTTGTTGTTTTCACTCTTTCTTTTGTTAATGTTTTTTTCAGCCTAAACAAGTAACATAAGAAACCTATAATGCTTTCCATTATAATTTTTTCCATTAGCTATAAAATACATGACATTGTCAGCCACATAAAACTTAATTGAATATCAAGTAATTGTGTTACCTTTCTAGCATGCACAAGGACCAATGTTAACTCTACATGTCATCAATCACTACATGTACTAAATTCTGAAATAACAAAGAATCTGGAAGCAACAAATTTACTGCAAAACAGTTTTCTAAAGTGCTATACATTTTATACAAATTCTATATTAAATTGTAAACAAGTAAACAGTGACCTCAGATAGTTCTTTAAGGTCAGTACTATGGAACACAGATGGTTAAAAGATGCGTATATGAATTACCAGTAAATCTAATTATTCCTCTTTAATATGATTGGAGAACAAGGTACATACCATACAATGTTATTTTAATATGATTGGAGAACAAGGTACATACCATACAATATTATTTTAATATGATTGGAGAACAAGGTACATACCATACAATGTTATTTTAATATGATTGGAGAACAAGGTCCGTACCATACAATGTTATTTTAATATGAAAGGAGAACAAGGTACATACCATACAATATTATTTTAATATGAAAGAAGAACAAGGTACATACCATACAATATTATTTTAATATGATTGGAGAATAAGGTACATACCATACAGTATTATTTTAATATGATTGGAGAACAAGGTACATACCAAACAATGTTATTTTAATTTTGAAGGAGAACAAGGTACATACCATACAATGTTATTTTATGAACCATCAAAGATTATGTGTTCAGCCTGCCTAGCAAATGATCTAAATTGCTTCAACTGACCTTTTCTTCTCCAAGATGAAGAGCAACTTTTACTTTGTTGCATAAATGCCAAGATGATGTTTCTTGTTTACAATACATATATCTGAACTGAGTGACATCAATCAATACTATGTTTATAAGAACTGCCTGAACCTCTGTGCTTTTCTGAATTACCAGCTACAGTGGCATATTAAAACTGACCACATAAATATAAAAGAAAACTATTTACTATACAAACATACACAAACATATTCAATTTATCCACATTTAGTTTCATGCCATTACACTGTTGATATCTGTATGATACATGGTAATATGAGGCCACAGCTGAGAAATGGTTTCCATTCCAAAATATGTATAGTATTCTTTGTCACAACCCTACAAGTTCATTTATAAAACATATCTCAGAGTTTTCCCTACAAGTTCATTTATAAAACATATCTCAGAGTTTTCCCTCCTTCTTGGCCATCATACAAATATGAACTCCTTTTTTATTTACATCAGGTCCTGTTTGAAGGGCCTAATAAAGCAATCAAACACATGTAATGTGTGCTGAACAAAATGTACATGTCTGGCATTTTATCACCCTCACCCCTATACAGAGGTAGTCATATATTAAGAATCATTATGTCTGACAAACCAGCTGACTAATATCCCATCCAGCACACGATATTAATGCAACAAGTCCTGCATATTTTTTTTTTATAGATTGCAATAAAACTTCATAAATTATTAGCTTTTCTTGTCTTCTTACTAAATGCAGTGTCTGCCAGAACCTTGTCAAACAAAACCAGTCGCTAGAGATTTTGATGGATTTCTATGAATCTTGGTATTTACAAGAGTCAGCATCTGAAGATGTGCTCCTGCACATTTTGTGAGTGTTACTGCCTCTTTTGACTTTGAACTGCATTAAGTGTATAACCAGTGGAGGATCCATGGGATACAGATCTGACACATTCCCCCTCTTCAGATGAGTGTGTAACAACAGGAATATTTCCTATAGTAAGTTTTCTTTACAGTTAGTTAAATTCTGCCATGAAAATAATGAAAATGCAGCAGCTTCTGGGGCTTCACCCCTCCAGATGAGGTTCTGCTCCAGACCCCCTGGCCAACAATCCCTTCCAAAGCTGCCCAGCAAAAGAAGTTCCAAAGGCATGTATGACCCTTTCTGCTTGGTCTATGTCACTCCCAATGTGTTGGCAGAGGAAACCATTACAAAGTGATTTCATATTTTGTTGGCATACCCCTGAAGGGCTACGAACACTGCCCAATTTTGTTGATCTGGATGGCAAATGCTTCCTGGGACTATGAACCCAAATATTAGCCCTTCTGGATTCTGGAGTGAAAACACTGGGACTCTGACCAGAAACTGGTCATAATTCATTGACCAAAAAAATCTATAACAAAAGAAATCTGAGCAGTCACATAGTCCCTGTATAGTTTGAAACTGTCCAGATGACAAACCATACAGGACACAAGTGCAATCTGACTAGGGGAACCATATCAAAATCAGTGTTCCAGGTCCACAGACAAGATAGATATAGTGAAACCGACAACATGGTCTTGGATATCAGTACCTCCAACAGATGATCTTGTCTACTCTAGCACAAGGGACATTGACTAATCTTCTGTTCATGAGAAAATTCATGCCCACATAGGTGAAATCTTGCCATGAAGATAGTTCTGACTCTAGTCTGGGTAGAAGAACCTGCATAAATTTGTCTAAGAAGGAAAGGTCAAATATTTGTTGCAACTTTCCCCCTTTCTTTCATACTAAGAGAATTCAGGAGTAGAAGGCTGGAGACTGTCACTGAAAACCCTCTCAAATGCAGCTTCTAAAGAAGGGAGTGTATTTTTTGCTTTAATCACACCAGATTCAACTGTTGGAAACATATAGAGGACCTAACTAGAAGAGGAAGATCTCCAAACTGAAGCTGGTATCATCCTTCTACCTGTATGACAGATACCCATTCATCATCCTTGATACCTGAGCAGATCTCTGAAAAACGGTTCAGCCTAGCACCTACAGGAACTGACACAAGATGGAAAAAGATCAAGCCAATAAGGATGCCATCCTTTTTCCTTAGTAACCTTGCTAGGGCTGAACTGTAAGGGAGAGCTCTAGTGACCTTTTTTTGTTGGGGGGTGTGAGGAACTAATTTTAATTTAATCAGTAATTACCCATCACTATTATGTAGCTTATTACTTTTTGTGTTGAAAAATCAGTGTGAATACATACCTCCACAAAGGGGAGAATCGTCAATAAGACACTGTCTACTCATGCATTTGCCACAACTGCACAGAAACAGTTATCTTTTTCACAGATGACAGTATGCCAAGAGATCAGAGTGGGGTGGGAGGAGTACATTCAGTAATAGCAATTATTGCATAATTAAAATTAGTTCAAACCCCCCCCCCAAACAAAAAACAATTTAAAAGCAGCAATATGTTACAAATATTCTCTCATATTGCTATGTTGTCTGCAGTGTAGCAGTTTATAGTGATGTCTAGCACTGGGGCATCATGCTGCAGACATGTAGCATGATGTCCCATCCAGTCACATTATCCTGACATCAGGCAGACCAGTCTTAATACTAACCTCTTAATGCTGAGTGATTAGCAAGGCTGCTGTTTGTACAATTCTTATAAGTCTTTGGTATGACTTGCCTGGGTTTGAACCCACAATCTGAGGCCCATGCTGAGAGGATTTAAGTGATGGAATTCAATCAAACTGTAGCAACTTTGGCGTAACCAAACATTCAGAATTCAGATATACTGAATAATCTGAACCAAAAAATGTCACATCTGCAGCTACAAGAAAAGGGTCAACTAAAACAGCTCTTATTTGAATATAAGCACTTGTTTTCAGACTTCCCGATTTGAATAAATGAAATCTATTATGACACTGAAATTCTACACCTGTGAAACAGCATCCATACACGATGAATCCTCTTGAACAGGAATGTTTGAGAAAAGAAATTATATATTTACTGGACAATGATTTCAAAGAACCCAGAAAAAGTAACTGGAATTCATCATATATCCTTGTGCCAAAACCACATAACTTTTTCCATATGTGCACAAACTAAAGAAAAGTAAACTGTGTCACCAAAACAAATTCATTTCCATTGTCAAGAACCTATGACTGCACTGACAAAACTGGAAAAGCAAAATATGTCACCAAATTTGACCTTTTGAAAGGACTATGGCAAATTCCACTCACAGAAAAGGGCAAAGGAAATTTTGGCATTCATAACTTCAGATGAACTTTATCAATATAAAGTGATGCCATATGGGATGAAAGGTTTGCCTTGTACTTTCCAGTGTTTAATGAACATGATTACATCTGGTCTAAATAATTATGATACTGACATAGATGATGTCATCATCAACAATGACATTTGGAAAGATCACCTGGAAACCATTCAGAAACTTTTGATAGACTCAGTGATGCAAATTTGACAATTTGAGTAAAAGTTCTGCCATGCTTGTGTTACATTTTTAAAACATATTGTGTGACACAATCAAGTTAAACCTATAGGAATTATGGTGAATGCTGTATCTGAATTCAGTCAAAAGCAGCTGATGCAATTTTTGGGTATGGTTGGATATTAGACATTTTGCTCAAATTAGTCCACAGATGCTGAACCCCTGACAAATTTCTTGAGTAAGGAAACCAAGTTTCATTTGTCTGAAACATGTCAGGAACAGATCAAGCTCTGAAACTATCAACATATTAATAATTATTAAACTTGAGGCAACATCTGTTAAAGAATTTTATTTCAACAGAGGTCTTACAGAGTGGAGCAGAAAGAAAGCTAGATGGATATTAAAGAGTTATGTAAATATTGAACAATGGACTTTCCTCCTACCCCTCATTTTTGTTTGACTCCCTCTTTACTTTTTTGATGGGGGGGAATCCCCCTCATGATGAAATCCCAGGAACATCTCTGCATTACATATGCCAGTCGTTATAATTGATATTTTTTTTAAGAACAATACCTACCTACAACTTCACTAACCAAAGTTCCGACATGTTAATCCCATCTACACCTTTTTTGTGGATCGTAGATATTTCATAGCTTCATCCTAGTGACATCTATTTGATTTTAAGAGTTGTCTCCCTTAGTATGAAGTGCCAACAAACCAACAGTATGTAAATGGTGGAGGCAACAGGCTTCAAAATGTCATGTTTTGTAAGTGTATCATCAAAAGTATGACTGTATACCATAGTGAAGCCATTACATGTGTATTTGAGGAAAAGGATGCATTCCAGTTGTGTGCTCCACTTGTCTTGATCTTGTAGGAACAGTGTTCAAATTTTGAACAACTTGACTGGATGCAGCTTGCTGCTGCAACAAACGAAATTCACAGACCTGAAGCACCAAAATATCTGAATGATCTGCCAAGGTGTAGATAGGCTTAATGAACTGGAACCTTGGCTAGCGAAGATGACCAACCTACCCTAATTTTAAACCAGTGCATTAGGAAACACTGATTTTGTTTTTCGGCAAAGATAAATGTCATTGTCTTTTCTTCCTGTAAGGCAATGCAAACAGAAATGAAATGCTATTGTATGTACCAATTGTTCAAACAAATTTAAACAATTGTCTCAAGTCAGACTTATGTAGCTGAGATACGACAATTGCCATACTAACTTTTCAATGTAAATGTTATATTAGTGGCAGTGAAAGGCCTATTGCAATGCTGACGACGTAACTTTTTAAAATTATTGATAATCAATTTTATTACACATGGTAAATGATTAACTGATTATTTAGTAAACTGCCCCATCCCCACAGATGACCATCAACCTCTACATAAGCAAAATTTGTTGAAGTGAGACCTAGAAGTTGTTCTCCACCACTCTTTTATTTCAATTTTCTGACATGACTGCCAATGGGTGGTGAGAAAAACATTTTCACCAACCTGACATTTACATGCAAATATTAGGCACACAAAAAATATGTGTGTTTCCGGTTGGCTAACTGTCCCTGTTTTTCATTGCTTACCCCAGCACCCTCCCCCAAACCCGGTTTAAAAATAAAATAAAATAAAAATTCCCTAAATTAATTTTGCAAATAATTAAACTGACTTAGCCTAGTAATTGAGGTACTTAGTACACTGTATATACTAATCATTATAGTATATATAATAATTAAATTTTTAAAAAAATAATGTTAAATCTTTTTTTAAAAATTCCCCTGAAATTGATTTCTGCATTTAAATGAGCTTGTTTAGCCCAGTTCTTAAAATGTTTAGTACATTATATATATTAATTATTATAATATACACAGTGCTATTTTAAAACAAAAACAAAAATCATACCTGCCTACCCCAATTTTAAAACCAGTGCAATAGGACACACACATATTGTTTTTGGCCTTACTGTGAAATACCTTGATACTTTACCTGAGTGCCACTAACTAATTATGATTGGTGTGGGTACAAAATTGTGATACCTAGAAAAAAGTAGAAAGCATAGCTTCCACTGAGGATCAAGAATGGGTCACTGAGATATTTTTAAAACAAAATTACAAAAACTTTTTAAATACCTGAGAAATTATGTTTTGCTTTTTCCTATGTTCTGTACATGCAAAATGAAACTATTCACAACCAAACTTAATTGCAATATACTTTGCTCTTAAAATTGTTCTGATTGAAGACTGAACAATCATGATTTTGTCTCCTTTCAAGGACTTTCCTATCCATGAACACTGGCTAAAACTTACTCCAATATCAACACAAATACACCATCTATCCCATTATGCATCATGTTAAAAAAAAAATCATAGATAAGTGAATTCCTAATTTTAGCAATTTGTTAATGAAAAATTTGATACACAATTGATCTAAAACAAATCTCCACAAATAATAGGACCTGGTCCTATTCCCAGTAGACCCTTGATCAATATTACCTGATTGGACGCAATTTTTTTTTTAGAACTGCCTCTCTTTCCAAACAGATATGGTGACAAAAAGGAAACTTTTGCATTTTCTCTCTTTTTGGGGGGGATATGGTCTTCGGATATGAATTATAATTTGTATTAACAACTATGTAAATAGTACATGTATTGTACATAATATGTCTTAAAGTCATATAAATATCTGATGAAGCTAAACTTTTGAAATCAAATTTTCTCAATGAAAGAAATGGTATTCTGCCCTACTGAAAGGGAAATAACTCTTAATAGAATGCTGATAAGCAAATAGCTGCCATGGATAACAAACGCTGAATAATAATGAACACAATTCACTCCCGCTGATAGGAAACCAAAGAATTAGGAGGGTCCTAGTACTGTTGAATGCTCATCAAAAGTATATCTTTGTACACTATGGGATGGGAACTGTGCTATCTCAGTTGCTTTGTACAATATGGGATGGGATCTGTGCTATCTCAGTTGTCAGTGTTGACATCATAATCTAGGTGTCATCGGTTCAATTTTATATTTAGGTCAATCTGGATTGGCTGACTCTTTGTGTCTTTGAATCTCATTTCATCAGCATGATAAAACCAGTAAATGTGTTAAAAGTATCTATAAAACCAAGAAACCAATCAATATAAAACATGATACATTGTACAAAAGATGAAAAACATATCTTTTATATTAGGAGAGATATATTTAATTCCAGATCAAACTTACACAATAAGTTGCTTTTTAAGGACTTTTGAAGGATCTTTCAAGTACTTCCAATCATTTTCAATGAGTGTTTTTAAAAAAGAAAACTGAATTTTTTTATCTATTACTGCGTGAATAGATTCTTTTTTTTAAAGGTAAAGAAAACTACAACTAATTATCACACCACTACAGTAAAGGATCACCGCTCAACCTGGTAACTACCTGTGTTGTGAGTGATTTGATCCACACACTTTTATCTCCTTTTCTTCGTAATTATTAAAAAAATTAATAGATACAAAATTCTGTATCTAAAAAGCGATACATTTAATTTAGTTTTAATTTTTAATATTCAAGAAGCAACGGTGATTTCAAGAAGTTTCAAAGAATTTCCATGGATAACAACTCTTTCAAAATTCAATGAATTTTCAATGGAACCTCAAAATTTAATGATTTTTAGCACAAACCATGTTAATAGCTGTATTTACTGAAAATTTCAAAATAATAAATTATCTTATTTCTTATAAAAGATACCAAAAACACAATCTATACAATTAAATTATTACATCATCTGAAAAGAATGAAGTATCTTATAAAAGATATTTAACATATAGGTTATAATCAGGTTTTGCCATCATATTGAATATAACATTGATGCTTGCTTTATGTCATTTGCTTAGGCTCAAATAAACAGTAACACAAGAAAGAGTGAAAACAACAAGTTTTTAAAATTACAATAATTTATTTCCCTAGACAAATTCTATAAAAATGAAACAAAATATGAACTTATGGTTTTATAGAATCAAATCCAAAAATAATCCAAAAATAATCCAGGAATACAATTTTAGTAGTCATAATAACAAAATGTTCTACTGATTTCACGTTCGAAACCCAACGAAGAATCCAGATGGAAGACGATGACGTATGCTACAATCTGTAGTGTTGAAGTCTACAGTTCCTTGTAGAAATCAAAATTATCACTCCGGTTTCTGATTGCTGAATAAAATATTATTTTTAAAAAAATGTCCTTATTCCACAATATTACATGAGCACACGTATTTTCTGAAAATTAACAGAATTAATCCTTTTGAATCCAAGTAATTTGAAATAACTCCAAACCATGTAATTTGAAATAATTCCAAACAGCACAATATACAACATTTTAACAGCCCAGCTTCTACTGATTAATTCTCCAAAACATGGGTTATATGGGCTTTTTAAAACGTAAACAAGGGTCATGTGATCATCTTCTGGTAGTTTATAGAAGCAAATACTTGTTACAGATCACATTTATCCTGTGCGACCCTGATGAAAACCAATCATTTTCCCTATAAGAAATAAAAAATAAAATAACATTTTTATATCTTAAAGACAAGGTCCCATCATGACTTTGGAAACAACCAATCATTTTAAAATAAAATAGAACTTGTTCATGAAGGTTGCTACAAATTCTGAAACAAGGTCAGGATTTAGAGCAACACCTGGAGTTTATAAATTAACAGTCAAGGTCAAACAATTTTCTAAAAAATTATCATCTCTAGTGAATAAATTTACATTACAATATCACATAATGAAAAATAATTTTGTTTAAAAACTGACAAACAATTAAATTAAAATAAATATATATTAAATCAAATATAATTAAATCAAATATACATAACACTTGGAACAGCTCAAATATATCTTATTTAGTGTCTGCACTTCCCTTTAAAAACTTCCCAGATGGTACGAGGATTTCAAATGCTATCAAAGGGGTACTGTTTATTAGTAGAATGAAACCTGGGCCACCAATCGGTGTACGAATACGAGTGGAGATGCAAATAACAGGAGTTCTGAAACGGATATGCCACTGACTATTTAATGGGGGGAAGGGACTTTTTGATTTGGAGTGGGATTTAGCTCAGTTTCTTAGTTAATGTGATGGATATCATTTTTTTTTTAAATGTGCCGTAAGTCAAAGCAAGAATTTTTACAAAAAAAAAAAACAGCCACAAACCCCAAAATTAATTGGTTGGTCCTGAACAGCAGTGTTACTGTCAAAATATTTAGGTGACAAATATAACATTTCGCTGTCTATATCCCTACAACACATGAAAAATATGCGAAAATAAATTATCTACACGAAGGAGGGTTAAATTAGCATTTACACCGTTCAAACATCAAAACAAAAGAGCGGGTTAATTTGAAATCTTGGGGAAAATCTACTTACCAACGCTTGGTGTTTACATGCGGCATCTCTTACGTCACACTGAGAATGAAGATATTCGTAATAAGTGAAAGACGGCAAGTAGTGAATGTTGGGTTCATCCCCTTGCGAAATATTCCCCGTTCGATAGTCGAAAGTGCCCGTCCGAGGTAGCAAAAATGAAATCCGATAAGGCGTAAAATAATAATTATCCTTGTACCAATCTGTATCGTATGAAACCTCACAAACGGTTGTAGTGTAGTGCGCCATGAACTGGACTCCTAAAAATTCACTTCATTAACTAACACTTTCAATAAACTATCGTTGATTGCTACTTCACTACTTAATGGACCCACTTCCAGTGGTTTTTTTACGTTCCCGAAAAGATCACACATGATGACGTCGTATGATGATTGCTCCAAAATTGATCTCTTTAATTTTTAAGCTTTAAAATTTTCTATAACAGTCGCCATTTGGTTCACAAATCGGTATGTTGGATGATTACTGCACAACGGCCTTGAATAGGCGCCCTGTGAAATTAGCATTAGACCGGAAAACCTGGCTATTCTTATATCTAAGAGCAATAGGAAGATCCTGTATTTAACTATTCTTATCCCATTATGTTTTGCAGTAAACTGTAAACTGCCATATCGCAAGATAATCCAGTCGTTTCATATTCTCTATTTAAGTAGTACTGAGAGATTTTAACTTTTCCTGTCATCTTGCACACCTGCCCATAATTTGAGCACATTCTCAGCCCTTCTATCAACATATATTGATTAATCCTTGTTTCTCCTTGGGCCGTATTTAGAGAAAATAAACGTGCATTGAGAAGCTGTCCCATATGCTGTAGTGTCAGATCAGAGGAGGATGAGGGGCGGGGGACTTATAAAAAACATACGCTCGCGCGCGCGCGCGCGCACACACACACACACACAGAGGCTTTGGTCTCTTCACATTTGACTTATTCTTGTGCACGTGTATTGGGTATTAATTATGCACACTGAGTAAACTGATACATTTACTGTTGCTTTAGTGCCCTCTCGGGGAAATTCTGGGCCCTTTTGGGACCCCCCCCCCCCCATCGCCAAACACTTGATCTGATCCTGCCCTGTACTGAGTGGCAATTGGACTTTATATTCTCTGCAGCGAAAATCATTTATCAAATTATATAGTAATGTAGTGTTTCCTTACGTTCTCTTTTTTTCTTCTTCTGAAGACCAGAGGCGTAGCTATGATATTTTGCGCCCGGGGACGAACTATAAAATTGGCGCCCCAGCCCCCTCCCCGTTTAATCACATTTTTGAATATTACCCTTGTTTACTCATTATAATGTAACGTTGTAAGCCTCATTTTGGCGCCCCTGTACCTTGGCGCCCGGGGACATATGTACCCCCCTTCCCCCCCCCCCAGCTACGCCTCTGCTGAAGACGTATCATCGTTTTCGGTCCGTAAATCTCTGTACAGAGACTGATGCAGACACACCCACTCTCCGGAGTGTCCTTTCTCTCTCTCTCTCTCTCTTGGAAGTTCAAATACGGTAACCCTGAGTAACCTAGTGTCCACATTACCTGATGTGGGTACAATATTAAAACGGTTGGCACAAACTGTATTGATTTCTTTTATTAAGTTAATGTAATAAAGGACACAAGAGCGGATAGGAGTGGACAGTGGGGACACGAAGGGTGATGGGGACTGGCAATTTCACCCAAGCTTCATGCGGGGAAGGCTTCGTCGGTATTTTTCTTTCTTCTGCAGGTGAAATCTTGATAGCATTTTCACCTTCTACATAGCGTGATGAGGAAAGTTCTTCAATCAGTGTATCCCCTAGGGGTGCAAGACTGAGAGTCAAAACTCTCCTTGGTGTCAAAACTTTGGGTCAGGCTGAGTAAAAAACAAACTTTGGTATCAGAACTGGGGGTCAGATTAAAACTTTGGGGGTCTCTGAAGCGCAAATGAGGGTAAAGGGAAACACTGCTTCAATAAAACACTGCCCCTTACTCGCCTGGTACTGTCGCACCATCATGCGCCTCCACTAAAAACACATTCAAAATGGACACGAAACATCTGGAACATTACCTAGATAGTTAAATTAATCCGTGGAAACTTAAAAATGCAATAGCTTGGGGGGGGGGGGGCGTCGCCCCCTGGTCCTTGGTCGCCTACTTGATTACATTCAACCCCAGCCCCAAACACTACATTCACCCCACCCTAGTGATAGTTTTGGGAACCGCCACAGGGGAACAAATAGAAATCAAAAGATATGCTATTTTGATTTGACTGCACTTTCAGCACTTCATTTCGAACATGGGAGATAACCAGGATGTCCTGAGCGGGTATTGAACCCGCGACCTTTGTGTGTGTGTGTGTGTGTGTGTGTGTGTGTATATATATATATATATATATATATATATATATATATATATATATCAGATTTAAACCAATCCCCTTTCAGTTTTTGTTGAAATACTTTTGAGTGTCAGTGCTGCAAAGATCTCAAATGTATGTTTTGTTTAAATGCTAAAGATATATATTTTACTGTCCATAATCGATGTGACGCACACACAGTTTGCAACCACTTGTATATTAGACAAATAGAAACTTCATTTTATCCTTCTTAATTTGTAAGCTTATCAAACTCTAGTGATTACGCCTAGCTCAGGTATAGGTATTGAAATGGTACAAGCCAGATATAAAAACCCTAGACTATTATTTCATCCCATTTCAAAGACATAAGTTTAAATATCCCCTGCGTTTCAGACCTTTTATGGCCCACTTGAACGTAACTTGGCACTTGGAGAACAACGCTATTATATAACTAACGAAAGAGAACACGAGGGTAGATTTTTGTTTATCAAAATGACGATGCGACGCCCTTGGAAGATTACATATTGATTAACCTACAGTTTTTGTATTCGTAGTGATCGTGAAGGTTACAAAGCTTTATTTGATCAGTCCTTAAAAACCCAGGTAGGAACATGTTTCGCCGATGATATGAGTGGTTATATCGGATTACAATACGTTTAAACTCATTTGTATGTATTCCACACTGATTTTTAAAAGCTTCGAGTGCAACTCATATGGAACAATCGCAAGTGAATAGATAAAATTACGATGAAAATTGGGGTCGCGAGATTTTTCGAGTGTTGTATGCAATGTTTCTTTCATCTTAGTTTAAAGGGATCTCTGTTGAGTAAATTTACTTAATATAGACTGTCCTAAACGTATACTCTTGGGGGTGGGGTCTCGATTGGTTATCTCCTTGTATCTCATCACTTTAATTTCGGATATCAAGTTACCCATTGAAGAGACGTTTTGCCAGACGCAAAAAGGATCCTGCATCCAGTATGCAGGTTGTAAATGATAATATCGTTTCAGTCTGATTGTGAACCTCTTGTCCAGAGTGTCGGGATAACCTAACTACCACTTATATAGTGACGCCATCCACCCCACGCACCCCTGTGCGCATGCGAGGAAATGGGACAGAATATAATATCGCCAAATTGAAGGCCTAATAAACAGGATAATATCAACATGCAGACGCAAAATATGTAGATATGTTAAATATGAAGATGTGATGTTTTACCCCAACCCCTTGTATTATACATGTATTTATAAGTCTGTAAGTGGAGCCAGGTAAGCTTTGGTTTTCCAAGTGCCTAAGTTGGCTAATCCTCTTACGTAACCCAGTCTTTGTTTGAGCTCTTGAGTGGAAATCTGGCGGGAATCTTTGTACATGGGAACACGTGACGTAGACAACTTCAAAGAGCCGGAAGCCGACAATGGTAGGCTGGACAGTACATGGGGACACACAGACTGACATTTTTATGATTGACAGTTCGATCAAATGACCAGAGTCCGTCGCCATCCAATCGGGATGCGTTGTAGGTGGGACTTGATTCGAGAAACTGACATAAGATTTGTACAAGCCTGAAATTCGTCAGTTGGGGTTTAAGAGTCGCAGTGACACACACTCCGTTAGCCATTCGTAAAAATTGGCGGAATTTAGGAAATTCATGAAATAGCTTCGATCAGGTAAGTTGGATGTTACGTTGATTCTGCTTGATACGACTGCTGTTAATTGAAGAGAATTTGTCGTATGTATACATTTTACTTGTATTGAAGTATGAATAGTTAATTATGACCTTAATATTTTGCATTTTTTCATGACTTTAGCTAGTACTTTTGTTTACGATTGATTACGATGTTGATTCGTTGCATCATTATTCATAATGTTACTATGTACACCTTATTTTGTGAGGCGAAAATGTTCTCTTCTTTCGCTAGTAATATGTGTGCATATTATTTCGTGGATTATTACGTTTACGCCCTTTTGAAAGGACGATTTGTATTTGTGAAGAATTGTATTGCTCGCTAGCCGCTATAAGAATTAATATTGTAATTCTTTGCGTAGTTATATTTTGGTAGACAAGAAATTTGTTTACGTAATGATAGATTTTGCCATTGAGTAACGGATTGCCGGTTATCACCATTTGAATGTGAATATTGTGGATTTGGTACGCTTGTGTAGGAAATATATATAAATATATATAAATATATAGATAGTCATATTACTAATCGTAGTAATATTTTAGTACAATCGTATTTAAAATATTTTGTATGTATATACTGATAGGGCTCAGTATGTAGATATTTGAATCCTTTGTGTGATTGTGTTATGGCGCCATTTTTGTAAGCGGCGGAAGTGTATGGGAATTTCGATGTGTGCGCATGCGCGACCCAAATGTCCCGCCTTAAACTGATGGTTCAGTTCAGTGACGTAGTGTGAGGGAAGATTTTTATAACCCTATGCTAATGCATTATACCTTTCAACAGGAAGCTTTCGGGGGACGAAAGAATTTCAGAGAATTTCGGGGGACGAGAGAAGTTCAGAGAATTTCGGGTGACGGTGAGAGATACCGAGTGAATTTCGGGTGACCTCAAGGGATATCGTCAAGGGTTCCGGATACTAGAAGAGGAACCGGAAGTCAAGATAACGGCAAGGAACAAGGATTATAGAAGAGGAAGCGGAAGTGGAGATCACGAAAGGAGAGAAAGACAAGGGAACGAAGAGATTTAGATGAGTAGCACTCACGAAGGGAAAAATCTCCTCACACTGTGAACTCAAATGATGATCAAAGGGATCATTGGGTGAAAGAGAGACATTGATTACTTTAAATTCTTTTAAATTTCATTTATTAAATTGTTATTGTTTAAATTTCATCTTTGTATTTCTTTTAATTTAACTGTCGGCATTGCTGACTGGGGGCTCGTAGCCATAAATATATTTAGTCAATAAATAATATAGTGTCCAGAATTAACCTTCTGAATAAGGACCAGGGGAACTTCTCATAATTCGTTAAAGTCTATAAGAAGAACCCCACCCCTAGACCACCACTACACCCCCACAGTGGGGGCTCGTCCGGGATATGAATTAGACATATATATTATTTTGGGACTTAAAGTTATTGGTAGAAGTATTAGTGAACAGTGTGAGATATTTTCCATTCTTTGTATCTGAAATTTTGTGATTTTCTCATCTTGTATTTTTATTGTCATATGTGCAGGCTTTGTAGATCTTCCATTCATAGCAGTACGTGTGAAGCAGATATCGAACAAATAGCTTACCTGAACGAAACTAGTTGTTGTCGACAGGTAAGTATTTAAACTGGTATTACAAATATCTGTATATTGTTTGAATTTTGAGACAAGGTATCACTTTACATTATTATAATGGCTACCGAACGACAAATGATAAAGGAATACCGCGCCATGGGGTCGGAAGATCTTGGATACGAGGGAGATCGCCTGGCAACCTTTATAGAAGAAAGGATCAAGGAATGGAAGGCCGAAAAAGCAGCGGAAAGAGAAGCCCAGAGAGAACTAGCCAAGATAGCAGCGGACCAAGAGTTAGCCAAGATCGCAGCGGATCAAGCCAAGATAGCCGCGGACCGAGAAGCAGCGGACCGAGACGCCCAGAAAGAGCTGGAGCTAGCCAGACTCGCTCACACTCTGGAGATGGAAAAGGTCAGAGTTGAAGCTAGGACCAACGGACGGGACGACGCCAGTACAAGCTCTGGAACAACCGGCCGACCTTTCATCGACCACCGGATAGTCCAGATCAACATGTCACGCTTCAATGATAGGGAGGAGGCTATTGACGATTTTCTCGTCCAGTTTGAGAAACTCGCACGCGCTCATCAGGTCCCTGAACAGCACTGGGCCATTAATGTCTCAGCCTTTTTGCAAGGTGCAGCTCGGGAAGTCTACCACGGCTTAACTGCAGAAGAGGCTGATGACTACACTGCCCTCAAGAAGGCGCTTCTCTGCCATTATCGGCTGACCGCCGAGACTTACCGGAAACTTTTCCGGGACTCGGTGAAAAAGGTAACAGAGACCCACTCTCAATTCCACAACCGTGTTCGAGGTTTATTTGAGAAGTGGATGAAAATGGCCGAAGTCGAACGCACGTACGAAGGGCTACGCGAGGTAATACTCAAGGAACATGTCCTGGGTACTTACCGTCGCGAGTTGACAGTTTTCTTAGCAGAAAGAGAACACCGGACGCTCGAAGAGATCGCTAACATGGCGGAGCGATACGAGCAGGCGCACTCGAAGAGTGGAGGTTCCGGGGTTGCAGACCGACCCCGACCCTCTGAGTCGCGTCGTATGGGGGAGGTTGAGCCGGCTGTCCGTAACCGTCAGGGCGACGGGAAGGTCGGAGGGGCACCTACAGGTAGGGCTGCCGCCTATCGACCTGGACAGGCCTCACCCACGAAACCAGGACTTGCAAGTCGGCGAGGGCCGCCGACATGTTTTAATTGCAAGCGCCTGGGGCATTTTGCCAGGGACTGTCCCAAGGGCAGGCAGACCCAGGTGAATGTCGTAGCTAAGAAGGAATGTGTGCCGGAAGCGAGTCGCAACCCAGCCAACCTTGCGGCCGCAACTGTCAATGGTGAAGGCGCCACCATCTTGTATGACACTGGGTGCAGCGTCCCCGCGCTTGTCGACAAGAAATATGTCAAGCCGGAGGACTATACAGGGGAGGTAATAGAAGTTCAGTACGCGAACTGCGCGCGTGACTCATTACCAGTAGCTGTCATTGACCTCGATTCACCATACGTGAAGGGGAAAATTGAAGCTGCTTGCTTGGAGGGGCTATCACGTGACGTCATACTGGGTTGCCGTTATGTGTTACCCCAGCCGAACCCCGAAACCTGCACACCTATGCCAGTGAGTGCTGTTGAAACCAGGGCCATGAGTCGACAGCCGAAACAAAAGCCAATCCAAGTTACATCGACACCGGTTAGTAATGTTATTCCAGCGGAGTTAAGGAAGCTGCAACAGGAGGACGCAACTCTGGCGCAGTTGCACAAACACGCAGAAGCGGGAACAGAAAGGGAAACTCCGAACGGCGCGGTGAAGTTTGTCTACAAGAAGGGAATCTTGTATCGCCACGCCAGGAAACACAACGAACACTTCAAGCAAGTCGTCGTGCCAAAGGAAAAGCGTTGCGAAGTACTGAAACTTGCACACGAGAGTCTCATGGGTGGACACATGGGAATTGCTAAGACGCGTGACCGTCTTGTAAAAGAGTTTTACTGGCCAGGGGTCCAGGGAGACGTAAAACGGTTCTGTCTCTCCTGTGACAAATGCCAGAGAATGGCACCGAAAACGGATCAGCGACCCATCCCTTTGGGGAGTACGCCCCTTATCGATGAACCATTTAGACGTGTTGCCATGGATTTAATCGGACCGATAAAACCCGCGTCTGCGCACGGAAATCGATATATTTTAACGGTTGTCGATTATGCTACACGCTATCCGGAGGCCGTTGCGTTGCGTAACATTGACACGGAAACCGTCGCGGAAGCTCTGTTTGCGATCTGGTCAAGAGTCGGAGTGCCCGACGAGATCTTGACCGATCAAGGAACACAATTTATGAGTCGTGTGATGGCGGAGGTGAATCGCCTCATGTCGATTAAACACCTCACGACTACACCGTATCACCCCCAATGTAACGGATTGGTCGAACGGTTTAATGGGACCTTGAAAAACACGCTCAAGAAATTGTGCGAAGGCCGCCCCAAGGATTGGGACCGGTATATTCCGGCCATGCTTTTTGCATACCGGGAAGTACCGCAAGCGAGTTTGGGGTTCTCTCCCTTTGAACTCTTGTACGGGAGAACCGTACGCGGCCCAATCGCCGTACTGAGACAGCTGTGGACAGACGACCACGCTGTAGAGGAAGTACGCACTACCTACCAGTACGTCGCGGACTTGCGCAACAAACTGGAAGAGGTTTGTTCTCTCGCGCAAGAAAATCTCAAACGAGCTAAGGCGCAACAGGCGAAAAATTACAATAAGCGCGCAAAACCACGTCAGTTTGAGGTAGGGGACAAAGTGTTGTTGTTGTTGCCCCAGGAACACAACAAGTTGCAAGTTTCCTGGAGGGGTCCATACGTCGTCACCAAGAAGGTCGGAGGTCAAACCTACCGGATACAGCTACCGACGAAAGAGAAATTGTACCATGCCAATTTGCTCAAGAGGTACCGGGAAAGGGAGACCGCCAGCGATTTTGTTGTCGCAGCGATAGTCACCGAGGATATCGAAGGCGATACGGAAGGTGCTAACACTGTCCCGAGCTGTCCATTAACGAGGGCCGAGACTCCGTCGGACGTGGAGTGTGACCCCATGTTAACTGAAGGGCAGCGGAACGAGATAGAGACCTTGCTGGCCGGATATTCCGACGTGCTAACAGAAAAACCCGGGAGGACGACGCTTGTCGAGTTCGGGTTAAAGATGGTGGACGACCGACCAGTTCAGCGTAAACCCTACCCCTTGCCCCACGCGAAACGACAAGTTGTAAGGGAAGAAATCGAGCAGATGATTGCTCTGGGAGTAATCGAACCTGCCGACTCTCCGTACAGCTCACCAGTAGTCTTAGTGCAGAAGAAGGACGGCACCCATCGGTTCTGCGTCGACTACCGGAAGCTGAATCAGGTGACAGAATTTCAAGTTGAAATGCTACCTGACCCCGAACATATCTTCGCTTCGGTCTCGAAAGCGAAATATTTTTCCAAACTGGATTTGTCCAAGGGGTATTGGCAAATTCCGGTAAGGAAAGAAGACCGACCGAAGCTTGCTTTTGCTACTCCCGACGGGACATACCAATGGTTGGTGATGCCGTTCGGGGTACAAAACGCGCCCAGCGTCTTTACCAGAATGATGCGGAAGTTGTTGGAGCCCTTGCGCGATAGGGGTGTCCACAACTTCATGGATGACCTCTTGTTAGCTACAGAGACATGGGGTGAACACCTCGCTCTGTTAGCTGACGTTTTGGAGCGGCTACGTCAGGAGGGCTTGACAGCCCGGCCTTCCAAATGTCACCTTGGTTTCAGGACATTAGACTATTTAGGACATACCCTGAGCCAAGGCACGCTGTCTCCAGAGAAGTCGAAGGTGGAGCAGTTGAGAAACGCCGCAAGCCCCACCACGAAAACGGAAGTGAGGTCATTCCTGGGACTGGCCGGATATTACCGGAGGTATGTCGCTAATTTCAGCGCGATTGCGGGCCCGTTGTCTGACCTAACCAAGAAACGGACCCCGAGTAAGTTCGTTTGGACAGATGCGTGTGAGCACGCATTCCAAACGCTAAAGGATAGACTTACATCCGACGCAGTTGTTCGTCTACCGGACTTGGATAAAGAATTCGTTCTGCGCACCGATGCATGCGACACGGGACTGGGAGCAGTACTGCTCCAGGAGCATGACAAGACGCTTTTTCCTGTCGCATACGGCAGCCGGAAGTTGTCTGCTGCCGAGAAGAATTACTCAGTATCGGAGAGGGAATGTCTTGGAATCGTGTTCGGCATATCACGGTTCGAGCGATACCTATATGGACGTAAGTTCATATTGGAGACCGACCACCAACCACTCGCCTATCTGGCGCAGGCAAAGTTGTCCAATGGTCGATTGATGCGATGGTCGCTGTTTTTACAGCAGTACCAGATGCAGATCAGATACGTGAAAGGATCTGAAAACGTAGGCGCAGATTTCATGAGTAGAAGCGCCGAAATGATATAGATCATTTGTTATATTTTCGTGTTCATACTCAGTTTAGCATTTAGTTCATTTTGCTGATTTTGTTCTTTATATCGTGTAACACTTTTGCTTTTTTAGTTTGAGTGAATAAAATCCTGATTTTATTCTCAAGCGTGGGGGGATGTGATGTTTTACCCCAACCCCTTGTATTATACATGTATTTATAAGTCTGTAAGTGGAGCCAGGTAAGCTTTGGTTTTCCAAGTGCCTAAGTTGGCTAATCCTCTTACGTAACCCAGTCTTTGTTTGAGCTCTTGAGTGGAAATCTGGCGGGAATCTTTGTACATGGGAACACGTGACGTAGACAACTTCAAAGAGCCGGAAGCCGACAATGGTAGGCTGGACAGTACATGGGGACACACAGACTGACATTTTTATGATTGACAGTTCGATCAAATGACCAGAGTCCGTCGCCATCCAATCGGGATGCGTTGTAGGTGGGACTTGATTCGAGAAACTGACATAAGATTTGTACAAGCCTGAAATTCGTCAGTTGGGGTTTAAGAGTCGCAGTGACACACACTCCGTTAGCCATTCGTAAAAATTGGCGGAATTTAGGAAATTCATGAAATAGCTTCGATCAGGTAAGTTGGATGTTACGTTGATTCTGCTTGATACGACTGCTGTTAATTGAAGAGAATTTGTCGTATGTATACATTTTACTTGTATTGAAGTATGAATAGTTAATTATGACCTTAATATTTTGCATTTTTTCATGACTTTAGCTAGTACTTTTGTTTACGATTGATTACGATGTTGATTCGTTGCATCATTATTCATAATGTTACTATGTACACCTTATTTTGTGAGGCGAAAATGTTCTCTTCTTTCGCTAGTAATATGTGTGCATATTATTTCGTGGATTATTACGTTTACGCCCTTTTGAAAGGACGATTTGTATTTGTGAAGAATTGTATTGCTCGCTAGCCGCTATAAGAATTAATATTGTAATTCTTTGCGTAGTTATATTTTGGTAGACAAGAAATTTGTTTACGTAATGATAGATTTTGCCATTGAGTAACGGATTGCCGGTTATCACCATTTGAATGTGAATATTGTGGATTTGGTACGCTTGTGTAGGAAATATATATAAATATATATAAATATATAGATAGTCATATTACTAATCGTAGTAATATTTTAGTACAATCGTATTTAAAATATTTTGTATGTATATACTGATAGGGCTCAGTATGTAGATATTTGAATCCTTTGTGTGATTGTGTTATGGCGCCATTTTTGTAAGCGGCGGAAGTGTATGGGAATTTCGATGTGTGCGCATGCGCGACCCAAATGTCCCGCCTTAAACTGATGGTTCAGTTCAGTGACGTAGTGTGAGGGAAGATTTTTATAACCCTATGCTAATGCATTATACCTTTCAACAGGAAGCTTTCGGGGGACGAAAGAATTTCAGAGAATTTCGGGGGACGAGAGAAGTTCAGAGAATTTCGGGTGACGGTGAGAGATACCGAGTGAATTTCGGGTGACCTCAAGGGATATCGTCAAGGGTTCCGGATACTAGAAGAGGAACCGGAAGTCAAGATAACGGCAAGGAACAAGGATTATAGAAGAGGAAGCGGAAGTGGAGATCACGAAAGGAGAGAAAGACAAGGGAACGAAGAGATTTAGATGAGTAGCACTCACGAAGGGAAAAATCTCCTCACACTGTGAACTCAAATGATGATCAAAGGGATCATTGGGTGAAAGAGAGACATTGATTACTTTAAATTCTTTTAAATTTCATTTATTAAATTGTTATTGTTTAAATTTCATCTTTGTATTTCTTTTAATTTAACTGTCGGCATTGCTGACTGGGGGCTCGTAGCCATAAATATATTTAGTCAATAAATAATATAGTGTCCAGAATTAACCTTCTGAATAAGGACCAGGGGAACTTCTCATAATTCGTTAAAGTCTATAAGAAGAACCCCACCCCTAGACCACCACTACACCCCCACAGAAGATGACCCATATGTGTATGTGTGTGTGTGTGTCTCTGTGTGTGTGTGTGTGTGTGAGAGAGAGAGAGAAAGAGTCATCCTTGATCACAATAATATGATTGTAAACTGGATAAAAATCAAATCTACACATAAAAAGAAGTACCAAAGGAAAACATTCGGGATGGATGGATATGGATACAGCTTTAATATGTCTCAAGTAAAATTGGGTCAAGTCATATATGGGAAAACCAAAGTACGACGTTGAACTAATATTTGTCGGTAACTCTTATGAAGAATTCTGGAGAAGCAATATTTTCATTAGTAGTCATTCTTCAAAGGGTAATAAGCTAAAGTTCACATTATAATTTAGACAGTGAACATGGTAGACATAAGACGATACTGTTGCATCAACGAATTAGCTGTACAAGTAACTATGGATTTAAAAAAAAAACAAAACATTTCTTCGAAGTATGCCCTCCTTCTGACTCCTAAACAACAAGTTTTTTTTTCTTCATCAAACTAGTTGATATATTACCATCTTTCAGTAAAATGAATGAATGAAAATGTATAATTACAGCTAATGAAGGTGATTTTGACATTAACTGTTTTTCAGTGGTTTCACGTTTATACGAATTGTGAGAAATTTTGTCGGATATTCATGCCTGTCTGTGTGTCTGTCTGTGCAAGTTTTATCGCACATTAGCATAGTCATGGCTATAAATTGCCGAGCTAAAGCTAGTTAGCAATAATGGAAAAGTCAACACATTGCAAAAATGACAATAAAGACAAACATCGGCGGTATGTTTGTGTGCAATCTTGGCTTGTCAGGGGTTCAGGGATTGGGGAGACAAGCTACATAGGCGTGGTCTCTACACGACTGATATGATAATACCAGTAATCACGCAGGTTTTTCAATATTTTATCCATATATATTCCATTGCAATTAATTATATTACCCGTTACTTGTAATAATGCGACCTCGCTGCCTGTATCAACATATCAATGTATAGGCATAAACATATATAGTGTTCCCTATTATAATTTTTTTGCATTGAACTTATATATAATAACGCCTTAGATGCCACACAGTCTGACACATACAAAGCCCATCAATGATGATCACAGAAACTATATCTATGATCGAAGCTATTGCTACTATAAAATGGTATTAAAAATATTTATTGGCAAACAGACAGAACGGAAAGTGCTATCCCTGTATTCCTATACAAGAATGCTTGATAATAGTAGGCAGAATTAATATTTTAATACAAATAATACTAACATACAGGTTAGAGAATTTTTAATTCGTACTCTACCGAGATTCGAACCCAGGTCCGCGGGTAAACGGCACCCACCGCCTGCCTGCACACACGAGCCCAAATTCCCTCACGACTAAGCACACGTCACCAACAAAAATGATATTACTCAATCGGCGTTATACGAACTCGTGCGTAGCAGACACACTCGCATGACGACCTAGTAATATATAGAATATATATGTTAAGACTATAAGATATTAAACTAAGTAACAGAGTTGTGCGAAAATCAACAAGTTTAGTAAAATTTAACAAACAAGTTAGAGTATTGTGAATTAAATCGCAAATAGTTATTAATCTTCTAGCACAAGTCTAAAATTATATAGTATTTTGAATGAATTCCAATCTTGAATATGCTGATGTACCAATCGCATGGAATAGTTTGATGTGCTAACAATCGTGATATATTACAATAGTATAATCCAGATTGTCCGTGAATAAATTCACAATAATTCCAAAGTAGTGTTTTAGTCAAAAAGTATCAATGAGCACTTTGTAATTCCACTGAATAGATAAACGTTCTCAAAAATTCTAACTGAACACAAATAAAAGACTGATTTTCAGTTCAGATGTTAGGACAGAAATAAATAAGCATGATGTAAATAATCTTAATATAAAAACCTAAGACAAACTAAGAGGACCAGGATGAGGGTCAACCGTTTGTTTCCATAGCATACTACGTTGTAAACAAAGGTCAGGTTTTTACTTAAATTTTAGCAAAGAACATGACAAAAATAAGGTAGACGAGGAAAGATCAGTAATTTTCAATGGAAAAACCAATATCCTGAACTGAGATCCAAGTAAAATTGTTTGCAAAAATATCTTAAAGTTTAGTCTACACTCGCTGACAAACGTTAGCTGTGTAATGTTGTTTACAAAATGACCCTTACAATCTGCAATCATGGAAAAGAATTAAGCACACACACACATACACACACACACACACACAGACATACACACACACACAACAACAACAGCAACAACAACAACAAGAATTCGCGCGGACTGTAGTACCAGTTCATTATTAGTGTTTGTATTACTGTACTTTGCTTCTATGAGTGGACTTTCTTCATGAACGGATCTTAAGATCCACAAGAGTTTGCCTCCCAGTCCAATTTTGGCCTTCATGTCTCTTCTGACAATTCATCTGGAGATTTTTGTTCTCCAAACAAAGGACTGATCAAATTTAAGTCATGGATGAGATCCACGTCGGCGCTTTGAGCCTCAAAAAAGTCGTTTCATGCTTTATAAGCAAAATCGTGTCAGTAACATGCAGTATCCACGAGGTTTACACGTTCGTCTCTGGGCTTTGATCGGTTATTAAAATCCAGTCGTATGTTCAACGGTATTCCAGGCCTGCAATAATTGTGTGGGTCCCGCAGGGAGCCAACTTTGCTTTTCCAGATAATATATTTTCCCCACAGAACCCCCGATAGCTTCATTAATACCGTAGTGATATAACCTCTGCCAAGTTCTTCTCAGGTCTGGAAGGTCCTCACACAAACGTAAACTTTTCTCCACGCAAGGAGCAAGTTTCAACGATTGCTGTTCGGTCATTATTTGTTACATCCTCAGATGGATTTTGCGGTATGAGTTTCAAGCGGTATCGCACACAGTATCAAGCAGGATGATAAGATATATTACAATTAATAGTAAACATGGCATCACAAAAGATGGTTAACGTGGGATAGGTTGTACGTCATTGCACCAGTCGTGGACGATCAGTCGTGTTATGATATACTTTGGTATTTAAAGCAAGCACTTGCTTTATCAAAGTCTTCATCGTCCACGTTAATCTTTTCCAAGATCAATGAAGCCTCTGTGATTGATGATGTTGACCCTGATCATACCAATCTTGCTGAGAATGCTAATATGATGCTTGACCGGCAAGACAACCTTTCGATATTTTCACGGGGCCGGCACAAAACCATAGATGTGATCTATGTCACTCAACAATACGTACACGCACAAAGTGATCAGCAACAACTTAACATGATGATGATATTTCGTGGGGTTGACGACCGCGCAAACTGCAGAGGAAGTGAAAAACGTCGCGAAAACCACAGGGTCCAATGAATCGGGTTCATTTGTCATGACATCCCAATCCATTGAACAGTTGCCAAGAGATCCAAAACAAGCGGTATTTGCTCATCCTCCAGAACCACCCATGCGCAAGTCAATGATATCACGGTCTGAAATATTAAACGATCTTGGTCGCCAAGAGATTCATAAGGATATTATAAGATTACCCGCTTTTTTTTAGCCGAATTGGACGGCTGGAGAAAAAAACAAACATTTAAGGAATCAATTGAGAAACGTCCCACAAAGGTGGGAGGTGCACATTGCATTAGGTAGGTATATAGGGAGAGGTTTTAAAAGGGTGCGGCAACAAGTGATACAATGAGGAAGTTTAACGGTGAGGTAAAAAAATTATATGGACTGCACGAAGTCATTTAATAGACCGCATCCAGAAGAAGAAGTTGCTGATGAAGTATCAACAAAGCACATCGTTTGCTTGTTATTAATTGCGTGGCTACATACAAGCAGAGGGTTTATGAACTCGTGGATCGGTTAAAAATTATTGGTCTGGTCGGTTGGCGCCAGCAGCAACGCGCTAAGGGTCATCGATGAAGCGAGATTAATTTATTAGTGGTTGCTCACCAACAAATATCATGGGGATGATGACGTTTCGCGCGTTAATGTATTTAGTCCAGTAAGAGCGTGTATTGTCATTTGATCTGGATGCTAGTCAGTAAGGCTGTTTATTGGTTAGTAGGCGTGGGTGTTGGTCAGTAGATGAATTGATGCTGGTTATTAGGTGATGATTTTGATCAATAAATTATCGGTTGATATTCAGTCAAACGGTGTATTGGTTAGTAGATGTGGGTGTTGGTCAGCAGATGCCTGAGTGATAGTCAGTAAAACGGCCTATTGGTTATAAGGCGTGCGTTCTGGACAGTCAGACATGGTATTGGTTAGTAGTTGAGTGGTGTTGGTTGGTACATACAACTGTATTGCAACCATATTATCACTCAAACATACAAATTACTTACTTAGCAGTACCATACTATCGATGGACAGAATAACTGCAAAAATGAAAACGTATGGGATCTCCAAATACGAAACTCTCATGCTAATCCAAAATATGGCGTTTATCGTGACTACACGCGGCCACTTCTCTTCATGATTATATCTGCATTTTGCATAAATTAGTAGTGGTTAGAGCGTCTGCCTCAGGTGAGAGAGTTCGCAGGTTCGAACCCCGGCCGAGTCATATCAAAGACTTACAACAATAGTACTAGGAACTGCCTCGCTTGGCGCTCACTATTAAGATGTTACAGTTAGGACGGGTCGACCTGTAGTCAGAATAATGTGACTGGGTGGGACATGATGCTACATGTCTGCGGCATGATGCCCCAGTGTAGATATCACAATAAACTGTCACACTGCATACATCGTAGCGATTTGACTAAAAAACTTTTTTTTAAAGCTACGTTAAAATTAAACACAACACACAGACATAAATTAGTCACAATAGTAGCATAATAATATATTGCACAGCATGTAAATGAAACATCACACTCTCAAAATTTTACAGCAATTTTTCAAAGACATTTCGCTTAACGAACCCGGATCTCGAAAATAGGTTACACGTGTAAAGCTCGGTTGCCATGATTAGCTGATAGTTTGCCAGTCCTTGGAAATTAGAGATATGTATAACTTCTGTGCTTGGTAAGTGACTCGTTATAATTAGTCTTCATTTAATACGTACCATATTCATAAAACAAAATGTATAAAAGCAAAGATTGAAAATAGTATCATATTCAGTGTTTCTCTAGGCATAGCCATTAAAATATTACGACCCCATAATGTCATTTATTTTGCAATGCAGTACAGGACACGCTTTTTAAAAAGACTGACTGGCTAATGGTTCGCCATGTCTGCAGTGATTGATTGATGGCTAAATTGTGTTATTTGTTGTCTAACAGATTAATAGTCAGCGCCAGAATTCGAAGTTACAGAAAAGCAAATTGTCAAGTTAGTATACTACAATAAATAAGAATACCATATTTATTCACAAATATATTGCAATAGTTGTCTCCCATCATACCTGATGACTTTCCTTACCCTAATCCGATTTACTATATCAGAATTACATAAAACGATTTGTACATACTAACTATAGTACTTTTTATATAAAATAATTATTGCTCTCTTGTTCTCTACTTTGTGTTAATGATATAACCCCTCACCCAAACATTTATCCCTTCCTATGTACATGAAAGGACCGATATGGTTCTTGCAGTATTAATTTCCATTGATCCCATATCGTTCCATAATGTTAATCATATGTACTAGTTTTGTTGGTTCAAAATAGAGGCGTAATGTTAAATACCCATCGACCCATCGGTAATTTTAATTTTCAGTTTACCTCATGTCGACCCATTTGCTGATGTTATTTTTACATTGAGCCAATATCAGCCCCCCACTACTACTCTTGGAATCACATTACTCGTAATTATTCTTTATTTGTAGGCGGAGAAATTCATACGTACGTCTATAAACTTGACCTTTTTTACGCACGATATTCAACCTTTTTACAATTAACACAATCTGAATTTCTCGATTTTTCGACATCTTGAATCAGACAGAAAAAACGAAGTACACTTATAGAGAAGAGTTCCTAAAATCTCGCCCATCATTTCTGCTATTAAAATTGATAATAAAATTTTGCATAAAACTGTTTTAGGCCGATCCTATAAAATGTCTTAAGTATTTGCGCTGACACCATATAAAATCCATATCAAACTTAAGAAGGATGTCCGTAGAGTAAATAAGATCAATCTATTTCAAAAAGATTATTGTTAGTTTCCTTTCAAAGCATGCATTTTTCTTTCAGACTGCTGCCTTCTACGTTTTTGTTAATTCCAGGAAGAGAAAGAGACACAGAACATGAGATCTAGGGGAGAAACGATACACCTGTGCCACGTAACGATACGATTCACGATACGCAGCCAGCGATACGATACATATCGATAAACATATGAACTTAATGGTCTTTCCATCTTCGGAAGGTAGGTGGTGCCCTTTCATGTATGTTAACATTCTTGGTTTTATTGCCAGTATGTAGACTACAGACAGACATACAGTTATCATATATTTATATGCAATTCTCACTGATGAGAAGATAACAACAGTATTTTCAACCTGTTGTTTGCAGTGGGTTTTCATCCAACGTTTTAGGCCATATAATGGTGGGTCCATTTAACTCCCTTTGTTTTGTACAACATGGATGATTTAAAAACATATTATTACCATTTTCGTGTCTCAGTTACACTTGGAATACATTACGATGTTATCATCAAAACAGAAGAAATAATGCAATTTTCTCATGCAGAGAAAATCTCACCTAGAACTAATCCAGGCATAGGAATAAGGTTAAATACCAACACAATAAATCACATTTTATTTCCTGCAGATGCAAAATACTGCTACAACCACATGTACTACTTGTATTTGTTAGTAAAGAAAGAAAATTATTGACTACACCCAATTATATTCTACAATTTTCTTTTAACTTACACAAGGTGATAACTTGAGCAGTTTGAAATCTGCTCCATCACTCATTCTATGCTAATTTCATTTATTCCTTCAGCACCTTCGTTCACTAGTTAAAAATCTCTGCATAAAAAAGAGAAATTCCATATTTTTTCCCATATACAATTTAAGGAGAGATGATGACAGGATTTTATCTTAGGGAAGACCGTCCCATTTATCAAAGAAAAAAGAGGGGAGGAAGAAATGGTCATAGGTCAATATTTACCTAAACTTCAATATCTCTCTTTCTTCCTGCTCCCCTTTCTTATAGCCCTACTGAAATCAACATCTTTGACAGATATCACCTCAAGTTGTATAAGCATTAATTAGTTAATTCTGAGCATACTCTGCTCCTTTTCCTTTGTACCAATATTGCTCTGTGCTTCTTTCTGAAGGGTCATGTATATATATATATATATATATATATATATATATATATATATATATATATATATATATATATAGCCAGCTTTGTCAGCTTGAACATGTTGGGAAACTAATCTATGTGACTGTTATGTAAAATTTTACAGAGGTCACAGATATCATCTTTTGGATACATCTGCTCAAAATAGGATTTTTCACTAACAAAAAAAATCTTCCTTTGTAAAATCAGTAGTTTACTGACTACTTTGCCCAATTTTTTATCTGTTCTATAATGTTGCTTAAGGGTATTTAGTCCACCAATGCTTGTGCATACGGAGGTAATAAAATAAATACCTTTACTTCTTAATTGCATTTTTTAACCCTTATTTTATTCAGTTTATCTCAGTCTGATATGGATACCTTCATATGGCTTTGTAGCATGTGATCCGCATGGCGAATTTTATTAATTTAAAATAATTAAATTTGCAATATAATTTTAAATTGAACAATCGAAGTCGCTACTTTGTACAGTTGCATAACCTGCTTAGCTCTGGTTCACTCCGATTTCACTGTACTTGTTCTCTGTCCTTTCGCTTTTCCTTTTCCTTCCTTTTCCATTTTTTCTCCAACCATCCTACTGTTTCGCCTTCCTTCGTCCCTCAAACTTTGTATGGGTAGGTTGATATGTAAGCATGTAGATACGCAGATACGTGGATACGTCAGTGCGTAAGTATATCTGAGGATGCGTCTGGGGATACGTCTGAAGAGCTATTTTCCCCTTTTGTGCTTTCAAGCATTGTTCGTATATACCGCCAAAGTTGTGTCCGTCGATCTTCTAGATATACGGTCCCTTGGACAAATGTTTTAGGAGAGAATTTCTTCCAAATTGACTCTCGGAGTCCCCTGTACATTTACTCTTGCAGCAAAGCTTAGAATTATTAGATTTTTCGATTCGGGGAATATTTACAGCTAGGAAATTTCGTGTAGGAAACACGCCCCTTATTTAGGGTAACCAATCAGGATGAAATATATTTACCGCCTTTTATAATTAGGTGCCAAGATTGGGGTCAAGTTGCCCTTCCAGGTTTTCGACTAACGGTTTCTGGAATTTTTAAAGTTTGATAGTTCCACTATGAAATCGAAGTTAGCCGTGTCCCTAATAGTCTGTCTCACGGTCAAGTAAACGAATGCTTAATTTAAAAATCTCTACCTCTACCGACCAGACATTAGGAATCGCTGCAGTATAGTGATATTGCAAGCACCATTCCCCATAAATCTAATTAATTGTTCTCTGGTCCAAATTAATGTGCTTTTCGTAGATCGACAGAAGTTTGCCCCCTCACACTTTCCTTTGTATATTTAATTTCGAAACACCACTGACAGGGTCATTCCGTCTATTTTTTTGTCCATCCAGCATGTACATCGTACTCGTATTGAACACTATTTCGGGCTCAAAATCACTCATTGGTGTCTCCATTAACAATTACGCAACTCCAAATAATTTGATATACTTCATAACTATAAAAATTATTGTCATCATCACGCTCATTAGCAACTATATGCCGAACGAAATCGTAATGAACCACGCCGGGAATCAGACATTTTGGATTTTCTAGGTAGCTCGTAAGTTAAACAGGCATTTGTAAAACTTTTTTCATAAATGATGCAAACTACGCCGTAATTTTTATTCCTGGACACACTGTTATAATCAAATTTAGTTTCACAACCAGTCACGTCGTGCTTGAAGAACCCAAAAGATGTGGAAGAGTTGCTACCCAAAAAACAGATGTCTCAACAAGAACGGTTAAATACAAATTGTATACTTCGTCGAACACATTTTCATATGTTGGACTGTCAACGAATTTGCGGCAGTTTTCGCGTTTAGCTGTTCTCCAAGCTCGTGAATTCGTACATATTTTGCACGTCCTTACAGCCAGGGACGTCATTTCAACTTTTTTTTTTTTGGCGGGGGAGGGAGCAAACTTGATTGGGGGGGGGGCAAAACTTGACGGGCTTGTTAATTTTCGTGTATGGGCAACATCAATTTTACATTTTACAGCACATGCAAATTCGGGGCGGGGGGAATGCCTCCTGCCCCCCCCCCCCCACGACGTCCCTGCTTACAGCGTTTCCACCTAAGTACTTGACATATCTAATGACTTTCCCGCGAATTCTCTCTGTTGCTCTGCCAATATTTCCTGTTTGTCACGCAGAGAATAAGCTACATTGATTTCTGATTGGTGGTTATTGTTTAACCTGGAGCGGAACAAGCAATAACCACAAATGCGAATTCAGTGTAACATATTTTAACGTACATCAAACTGGTATCGTAGCTTTCAAATCGACCAAAGGAGTCAAGATATAATTCAAAGTATAAACTTCGCGTGAAGCTGGTTATTAAATGATGAGTCAAGTATTTCATTATACATGTGGAACGCGCATGGAATGTACCAGACCATATAGAGCGATCACGGGCCCTAGGATAAGAAACACCCGGGGCTCTCCGAGTTCTTGTTCAAACAAAAAATTTCTTTCATAAAATTAAAAAGTGTAGTTTGGCCCGGGTTACGATAATGAACATGAAATGTGTGTGTGGGGTGGGGGGGGGGGGGGGGGCAGATTACTAACTATGTCACTTTGTGTTAACTTGTAGACGGCGAGTGGGTTTTCCCAAATTATCTTTTTCGTTTTTACTAATAAACGTAAGTGCCTGTGACTGCAAATACTGTTTCAGATGGATTATAATTTTACAGAATAACAAGGCAACTAATAATAATTACTCATGACTGCTGAAGGCGTACGCGACGTAAGTCCAAGTAATCAATCAATCAATGACTGCTGAAGACTAAAATAACATGATAACGGTAAGTACCGTTTTGTATCGAGTCTCCGTCTCTTGTATCGATATGTGTATCGTTTCAGCAAAAGTATCGATGCATCGATATATTATTGAATCGTTCACCCCTGTTGAGAGCATTGATTAAAATACTGTCTTGTCGCGGCCAATGTGGATATGTAAGAAAGATGCCTGTAGCTTCTCGTGGGTTGGTGGTTATTTCCGGGGTTTTCCCGGGTTCTTCCTCCACCATTAATACTGGCCGCCATGTATAGCCTATCTTGTGCTGAAAAATGGCGTTAAACCCTAAAACAACAACAACAACAACTGTCTTGTCGTGTGTACTGCTATTTTTATTTCATTCTCTTATCATAACAAAAATAGCATTTTTGCATTAAAGTGGACACGACAGTCTAGTATTGTCGGGCACACCGCTGTATGCCTTGTACACCATTTTGCTATTGTGGCAGAAGTTAACAAATAACCTCGAGAAAGACAGTCCAACAAAATACTATTTTACTTCAAGAAACAGAAACAGTCCTAAACCATCCGTATGTAACCATCAATCTAATAAAGAGGACGCTTTAGCCATTCGCATTATACCTCGATTGACCGAAAAGCTGTGAATGCTTCGAGCTATATTTATTCGTACTTCTCGGTAAGTCCTACGCATTCAGAACTTCCTCGGCTATTTCTGCGAGACAGAATTATGTATGTCGCCGGAGTAGTTTACAGAAAATTCATTAATTTTCTTCTCCGGAAATTTCTTCCAAACAAACCCCAAAACAAACGCAACCTATTCAGATCACCTCGGTTATTTCTAGGATAGGATGGACCGTAGGATTGACCGAGAGCTTACGAACGAAAATAAAATTAGTTCGATCATTCATAACATCTTGGAGAATCATTGTTTCGTAAATAACCGAAGTAGCCCGTGTGATTGACCTCGAAGTTACGAATGGATCCTATGGTCAATACAATCATTGAAATAGCAGAGGTGGTCCGAACGGAGTGCGGGTTCTTTTTTTGCGAGGAAATTTCTGCAGAACAAAATGTCTGAATTTTCTGTAAATTACTGCGGCGACGTACATTCGGCATATTTTCTCTTGCCGAAATAGCAGTAGTTTCTTTCTCGACTTGACGAAAAGGTCGAATATGTTCCAATTAAGTCGTCTGAGTGACGTCACTCCGCTAAACGAGTTTCCCTGTATGTTACGAATCCAGCAAAATAATTACAAACAATTGGCCCCTTTACCTAATTTTGACATGATGACTTGCTAAGGTCACTGTTACATATCTCATGATTGTAATCTGAACTACGTATTCTTTGCAAAAGTGTGCTAACACGTGTCTTTGCAAAGTATTCTTTGCAAAAGTGTGCTAACACGTGTCTTTGCAAAGTATTTTATTGTAAAAGAGTGCTAACATGTACCTTTGCAAAAAGTAAAATTACTCTTTGTCACGGGTGCTCTGAAGAAACGTAATAATTTGAAGGAAACGTAATCATACTGAGTGACAAAAACTAGATCAGATTACCCCCATGACCCGTTCTCACAAAAAAGATGTAATCCTTTCGATTCACACACACACGCACACACGTATCCTTCTAAGACTATTAGTTTAATTGTCTCAGTCATTTAATACGGAACATTGAGCCCGATTACATCCCACCCACCCCGTAATATGACGCTGTTAATACTTGCTTGTACCTCCCACTTCATTAGCCCGCTCCATGTTCTCGTTCGTCAGTGCTTCCCCGCAAGCACCGTTAGATGCTTACGTTTAAACGAACATTTATTTTTTTTTTACTGACAAAGAGCGGGTCTAGTGGGTGGCTGTTCAAATATCGAGGAAAGAATAACGGAGGAACTTAAGGACGATAGGGGATAAGGGAATGCCCAAGCCGCTTTGTTCCAGTTATCTGGTTCATCATACAACAAAGATAATGCTGTAGCCAGAAATTCCAACTGAAGAGGAAAAGTTGAAGATAGGAGATAGAGGAGGTTCTAAACCAACTTTAATAATGAAAAGACAGAAATAAGGATTACGGGTACAAACCCACTGAGTAAATTTATCAAGGACTAGTTCTGTTCCATGAAGACTTGAAATGACGGGGTGAGGCAAAGCAGAGAGGGGGAGTGACAAAAATAGCAAATTTAGCTTAAATTATGAACAGACAATTTTATGAACAATTAATGTTTGTGTTTCGTATTCTCATGCTATTTCCATAATTCCATGATTTTTGATGAATCATGTCAACTCACCCAACCGCTCTTGACCCGACGAAGTCTGATCCCCTGGGACGATAGCCCCCTCGTCTCCAACACTATTCCGATCATTCATCCAGGTTGGGCGGACAGCTTGCTTAAAAATTCCGTTTGAAATTTGCTGTCTTCAGTCGCAAACTTATTATTGTTTACTATCCAGGTAGAAAATTCAACACAGCACATAACTTTTTAGTCCTCGCAAAAGTTTTCGTTGTATGTTGACTCCATTACCGAAATATAATTATTAATCCTATTTCAACTGGCTAAATGCAGCATAATGTGTTGCAATAGCTTATATCGCATGGTGAATTAAATTTAGTGGCATATATTCCAGGTTTAATTAATATTCCTCGCACAATTTATCGTTGTATGTTCACTCCATCACTGAAATATAAATATTAATCCTTTCTGAACTGGCTACATGAAACACAATGTGTTGCAATAGCTTATATCGCATGATGAATTAAATTTCGTGGCATATATTCAAGGGTTATACGAATATTGTCGAGTTTATGTTTGTGTTCTTAGTTGTAAAGCTTGCGCATTGCCAAACAATTGTAATCATTATAACACACATAACAGCGATAAATTTGTTGCCCAAGGGGCAAACGTTCGGACTGTTTAAACAAAGATTTTGTAAAGTTATCAGTGCCGTTTTACGAGTTGGTCTATGTAATCAAACTTTCCAGGCTAGCATACATTTCCCTACCTTTGTCATTATAAAGAGTTTCCAGGCTAGCATACATTTCCCTGCCTTTGTCATTATAAAGAGCAGTATTCTACAATATGCTTATCATGATAATAACAGTTATCGAAACAATGATAATGTTTTTATTTTTATCTGGATTTAAATTTACTTTGAAAGTGACACATGATTTGGATAACCAATGGACTGTTCTTTGGGTCAACGTTTAGTGATATCATTTGTCTTCGGTTAAACAATAGGACAAGTTTACTATATTGTGCAGGAGTATTCAACTGTGAATGTCGCAATATGTATTGTAACATGCCAGACATAAGAAGGCAGACAGAAGCATTGGTTCCGCTAAATTTGATCCATTGTTCTGTTAGGAACGAAAGAAACACTGAAAACTAAAATAATGAGCGACCGGGTCCGTGGGTGGGGGAGGGAAAATGGACCCGGTAATCAATTTTGTATAGTCTATTTGTTGCCACTTACTTTCCATAAAAAATTGAATGTTTTTCTAATTTTAAAAATCCAGATAATGAAAAGCCGACTTGAGTGTTAGTTAATTCATTCATATACCAAGGAATATTTATTTTTAAAATAATCTTTTGCAGTGACTTGTCAAATTTATTGCCCAGTTCTTCACAAGTAATCACACTGGATGAATTGCCACGCAGGTATTATTCAGCACAATTTAATAGCACATTGACAAAATGTCGTTGGCTTCCGCCTGCGGTTAACCTTTCATGACGTTCATGGGATTTTAGCACTGCACCAATTCACTTACCGAAATCATATAGTTACTATATTTAGACCTTTTAGAGTCCTTATTCATGGACTGTTCTTTGAGAAGTTGTGGTATCTTGCTTTGACTACGTATTAATGTCAAGAGGAGAAGGAGGCAGTAACCTATTTTGTATGATCCAGTGATAAGAGATAAGGGTTTTTTTTGGGACTTATTTGCATGCCCAGACTGGACATGCTATTAAGATCGGAAATTTCCTGCGTTTGCTGAACGTATCAATATATGTATATCAGACTAAGATAAATGTTGCATTCCTATAAAGCCTCGCGATTAAAACTGTTGCCAAAAGGTCAAGCAATACAGATCCAGTAAATTCTCCCCCTCCAAGAATCATGCAATATACACCTTTTTGAAATTTCTGAATGCAACCTAGATTGACATCGCAAATATGTGCGTGCACACAAGTTCTATTAATGTGTACCCAAAATACTCGTGTAACAATTTAATTCAGTTTGAGATTGATACGGAGCAATACGGCAAAAAAATGTTTTTTTTCCCCGGTCTCTAGCACCCCCCCCCCCCGTGCAAATAAAACAGAGTAGTGTGTGTGTGTGTGTGTGTGTGATCCACACTGTTTGGTCCTATGTATAAAACTTGCATCTTCATCTCTTTTCCTGACACGTGCTGATTTCAGTGGCTGGAAAATAAGCAATTGATCAACCAAAGAGACAATTAACTAACCGAATTACCATGAAGCAAAATACTTTCTTATGTGTTTTTAAAGTTGTCGCCAAAATATGGTTTTAACACGGCAACATCGACGTAGTCCAAATATGATCCGATTTCCTTTCCATCAATGAGATAAAATGCGCTCTTGATATTATTGACAAATCAAACCCTGGCATTATTGGCGTAATCGTTACAGTGGCTTGTGTAAGTCTCATTGATTTCCATGAATATAAATCTAGACGTGTCGTACACTTGAATTTCTATTAGTCTACGTGCATTGAGAACCCTAGCTTGGTACGAAAACTGATAATCTATGACGCTTCTTTCTCGCAACACAGGAGCGGCCATGTATAACGCGGTATCAGATACATCTTTGAATTTTGCCATTATGTTCCACTTATGTATTACTGGTTTCATCTCAAACCTTTTGCTAAACAGCTTTGCCTTTCACAACCGTATTGGGTTTTCCATTGCCTAATTTCAATCTTCGAATTGGTATTGGATTTTTACAGACGTGGTTCAGCAGTTTCATTCACCATTTTATTCACTGGAGCTGGCAACATTGCCCGGAAGCACAACTGGTACCAGTAGTGAAAGGGGGCACCCTACGTACAATGGGAATTAGCATTACAGGGACCCCTGGGTCACTCTACGTACAATGGAAATTTAACATGGAGAAAAATCGTGGGTCAATCTACGTACAAGGGGAATTTAACATGGCAATAAATCGTGGGTCACTCTACGTACAAGGGGAATTTAACATGGGGAATAGAGTTTGGGCTTGTTTAGGGACAAAGGGAATGGAACAAGGGATTTTTTTTTTTAAAAAAAAATTTTTTTAAAAAAAGGGGTAGGCAATGGAAAGGCTATCTCTTTTCGAGATATATGGCTGGCCCTGAAAAGGGCCTTTGGGTTTTTTCTTCTTCTTCTTTTAACTTCTTAACTTCTTCCACCATCCTCTTATTTTGTCCATCATTCCTTTCTTCTTTTTCTTTTCTGTTTCCGGCAACCAGTCCGGGTGGCCCATGGCCCGGAACTTCTCTTGGATTTTCATCCAGTTTGTGTTCAGTTTTTCGAATTCATCCCTTTTTTTTTCTATTTTCTTCTTCTTTTCTTTCCGTTGACCACTTTTCTTTGATCTTCTTGACCTCTTCGGTCAGCACATTCCTCATTAGTTCTTCAGCTTTCTTAAGTTTTTCTAACCCCCACTTCGCGAAACACCAATCTGTCCATTCTACAATGTCTTCTAGAAAGCACCTTGCACTCGTCACATGATCTATCGCTTCTTTTAACTTACCCACTTTGACATACGGTGGGTTAATTAAACCTCTGATTCTCTTCTCCTCATCCTCTATCATTTCTTTTACAATATTTACGGATAAGTGGAGGCTGGTTACTTGTCTTGAGACGAAGTCTTTTGTCACTGCATACCTCCATTCCTGTTCAACCCTTTCTACTACACTCAATCCATCTACCATCCAATACCAACTTCCCATAAGATCGTTGTATAAAGCTGAAGCTGCTGGCATCTCCTTGTTTGCTTATTCCGTAGAATGGGTTCCAATGGCCAACACTGTTAGTTTTATACTCAAAGCGCGAACGTGAAGGAAAACATCCCCTAAAAACATAAAATTGATCTTACCTAGATCATGACCCAACAACGCGCGGACGTGAAGGAAAACATCCCCCTACTTTCTCATTTCATATAATATAACCCTAACTATACTCTCTACATACGCTAAGAATCAATAAATAAATCCATAATCTACTATTCACACAAACTTACTTCAGCATTTACAAACACAAACACATACACTTCCACTATTAATAAAGAGTTAGTGTTTATATTCACACTACTCTACCTACTCACATTGGCAAATGGATCGTTATTTCTTTTCTAGAGTATTGGGTAGCCCTGAAAAGGGCTGTTTTGTTTGGAACTTCATGGACACCTGGTTAATGGTGGCACCTTCCAGGCCTGGCGCCACATACACATCTTATCCCCCAGTTACTTTTTACCTTTTGGGGTGAGAGAGCAGAGGCAGGATATGTCGCTTCAGAATCCCAATTTTCACTCTCTGGGATTCTGAAATTTTTTCTTCTCTCCTTTTCCTCCTCCTCTTCTTTATATCTTCTCTCCTCCTCTTCTTTTTTTCTTCTTTCCTCCTCTCTTATCCTTCCCTCCTCGACAATGGCTTCAGCGGCCAGTTCATTTAATATGCGACTGGCATATTCCAGATGCACATGAAGTTCCAACAGTTTCTCCAGTCTCGTGTTCATTTTTGGTGTTGATCAATCAACAAGGGTAGCTGGACTGCCGAACGAGTTTCAATTTATACTGAAAGCGCGGACGTGAAGGAAAACATCCCCTAAAAACATAAAATTCATCTTACCTAGATCATGACCAAAAAACAACAACGCGCGGACCTAAAAGAAACACTCACTCACTTTTTTATGCTACCCATCACTATTATAAAATTTTTTATGAATCACTTCAATAGACTATTTACATATGCAAAGCAATCCAATCTAACCCCAAATTTACACCTCAAACAGCCCAAAAAAAACAAACATCATTTTAATCTACTATCCACACCATCCTACTTTATCACTTACAAACACAAACACACAAACACATACCCTCACAATATCTTAATAAAGAGTTAGTGTTTATTTTCACACTACTCTACCTACACACATTGGCAAATGGATCGTTATTTCTTTTCTAGAGTATTGGGTAGCCCTGAAAAGGGCTGTTTTTTTGTTTTGCTATGGCATTCTTTTTTAGTTTCTAAGAATGCGATGTCCTCTGAGGATAGACTTTCTGGCAATAGGTCTGCTTCTTCGGAAAGAGAAGAAGAATTCTTTGGTGTCGATACGACAATCAACAAAGCCTCTGTCAGTTTCAGGTTGCTGCTGCTGCTGCTGCTGCTGCTGCTGTTGCTGTTGTTGCTGCTGTTGTTGCTGTCTCTGAAGTCTGTACTTCTCTGTCCATTCTTCTTTCTCCCTGTTCATTTCTTCTCTGAAGAGCTCTTCTATCAGGTCTTCAGTGATTTTTAACATTCTCACATTCTCTATTTCTTCTGGCTTCGGTATCAGACTGTGTCTGACCCTATGCAGATTCACGTAGGCTTCGTTGAGCTTAGCTAGTTTGGAGCACATCTTCGAAGGAGGATGAGTCGACAATGGATGGCTAGACTGGGAACAACCCGATTCTTAAAGTTAAAGCGCGGACGTGAAGGAAAACATCCCCCACACGGTTTTCGAGCCGCAACGTTCATGAGAGGGATAGTAAGAAATGAAAGAGCATCAATCCAACATTCTTATAGCTAAACAAAAGACAAAGGCATTTTTTTCTAAACACAACATTTTTTATTCAAAAATCACTTAACACTAAACAACAACATTTTTAACAATAATCCAACACTATAACATCAAACAATTTTTTTCAAATCACAAATATTTTTTTCTCAATGGACAATCTACTTTAAACAGGGCTGACAACGTTGTGAATGAAATTGTGATTTCCACTGTTGGAAATCATTAGGCCATTGATGGACACTACGTTTCCTAGCTTGAGACAAAAAATAAGCATAATGGTCACAAAACCATCGATCTACTTTCACATCGTTTCTAGCAGAAGAACGAGGATCGAAATGAGTCACTAAATGTTCTAAGGAATAGCCCAGGTTGCGATGATGCAGAAAATACACACAGTACTGTCCACACACCGAGGAATCTGTGCCTTGTAATTTCACATTATTGAATCGGGTGGTTTGAGCATTTCTTCTCATAAAGTCGATGATATCGTCTTCCAAAGGGGGCAATCCGTACGAATCGAAATATTCCACACATCCTTCTTGAGGAAAGTAAACGGCTACCCAGTGGGTTCCTGGGAGATGACTGTCGTCCGTGTTGATCACGTAAGCTTGATGGTCTTTAGGTTTGCGATGAGGGAGTTCATCTTTAGCACAGACGACGGGATTCCAAGAAGACGTATACGAACTGTGGTTCAAAAGGTAATAAAGTTCCCAGGTATCCATTTGTGTTTATTTTCTTCTTCTTCACAGGTAATAATACGTCGTCAATTCGATCCTGACTTTTTGCTTGAAAATGTCTGACGAATAAACGGTTATTCGTTCTGTTTCCTCACTCTGATTCAGGAGAGCTTCGATACGATGGATCTCTTGAGTGGTTAATGGTGGACAAGAATGTTCACGCAAGTCTTTATACCACTGGTGCAACACGTCTTTGTTCGAGATGAGACTCCAAGCTTCGTCCAGATACTCGTCCAATTTTTCTTCTTGACTTAACATCAGGCATTTATCGTGTTGAATTTGACTGGGATGATCGTTTTGACATCCATAACAATTTTTCTTGATCAATTCCGTCATTTTGTCGACCAAGTGTTTGGCAAAACAGCAGACTAAATGGGCTTCTTGTTCTGGCCATCTCGACTTCATCATGACAACTTCTTCGTCTTTGTCTTGAGATTCTTCTCCTTCCACGGTCTCCTTACATTCCATCTCCAAAGTTTCTCCACTAGGTAAAGAGGGATAACAGTCTTCCATGGCTTTCTAATAATCTAGAATGACTTCTCTCAAACTGTTGATTTCTATGGTATTATCGAATTCTGCATACAGGATGACGTTCACTGTTGCTGGTAGTTTATCTGCAAACTGAAGTTCCACACGAATCTGGCCAGATTTTATAGGGTGGAAATGTCCCTCGTCGCTGCCTTGGTCTGGAGTGAAATCGAAAGCCCACAAAGCGTAGCCTCCGTCATAATCGTCGTACGTAATGCCGTGACTGGTGTTGGTTCCTAACTGTCCCGTGGCTTCGTACAGGGACAAGTACGATCTCAAGTAATTCTTGTTTTTAAAGTCGGGTTCGAAAGGTCGGGTACACAAGGTCTTGCCATCGCGACTGACTTCGATCTTGGACACTTTGTAATGATGAAAGTTGAAAGGATTTTTAGCGAAGTGTCCGTTGAAGGCTTCATTCTCGACTATACCAAGGATCAAACGTTTGGGTAACTGTCCTTGGAACAGATGATCTTCGATTATGGAATGATGGTTCTGGGGAATGGTGAACGTTTTCACTTCCACGCGTCGGATGGGATACTTGGCGGTCGTTCTGCTCAACGTTTGACTGATGTCGTTACCTACTTTGGGTAACACTTCCACGCGTCGTACGTAGAGTTTGGCCTCTAAAATTGTGCTTTTAGGATTGCCACCAGTAGTAGCATCACCATCAGCCAACAAATGGAAAGCGGCACTACTGCGATTCAGTCTCAGGCGAATATTCACTCCGTTTAGCAAATATTTCTCTTGCAACCACATGTCCAAATGCAAACGATCCATCAGTTCTAAACTCTGTCCATCTAATATTTTCTTTCTTCGTTCTACAAATCCCTCATTGGTGGTTGCTTTTGTTTTGGGGTCAGCTTCAAGACCTGTTTGATCAAATTCGCCCGCTTCGTCAGGTTGCCACACCACACAGGCATCGAGATGAGTATCCTTGGCATCTATTCCGTACGTCAAGAGATTTTCCAGGTAGGCACGGTAAGGGTAAGTATCCATGCTGCTGCTAACCAGTTTGTTGTTCAAGTACAAGTCCACTGAGCTGAACAAGGAATGCATGAAATTGTTGATCGGAGCTACTTTCTCTTCGTCGCTTATAATATCTCCTCCCTTATCTTGAACTTTGACTTTCAAGTACAAGTAACTGCTATTCAAATCGATGTAATCTTCGGGCTGTCCTTTGATGTCAAACTCGATGGGAGCGGAATCGATCAGTGAGGAGACGGGGTAAAATTCCACCCACTGGGATTCTTGCATGGTCATCATGGTGGGGGGCATGGCAAACAGATCCAGTTCCGTCTTGGAACAGGCGCAAGATTCTCGGTGCATCATTTTTTTTGTTGTTGCTGTGTCTCAATAATCGAAAACGTCTAAGTCTCGAACGGTTCTTCTTTTTTTGGCCTTTCTCGCTTGAAGTCTGGTGAAAGGGTGTTTTCTTCTTCGTCGTCTCTTTCTGCCTTGTCCTTGCTGAATGCCTGACTCGGTAGCGTGCAGGGCATTTATAGGTGTCTCTCGTCGGCCCAAAATGTCTTTGCCCGTTTGCAGCAAGACATTTTTGCCTGCCCTCATGAAGGCTTCTTTAGGGTTCTGTTTGTCGATGATGACATTTTGGAGAAATTCTTTGCCTTGTGTCAGTGCCGCATCTTTCAAGGCGTGCAATCCGCGTGTCACCATCGGTTTCAACACCGGGGCCACCGAACGAAAGGCCGATTTTAACATGTCTCCTAAACCGTGTCCTCGCTGTCGAGCCACCCCTTGGTACACTGGATACATGACTTACTTACGAATCGTGAGAGAACCGTTTTCGAAAATGGAGTTTCACCGTGACTTTTCCTTTGGTGAATGGAATATTTTGTCCCAGATCTCCTTTTATAGTAATGTTGACCGTGTCCAAATACGACTTGCTGACCGGCAAATAGTGAGGATGGACAAATTCGCGGTGGACGTGGTAAGTGTTTCCACCTTCCTCGTCAGCGTTCGTGGCAGAATCCACTTTGAAAGGAATGACACGCAGTAACGGCACGGAGGTGTGTCCCACCACGTTGTATTCCACCACATCGGAATACACAAAGATCAAATTCAGTCCTTGGTTCAGTTCTACCGGGGTACGAAAATACCTGGCAAAAGAATCGTTGTCGTTAATGCCTGATGATTCGCTTTTTTGTTCTACTTGCTTCCTCATCTCCATGTCACCGCCCAACATGTCAAACAATCCAGGACAAAATACAATGGTTACGATTTTAGGCCGTTCAAATTTCATCAAGAAGCGACGAGCTACTTTGTGGTACTCCATGGTGACACTTTTGTTCTTGACAATCTTAAAAGCTTCCCCAAACACGCCATTAAACTTGGAGGCTATGGCGCTGACCAAATGATGACCACTGAAATAATAGCCTGGGTTAATCAGAAAGTTGTAGGTGGTCGTTTTAGTGTTTTGATTATAGGTTTCATTGGTATATGTGCTACTAGTCTTATCCAACTCCTCTTGCAATTGTTTGTCATGAACTTCCACCGTAAAAGTATTTTGCTGGGGAATGACATTGTGGACTTGGGTTGGGTGAATCATTTCCACTAAAGCCACTTCCCAATGGGCTTCGTGATCTAAGGGGATGGCTTGAGGTAATTTGGCCGTGTAACAGCACAACGTGTTGTTGGGAAACACCTCCATGGAACTGTCACTGGGTAAGGTTAAGTAAAATTGGTTTTGGTGACTCATAATTCTAGAGTTCTGTGGCTGTCCGATGGGTTAGTGGATGTCAGAGGCGTGTCTCCGCCCAAAATGGGGTTCTGGTTGTGGTTGTTGGAGTGGTGACTGGCACTGGCACTGGACACAACGTTCCCGTTCGAGGAGAATTTCAGGGAGGGATTGGGAAGCAGGTAACCGATGCAACTGCTCAATAAAATGGTCCACAATTGTTTGTCTCCTTGTTGCAAACTCAAATTGGCGATGGCTGCCCCGATGACACAATACACCACGAAGATTTGGCAGAAAAAGACGATTTGCGTTTTAGGCACACGTTCTCCACACCACACCCACAAGGGTTGTTTTTGTAAATCTTGCACAGAAGAACTAGGGGAAGAAGGAGTGGTCGACGTAGCTGCGTCTGCTGCTGTGTGAAAGGGCATGATGGTCACTTCTTCTTTTTATAGTCGATGACTTGCGAAGCGTCGATCCAAGAATCAAAACTGGGTGGATATCCTTTCCAACGTACTTTGACTTCTTTGACACGTCGTTTGCCCACTTTACGGGTTCTGCGTTCGAGAATGCTTTCGATGTCGTACACGTCGTCTTCTTTTTTGGTGACACGTTGTAACTCGGGCAAATAAAACGTTCCTTTGAGCACTTCTCCGTTCATGTCTTCCAATTTATAGACGGTAGGATGACGGCCATGCACTCGTCCAGTGACGCGAAACAATTCGGTCGTCCAATTAGGTAAGTAACCTTTGTCGAAAGTGCGTTTGGTTTTGCCAATGCGCACCCAATCTCCTACGGCCAACTCTCCACTTTTCTTGGGGACAGCCCTCGTCGGGGACGTACCAAACAGGCGCTCAAACACCAACACTTCGTTGTCGGGAGTCACGTCTTGCGGGGCACGTCCGATGCTTCGATGGTAAGATTGGTTGTACGCTTGCACCAGGTGCGGTAAGATGTCGATGTACTTCAGAGTGTGGTGATGCGTAAAATATTTCCACATGCGTTCTTTCAAAGTGCGTTGAAAACGTTCCACGATGCTGGCTTTGGTTTCGGGATTCTCGGTGGTAAAAAAATGAATGTCACGTTTCTTTAATTCTTTTTGGAAAGCTTGGTTCAGAAATTCGGTGCCTTTGTCCGTTTGCCATCGAAGAGGGCGACGACCGCTTTGTTTCAACACCCGTTGCAGGGCTCGCACTAACTCGCTGCTCGATTTGGAAGTCAAAGGCACGACCCAGGCAAATTTGGAAAAGACGTCGATGACACAAAACAAATATTTGTAACCACGATTGTAGCTGGCTAAATGAGAGACATCGGCTAAATCGGCTTGCCATTGATGATCGATGCCTTCCACTCGGGTGCGACTTCTGGCAAACTTGCGTCGAATGGGTTTGTGTAAAGTGTAGGTAGCTTGTTCTTGTAACCATCATTGCACTTGAGGTAAACGGAGACTTTTAAGTCGAGTTTTGGCAGCACGATACAATTTTTGAACTCCTGCGTAACCTGCAGGATGCGAGGGATCGTAGTAAATGCTGGCTAAGACTTTTTCCATTTTTTTGTGTTGATTGGTGTCTTAATAAGGCACCCACTCTTGGAAGAGGCTACTCTTTTTCTCTTGGGGTATTTTCTTGGATTGCAATGCTTTGCGTGTGCGGCCAGCAATAGGTGTCGAAGAGGAGGAGGAGGATGTCTGAGCGGGGGATATCGGTTCTTGTTTCACTTCTGTCTTCACTTCTGTCTTCACTTTCTTTTTCTCTTGTGATGAAGAAGGGGTGGCCATCATCTTTTTAATCCATCCAATTCTGGAGGTAGGTGGTGTTGTTAACTTGCGTACTTTTTCTGGTGGAGTTTGAAACCCTTCTTCTTCTTCTTCTTTTCCTTTTTCTGTCTTGGTCACGGGTACTGGTGGTACTGGTACTGGTACTGGTGATGGTGCTGGACTTTTCATCAAGGTCTTAAAATCTTTCAGAGTGGGTAGAGCTGTTTCGTCTAAAGCTTTCTGGTGAAAGAGTTGCAGTCGTTGCAAGAGTTGACCGTACTTTTGCGATTTTTCTGTTTCGGACAAATCTTGGCGATCCATCAAGGACTGCAATTCGTGTTGTAACTGGGACATCTCGCTCAAATTGGGATTGGGAGGTAAATGCGGGGTGCGTTGTTCTTGCCACCGATGGTATTCCATCCATCGTTTGTAAGGCACTAAAGCTAGTTTTCGTCCTTCCATGGGGTTGTCAGCGGTCGATTCTGAGATCTTGGGACTTCCGAAGGCCTTTTTATCTTGCTCCCATCAGTCCTCCCAACATGGTTCCCAAGACTCCTTTCAGTATGGGGCCTAACAAGAGAGGTAAAATGCCTCCACGTTGGACCAACATCTTCTTTTTTTGACGAATGGGAATTTTCTTTTGAACCATTTTCCGAAGAACGTGACGATGTTTGCCTAAGCATTGTTTCTGGTGTTTGGACAAAGGGATCGTGCCTTTCAAAACGTTCAAACAACATTCGCACACGGTATCGATGACCTCTTTGGAGGCCGTTTGAATGAGTTTTTTTCGTAGGGGTGGAGAAGCTTTGGACAGGACAGATAACAGGTCCCCATGTTTGGCTAAACGTGGTGGTAGTCCTTTCCTTTTCTTTCCTTGGGGTTTTCTGGAGGGTGACATCTTTGAGTCTTTAGGAGCACCTAAAAGCACTGATACCCTACTCGGTCACAGGCCTTTTTTATACTGGAACGCGTCGCCACTGATTGTCTTTACGTCGTATCAACTTCATGACAGGCATGACACGTCGTGCAGGGGTACGTAACGGACTAAATCGAGCCAGTTCTTGCTTGGACAAATCCAGTAAACTTTGTAACATGCCCGATCTTTCATGGACTTTGATTTTGGGAGAAGGTACTTTGTGAGCAGCAGCCACTGCCGCTAAATTGGAAGGTCCTGCCACTGGGGAAGTTCTTTTGGGGGTCATCAACGGAGAAGTTCTTGGTGTGATCAACGTCTCCAAGTACTCTTCAGTTCCTGGTGACATCAACGGAGAAGTGGACAAACGTGAGGCTGCCGGAGACGCTGTGGCAGGTCGTGGTTTGCGAGTGTAAGGTTGCGTCCTGGCCGAAGTGCCTCTCTTGCGACTAGTTTTCTTCTTCTGTGGACTTTTCTTTTTCTGAGGACTTTTTCTCTGTTTCTTTTTCTGGGAGCTTCTTTTCTTTTTCCGGGGTGGTGGTGTCTGGTAAGAGGAGGGTCCTGCCACTGGAGAAGTTATTCTTCTTGGGGACATGGTCTTTTTCTTTTTCTTCTTGGGGCTTCGTTGAACTTTTGTCTTGGGGATAACTTTGGGGGCATTAGGATCCCATCTTAAGAGTGAGCGAATGATGACCCCTCCTAGAGTACCGCTCCCTCCAGGTTTCAAAATGATTTGTTTTTTGGTTTGAGTGTCGATGCGGGGATCGGCCAGTTGGACCAAAGCGACTTTGTTTCGATCGAAAAAGCGTTGGGTTTGATGAGGAATCTGAATGATTCCTTGGAGTAATTGACGTGCTGTCACCGTGAACCATCGTAAGACTTCTTTGAGACTAGCTTCTAAGACACGAGCTCGTGTTTGTGGATCTTTTTCTCGACTGATGCCATACAAGGCACGAATCAATTTGACGGGAAGATGCGACTGAAGGGACGTCATGTTCACACTGTGTGAGACAGACGAAAAAGGGTCTGAGGTTTTTATAGATTTTTTTCATGGGGAGTGAAATGAAGTCGAGGACGGAGACGTGTACAGGACAGGCCCTCCGTCTTGGCACCAGTGGTGAAACAAGTGGGTACGAAATCGCAAATCCTCGGGGGTCGTAGGTTTCAAATCGACGAGTAAATAGGCGTGTGGAGTTTGAGTGGCATCGTCGTACGCCTGAGTCAGCCAAGGCGTTCCTAACTGTTTGGCTAAGACTTGCACTTGCGATTTATCTCGAGGGCTTTTAAACAAGACCACGTAATGCGCATTGAGACTGATGGTGCGATGGGCTTTACTTTGTTGAAACAAATTTTGGGTGATGTAAACGACACTGGCATTACGGTGATGCCCTTTGCGCGTGAACCACAATTTAATTTCTTCTTCGTCTTCTCCTAACATGTCGTCGAAAATGACCAAATGGGTTTGACGGGAGTCAGAGACGATGCCGTCGTCTTCTTTAGGAATGCCTTCCACAAACACGATGGAATCGCCTTGACTTTCTCGCAAGAGGCTGTACGCCGATTGCCACTCTTTGTAACACCACACGATCCGTTGAGGGGGTCGATCTATCAAATGATGTTTATGTTCGATCAAACGTTTGACGAATTCGGTTTTGCCTGAACCGCTAGGTCCAGCAATGAGCATGTTAAAGGGATGGCGAAGATACAAAGCCTCCCAACTGGCACGATCTAAGTGTTCGTCGATGACTTTGACAGTAGAGGAAGAGGGAGCAGAGACAGCAGAGGTAGCCATGGTGTGAGAAATGTCACTTGTGACACGAAAAACAAACAAGACAAGAGTTTATATACTTTTTCAGAACACGTTTATTGAATGTTTCAAATATGAACACGAAAGACAAAAATACATACAACCCAAATAGTGATGTACAGGAATAAAAAACACATCAAAACAATCAAAGTGGAATATAAACAAGTGTCTGTACAACATGTTTTGGGTAACGAAGATGTCCTAGGGACAGTGTGTAATGTTCTTACAGTCTCTACATGAGGTATTGTCACACAAGTGTCCTCCCGGAATGACCTTTCAGGCATGTCCGTGACAGTCCTGTCCTGAAGCGAGTGGTTGTTCTCGGTGACGGGTTCTTCTGGCACCGTCACTAACACAGGTTGAAAAGTAACTTTTTTCCTTGAACAACTCTTGTGCATACTGGGCCACTTCTTGGGTCCAAGCTTCAAAACCCCCTTTTTTCCAATCACGAACATCTGTCCAATGGGGATGTAAGTCACAAGCTACACACACATCGTCATACACGTCTTGGGTAGCTAAAGGCTGACGAATCTTTTTTTCCTGTTGAGGTCGAGAAGTATCCAGATGAAAACGCAAGGCTTTGAGCAAAAGGAGTTTTTCGTGACCATTTAAGGCCATGGAGGTGGTAAGTACTGATCGTAAAGAGTCCACAAAGAATCGGCTGGTAAACGAAATCCCAAAAAACAAGTCACTAAGACACACACCACTTGTCGTCCCAAATTGAACGGATACAGTTCTTGTAATAATTGATGGTAATGATCCACGGTTTGAATATGGTCATTGAGTTCCTTCCACGGAATCTGTTGGATGACATGTGACATAAACCGTGGCATGGCAGCCTGTTTTTATATTCTCTTTTTTTTGGATGCAATAGACGTACTTTCTAGCCAGAGATCTTCGTTCTCCAGTAGGGAATCTAAAACTTGCATACTGTAACCGAAACGTCAGAGTTCGTTTAGAAGTTTCCTCTTCCGCTAAGTAGATTCCACGTAACAAATGTTGGTAATCCTTTAACTTGTCTTCCTCAATGTATTGCTGTAGGTGAATCTCGAAGTAACCATAATTATGAACATGTCGATCATTAGCGACCTCAAAGTTTTGAACAATGTCTGACCATTGAAAGAATTTCTGACGAATCAGTTCTCTTATACCATTCAGGTACCAGTGGTTAAAGATCTGGTGACGTATCGGATGCAATTGTTCTTTACGTTTCACTTGTATTTTGACCAGCTCTCGGTAAATGCGTTCTCTCAACTCCACAGGCAAAGCACGAATGTTCTCTTGTAAAGTATCCATGAATAGGTTATACTAAATCCTCTTTGGTCTGACACAAGAAATGTACTGTTTGCACAAACATGGTTTTAATTCATTGTCGAATCTAAATCGTTTCACCACTAATCTACACATTACAATTCGTTCAGAAGTTTCCTCTTTCACTAAGTTGACATTGCGTGAAAGATGTTGGTAATTCGTTAACTCTTCCTCTGGAATTCGATGCAGTACGTTTACAATGTAGTAGATAGAATCGTCCATACCAAACCATTCCTTTTTATAACCAGGAGGTCGTTGATCAATGTCTGTCCAATGGAACACTTTCAACTCAATCAGTCCTTGTATAGCCTGAAGGTACCAGTGGTTCAAACACTGGTGACGTAACGGATGCAATTGTTCTTTACGTTTCACTTGTATTTTGACCAGCTCTCGGTAAATGCGTTCTCTCAACTCCACAGGCAAAGCACGAATGTTCTCTTGTAAAGTATCCATGAACAGATTATTATGGTAAAAAGTTACTTCAATGTCTCGGTCCCACTAAAGGTAAGTAATGACAATTCGGTGACCATCGAGCATGTTCAACGTAGGCCGAATCTTGCGGTTCCCAGTGGTGAAGTGACACACCGCAACTGAAGCACTTGACTTTATCTCCTTCGCCCAAGTAGAAAAATCCGGCTCTGGCTAATTCTTCAGGGGTCGGTCCTCCCAGATACTTTGGCCATTTTCCTTTGAACGATTGAAGACGATTTTCAAAGTCGCAGTATTCCGACAAACGCACAGGGAACGAATATTCGTCTTTCACAGGTTCGTTTCGATGAGGGTTGGGTGACAGGAACAGGAGTTTGCTCAGGGCTGGATGACATCCGTAGGGAGGTAAACGTGAAGGTCGACATTCCCCTTTAAACCCGGTAAAATGTCTAAGAGGACGAGCGGCATCGCTTTCGCATCCCTCAGGTTTGACACGCACAGCATCACTTTCCATGACAGGGGCAGTGAGAACAAAGTTCCCATGATGCTTTACGGCATCGCTCAGGTCACAACGTACAGCATCGGTCCCATCGCAAGGCTCACAATCGCACTCGTCTGCAAACTCCGTTACGCAATTACAATGGTAACCACATGGACAATCGCAGTTTCCTTCCGGACATTTTCCGTCGCAATGCCTGGGTCTTATCCATCCAATATTAGTCACACTAGAGGAAGATACAACTTTTTTACAATCCCCAAACTGGAACGATGTCTTTTTCAAAGTATTCATCTTGTTCGCTCGGTCTTGGTAGTCACAATGAACTATCGATCTTGCCTAGGGTTCCTTTTTTATATACAGACCAATACCGACGTGACCGTACGGTAAGGTGAAATGATTGGGAAGTCGAACTCGCTTCTGGTATACAATTTGATAGACTTTTTCCAAGGGTCGACTGACGATGTGGTGAGTGGGTAAACGTACAATCTTGTTCGGTTGATAGGTGGTCACTTTAAAGTTTTCATCCTCTTCCGATTGCAAGGCTTCTTTCAATACCCCAAAGTTGACCACTCGACTGGTACGATAATTCAGAGTCAGTCCTTTCACTTTGCACGTCGTGTGCACTTCTCCTTGTTTGTCCCGGTATTCGTAGCCGTAATTTTTGGGACCGCCACTGACGAAACTTAGAATCTTGTCGTCGGGATGTTCGTCTGTCCAGGCTCCTAAACGGTCTCCTTCGATGTTAGGGTGATGTTGAATCGGGTGATGGATGTAAATGCAACTGTCCGTGTCAAAGTACAGGACGCGTTCTTCTAACAGTTCTAAAGCTTCGTACAATTTTAAGCGAGCATGGGCTGTCACGTAAGCCGCAATGATGACATTTCCAAAAGGGTCGTCTTGCACAAAGTCCAGATCTTCTTCGTAATTGACCAAGATTAAATTCTCTCGAACGACGTCCACGTGTTTCATGTATTTGGTTTTGTCGTGAATCATCTGGAAGTAGCGGGAAGGTTCTGTCAAATATTCCGTCTTGGGTAAACACGGTCGTTGTGCCATTTTACCCCACAAGCAATTTAACATCACTTTGGCAAACGATCGCCTGCCTTCGTTTTTCTCGATGTGGTCTAAAGTGATGCCTTCTTGTTCGTAGTATTTCTCTTTGAATTTTATTTGGTCTTCGGGAGTGTGACACCAGGAAGGATAGCCGCTGGCTTCTTGCTTCAGTTTCAAAAAGGCATCCACGTAGTCTGCGAAAATGCCTTTCTGCGTGGGGTCACCCTTGTGGTATTGTTGTGTCTTGGGAAAGTGGCAAATTTCGTACACTTCTAACAGTTGGTATCCCATGTCCATAGCTTTGAACAATTCTACGCTGACCCAGGTTTCCGTCAAGGCCCGTTCTTCCTGGCTGTGATGGCAAGGTTGGTCTTGGTTGCACGTTTCGGCACAAGTACGGCACAAGGGAAACATCAGTTTGCCTTGACAATGGTGAGGTAAGACGGGATGGTATAGGTTCGTAGGAGGCAAAACTTTGCACTTGATCAAGCCTTCGTATTGTCGAATGTTTTTCAGGTCGATGTGTTCCGTCAGCAATTGCGGGTGCCCTACAGGAAAGCGACAATATTTGCACACGTAGGGATACAGCGAACACACGTCCAAGTATTTGATTTCTTCTCCTTTCTCTTCGTCGGCTTGGTACAGCAAACAGGTGGCATTGGTCCTTCCTCCGTACAAACTATCCCTCGGGTTCAGCGGGTCCATGAACTGGTAACTTTCCACGAGGCGTTTAAACTCTGGATCGGTTTTCAAACGGTGATCGTACTCGTGTTCCCACATTTCCACCACTTGGTATCCTTGCTGTTCTAACTTTAGGCGTCGCTGACAAGTGTCCTGGTACAAGTCTTCCATGGTTCGTTGCAAAAACTGATTTTTAGTGCCACGGTCAGGGTAACAAACAGGACATCCGTGAAATAAGCAACCGTTAAACTCGTACACGATCTTGGGGTTTTCTAAGTCCCAGCCATCTACCGAATACGTTCCGATGGTCTTTTCGCCCCCTCCGTTGCGGGCATGCTGAATCCACTTGTCTTCCTTGTCGCACAAGTAATGTAACCAACGTAGGGCTTTGACCGAGTATTGACGTTTGACAAAGTGGGTCGTTTGAGGACTGATGACAGCCACGGTCTTTTCAGGCATGAATCGTTGTCGATACACTAAGGAACACGCTTTGGCAATGGTGCAAGCTTCTTTCAAAGGATCGACCCCTCCGTGTTCCATGAACAGTTCTCGAAATTTTCCACAGCAACGCCGTAAAATGTCCACGTCGGAACGACAATACTTTAGCATTTCTTCCTGAAAGTCGAAAGGGTCCGAGGCGTGAATCTGGTACCAAGCGTAGAAAGCTTCTCGTTGTTCGGTACGCATGTTGTCGGGGTCGTAATAGTGAGTCTCGGGTAAATGGGGTAGAACGGCATGTTGATTGGCTTCCGTATTGAAAAAGTGTGGAAAGTACCCTTTAGCCATTTCTGTCATTCCAAACGTTTTAGGCATTCGACTCAAAGGCATGGCCAAGTAACTCATCGAATCTTTAAACTGTACTTGTCCCACTTGCATGAAAATGATTTTGGCTCCGTTCAAAGTCACTTTAGGACGCTCGGTGCCTTGTTCCGTATAGTATCTGAGAAGAAACTGTCCATCGTATCCGGAGAAATTGTGAGCCATCACCGTGGCATGACGATGACAATCTCCGTAACGTTCGATGTCCTCTTGGCTCCACGTCTTGTCGACGGGGTCTAAGACCCATTGGGCAAAATCGGCTAACGTGTTCGGTCCCCGAAAGATTTTTTCACGTCCTCCAGGAATCTTGCTGCAGTGAGGGCAATGGCTGAAGATAGGTTCTTGAATGCACTTCTCGCACGCTCGATGAGCCACGCAGAAATTAGGAGTGTGAATGCCGGTCTCTTGCATGCATTCGAAATCGAAAAAGATGAAATTGCCTTTCTTCTTGTGACCGTCCTCTTTCTCTGGTGGGGGTTGGTATTTTTGCACGTAGCATTGGTGTTCCAAGTCCACGATGCGGTGACAAATGTGACATTTTTTTTTTCCTGAACATACGTGTGCCTTGGTACTATTGGTACGTATGCCTTGTCTACACGTAGGGCACAATCTCAGGAGTTGACAAGCACATTTCTGCTGTGAACCTTGTGTTTTCAAATGTTGTTGGTAACAGGTAGGACTGACAAACGTGCGCAGACAAGTCGAACAAGGCACTGGTTCTTCGCTCAGACCGGGTGGAGAGGCCAAACATCCTGGGCATTTCATTCCACAATGCTTGTGTTGCTCTCGATTGTTATAACCATAGAAACATTTCTCACAATAATAACTGTATCCCAGGAATCCAGTGATACTGGTAATGGTATCGAAATGGTCATCGTGATGATAGACATGAATGTATTTTCCGTCCTTAAAATCTTGGCCTCGAAACAATAGAGTTCCACGCATTTCTTGAGGGTGCACTTTCAAGGTGTATCGTGGAGCTAGGACATCTTGCAATTTTTGCATCTCGGGAATGCCACAGGGTGTGTCTTTGGGTAGTCCGGCTTGTTGTAACAGGAGTTCTGCTTCGTTTCGTTGTTTGGCTCGGTCGGAACGTTGAATAGTGTTCCAGGTTCTTTTCCATTCTACCGTGTCGTTCTTGTTGGCATAGGTTCGTCCCACCACGATGGCACGGGCTAAACACATCTGGTCATGAGGGTTGTTAATTCGGACGAGACTCGTTTTGGTGTTGCGAAGGTCGTCCACCAATAACATCTTTTTGCGTCCTGTCCCTTGAGGAGGAGAGACGTGGGTCATGTCCAGTGTGGCTTTACCATCGGTGATGTCAAACTGATCATTAGATTGTTGTACGTGTTGAATCTTGTCCATGACTTTGGAAGCAGTCAATTCTGCAAGGGTGCTAAACTCGATCCAAACAGGGGATTTCAAACCGTCGTGTTGTATGGAAAGTCTCAAGCGATCGTCTTCTTTGGGTTGACATTGTCGCTTGAGTGCAGTGAGCAAAGAATCCCACACCTCAGTGATGAACACTTCTGCTTTCTCTAACGGCACTTCAGCCTTGAAATCTTTAAACTTCACCGTGTATTTGTAAGCCGTGGTTCTAAATTTTCTAGAGGAGCGCTTTTCCGTCTCTCGAATGGAATAGTACTTTTCAGGGTTGACAAAGGGTGGTGAACTTGGTTTAGAGGGTTCGGATTCTTTTTCACTCATGTCCTCTTCAAAATCACTGGCATGAATTTGTGCCAAGATTTCAGCCCTGGTACGAGGCGATAGATCACGTTTCTGCCTCTTACTTTCTTCTTCTTCTTTCTTCTCGAATGAATGGGATCGTTTCATCTTGAAAGCAAAAAGTCAAATGACTCAAGTTCAAACACCATAAACTACTTTATAGTCATAGCAGACCAACGTATATAAAAGGGTGTGTGTCTTGTCCTTTCACTATTCATTTCACTCTCAAGCCGAGCACAACGATGGAAGAGACTAACCAGATGGAACGTTTCGTCAGAGCTTTGCGAGGGGTCATTAGAAAATTCTCTTCAGACCAGCCTACGGACTACTCTCCTTCCTTTAGAGATAAAAGTCAAGATACTTGCTATATCTGTCAGAAGAAAGGGCATTGGTCTTCAGAGTGTCCAGACCGTCAAAAAAGAAAAAAAACAGGGGATAAAAAAGACAAAAGTCAAGATACCTGTTATTATTGTAAAGAAAAAGGACATTGGTCTCCAGATTGCCCAAAAAAGAAACAAGAGGAGTCAGAAGAAAAGAGGAATTCTTCAGAAGAAGAGAGGGATTCTTCAGAGGAAGAGAGGGATTCTTCTGAGGAAGAAAGAAGACAGGTGAAGAAAAAGAAACAGGAGAAAAAAAGAAGAAGGGAAGAAAGCGAGGAGGAAGAAGAAGAGGAAAAGAGTGTGACGGTGAAGAAATTCAAAAAACAGAGAGACTAAACAAGGAGAAAAGAAGAAATCAATGAACTTTTTATTAAAGTGTTGTGTTGTGAATTGTGAATTGGATTGTAAAAAAAATGGAGAAAAGAATAAATGAATGATATAAGGTAAGTGTCTTTGAGTTGTGATTTTAAAATAAGAAGCTACACTCACGCACTCATACACAGACACGTACTATAAGGGTAGAATGGGTGGGTTTTTTTTGAGTTATTGGCAAATTGAAATTGTATTTCTTTTCGAGAAATGTGGGTGGCCCTGAAAAGGGCCTTTTTTCTTTATGGTGAAGGGGTGAGTTTAAGCAATCAACTTTAACTGCCTTATGCCTTTGCCACGGCCAAGGCCTACTTCTGGACTGCGTAATGTTGATGATGATGATGATAATGATTGGGTTGAAATCACTAAGGGTGGTACGGTAGGCTTAGTCACAGGGTTGGCGTGTTTAGCTCGGGAAGGTCGTATTCTCTTCGGTCGTGATAAAGAAGTCTGATACATTTGTTTCAGACTTCTTAACTCCGCTAAAATGTCCAACAGTACCGTGACCGCTTGATTTTCACCCTCTTGTTTCTTTGCTGCTACTTCTTCTTGCTGTTGTTTTTTTCTTACCTCTTCTTCTTGTTGCTGTTGCTGTAGGAGAAAAGCCTGTTCCGCTTCCTTTTGTCGTTGTATAAATTTCTCCAATTCTTCTTTCTGTCTCTGTCTAAAATTCTCCACTTGCGGTAATGAAGAAGGTAACGAAGGTTCCGGAACAAATTCTTGCGAGGAGAGAAAATCCACAAAATCCCAATTCACCTCTTCTGAAAGTAAGTCCGAGTTCCCTTGGGCAGTCTCCCCTGCTGGTGCACCCCAATGGATCGTTTTCTGAGTTTCCGTCATGTTGAATCACTGTCGCATAGATTGACTGCACACAAGCGCTAGCGAATCTATATTGACTACGTGACGTCACAGACTGCTCTCTTCGGATTGGATGCGAGCTGACTGAATTCTGTAACGCGTGTTCGGATTGGTAAATGAACTCAATCCGTTTCAATCCTTTCTGTCCCTATAAATAAGCGCAGTTCACTGCATTGATTCACCTATTCTCGGAGCCTCAACATGTGGACCGACGTTGAATCTTCAACCCTTGTGTCAACAATGATGTTCAGGACGGACATGCTCATGTATGTCCGATCCAAGTGGACCGTTGTCCACAGGACCAACAGCAGTCTGTGGATAAGAAGAGTCTATATAGAGAGACAAGGTTGCCTCAAGAGGACTCTGATGTATGGCCCTGCTGTAAGACGAAGTTTGAGGAAAAGAAGATGTCGCAAATGCCCTTTATGTTAAGGGCATATTAACATAAACCAAAGGCCCTTTTCAGGGCCAGCCATATATCTCGAAAAGAGATAGCCTTTCCATTGCCTACCCCTTTTTTTAAAAAATTTAAAAAAAAAAAAAAAAAATCCCATGTTCCATTCCCTTTGTCCCTAAACAAGCCCAAACTCTATTCCCCATGTTAAATTCCCCTTGTACGTAGAGTGACCCACGATTTATTGCCATGTTAAATTCCCCTTGTACGTAGATTGACCCACGATTTTTCTCCATGTTAAATTTCCATTGTACGTAGAGTGACCCAGGGGTCCCTGTAATGCTAATTCCCATTGTACGTAGGGTGCCCCCTTTCACTACTGGTACCTTAAATTAGGTTTGCCGCGCTAATCGTCATCGTCTATCTCGAACTGACTGAACTCGCTTGGGGTCCCTGAGTTTTGCAGCCTTTCCACATCAGCACTCTTGGTGCAATCGGCGTATTCCATTCCAACTTAGCGATTTATTGTAATGAAGAATACCCATGGACAGTAATTTTCGTTTCATATAAGCTAATTTTCGTTTCGTTAAAGTTTATGTTTGATTTTAAATGTTAGCGGCTTTTTATTGCCATCTAGCGTCTTATTATTTGGGTCACGTGATTCTGCCTGTTGGGTATATATTGTTGTGTTGTGAAGCGGTATTGTGTGAAGACGTACCTTTGCAAGTGAAGTAGTATAACCTCCCCGCTGGAGCAAGCACATTTGGTCCTAATTTGCCGAACAGGAAAGGCCAGACCGGGAATCGAAAAAGTGTAGGGACAAGGCCTTTCCTCGACCAGAACACAGATACTACAAGGCTCATACAAGAAGCGCGAAAATCTTGGAATCACGACCTTGTGGCAGTACACATTTTAACTGAAGAAATCCCTTCTCTCATCATTTCGCACAGTTTCTCTCTCTCTCTCTCTCTCTCTCTCTCTCTCTCTCTCTCTCTCTCTCTCTCTCTTGGGCGAGTAACGACGCGCGACCACGGTCTTGTCGACAGTCGGCAATCCAGAAGGACGACCTTCTGAAATTTTGACACCTAAATTTCCTATTACATTCAGCCTTTGGAATTTTATGCGCACGATGTAATTTTTTTGAGTGTTACGATGTAATTTTTTGAGAAATTTTTAGAAAATGCAATCTGTAGATTTTTAATTTAGCTTTGTATAATGAATGTAGTTTTGTGTAATAAAGATGACGATTGTTATAAGTTGTGTATTATATTATCCTAATATGGATGCCTTAACAAAGTTTGTCATTGTTAGAACTGTATTATTGTAAAACAAATCTTTAGTATGTTATGTATATTTAATTTAATTTATATTTGATTTAATTTAACTGTTTGTAAGTTTTTAAAAAAAAGTATTGTTAATTTCATTATATGTCAAAACGGTGTAGTTTTGTTTACTAGGAACTCGATATTTTTTTCACAAAATAGTTTGACCTTGACTCTTCAGTTATAAACACCTAAAGTTGACCTAGTTGCCGACCGTAATTCAGAAATCACCAAGACAAGTAAACAACTTTTTATTTTTATCTTATTCTTAGAGTAAAATGATTGTTTTTTGCAAGGTCAAACTGGGGCTACGTGCTTTTAGATGTAGATACTTCTCGAAGATTATGGAAAGTTGACCCTCATCCGAGAATATGTTTTGTGTTTCAAGTTACTGTATAATCTGTGTTTAAAGAGATATTTGTCAGTCGGGGCTTCATCTTTACACTGGAAAGTGTGTTTGTGATCAGTTTGTGAATTGCATTTTAATGTTTATTCGAATTATTTGGAATAAAAAAAGTATTAACTCTTTTTCATGGAAATATATAAAGTGCTAATACAGAATTCTTGGACATTTATTGGGAAATTCAAACATTATTGTTTGTGAATAGCACATAACTTTAGACACAACAGCACAATAATAGCTACAGTATATGTCATCGCCTTCCATCTTGGATTCTTTGTCTGGACTAAAATTTGAATTCATTAGAACATTTCATTATTAGGACTTTTAAAATTTAATTCGTGGATTATTCTTGGATTAATTTTGGATTTGATTCTTAAAACCGTAAGTTCTTTTTTCTTTTCTTCATTTTTACAGTATTTTTCCAGGGAAATAAATTATTTGTTATATTTTTTCAAAGCTTGTTGTTTTCACTCTTTCTTTTGTTACAGTTTATTCTGGCCTAAACACGCAACATAAGAATTAGAAATATCTCTCAACTGTTAGAACAAGTCAAGCAGCAAATACATTACATACATGAGGCTACGATTTACACCATCGTTCTCAGCCACTGACGTAAGAAGGTATAATGGCTGAAAATAGTTCAGAAACTGAGTTGTGCACGGTAAGCAATTTTTGACGAGGCAAATTATTCTTGAAAGCGGAATGTAAAATGGAGGGCACTTCGTGGGTTTTCGGAAGCATGAGAAGTCATGCGCGCTCCAAAAACACTTGAGATGAGGCTGAGTTGTTGTAAGGCATGACATACATATTAAGGACAAAGCAAACGTCTGTCAGAATATGATCTACTATATATACACACCGCTCTCGACAATCTGGTAAAAATTGCTGTGTTACAGACTTCATACTCTGACTTCCTTTTTCCAGGTTTGAATAATTTAATTAGTCTTAGTTTAAAAATTTCTTCTAGGTGTCTAAAACAGTGAGAAAAAATATTTATAAATTATTTCACTTACTTTTACAGAACCTGTAAAATGTTATTATGACACAATATTAATTTTTAAATATAGAGTTCTTGGATTATTTAAATTTTATTTAGAATTCATAATTATAGGATTGATTTTTGTAAAAATGGTTTGCTACCAACTGCATGCTACAAAAATTAATTTAGAAACAAATTAACTATTAAATTACGGAAAGTAATATTTTAGATTTTAATTTTTAAAATAAACATTTGATAAAATGCTTTGATAAAAACAGCTTTGGTATTAGTTTGTAATATTTAATTCTGAAGCATTTTTGCATTTATTTGGTAATTTATTCGGCATTTAATTCCAGAATACAGAAATTACAGAACGTGTAAAGTTGTTAGCTTTGTTTAAATATAACGATCTTATCATATATCTTTAATTTATAAGTTGATTTTTGTTTAATTTTTCTATATCGAGTGATTAATTATTTAATTTTAATAAGCAATTGCTGTGCTGCAGACTTAGTCGGACTTTCTTTTTCCATTTCTATCCCACTACTTCGCCAATACTAGTAATGTAACACCTACATCGCAAGAGTGACACCACCCACAAAAAGGAGGCCAGAGTGAACTCTCTCTCTCTCTCTCTCTCTCTCTCTCTCTCTCGATCGATCGATGTGATAGCTGTCCGATCAGTAAATTGGGAATGAAGAAAAGAACTAAACCAAATAAACTGACCATCACTATGGGAGAAAGAACTATTAACAATAATTTTCCTAAACACTGGTGGAGAGAATTTTTCATAACTGGAGAAGAAAACCATAACGAAGCCAGGTGTCACTTCGCAAAGATTGAACAAATCTTCTGTGACTCTCGTACATTTCGCCCACAAGAAGGGACAGTTCTTAACATCTGGACCAGGTACATTATTGCGAGAAGCAACACAATAAAGGTAATCTGGACATATTCCGACCACTGGGTACTTTGACATGAGATCGACAACTTCATTATTGAAGCCGACTACTGTGTACCCAAAAACGATACAGGAAGCAGCAAGGAGGCTTCTTGCTACAAGTTTCATTTTTCAAAAGCATATAATTTGAGTTCTTACTGAAAATTTATTTTATTATGACTATATACGCCTGGGGTAAATCCGACCGTGTTGTTGCTTATTCCGATCTCTGATATGTGTAATTCCGACAACCATATATGGACCGTACATATACAAGTTTCATCTAAAAATACAAAGATTTTGTTTATCTTGACAGATTTAAAAGTTTTAAATTGTTTTTTTTCTTCTTTTTCTTCAGATAGAGAGATAGGAGATAGAACGTGATATTGCTATATAGATAATTGTGGATGCTGTTATAGAGATAATTATGGAGAGAAGTAACATTTTATTTTCATTTAGATTTATACCTTTAATTTTTTATTTATTGTTTTTTTTTTAATTACATATTTATTCCTGGACCTTTTTCTTCAAAGTTCAATACAAACTAATCATAATTTTACATTTTCTTTAAGGTTGTGTCCTTGGTCGGAATTGTCCTCTTATGATAAAGAACCTGGGGTAAATCCGACCACTATACAGAACATTGCATACTATTGTTATTTGTTATAAAACTAGTGCAGTCTTTACATTTTTATCGAGACAAAGCATTATTTTAAAGCTACGCTACCATAATTATTATGTTACTGAAAGCTATACACATCTTGGATGATTGATGCCTGACTAGGCATCCTGAATACATTATTTTATGAATGCCGCTTCTGAACTCGCGCGGAAGAGAGAATACTGAGGCGATTACGTAATTTTGTCACGCGATGCTCTCGTCGCCTGGAAACATCTTTACTAATTTGCATACCCATTTGCACAAATAAAAACAAAGAACACAGCAAGTAATTTGCATATCTTAGTTGTAAACATCAGAAAGTACATCCACGGTCAGAATTACCTTACTGGTCGGAATATGAACACTGAGAGGATTTCCAGCAGCAATATATAAATCGCCGGTGAGGATTCTTCCTGCAGTAACACGTAAAATTTCTGGCATTTTGAATGCATAAAATACCAACCGCTAGCCCAGCCCCGAATCTGAGCTCCCTGCACAAGCTGAGATATGTGTATCCATACCCTAAACTTTGATTTCAGTGGGTTCAACAGCGACGTTTCCAACAGGCTAACAGTAAACAATTAGCCAGCATCGACAGTTACCTTTCCAGCGATGGTGTCTTTAACTTTTACAGTTTGAACTCTTTCAATATTATTGAACTCTTTCAATATTACAGATATTTCGTGTATTGTTTACTATTCGTTTCATAGGGAGGATATTGTTACACGCACAGGGGTATTTACTTGACCGAGCGGTTGTCAAACCCTGGCGCGATTCTCGCTAGAAGTCATAAGTTTACCCCAACTTTCCGAAGACTTCCATACAACTTCAGTTGTAATTTAGAAAGCCCGACGTGTCCATTCTATACCTAAATTTTACTCTAAGTAATGCAAGACCACAGATAAAACAACCTGCGAAATATCTATCAACTACACATCTGCATGGTTTATCGTCATCATGTTTCCGTACCGCCAAGCGTTCACGCCTTAGAAAATATACGAGTATCCCTAACACTGGGAACTATTTTAACTCCGCCACCTTAGGCCAGTCAATGTATACCTTCCAGGCACATTTCGCCAATATAACTGTACCACATTTTCCCCCATGGCGACATAAACGGTATCTGCCAAGTCCCTTCTTATTTATTCCTTTGTGTTATTTACCATCAGTCACATCATCAATGTACACCACTAGATATTAATATGGACTATCTTACGACAGGGACATTCTTTCGGTTTTGGCCGGAATTCACTACTAGTGAACTATGGCATCATGGAAACTCACACTTCACTCCGTGATGTTTGCTCCTAATAATTGGCTAATTATTTCGGGCTAGGAATATTTCCATTGTGCCGAATTCCAATAATCACACAAGTAATCGCACAAATCTAAGAATCACTTAAAACGGGGCGCTATAATTTAATGCGCATACTCTAAATTTATTACAATATTTTGGACTGTGGTAATTCTCATACACAGGTATGTTGTTACTATATAATATTTTATTTCTTGAAGTATATATTACAAGGTTTCAAAATTCTGACATTATTTCTTCGCCTAACTTTGTTAGTACCTCAATTTCAATATATTTTCCAAATAGACGATTCCATTTATTTTGCAATTAATCTTTTATCTAGAAAAACTAATTCGTTCTATGTTTACGGCAGTAACTTTCATCACTGTTGCTAGGTTGCTATCACAGAGAAGGTGAATGAACATACTGACTTTGATTTGTTTTCTTTTGACTGTGTTGTACATGAAAACAATTCGTGTTGAAATATGAAACCACATTATGCATGTTTCGCTACTAACAAACAAAAACGTCTTGGAGAGCATTTTTGCCTTACTGTGTTCAATTATTTATGTTTATTGATATCATGTATGCAATAGGAAGATACACTTAACAACGGCTTCCTACTAATATCCATAGAAATGAGAATTTTTTTTTCTCCCACAATGAGTTGAATCAAAACAATAACCATACTCATCCTTAAGTATTATTACTTAATGTTAATGCTGATGTTATTAATAGAAAACTAATAAAAATTATAATTTAAAAAATAGTAAAATGACATACAAAAAGAAAAACAAGAACTGCATACTTATAAGTGTTATCATCGTCTATCCTGCTTGTATATATGTAATTTTGTTTGGGGTTAAATTTGCATATCTTAAATTATATGTTGTTGTTTTTTTTTCCTTTTTTATCTCAATGTATTTTTCTTTCTCGAGCTTCGAGGACTCGGCTCAAATATCCAGGAGGTTATTGTTACGATGAAATTTTTTGAGAGTGTTACGATGTAATTTTTTGAGTGTTACGATGTATTTTTTTCAGAAATTTTTAGGGGTGTACATAATACGCACAGCATACAACCAGACGAATGTTTGCGTGACATTTAAATATATTATTTCATTTTTCAGAAAAATGTGAGGACAATATGTAGGGCAGTGTAGCCACAAGAAAGGCCGTTGGGACACTCACACAGACTGCATTTATTGCTCCAAGTACATACCAAAACAGTTATTGAGTACATTGTAACATGACCGTCTGAAGCCTGGAATTAGCTGAATCAAGCCGCACCAAAAGGAGGCAGAGAAACCCCCACCAGCTCATCGTCAGAATTTTCGCGTTTTTCTCTTGCAGACACACTCACCAAGGCTCTATAATAGGCTTAGCTCTTCAGCTCAGAAGAGCACTTCATGGTCCCAGGAGTTTAAGGGACCAAAATCTTTGTCCGCCTGTGAGGCCCCTCTAGAAAAAAGAGGGGCTGAAAATTCGAGGGGTCCATTGCCTCACTCCCAAAGGAGGATGTCGGACATTCTTCATGTTTAGGACAGAGTGACGCTTCCTCCTGAGATGGAGGTAGCGCAGTGCTCACCTCGTGCCCATAGCAGAGTGATGCTCCCTCCCGTTAGAGAGATGGTGCACCGCAACATCATATCCGAGATAGAGTGTTGCTCCCTACAGTTAGGGAGGTGGTGCACCACACACATTGTTTCCACTGTGGTATTTTGCTTCCTTCCGTTTGGAAGGGGTGAAGTACACTGCACGTCTCATGACCAGGAAAGCGTGTTGCTCCATCCCACCGGAGGGGGGGGGGGCGGGCGTGGGACACAGCTCCTAAAATGTTGTGGGTAAGATGTTGCTCCCCTCGAAGGGGACGGATCAGTACCGCACGAAACTGAGTGATAAATCAGATGAAGATAATGTATTCTTCGGGAATCAGTCAGTGGTCTCAGACTCTGGGGATAGTGAACGGACAGAGTAACCCCCCCCCCGTCCCTTCCTATGCCGGATTGGTAGTCTTCTCACCGGGCTCAGAATTGGGAATGGGCTCGGAACCCAACTAATCATTACGGGACGTGGTGCCCATCATATCAGGGTAATTGGTCCCTTATGCCCCATCGGGCTACTTGACCCTGGACCCAGAGTAGAGGTGATACTGCGGCTTGTGTCCCGCCATTACCTTCTCCCCAGGTAGCACCCACCAGGACGATTATAGGCATAGCACCATCAAGGAAAGGCAAGCGGTCTTGTCTTTATCCTAGAACTTCTAAACACGTCAAACCTCTATTAACCATGACGAATAAGTGCGGGAATTGGTGCTATGTCATTATCACTGTTGGTTATAATAATGCCCAAGCAGTCTCCTACTATAAGTATTCTAGACGATGATGCGTTATCTATCATATTCGACTCTAATGTTTTCGAGGCAGAAACAGATCAACTGACACCTCTTACTAAGTCCACCAACTCCTCTCATTTAGATAAAGTAGAGGTACTTTGGTCTTTTGGTAGATCAAGTTTACCGCCTGCTATGCGCGGATTTGCTATCAGAAACCATCTGGTGCACAACCCAAGAATATCCATTCTTTATTGGATGCGATCTCGCGGACTCTATCAAAGCCAAATTTCCTGCATCTTTCCGTATTCCTTATCGATAAACGAACTATCACAAATTATCACTACAGGCTAAGAATTATCTTGATGGTGTAGAATGTGGTCTGTTCATCTCTCTACCTTGAAACCTATGGTCTCTACTTCTTGTTACCGGGAATATTGCCCGAAGTGGCCTTATAACCTCCGCCAGCTGGATGCAGGTGCATCCCAAGTGGGTATTACAATTGGAACCGGGGAACTCCTTTCCATTAAAACAATTCAAGTCATTGCACGGAAAGTTTCGCTTCAGTTCACCATAGCTTCCCATGCTGAACTCTTCTCGACTACGTCCCGTTAATATGCTGAAGGAGGCTACTCTGAATCGAGCCGCGTTACAATGCGTACTGGAAGCTGTGGCCAAGCCACAACCATTCAGTTTCTGTCGCAGTGGCCGTATCGTCTGATCTTTTACACTGTCACCGCTAGGCTGAGTTGGTCTCCTCGAAGATCTTATACAAGCATGATAAAGACCTTAGGGATGTTCCCTTGGAAGCCGGGAGGCTCTGAAATAGGACTCATCCCCATTGGTACTTAACAAGAGTTGATTGATTATCAAAAAGGATCCTTCACACGCAGTCATGGTCCTTCGCAATTGGTCAGAAAGCGTATTAATGTGAATCGTCCCCAGGAGCCACTCTACAAATTTTTCCTAGTGATGCAAACCCAGTCAAATGCACAGCCTCAAGTAAGACCTCCTCATTGCCAGGCATATCCTCGGCGTGGGAGTGGCCAAAGAGCCTCCAGGAGGAAGTTACCTAACCCGCCTGCCTTCCCTAGGAAGGTGGGGAATGGGCCTAGGAGGTCACACCGTCTCCAGTCGTGCATAACTCTCCCAAGCGTACCTGTAGGTGCTCGTCTAGGCTACATTTCACTGGCATTACGGATGATGGGTTGGTTCTTTCTTTTGTAAACCAAGGTTACCCATTTAAGTTTCAGGAACAACCCCCACTATGAAAGATCACTACCCTCCGTGCTCTTTCACCAGTCCCATATCCATGCAACATTTAACTAGAGTATACTGAACTCAAACTTGTATTTCTTAATAAAATAACCGTAATAATTCAGAATGACATATCATTTTAGCAGATGGTTGGACAAACGATATTTTAGAAGATGTTTAGACATACGGTATTATATAAAATGAGTAGCGAGACAACATTTCAGGAGATGATTAGATTGAAATTTTGCAAATGATTGACACAGTATTTTGCCAAATGATTAGATCGACAGACTTTTTTCCAGATGACTAGACAGTAATTTACCGGATGATTGGACAGATGGCGTATTAGGAAATGATTAGACAGTATTTCAGCAGACGATTTGACACACATTAAGTTAGCAGATGACTAGGCAGACAGTAATTTAGCAGAAGATTGGACAGGAAGTATCTTACCAGATGTAATTACAGACTAATTCAGCAGATAATTAGACAGCTAGTATTTTACCAGAGGATTAAACAAAAGTTGATTAGACACACATTACTATTGAAGATCACTGGTCAGACAGAAATTTAGCAAGGTTTATATTTGCAGTAGTTTGGACACTTAGTAGTTTAATTAGAGAGACAGTAATTTACCAAATGACTATACATATATTATTTTTGCTGATGACCAAAAAACAGTATCTAAAAAGATAATTAGACAAGTAGTATTATAGAGGACAATTTGACTTTCGGTTTAGCAGATGATTAGACAAAGCCATTTAGCAGATGACTAGGAAAACTGTAAATTAGCAAAGAACTAGACAGTATGTTAACAAATGATTAGACACAGTATTATAGATGTTCGGACAAATGGTATGTTAGCAAATCTTTGATTTGGGTGCGTTTGTTAGAGGGGATGCTGTTATTAGGGTACGTATTGAAATATTTATTATTACTTACGGTCTTAAACAAATGTGAATAAATTCTGAAAGCTAATTCAAAACATCATTCCCCCAACATTATGTGATCTAGTCCGATAAATCACCCCACCTACCCCATAAGTGTTGATACTGATGGACGATATGTAGGTTTGATGTCAACTGTCCATTGAAATGTGTAATTTTTGCTGCACGCAAATCTTTCCGGAACAAACCTGCATACACTTTAGATACATACCTGTAGTTGGTAACATCCATATCTAGCGCGAAATTCAAAATGGCCACATGACAGATGGTTGTGCTATTTCAAATGGATTTACAAGTCATCAAGCATAGGATTCGCTCCGGAAATATAATGTACGTATCACCAAAAGAATCTTTCAGCCGACAATAGCTCCACAGCCGCGAGAAATACTGGTAAGTGAATAAAATGTACACCGATATGTGCAGAAAAAAATTGACAGCCGATTGTTGCAGCTTTTAATGAATAGGCGATATCAGCCCCTAAACCGAAAATCATTGTCATGGGGAGGGTCTTATTTATCTGCCTATAGGGGATCCACATCCTTACTAAGGTTACAAGAGGGACAGTACTGTATTGATGGATTTGATGGTGAGAGACTACTGTATTTCTATCAGAACCACATGTGCTGCCCCAATTAGTCACACATAACTACAATGCAGACCTTAGATTTATATTTTCTGAATTTTTGTAAATAAGTTTTATATGGAATAAGTACTCGTTGTCTCCTGTCAATAATCACACTATGAGGAATATAAGCACACCACGTCTAGATTTTTCCAACATATAGCAACATAAATAAATCCTAAATTTAACACGTTTGGGAGATTATAACTGATTTTTTCTCTTCTTTCCTTTCTACCTTGGGAATGGAGAGAATTGGGGCATGGGTGGCTGGATGATGAAGTAACTTTGTGACATCATTAGGAATGTGCTGCCTATTTGGTTATGTGTTGCAGGTTAATTAATAGGTATCATATTCTTTGGAATCGCTCCGGTGGCCTAGTGGTTAGAGCGTCCGCCTCGGCTGCTGGAGGTCGCAGGTTGGAACCTGGCCGAGTGATACCAAAAACTCAGCATTAAGATGTATGTGTTAGGACTGGTCAGTCTGGTGTCAGGATAATGTGACTGGGTGGGACATCATGCTACATGTCTGCGGCATGATGCCCCATAAATTGCTACACTGCAGACATCGTAGCGATATGACTGAAAAATTGTTAAAGCTACGTTAAAAAATCCATCCATATCTGTCTCTCTCTCTCTCTCACACACACGCACGCACGCACACACACACACACACACATGCACACACATTCTTTGGATCTAGTTTTGATCGACATACCGGTATATGATTTGGTTACTATCTCTGAAGAATTTATTGATAATTTGTCACCTCGGATGTATTGCGGCTAGAGCAAGATTGATGAATATTGCACATCTTTGTTTACTTGAATATGCTTAAAAAAGAAGAATTTAAGCTCACTTAGCTTTGTTAAGCACAGTTATATACAGGTAGCAAACGACCAGTGCATAACTGTTGTCTCCCACCCCAGCACCTGTTGCATACAATGCATATCAAAATCACATTCATTGAGAACTAATTGTTTATAAACTGAATAAAGGAAAAATGAAACGAAGTAAGATAAAGGCACACAAACTGATGCACCCAATCTTATGAATTTATATGCATCGTAGCCCCATTAAGAAAATACCCATCCCACCCAACCCGCGCCCGCTTCCAAGAGAACCACCCCACTTAAAATATCGTTCACTATGTCTTGGTAATGTGTGTTTCTTCTATACAGAAATTATATCGATTGGCTACATTTAATAAGAATATCCAGTAATAGAACTGCAAAAATTTCTATCAATCCTAAAAATTGTAGGCCTAAAATCTTGTTTTTGTCAAAAAAGAAAGGTATGAAAATTTCGTAAAGTGAATGCAATAGAGAATTGCAAGAACTGTCCGAGGAAAATCACAAAACTATAAGTGTCTCTTGAATTTTCACTTTGTATTGTAAAGAAATACATTGCTCGTCGATTTTACTTAAATTATTTGCATTACTTTTTCTTTCTGTTACATATTTTAAGATCTAGATTCATAACTTTAGTATGTGTACACATTCTTCTTTTTATGACTAGACAAAGGAAGAGTCTCGAAGAGCCGAAAGCAGAAAATTGACACTTTGACTGTTGTATTGAGTGAAATTCAACCGATAACGCCAGTATATAACTTTAAAATAAAACCTGAAGGAAAGTTAATTTAGCCACTTTTATTAGCATGTTGTCATTGACGTGTATATCTCATTTCATTCTTTTCATTCTCAATACACTCTGAAGACCCTTTCGATATCTACTTGACTTGCCGGTATAATGTACGAAATGCAGCCTTTATCCTCCTCAGATGATTGTGTGATTGCATGTCTCAGCTTCAGTTTAAAAGTGTCACATTTTTCTGATTTACTAAATGTAGAATATTGTTCTCGCTGGTTAACCATGATCCTTTTCACCATTTCAGATTAAGCACCACTTTTTTTTAAACGTGGAGTTGATTATTTTAACGTTACACCAGGATCAGATGTCCTCGAGAAAAAGGAGAAAAATCGTTACTGCGAAAATGTGTTCATGTCTGTATTGTCTCTGCTTCATTGTGCATGATCAGAGTGTTCTTGCAACGACCCACGCCAAAGGAATGATGGCAGCAAACTTTAAATGAAAATGTGGTAAAAGTTTAATTTTTTTTTTTTGGCTGTAGGTAGTTTTGGTTGTATCAACATGCGAAATATTCAGAAAGAGAAGAAAGAAAAAGATATTTAAAAAAACAAACCCTTACCTTCTTTCGTTTGTGGCGCCGTAACTGAGAAACCTTTCTTTTCATGATGTCCATACACATCATGCAGCCATACTTGAGCAAAGGGAGATAAACAGGCTTGCGTTGAAAATTCAGACTCAGATTTAACTGCTTCATTTCATGAGTTATGCTAGTCACGTATTTAAAGGCGTTTCGACCAACTCTTCCGAATTATGACTTTATTTTTTTTTAATGGACTTATTTTACATTCGAAAATGAATGAAGTTAGCTCGTAACTTCATACCATAGTTTTCACATGTCTTGAAATAAACTTAAATTTGATTAAGTTCTAAACAATTTGTGCGGTGATTGAATATAGTTATGCATCTTCATTGTTCTCGGAATATATTCCTGCACATTCTTGTTTAGAAGGGTTCCTTGTCGCATTCCTTACTATGTATATAAACACTGAGAATACGAGGCACTAAGAGGAAGCACACTCAGATCCAGGTTAAATTCATATGCATGGAAACACTGTTAAATTTAGTATGACCATAACAAATCCAACTTTATATTTAAATTTTCCTTGATTACCTAATTTTCAATATCCAGTGTAGCGGAATATTCTTGCATATGCATGTCTAACTCTTCTGACGACGATGAATATACTTTCGAGGAAAGGAATCAAAGTTATGTCATCATTTGTGTGTGTGTGTGTGTGTGTGTGTCCGTGCCCATTATTGAGACCAAACATCACTCTTATCGAAGCCATTTGTTCACTGCTGTAACATTGCAACGATACCTTGATTGTCTAAATTGTAGGTTTATCCCTTCTGATGCCAGTGTTACCCAGGTAATGCAGATCTCGCGGTAATCATTATTTTTCGGTGACTTTGCATGACATTTTGATGACATTAAAAGTGACATAGGATGAATTGACTTCAGCACTGATCGTGGTACATAAATGATCCCGGCTAAATGAAGGCATTTATAAGTTATAAATACGCCTTAACATATTTGTAGCTGTATGGGTCAGAACATTATACGTGGAAACTGAAGGCAATGACCGCTAGAGTAGTCTTTACTCAGTAAAACAAAGCGCTCAGTGATTGATGATGTTGTCGATTTAGCTTCTTTACTTTCTTATTGATCTGCGGAAATCGGATGTTTAGTAATTCCCTTAGACTGGCAATGCTTGCTGGGAGGACAATAACGATGTCTGTTTGCTTATTTGAAACAAAAATGTGGCCTAAGTCTCAATCCCTAAGTAGGCCTAATTGTAAAAATATAGTTTCTAATGCATTATTAGACCTTCATTTTTCCAGTTGTAATTTAATGAAAATCCCAATAGATTTTACAAAATCTTGAAGATGTATCGAACAAATTTTGTAAGGTAAAGTTTGCGTTTATATAACACAAAAACGCGCACGCAAACGCGCGCGTACGCAAACGCGCGCGTACGCGTAAATAGTTGCCATGTGGAGACCAATGAAAAATACCACTCAAGTACAAACCTCACTAAATACAGTGGTCCAAAATAATGACCAACATAATGTCCTTGGGAGAATCAAAATTATTTCTATGCATTTAAGACAGTGTGTAAATTTCATTGCACTGTTGCTTTTTTGTTTAGTTTTTTTTTGGAGGGGTGGGGTGGGGTGTCTGTTTGGGTTTTTTCCCCCCAAGCATACAGCTGAAGACCCCTTACTCAAACAATCAGCCAAAAACCTCAAACACATGAAAGACAACTAGAGACATTATTGTTCGCAAAGCAACCTTGAACTTTTGTAAAATGCATCTTTATGTAATTATGGCGGTGATCTAGAGCACAACGTATGTCCATAACGAACGATGATGTCGTACACGAAGACACATCAAAATCTAAAACAAAGAGGCAATTAAGAATTGTATGCACATTTGTGTTTGGTGAGGGAGGGATACATTTTACAAAAGCAGCTCAGGACCTACCACGTTTAATTTCTTAACAATTTAGCAAGCGAGTACCTCATGCACAAAAATGCGTCTTCACAACAGCAACTCTTGACCTGACCGTTATAATCTCCTAATTAAGAATTATTGATTATGAGCGGCCGGTAGTCCGAACGTATTTCGGCGGAAGGATCCATTTCATTTTAGTGTCTTGCACAGTTGGTCTCCGCTGCCATAAATGTTCACAGGTGGCTGAAGCGAGCTTATGTTGGAGAAGAAAGAAAAACACAACAATAACAGGAGGAAAAATCATACTGAGTGACAAAATTACCCCAGATTACCCCCACCCACGCACCCATGACCCGTTCTGACATAGGACCCTGTATTTCATACTATAAAAGAGACATGGTCAGTAACTTCCAAACACTTCGTTCCACAACTGACCCTCGATTTCCTGCTGCTATTTCCATCTTTGAAGGCACAGGGCCACAATATACGGCTTGCTTCAGTCCTGATATATTTTTCTATCACACACACACACACACACACACACACACACACACACACTTTTGTTCGAGACTTAATTTTGTTTTATATCCGTTTCTCACCCCGCACACACACTTTTGTTCGAGACTTAATTTTATTTTATATCCGTTTCTCCCCCCCCCCCCCCTTGTTCGAGACTTAATTTTGTTTTATATCCGTTTCTCACCCCGCCCCCCCCCCCCATCGCTGTGCTGGGAGTATTTATTTGAAACATAAACAAATTTGAGTGATACAGATTAAAAGGTAATTTTTGGCATGGTTCCTCTTTCGTTTTGGACCGCTCCGGTGGTCTAGTGGTTAGAGCGTCCGCCTCGAATGCGGGAGGTCGCGGGTTCAAACTCCCGCCGACTCATACCAAAGACTTATAAATATGGTACTGACAGGTACCTCGCTATGCGCTCAGCATTAAGATGTTAGTGTTAGAACTGGTCGGCCTGATGTCAGGATAATGTGACTGGGTGGGATATCGTGCGACATGATGCCCCAATGCTAGACATCACTATAAACTGCCACACTGCAGATATCGTAGCGATAGGGCTTAAACATTTTTTTTAAAGCTACGTTAAAAATCCAGATCACACACATCCACTCTTTGATAGGGATGTACTTGTACTAAAGTTTACATTTGTTCCGAAACTGAGTCCAAATTGTTTTTTAAAACCTTTGTACTCCACTCTTCATGCGTTATACCTTATGGCTGGTTTTCTCGCCTATTTTTGGAAACTTTACGCCATCTTTGCCGTGGATCGATATATTTTCATCTGTCTCATGAATGGAAAATTTATGGCGTGTTCGTAGTACATGCTCATGTATCCATTCATATATGTAACTATTAGGACTGTCTTTGTTTCTTGGATCAAAATTTATTATGAGTTTTTTTTTATTTGTTATTAATGTACGAAAAAATTGAAAGAGGTTCTTTATTTTCTAGGGAAGACAAAATACACAGACTGATCCTGGTACACTCGTCGAGTGTGTGTGTGTTTTGGATTTTTAACGTAGCTTTAACAATTTTTCAGTCATATCACTACGATGTCTGCAGAGTGGCAGTTTATAGTGATGTCTAGCACTGGGGCACCGTGCCGCAGACATGAAGGATGATGTCCCACCCAGTCATATTATCCTGACACCAGACCGACCAGTTCTAACACTGGTTCTAACACTGGTCGGTGTTATGAATGAGCAGATAGCGAGGTAGCTGTTAGTACCATTTTTATGAGTCTTTGGCATGACTCTGCCGGGGTTCGACCCCGCGACCTCCCGCATCTGAGGCGGACGCTTTGACCACTAAGCCACCGGAACGGTGGTAAACTCGTTGATGAAAATTTGTGAAAGTCACGCTAGCCAAGACAAAACACCACAGGCTGGTAATGGCATACGCTGGCCAAGACGAATCACTCAGGCTGATCTGGCATATGCCCATTCTAATCTATGTCCACATAGCACAGAAGGATTCTTGAGAGGGCAGGGGGGATAAAATTATTTAATGTCTTGTAGAAACAAAAAAAAAAAATCAAATTTGCTTTCGTACTGAATGTATATATGATATGTGTGTTTTGGACTTTGTTAGTATATATATATATATATATATATATATATATATATATATATATATATATATATATATATATATATATATATATATATATATATATATATATATATATATATGTGTGTGTGTGTGTGTGTGTGTGTGTGTGTGTGTTTTAACGCATTTTATTGTACGTCTTGTAGATAGTTTTGTTAGCCATTAATTTTGTGAAACTTTTATGCGAGTCTGCGTACCTAGAGTAGCGCCACGATAGCATAACCAATTATCGTCATCACCTGTCATTTATTAGGAGACATAACCCATTATTATTTGTGAATTTCGTAAAAATTTGTCATCTCTCTAATTTGAGTTAAACTTTCGTTAATGAACGCAAGTCTTTCTAATTTTTCTTTCTGGTTTTATTTTCAAATCATTGTTTTAAAGTCGTATCTATTTATTGCATGAGTGGACATGTTCGAGATGGAAACTCGGGACTGCCTGGTGTAATTTATTGATCAAGCAAGCAAGAAAATACTTCATGAACAACATGGCATCTTGCATACTGATGACTGGTGACCTAACAGATTAGTATTATAATTTAATAATTAAAATTACATACACTTTTATACACATGAGAGTATATCTCCAATAAGATTATCTTTTCCCTTGACGTGCCTAATGTCAATGTTGTATTCCTGCAACATCAAACTGGATCTTAATAATCTCCGATTGTTTTTTTAAAATATTTTTTATTAATCAAAGTAAGGGGCTGTGATCACTGAATACAATAATTGGGGAAGCAACTGAACTAATATACAATTCAAAATGTTTCAAAGCCAGTATTAAAGCCAGACATTGCTGCTTAATTGTGGAATAATTTCTCTTGTGCTTGTTTTTTTTTTATATAAAAAGAATAACACACTGAGTGACCCACATAATTTTTGTTTCCTTGAGTCGATACTCCATCAAACCCAACATCACTTGCATCAATAGCCATTTAAAATGATTGGTTGAAATATGGAGCCTAAAGAGCTGCTGCACTCGAAGGTATAGCCTTTGATTTAGCAAAAGCCTTCTGACACGTGTCAGACCAATGCAACTTGGATTTCTTACTCAACAAGTAAGTCAGGACTTCAGCAAGGATGAAAAAAGTTTAGCGAAATTTGCAATAATGTCCATCCATACACACAAATTTCATCAGTTGTTGTCTACCGCTAGGCACCGGGAATTCAGAGATTGCACTGATCTTAACTTTATAGGTTTATCTTGACCATGTCCCACAGTATGTCCTAAAAATGTAACACAGGCACGGTAAAACTCACTTTTGCCAAAATTAATTGTCCAACTTTCACCATTTTGTCGATCAAAGACTTTACGAATTGCTTACAAGTGATCATTACGGGTGTCTTTGTCGATAATGACGTCATCGATGTATCACAATTATCAATAATATATACTAACATTTTGATTTAACATTCGAAATTTGAAGGAGAAATTTTCATACCTACGGTATCACTTTCTCACTTTATATTGATAAAGACCATCTGGAGTTACAAATGCCGAAATTTCGTTTTCGTCATTGGAGTTTGTCAGAATCTTTTCAATAAAATCATTATCCAGCAAATACTGAATTTCTTTTTTGAAACATTCCTGTTGAGAGGATTCATTCTTTAAAGACTCTGTTTCACATGTGTTGATTCTACAACTTTAGTGTCATGGTAGATTTTACTTTTTCGGTTTGGAACATCTCAAAGCATGTGCTCATATTCACATAATAACTGTTTTATTTCACTCTTTTCTTGTGGCAGAGCCAGACTATTTAATATTTTCGAATTTCGAAGAATGGTTAAACCAAAGTCACTACAGTCCGATGGCATTCCATTGTTTAAATAGTCACTGTGTAGGACAACTAAATTGACAGAATGATTAAAAGTGCTATCAACATACTCCTTTAACATATTTATATGACAAAGTTGTTTCTGTTTCCTCCTGTGCTGACGATATAATTTTTAAATGACTTGCTTTCGTTTTAATTGTATAAAGACCATAATGCTTAGCCTGAAGAGGATTTTAAAGTATGGGCAAGAGAACCAGGCGGAATTTTCTTTCCTTTGAAGTTCTGTCATACCTTAATTTGATTCCGAGATGAGTTCCTGCTACTTCATAAGCCTTTGACAATTTCTATTTGAAATAAGAGAGATAATCAGGAAAGTTATTCTCTAAATCTTCAGTTAAAAGAATTTTTTAAAAAAAACGGTACACAGACACCATGTCCAACACCGAGTTTAAAAGGACTAAAACCCAATGATTCTTCAACTGATTCGCTAACAGCAAGCAACAGCAAATGAACACCATTTTCCCAATATTTTGCGGTATCAAAGCAATATGACCATATTTTATTGTTCAAAGTCTGATGAAATCTTTTGAAATATTCTGCCATTCATCCTCAAAGGGGGCTGGGGGGCTTTGACTTTCAGGATGAAAGGCAAAATATTTAATCCAGTGGATGTCTAATTCGTGCATAACTTGCTGGAAAATTCCAGACAAAAAGAAATTGAAACTTAATTAAACTGGACAGATTGGGAAGACGATATAGTGTTAAAAAATATCAAATATTTTTTACTATCGTTTTAGTTTTAATATTCCTCAAAGGAATTTCCCCTGGAAATCTTGTGGATCCATTCATTATGATCAACAAGTATTGATTTCCTGACTTGGGCTTAGGTGCGGGACCGAGATAGTCTTGCATTATTCTGCTAAATGGTTCGTCAAATGCATGAACGTATTGCAAATCAGCCTTAGGTGTCTTCTGATTGGGTTCTCATACATTTGAGAAGTTTGACAAGATTTATAGTGTTAAGAAGTGCCAATAAAAGCGATTCAAGATCTTGTGATAAATTCTATCCATCTATAAATGAGCAGCTAAAGGAGTTACATCTGCTAGACTAAGATTTTCCTGTCGATATCATATAGGAACAACAGTTCGATAGCTCACTGACCATTCGTCATCAGTGAATGCCTCAGGTGTTCAACATTTTCTCATAATTACCCCATTTTTAGCAAAATAGGAAACATATACTTACTTGGCTTCAGTTCCGCTAATAGCCGTCTCAAATAAGCAGGAGATCCCATGGTCGTGTTCTTGACCGACAGTGCGTGAGTGTCTTTTGTTACTCTGAGTATAATAAAGAGAATGCGTACTGAAAAGTTCACCACTGTGGTGAATACCTCTTGGTACTTTAATACCAGGATCAAAAGTGATCTTATCACCAATATATATGTCGCCTAAAGAAATAATTTCCTGACCAACATCATTCTCAAGAGCTTTTTTTAAAAATGATAGCTCTAGTAACTACACTTGCAGAATATAAATCAGTGATTTCTTGTTAGATATGATCAATGATTGGTCCAAACATGGCTTGTCAGTTACAACTGGATGAACCACAGCCTTATTACCAGTTAGATCATTGCCTAGTAATCAGTGAATACCCTGAATGGGTAAATAATCCACTGTTACGTCTGTCACGTGTCATGAGACTAAGACTGATGACAAATTTACACAATGGAGAAGAACATTAACATAGACGCACTCTACTCCCTGAATAAGAAGACTTTCACTAGAAGAAGACTTACTTAATAAATTGTCAAAGAATCTGATAATAAAAGACACTGAGAGGCTCTTGCGTCCCTTAATATTCTAACAGAGAAAGGCTAGAGATGTCAGTAAAATGTGATATAGAATCTGTCAACATCAGTGGTTCATAATTCTCCATAATAAAATCAGGCTGGTTTGTTTGACCCAGCCAATTATTGCTTTAACTACATGACCGTGACCTTGACCTCTTTGAAATAAGAGCATTTGGAATTTACTCTGTCTTTACTTTGTTATTTATTTTCCAATCTGTAACAAGCAGAAATAACGTGCCCTTTCTTCTTACAGTAAGTGTACCTAGGATGAGTTAAAGATCTCTGATACGTCTTATCAGAAGTTTGATTCCTAAAAGTTGCGATAGACTGAGATTTGAAGTACTCGTATGAAACTGAGATTGCTTGTTACAAAAAAAAAAAGTTTCGATCTTTTACTCATCATGGTAGATCGTGGCGTCACTATGGACACAGTTTTTAAGTCTTCAAATAATATGAATTGTATGGGGTTATTGTAATCTTGATCAACCTTCCTGGCTGAGCACCAGATAGTTATTCTTCTTTCCTTGTACATTCGACATGGGTCTCTCCATATTCTTTTCTACAGTTCCAACATCTTTGTCGATATACCTCAGATACCACCTCAAAACCCTTCTAGATACATTCTTAAACCACATCATAATCACCACTTTGCTGTACCTATGGTGCAATGCTGACTTCCCGAGCTTTACCAATAAATACATCTTGCAATAATAGAAACCACAGCACTCATGGCCATTGCAAATTTTCAGCAACTTTCTTAAAATGAAGAAAAGATTTATCTACTTTTTACTTTAAAAGGGGGTACTAACCTAATATTTCTGGTAACATCAAAACATGAACATATGTGTCGGGGTCGGGTGTGTGTGCTCTCCGCTTAATTCTAATACTTTTAATTTCAATTGCACTTTTCTTTCTTCTTCTTTCTTTGTATTTGCACTTGTCTCTCTTCTCTTGGCCTTTCTTCTTTCTCATTTTGAATTTGCATTTACCTCTCTTCTCTTTCTCCTTGTTCATTTGCATTTCTCTTTGCTGCTTCTCATTTTGGATTTCCATCATCTCTTTTAAAGCTGAAGTTTTGTTAACCCTATTCCCATCTAGTTATTTAATTTCAGTTCTTTTAATGTTTTTTCAGAGCCAGTTAGAGAATTATTAATTAAACTCAACTAACTTCATCCAAAAAATGTATTTTCCTTCAAATACTGTATAAATTTCATTTAATTTTTTCTTTTACCAATGATGTTTTTACTTCCGAAATAGTATAAGGACTGGCGAGCTCAATTAACCCTTTCTTTTTAAACGACTCTCCACTTAGATGACATTATGAAAATTTTTTGTTTCACTAAAGATTTTGCATATATGTGAAACTAAAATACAAGGGACTATGATAATTTCGAAATAACGTAAATTTAATATTTGTTTTAAAAATTGATTTTTTTGGGGAGAGATTTTAAACAAATGTGTATTCTGGATGAGTGCCCACAAATTTCTGTTACGACTCTATGGTCTCAAACTGAGTAACAGCAAAGAGCAAAAATTAACTTTAGTATAATTTAACAAATAGTTTATTTTACAAGAAAACAGAGTAAGAAAAGAACTTGCAGTATTGTGTTAAATCCAAAATTGTCCTAAGAGTTCTATCACAAGCCAAAATGTATCGAGTATTCCGAATGAATTTCAATACTGAATGCGCTGATGTAGCAATAGTCTGGAATTGTTCGATGTGCTAACAATCTTGATGTATCACAATTATATTATCCAGAATGAATAAATTCACACTAGCCCGAAGGTATCAATGAGCTCTCTGTAATTCCAATGAATAATTTAAATAAATAGCTCTTTTCAAAGTTTAGCTCAAGACAACTAAAGACTGATTCCACTACAGATGTTAAGATAGGAATGAATAACAACCCAAGAGAGAATATGAGAACCAGGATGAGGGTCACAAGTTCATATCTAGAACAGTTATAAACAAGATCATCTGATTTGTTTAATTTTAATAAATTTTAATAAAGAATATGACAAACGTCTGGTCGACCAGGAATTTCCAAAGGAAAACCAATGACCAATGTACAAAACTCAGTTCAAGTATACATGTTTACCTACATGTAATAATTTAAAATATAATCTGCAATCACATACAAAAATCAGTCATGTAATATGTTATTTGCAAAATGACCATTACCATCTACAATAGTGGAAACAAGTTAAACACACGGTATAGATATACATCACAATAGTTACAGTGAGCCTTTTTTGATGCGATGGTATTGTGTATACAAAGATGAATCCCCATTTGCATTACTGTGGCTAATAATGCGCATGAAAGTTAAAGACTGATGGACAAAATAACGCTAAATACAACTTCCTTGTTTGTAGTTCTACACAGAAGAGGCTTATATTGATTGATCATATTGACTTGATCCTTGTAAACCATCAGTCTCTAGGTATTTTCGTTGCTGTCTTGTAAGCTAATGTACTCAGTCCAAATCGAGATATTTTTCTTTAAAGCAACTCAAAGAAAGTGACTGATGCTTATTGTATGTTGTATGCGAGGAATCGATCAGTTATATTTGAATGATACTGATATGTTCTATTTTGAACGTTCGAAAGTCATAAAAATATCTTTCTTATATATTGTCCCTGATAGATTAAAAAACACACTATTTTAAACACCGCTGTGGAACATATTTAACTATATATATATATATATATATATATATATATATATATATATATATATATATATATATATATATATATATATATATATATATATATATATATATATATATATATATATATATATATTGTATATGACTTGCGTGTGTTTCACAGGCAAAATATAAAATATACCAACTTAAAAGTTTCAAGACAACTTTGAACACGATCAAGGGCGGGATGGAATGGTGTCTAAGAAATGGGAGCACATCTCCTGATGCTAATGAATTTGCAGCCAGCAAATACTACAATTATTAATAACATCTCCTCGTACTGAAAATTTAAGACAACCTCAGTTACCATCATCGCTCCTCCCCCTCACTCCTAAATAACAGGTTTTATGAAGAATTTACCCCGTTACATTCGGGTTAGGATGAAAACCTATGAAAATTTCAACTGCAAAACATAGTATCTCCTGACGGCGACCGTTCACATCCCTGCCCACCCACATACCTAGCGCCGCCACTCGTAGGCATTACTTTTGACCAACTTCGGACAGATACAGTCTTTAAATGTTGATGTGCGGTAAAACACGGAACCAAGGAATTTATCTGTTTATCATATCTCGAAATTATTCCATGATGAAGAAACGACTCGAGCAAATATTTAGCTTGATTTGCATAAAGGTCACCAGTTCAAGAACAAATACTCCCCTCAGCCTCCCTTTGTCTCTGTCTGTCTGTCTCTGCCTGTCTGTCTGTCTGTCTCTATGGTCTTCATTTGCGTACACTTACATATTTCTATTTTAAACAACGCTGTGGAACATATTTTACTGGTATTAGTCTCTCTTTTTTAACTTTTTGATATACCGCAATCTCTCTCTCTCTCTCTCTCTCTCATTGGCCTAAGTGATTAGAACGTGCTTCTCGGATGCGGGATGTCGAGGGTTCGAACTCAGGAGTCATACAAAGGCTATACAAATAGTACTGGTAGCTGCCTCGCTGGGCGCTCAGGTCTCACTGGACAATTTTTGGCATATTTTCATCCGACGATGACATATTGCAGAAAATTTATAATAATATTACATTAAAGATACAAATAAAAACTAACTACTGATTTTTGTTAAAATGATACTTGTAAGATTCTGACTGAGGTATTAAGGTTAATTCCTTATGCAATTGGTGGTTTTTATACTGAACCAACACCACCACTACCCCCTCTTATTGACATTCATTTTTGACAGGAAAGAGCTACTTTGAATATTTTTCCTGTGACAAGGTAGTTAAAAGAATCGACATGTGCCTTTTGCATGAATAAAGTTCACTAGTACTATAACAAATGAGCATAGTTTTCATCACCCCTCAACCATCTACATTTTCAGATATTTACCTCTGTAACAGACACATGTAAATACGTCAGCCAAGTCGGCTGCTCATTTGCAGCCCGAGTTACGCATTTGATCTCCAATGCTCGTCGAACAGTGACAGGCAGTCACCAACAAGCCAACCCATTTCCAAGCCTAAGTAAATGTAAATCACATTACAGATTTAGCTTATGTGTGAATTTATAAATGCAAGGATTTTGATAATTAGGCTCATGCCTTCTACCTTCAAAACGGGGGGTGGGTGGTCTGAATACGAAACTATCCAGTGATAGGTTAGAAAAGGTTTGTGTGTTAGGACTGGTCGGCCTGGTGTCTCGATTATGTGACTGGATAAGACATAATGCTACTGCTACATGTATGCGGCATGATGCCCTAGTGCTAGAAATCACTATAAACTGCCACAATGCAGACATAGAAGCGATATGACTCAAATTGTGAAAGCTACGTTAACATTTCAAAACGCTCTCTCTCTCTCTCTCTCTCTCTCTCTCTCTCTCCCAGCAACAGGGGTGGTAAACAGACCTTCTGCTGAAACGTCATTTTTGAGGGAAAAAACTCATGCAAATAAAACAAAGGGAAAAAAAATCAGGTCAGTAACGCCAAACCAAAGCCTCTAATATACCGAGAATTTCTCTAATTGGGTTTGTTTTTTGTTACGTTATCTTTTTCGTTCGTGTTTTTTTTTTTTTTTTTTTTTTTTTTTTTTTTTACATTTGTATGTGCGTTCGTTTAACCGCCGGACGTTTCATTCAGGTCGCACCTCCTCTGCTGCTATAAATGTATGAGTAATTAAGTAAGTCATTATGATATCAGTCTCTCAACTAAATATTTTTCAAGACCTATACGATATCGTGATCGAGAATCATGTAAATTTATTGTTATAAACCCGTGTGGAAGAGATTGTGCTTTTGAAAAGAAGTTTTTGAACGTAATCATGTCCATATCCCCACTACACCAAGTCTGATGAATATTTCGCAGAGTATGTGTATCAACTCCATTAAACACAACTTAAATATTGCAATTATCTCTGATCACTTATGGTATTTGTGTATATCGCTGAGTAACATAAATAACATCGGTGTTTTTATGTCTGCCTCGAGAAAATATTCTAGCTGGATTTGATTGTTTGTCCAGCATTAAATCGTCATATAGCACGAGATTAGTAATAAATCCATCGAGGTCATCCATAGATGGGGCTTCATCAATATCGGTGATAAAATCAATAATATAATTACTATCTTTTTCCAACAATTTTGCGTTTTCATTAAAATCTTGAAATACGTCGTAACATCTCTGATCATCAACTGACGGAGCTACTAAATACAACTTATCCCATTTGAGCCATCTCATTATCAAATTAAGCTGTAATTGTGTTTTACCCGATCCGGATGGTCTTATTTTTATCATTCTGATGGAATTCGGTGATGCTGAAATGTGTTTGACTGTCTCTTACTTTCGTGTCGATGAGAAATCAGTGACATCCATGTTGTACATATATAATAAATAGTAAGAATTTATATTGTGTTCGATGTAGAGCATCCACTCCCACAAGTGGATTGACAACAATAAGAACAAAAAATAAAAAGCTTGCACTTGGAGGCAAGTGTGTGAAATGTGGTACAGATAAATATAAATTTATTTCGTCTCGTATGAAAAGAGGTGGTGATATCGCTACTTCATTAGGAAAATTACCAGTAACTCCCAGGGGATAAATAACCAGGAGAAAAACATCTTCCAGGATATAATTATTGTGGTCCTAGAGCTCGACTTGATATCCGACTTGACGAACGATATCAACCAAGACCTGGAGAGTATCCAGTAAATGCGATTGATCAAGCATGTCACATTCATGATGTAGCTTGTAAAAATAAAGATTTACAACAGCGATATATTGCAGATGTGAAGTTGATTCATTCGTTAAATTCCATAAAAAATACATCTTTCAGAGAATCATTAGCTAATTGGTTGGTAAGATCTATTATTAGGAGCCGGTAATTAATCAACCGATTATTATAAAATAATGTAATCGATTATAGCCCAAGAGGATATTGGAAAGGTGAAGCATCGATTAGTAAACTCGCGGATGCAGCAAATGTTACACGTTCTGTTGCTGCAAAATGGTTAGCACGACAGGCAATATGTTAAATATCAAGCAGATATTTTACTTTTACCACATGACACTATTAAAACTGGTAGACGTCATCACGTACATACAAATACGCATTGACCGTCTTTGACGTTGCAAGTAGATATAAAGAAACAGAATCGTTATCAACTAAAACAGCGGCTGAAGTTGTATCTGCTTTTGAACTCATTTATCAACGAGGACCATTTCGATGGCCACCACTATTACAGGTTGATCCTGGTAAGACATTTCTTGGTACAGTATCATCCATGATGGAAAAAAATATAGCGTCAAAATTAGACGAGTGCATACCTTAATTAATTGTGATCAGGCAATTGTCGAATGATTTAATCGAACGCTAGCTGAGCCGTTATTTGGACATCAATATGCAAAGGAAAAAATTCAGAAAGATATGAGATCCCGCTAATGGGTTGCAATATTACCAAGTGTGATAACTGCATTAAATAATGAAATTACTCGAACAACTGCCAATGAACCCATTAATGCGATTACAAAAAAAAAAACAACAACCCACATATCAATAGAACGACATGCATTTTCAAAACAACCAGTATTAGGTAATGTGACTGTAAGATATGTATACGAACCTGGTGAATTCGAAGGTTGTAAAACAAAAGAGCGACTGATCCTATTTGGAGGATTACAACACATAAAATTTCTAGCGTGGTAAGATCCACGGGTAGACCTGCAATCTACAGATTAGATTAAACTGCTCCTCAACGTGGCTTTGTACGCGAGCAATTACAAGTAATTCCTGAAGATACACAATTACCACCGCGTTCACTTTTGTAAACAAGCACCTCGACGTCGATTACATTCAAGACAGGTCAGTGATACACTTTCGCGTGTGTGATCAAGACTCCTATTATTTCTGTCTACGGTAACTTGTCTTGGATTATTGTTTTAATATTGCCACGACAGTAATGTGTTACAGCTAGCACAATGATTATTTTGTTGTTGTTTTAATGTCATGATAAATTCAGCATCGAGATCAAAGTCACGTTTATTTTTTGTCACACTGATTATAACTAATCTTTTTCTTACTATACCATCGTCAATGCCAGCAATGGTTTCCTGAATTTGATGATTATTTTGTGTGAAGTCTATGATAATTATGCGCAGGTGAGATATTCTTCTAACTCGAGACAATGCAAGATAGACTAAGTTTGAAAAAGATGGTTAATCCTTGTGATTAATGAATTGTCATTACAGATCATAGTCAACGCGCTCTCAACAACACTTACATGAACGAAAACAACATCATTTAATACAAAATTTGGTTTTTCTGACGTCCCTGGTATTTTAACGTCAATATTCTGTCGTCGCGTATCTGCTGGTCGATAACACAATGGTACGCGTAGATTTAACATTTTTCTTTATGTAACATAAATAATTGTTGTTGAAGTGTATCACGATTATCTTTCTACTTGCAACTATCAAATCATTTGGTCTTCATAAATTCCAAATTTGTTAATAGGAGTTCTTGAAATTATTTCACGCATTATTTCACATTGAATTTTATTCGGTTGTAGTCTGATTAATTTCTTAAACTCTCTTAATTCTGGATCAAGCGCTCTATGATCACCAGCTATTTCTTCATAATAATCTACAAAATTCATCAGCCATTTATGTGGAGACAATCCAACAAAAGGTAGTGGTTGACCATGATCGCCGTACATTATTGCAGCAGTATTTTTTGTCAATAACCAATCAAGAATATTTTTAATGTTTCTAATGCAACAGTGCATATTTCATCCCAAAGAATAATCCTTGGCATATAACCCAGCAACATTACTTGAACGCTATTTGAAGTCATTGTTAACCAAGATAGCAATAATTTTCCACCTGAATTCATACACATAATTAACTTTTCTTTTTCAGCCATTGTTGGAGTCATTACTGGCATCCACAGTGAAAGTTTTGTTAGTCCTACCATACAGTTGTGAGTCTCAGAAGGACGCCAGATTCCATCATTGTCAGTAGCTTTTCTTACAAGTACAACTGTACGTTTAGCTCCAAAAATAACTTTTCTAACATTTCTACAAAATTCAAAGATATGAGATAGTGGAATTGCGCATGAAAAGCTTCTTCATCATTTAGCATTGTTCTGCGTGTAGCAAAGTCTAAGTTGTAGTCTGCATTGATTGATACAATTGCTGGCACATCAGCTGCTCCTCCAACGGCTCTTACATTACTCTCAACTTCCCTACATGTTCAGGATGATTAGATTATCTTTAGCAAACATCACTGATGGGCTGGCTGATCTTGTATAATCATCTGAATATCTTGCAAGATAAAGTATTGTTGTAGCAGCATCAACGTCTTTTTCAATTGTTTCAATATTTCTTCCATCAATCATGTACGTAGCGCTGTCAATCAAAGCCATAATACCATTGTTAACAAAAACAACTATATCACCTATTGCAACTCCTGTACCATCATCTTGCAAAAATTATATCTTTACTTCAATAAACGCTTCATCAGGTAAAATACTATATGCTTGTATCTTGAACTTGTAGTTCGATTCGACCACTCTGATCTGGTTGTCGCACGCACCACGCTGATCTGGTTATCGTGCATCATAAGAATAATACTGATAATCTCGTACAGATTCATCTTTAAGAATTGGTGCATCTATGTCAAACGCTGGATCGGATACACGTTTGAACATTTTATTCTAACTGTTATCATCTAAAACGAAGGCCACTTCCTGCTATTAAACTTGCTGTTAATTTTTTTTTCTGACTGGGGTATATTAGCCAACTCTGTTAGATTTTGATTTGCAGCTTGATTTATTATTTTACTGATATTTGCAGGCACAACTTCAGTGTTGGGTAATTTTACTGGCTGTGGTTTTCTTCATACTAATCGAGCTAATCTTTCTTTGATCGATGAAAATGCTTTACCGGTACCATTACCAACAGAACTTAATGCTTTATCTCGAATAGTTTCAATAGCTTTCATCCCTAATTGTTTTTCAACAGGTATTGCTTTTGGAACCATCCTTCTGAATAAACCGACAACAACATCACAAAGTCCATCTCTGTAAATCGCTTTGCACGTTGGCAATCGTGAGTTTACTATCTAATTATTATAGGTCCACGATGAGCTTTGTGTATAATCATTTTTATATTACATGCTGATTAAGCAATTGTTTTCAGTCGCTGTGATAATCATCAACAATTTCATTAATGAGAGAATGATAAACATTACTATCCATAATACCGCCTGTAAACAATCTTAGGCCAATATCAGATATTTCATTAATAATTTCTGGAGAATTATTTCATGTATGTTTTCCTCCGATCAAAATTTCTAGTCGGTCAACATCAGCAAGAACACTGTCAGGACAAGTAATAAGACCATTTCCTTGAGTAGAAAAACCACTTCCAGTAGCACCCGGAGACATGTCAGATTTTATATCATAAAATTCTTCTTCAGAAGTATATGGGCTTAATAATGAACCAGGAACATCTTTTTCTTTAACAGGATTTTTTAGTTAATAATGCTTCAAGCGCATCTTCTTTTTCTCTTTTTACATCACGGAAAAATTCATGATAATTACACTCATTTTTGAAAGGTCTATTATTAAGTATAGAATGTATGCCTTTAACCCAATAATCTTTATTTTGCCAAGATTCCACAAAATTAGGTTTTGCATATTTTGATGTTTCATTTTATCCCTGTGTGGCAATTTTTTACTGCATTATCATAACTTTTTTGATAAGATAAATACCTTTAGTTGTAAATCTATTTTTAATATTAATTAATTTTGGAGGTTCTTTAAGAGATTGTGATTTTTTTTGTTGTTGTGGTCGAGAAATTTGTGAAGGAGATTGTAGTTTTGTGATTTTTGTTTTTGTCGTTCTATTTGTTGCTGCTGTGGAGGAAGTTGATATGACGATTCTTGCTGGGGAGGTTGTAGTTTTTGTTGTTGAAGTTGTAACTCCAAATAAAAGTTATTTATGCCGTCAATGTATTTATTATATACTTCATCATCACTTCTAGCCTGGGGTTTGTTATAAATACACACAATATAACCATTTAAAACAACTACCAGTATTAATGTTAACATACTTAGTTATTTTTGAAGGTCTGAAATTTTAAAACCTATCAAATACAACTAGAGAAAAATCTTTCTCTTTAATTTTTTTCTTTAAGTTCTTCAATAACACTTTCTTTAAATTTTTAAAAATCAATTCAACATTTTCTTTTCTTACAAGATCATTATTCACATTTCAGTACGAACTTTGCCAATACCTTAAAGTATTTCTTCCTCCATGGTGGTGGGGGGGGGGGAGGTTCAGCAGCAGCTATTTCTGTTGGAAGATCTTTTTAAATCTTTTTTGTTTGTTTAGTTCTTTTTGCTATTTTTTCAGTTTGCTCAGCAGTTTGTTTTAACGTTGGAAGATCTTAAGTAGCTTTTGCAACTCTTTCAGTAACCTTTCTAACAGGTTTAAATAATTTTTATATATCTTCTGCATATTCAACTGGTACTTCTTGATGTTCCTGCAGTTTTTGATTGAGAGCATCATGAACATGAATATATCATCTGAATGCTTCTAATCTTTCTCTAGCTAATCTATTAGTGTAAGATTCCATTATTGATAATTAATGATTTAATTACTCATACATTTATAGCAGCAGAGGAGGTGCGATCTCAATGAAACGTCCGGCGGGTAAACAAACGCACATACAAATTTAGAAAAAAACACGAACGACAAATATAAAGGAACAAAAAAAAAAAAAAACTAAACTAACCCAATTAGAGAAACTCTCGGTAAGTTAAAGGCTTCGGTCTGGCACTACTTACTCTATTTTTCCTTTTTTTTTTCTTCTTCGTAAGAGGTTTTATTTTTCAAAAATGACGTTTCAGCAAAAGGTCTGTTCACCTCCTCTGCTGCTGCTGATGCTCTCTCTCCCACACACACACACACACACGCGCGCGCACCGGCGTCATACACATCTTAGGCGTAGAAAAATATAAAATACCTACATAACATTTTTACTTGCAAAGTACCAAATGTTTACAATTAAAAAAAGATAACGTTCAAGTAAGAAAATGGTGCTAATTTAATGTACATGGATTTGAGTGGCATCTTATTTTTATTCCGAGGCTAACAACTTTAGATTATGTTGTAACAAAGGACATTTTTCACCGAATCCTTGTCTTTACATATCTCGAGGTTAACATCGATGCATTTTCTCGTCATTAGAAGTGTTAACCGATTGTTCTTGAGCCCCCCCCCCCTTAGCTCACACATGAAACTGTAGTATCTGCAGGATATATAACGAGATACAATGTATATTGTAATGATGACATACAGCAGTTGTATATAATGTATATATTTATGTTAGCAGAGCAAGCATATACTGGTTCAAAAATAGGGCGGTCTTCTTTTTACACATCTTGATGGCCTTGTGCATCTCATCCGGGGCATGTAAAATAAATTGTACAGCAAACTAACTCACTGGACTATGGGCAGCCGTCACCGCAAAAATTACATCACTCAAATGATGTAGCATGAAATCAAATGATTTAACCCAGCAAATGGTGGGTATGTGAGAAAGCTTGCCAGTAGCTTCTCCTGGGTCGGTGGTTCTTTCTGGGGTTTTCCCGGGTTCTTCCTCCACCATTAATACTGGCCGCCATGTATAGCTATCGTGTGCTGAAACATGGCGTTAAACCCTACAACAACAACATCCCAGCAAATGAAATGATAATCCAGATTCCAAATGATGTGGTTTCACAAAAAATGATTTAACGAACAAAACCGAATGATGAATTTAGATTCCAAATGACGTGGTATTAAATGAAATGATGTAGTGTGAAATGAAATGAGTTAATCCAAGAAATGGAATGATGAGTTCAGATTACAAATGATGTGTGCTATGAATGATGTAGTCCTACATGTAAGACCTCGACGCTGATATTTATGTTGTGGGCGTCAAGTTCTTACAGCCTAACTAACAGCGCTGTGTAGCGTGTTTTGATGTCGACTAACATCGTTACGAAGGTAAAATTTTCAGGAATATTTCACACAATTGACAACTAAAATAACAACGCTTTTCAACAAAGTAAAGTCGTGTTTTAGTCTGACTTTACTTACTCTGGTGTCTTTTCTCTAATAAATTCAAATTTTCACAAAAGAAATAGACCTGTTTCAAGTTTCGTTGGCCTACATTTCAGTTGTCTGGAAAGCGATGAAAGCAGGGAATGCTGAAATCGGTTTAAGTTGAAATTCTTTAACGAAACGAATAAAAATATATTATGCCAATTGGAACTGTAAGCAACGGTTCGTTTCGTTCTAAAAACATATGCCCAACATGAATCTACTTGAACTTACTTCGACTACCGTCGCATTGCAACAAATTCAAATGTATGTCAACGGAACGTGAAAATGCGTCCATTTGCTAGTATCATATTTTCTTTTTTGGGGCACCAGACAGATGCAGCCCGCCCCCTTCCCCCCCCCCAAAAAAAAAGAAGTAAAAAGTGTTTTATGTGTTTGTGTATCCCCATGTATATTGTTTTATTTTTATACAAAGAATTTTCAATCAAAAATGTATTTGTTCTAAATTTTTGAACGGGTATTTATATTTCCATGTGTTATCTATAGGGGTGTTCATCCGAACCAGATTTCCTTCACCTAGCTCAAATTCGCTCCCCTAGTTCATATTTGTGACCTTTGCTAGAGGTCTCCTAAGTCTCGTGTTTGCTAGATGTGTATTGCTATTTGTGTGAGTGCAATAAGTATCATATTTTCATTCCGCCAGGACAAAGACAGCACATTAAGTATGTTAATTACACATAAATTAGTGGAAGAGTGTCGATATAGGCTACCAAGTGTGAGATGTTCCGGAAACTTTGACTACTCATTCCGATGTCAACGACATCGGAACACGCTATACAAGGCCGTTATTTGGATAGTAAGACATAGCACTAAATGAAAAACAACACGTGCTATGTCTTACATTGTAGAACTATGAAATGATGTAGCATGAAATGAAATAATTGAATCCCAAAAATGAAATAACGATTTCAGATTGCAAATGACGTGTTATTAAAGGATTTAATGTGTTAATTGCTGTGTATACACATTAGTTAGAAGCTTTCTGTGGGGCTGTGGTTCTTACTAGGATATTCCCCGAGTTCTTACTCCACCAGCCCCCCCCCCCCCCCCCAATAAAAGAAGCCTATCGTGCGTTGAGAAATGCAGTGGCGTCACTCGGGTTGGTGTCACCCAGTGCGGTAGCTCATGGTGTCACCCCCATGGTCCTCCTTCCGTAACAGACCATACAGAATCCTTAGTAATGTCATTTTGGTGTCACCCCATCTGATGGTGTCACCCGGTGCAGTCCGCACCCCCCGTATCCCCCTAGCGACGCCACTGTGTGCCTGCTAGTCATGTATTTAACTATGATCGGTTATCCGCTTATGAAATCCGACTAGACCGAGCAGTGTGTGCTCTGTAAAATTTGCATTTTTTCATTTTGGTGTCACCCCTCTGAGATGGTGTCACCCGGTGTGGTCCGCACCCCCCTCCCCCCCGCGACGCCACTGGAGAAATGGCATTAAACATAAAAGCAAAAACAATATAGCACGTGGTGTAGGTCTTTGGCTTCATCGTATGGTACTGGCATCGTATAGTCTTACATGTAGGACATAGCACATGTTGATTTTGGACGCCCAAAACATAAATATCAGCGTCAGGTCTTACTACGAGGACTATGGCGGGTGTTACGAAACACCCAAATCCACCCAAATCCACTCAAATCCACCCAAATCCACACCAAATCCACCCAAATCCACACCAAATACACACCCTAGTGCAATCTTTCGACTTTAATCTCCACTCAATTAATAAATTAATGACAAATCGCTCCATCGCATCACTTCATCGCTCCATCGCCCGGCCAAATACTACAAGATGTAGCGATTGTCCCTAAAAGGATTCCATATAAATGACCTATAAAATATATAATAATGACCAAAAACAAATGTTGCAAATATTTTATTGTCATACAGAAAATGTTATATTGATTCAATATTATGATAGTGAAAAAGAATAATCTGTAAGTACATTTCTTTGGTCATTTATAATATTTTGTAGTCCGTTCTGATGCTGGCCGTTTCCGCTGGCCTGGCTTTTTCCCAACATTTTCGGAAGCCTTGGGACACTTAAAATCTATGTTGCTGGCACTGATATATCTGGATTTTGTTGTTGGTGGTTTTGAGTAGTGAAAGGGGATACATTAGCGACAATGGGAATTAGCATTACAGACCCCCCTGGGAACGATTAGCGACAATGGAAATTTAACATGGAGAAAAATCGTGGGACAGATTAGTGATAAGGGGAATTAACATGGTGATAAGTGCTGATAAATCGTGGGTCACTTTACGTACAAGGGAATTGAATATGGGATTTTTTTTTTTTAAAAAAAAAATAAAAAATAAAAAAGGGGTAGGCAATTGAAAAGTCATTCTCTTTTCGAGAAATATGGCTGGCCCTGAAAAGGGCCTTTGGGTTTTCTTCTTCTGCTTCTAATTTCTTCTTTTTCTCCACCAAGTTCTTATTTTATCTCCTACACTCTTTCTCTTCTTTTCTTTCTTTTTTTTCTCCTGCTCTTCTTTCTTCTTCTCTTCCTCCTCTTCTTTCTTCCTCTTCTCATTTTCTTCTTCTTTTTCAATTTTTTCGTTCCATTTGCGTATTCTTATCCTTTCCTCTTCATCCTCCTTCTCCTCCTTTATCTCTTTCATTACACCACTTATCATGTCCTTTACCTTTCTTAAGTTATTAATTTCCATCTTTACACGATGGGGACTATAGGAATAGTGGTCTTCAACGAGTCTTATTAACATCTGCTCCATCATTCCTAAATTGTCTAAAACGTCTTGCAGTGTTTGCATTTTGTCAGTTTGGTTAGAAGCCATCTTCTTTGTAGAATGGTTTGAACGACGAATACTGTGGGTTCTTATAGTGAAAGCGCGTACGTGAAGGAAAACATCCCCTAAAAACATAAAATTGATCTTACCTAGATCATGACCAAACAACGCGCGGACGTGAAGGAAAACATCCCCACTTTTTTCATTTCATATAATCAAACCCAAACTATACTCTCCACATACGCTAAGAAACAATAAAGAAACCCATAATCTACTATTCACACGAACTTACTTGAGCATTTACAAACAAAAACACACTAACACATACACTCTCACTATGAATAAAGAGTTAGTGTTTATATTCACACTACTCTACCTACACACATTGGCAAATTTATGGTTATTTCTTTTCTAGAGTATTGGGTAGCCCTTAAAAGGGCTGTTTTTTTGAACTCCAGATGCACCTATCTAATGATGGCACCTTCCTGGCCTGGTGCCGCACACGCATCTTATTCCCCAGTCTCCTTTCACCTTTCTTCTGGGGAGCGCAGAGGGAGGATGATTCGCTTCAACACCCCAATCCTCTGTCTCGGGAATATTGTACGACATCCTCTCTCCTATTTTCTTTTCCTCCTCTTCCCTCTGTCTTCTCTCCTCCTCTTCCTTCTTTATTCTTTCCTCTTCTACTATAGCCTCCGCGGCCAGTTCATTTAACAGGCGCCTAACATATTCCAGATGTATCTGGAGTTCAAGAAGTTTGCTTATTCTGCTATTCATTTTTGGTGTTGATCAATCAACAAGGGTAGTTAGACTGCCGAACGAGTTTCAATTTATAGTGAAAGCGCGGACGTGAAGGAAAACATCCCCTAAAAACATAAAATTAATCTTACCTAGATCATGACCAAAAAACAATGCGCGGATCTAAAAGAAACACTCACTCACTTTTTTAATGCTACCCATCACTATTTTAAAATTTTTTATAAATCACTTCAATAGACTATTTACATACTCAAATCAATCTAACCCCAAATTTACACCTCAAACACCAAAAAAAACATGATTTTAATCTACTATCCACACCAACTTACGTGAGCGCTTACAAACACAAACACAAAAACTCACAAACACATACCCTCACATTTTTTAAGAAAGAGTTAGTGTTTATATTCACACTACTCTACCTATACACATTGGCAAATGGATCGTTATTTCTTTTCTAGAGTATTGGGGTAGCCCTGAAAAGGGCTGTTTTTTTGTTTGCTATGGCATTCTTTTTTAGTTTCTAAGAATGCGATGTCCTCTGAGGATAGACTTTCTGACGATAGGTCTGCTTCTTCGGAAAGAGAAGAAGAACTCTTTGGTGTCGATACGGCAATCGACAAAGCCTCTGTCAGGTTCAGGTTGCTGTTGTTGTTGTTGTTGTTGCTGTTGTTGCTGCTGTTGCTGCTGTCTCTGAAGTCTGTACTTCTCTGTCCATTCTTCTTTTTCCCTGTTCATTTCTTCTCTGAAGAGTTCTTCTATCAGGTCTTCAGTGATTTTTAACATTCTCACATTCTCTATTTCTTCTGGCTTCGGTATCAGACTGTGTCTGACCCTATGCAAATTCACGTAGGCTTCGTTGAGCTTAGCTAGTTTGGAGCACATCTTCGTAGGAGGATGAGTTGACAATGGATGGTTCGACTTGAAACAACCCCGGTTCTTAAAGTCAAAGCGCGGACGTGAAGGAAAACATCCCCACACGGTTTTCGAGTCGCAACGTTCAGTGAGTGTCATGAGAGGGATAGTAAGAAATGAAAGAGCATCAATCCAACATTCTTATAGCTAAACAAAAGACAAAGGCAATTTTTTCAAAACACAACATTTTTTATTCAAAAATCACTTAACACTAACCAACAACAACTCTAACATTTTTTAACAATAATCCAACAATATAACATCAAACATTTTTTCAAATCACAAACATTTTTTTCTCAATTGACAGTCTACTTTAAATAGGGCTGACAACGTTGTGAATGAAATTGTGATTTCCACTGTTGGAAATCATTAGGCCATTGATGGACACTACGTTTCCTAGCTTGAGACAAAAGATAAGCATAATGGTCACAAAACCATCGATCTACTTTCACATCGTTTCTAGTAGAAGAACGAGGATCAAAATGAGTCACTAAATGTTCTAAGGAATAGCCCAGGCTGCGATGATGCAGAAAATATACACAATATTGTCCACACACCGAGGAATCTGTGCCTTGTAATTTCACATTATTGAATCGGGTGGTTTGAGCATTTCTTCTCATAAAGTCGATGATATCGTCTTCCAAAGGGGGCAATCCGTACGAATCGAAATATTCCACACATCCTTCTTGAGGAAAGTAGACGGCTACCCAGTGGGTTCCTGGCAGATGACTGTCGTCCGTGTTGATTACGTAAGCTTGATGGTCTTTAGGTTTGCGATGAGGGAGTTCATCTTTAGCACAGACGACAGGATTCCAAGAAGCCGTATACGAACTGTGGTTCAAAAGGTAATAAAGTTCCCAGGTATCCATGTTTTGTGTGGTTCTTTTTTCTTCACAGGTAATAATACGTCGTCAATTCGATCCTGACTTTTTGCTTGAAAATGTCTGACGAATAACCGTTTCTTCGTTTCGTCTCCTCACTCTGATTCAGGAGAGCTTCGATACGATGGATCTCTTGAGTGGTTAATGGTGGACAAGAATGTTCACGCAAGTCTTTATACCACTGATGCAACACGTCTTTGTCCGAGATGAGACTCCAAGCTTCGTCCAGATATTCGTCCAATTTTTCTTGTTGACTTAACATCAGGCATTTATCGTGTTGAATTTGACTGGGATGATCGTTTTGACATCCATAACAATTTTTCTTGATCACTTCCGTCATTTTTTCGACCAAGTGTTTGGCAAAACAGGAGACTAAATGGGCTTCTTGTTCTGGCCATCTCGACTTCATCATGATCACTTCTTCTTTTTCCACGGTCTCCTCACATTTCATCTTCAAAGTTTCTTCACTAGGTAAAGAGGGATAACAGTCTTCCATGGCTTCTAGTAATCTAGAATGACTTCTCTCAAACTGTTGATTTCTATGGTATTATCGAATTCTGCATACAGGATGACGTTCACCGTTACATCAGGGTCTCGGTTTGCAAACTGAATTTCCACACGAATCTGGCCGGATTTTATAGGGTGGAAATGTCCCTCGTCGCTGCCTTGGTCAGGAGTGAAATCGAAAGCCCACAAAGCATAGCCTCCTACATAATCGTCGTACGTAATACCATGACTGGTGTTGGTTCCTAACTGTCCGGTGGCTTCGTACAGGGACAAGTACGATCTCAAGTAATTCTTCTTGGTAAAGTCAGGTTCGAAAGGTCGGGTACACAAGGTCTTGCCATCGCGACTGACTTCGATCTTGGACACGCCAAAGTGTTGAAAGTAGAAAGGATTTTTAGCGATAGCTCCGTTGAAGGCTTCATTTTCGACGATACCAACGATCAAACGTTTGGGTAGCTGTCCTTGGAACAGATGATCTTCGATCATGGATCGTTGTCCCTTGGGAATGGTGAAGGTTTTCACTTCCACGCGTCGTATGGGATACTTGGCGGTCGTTCTGCTCAACGTCTGACTGATGTCGTTACCCACTTTAGGTAACACTTCCACGCGGCGTACGTAGAGTCTGGCTTCTTCGATTTTGTTTTTGTAATTATCGTCAGTATCAGCCAATAAATGGAAAGCGGTACTGCTCCGATTCAGTCTCAGGCGGACATTCACCCCGTTTAGCAAATATTTCTCTTGCAACCACATGTCCAAATGCAAACGATCCATCAGTTCTAAACTTTTGTTGGGTCCCATGATTCTCTTTCTTCGTTCTACAAATCCATCATTGTTGTCTTTCTTTTCATCAGTTTCGAAATTTTCAAACTTTTCAGCTTCGTCAGCTTCCCATAGCACACAGGCATTGAGATGAGTGTTCTTGGCATCTATTCCGTACGTCAAGAGATTTTCCAGGTAGGCACGGTAAGGGTAAGTATCCATGCTGCTACTGACTAGTTTGTTGTTCAAGTACAAGTCCACTCCACTGAACAAGGAATGCATGAAATTGTTGACGGGAGCTACTGGCTCAGTGTCTTTATCAGTTCCAGTCTTATCTTGAACTTTGACTTTCAAGTACAAGTAACTGCTATTCAAATCGATGTAATCTTCGGGCTGTCCTTTGATTTCAAACTCGATGGGAGCGGAATCGGTCAATGAGGAGACGGGGTGAAATTCCACCCATTGGGATTCTTGCATCGTCATCATGGTGGGGGGCATGGCAAACAGATCCAGTTCCGTCTTGGAACAGGCGCAAGACTCTCGGTGCATAATTTTTTTTGTTGTCTCTTTTCTCAATAATCGAAAACGTCTAAGTCTCGAACGGTTCTTCTTTTCTTGGCCTTTCTAGCTTGAAGTCTGGTGAAAGGGTATTTTCTTCGTCGTCTCTTTCTGCCTTGTCCTTGTTGAATGCTTCACTCGGTAGCGTGCAGGGCATTTATAGGTGTGTCTCGTCGGCCTAAAATGTCTTTGCCCGTTTGCAGCAAGACATTTTTGCCTGCCCTCATGAAGGCTTCTTTGGGGTTTTGTTTGTCGATGATGACATTTGGAGAAATTCTTTGCCTTGCGTCAGTGCCGCATCTTTTAAGGCGTGCAATCCGCGTGTCACCATCGGTTTCAACACCGGGGCCACCGAACGAAAGGCCGATTTTAACATGTCTCCTAAACCGTGTCCTCGCTGTCGTGCAACCCCTCGGTACACTGGATACATGACTTACTTACGAGTCGTGAGAGAACCATTTTCGAAAATGGAGTTTCACCGTGACTTTTCCTTTGGTGAATGGAATATTTTGTCCCAAATCTCCTTTTATAGTAATGTTGACCGTATCCAAATACGACTTGCTGACCGGCAAATAGTGAGGATGGACAAATTCGCGGTGGACGTGGTAAGTGTTTCCACCTTCCTCGTCAGCGTTTGCGGCAGAATCCACTTTGAAAGGAATGACACGCAGTAACGGCACGGAGGTGTGTCCCACCACGTTATACTCCACCACATCGGAGTACACAAACATCAAATTCAGTCCTTGGTTCAGTTCTACCGGGGTATGAAAATACTTGGCAAAAGAATCGTTGTCGTAAATGACTGGTAGTTCGGGTTGTCCTTTTTGTTCTACTTTCTTCCTCAGCTCCATGTCTCCGCCCAACATGTCAAACAATTCAGGACAAAATAAGAAAGTTATCATTTTACCCCCCTCAGGAAATTTCATCAGGAAGCGACGAGCTGTTTTATGGTACTCCAGGGTGACGACATTTTTTTTTGACTTCCTCCAAAGCTTTCAGAAACACGCCATTAAACCTGGTGGCTATGGTGCTGACCAAATGTTGACCACTAAAATAATAGCCTGGGGGAATGAACAAGTGATAGATTGTGTACCTTTGATTTTTTGTGCTAGGGGTTTTCTTTTCATATTTGCTATGGGTATCCATCCACTGTTGCAATTGCTCGTCATGAACTTACACATCAAATTTATTTTGATTGGGAAGGACATTGAGGACTTGGGTCGGGTGAATCATTTCTACTAAAGCCACTTCCCAATGGGCTTCGTGATCTAAGGGGATGGCCTGAGGTAATTTGGCCGTGTAACAGCACAACGTGTTGTGGGGAAACACTTCCATGGAACTGTCACTGGGTAAGGTTAAGTAAAATTGGTTTTCGTAACTCATAATTCCAGAGTTCTGTGGCTCTCCGAGGGGTTACTGGACGTCAGAGGTGTGTCTCCGTCTAAAATGGGGTTCTGATTGTGGTTGGAGTGGTGACTGACACTGGCACTGGACACAAGGTTCCCGTTCGAGGAGAATTTCAGGGAGGGATTAGGAAGCAGGTAACCGATGCAACTGCTCAATAAAATGGTCCACAATTGTTTGTCTCCTTGTTGCAAACTCAAATTGGCAATGGCTGCACCGATGACACAATACACCACGAAGATTTGGCAGAAAAAGACGATTTGCGTTTTAGGCACACGTTCTCCACACCACACCCACAAGGGTTGTTTTTGTAAATCTTACACAGAAGAACTGGGTGAAGGAGGAGTGGTCGACGTAGCTGCGTCTGCTGTGTGAAAGGGCATGATGGCCACTTCTTTTTATAGTCGATGACTTGCGAAGCGTCGATCCAAGAATCAAAACTGGGTGGATATCCTTTCCAACGTACTTTGACTTCTTTGACACGTCGTTTGCCCACTTTACGGGTTCTGCGTTCGAGAATGCTTTCGATGTCGTGCACGTCGTCTTCTTTTTTGGTGACACGTTGTAACTCGGGCAAATAAAACGTTCCTTTGAGTACTTCTCCGTTCATGTCTTCCAATTTATAGACGGCAGGATGACGGCCATGCACTCGTCCAGTGACGCGAAACAATTCGGTCGTCCAGTTAGGTAAGTAACCTTTGTCGAAAGTGCGTTTGGTTTTGCCAATGCGCACCCAATCTCCTACGGTCAACTCTCCACTTTTCTTGGGGACAGCCCTCGTCGGGGACGTACCAAACAGGCGCTCAAACACCAACACTTCGTTGTCGGGAGTCACGTCTTGCGGGGCACGTCCGATGCTTCGATGGTAAGATTGGTTGTACGCTTGCACCAGGTGCGGTAAGATGTCGATGTACTTCAGAGTGTGGTGATGCGTAAAATATTTCCACATGCGTTCTTTCAAAGTGCGTTGAAAACGTTCCACGATGCTGGCTTTGGTTTCGGGATTCTCGGTGGTAAAAAAATGAATGTCACGTTTCTTTAATTCTTTTTGGAAAGCTTGGTTCAGAAATTCGGTGCCTTTGTCCGTTTGCCATCGAAGAGGGTGACGACCGCTTTGTTTCAACACCCGTTGCAGGGCTTGCACTAACTCGCTGCTGGATTTGGAAGTCAAGGGCACGACCCAGGCAAATTTGGAAAAGACGTCGATGACACAAAACAAATATTTGTAGCCACGATTGTAGCTGGCCAAATGAGAGACATCGGCTAAATCGGCTTGCCATTGATGATCGATGCCTTCCACTCGGGTGCGACTTCTGGCAAACTTGCGTCGAATGGGTTTGTGTAAAGTGTAGGTAGCTTGTTCTTGTAACCATCGTTGCACTTGAGGTAAACGGAGACTTTTCAGTCGAGTTTTGGCAGCACGATACAATTTTTGAACTCCTGCGTAACCTGCAGGATGCGAAGGATCGTAGTAAATGCTGGCTAAGACTTTTTCCATTTTTTATTTTTTGTGTTGGTTGGTGTGTTAATAAGTCACCCACTCTTCGGTGATGCTACTTTGGGTGGGTCGAAAGGGTGGTTTGGAAAGGGATTTACGTGTCCGATGGGCTACGGGAGTAGAAGTCGATGGTAGTGGTGGTGGTTGTGGAGGTGGCAATGGAATGGCTTTGGTTTTCTTTTCTTTTTTCACTTCTGGTTTCCCTTCTTTCTTTTTCACTTCTGTCGAAGGAGGAGTGGACATCATCTTTTTAACCCAAGCTTTCATTTCTTCTCGTTGGGGTGTGGGGGACGGGGTCAACAAGGATGCTCCAATCTTACTCGAAATGGGAGCTGCTGACGGTGTTTGAAACACTTCTCGCATCTCTTCTTCCTCAGGCCTTCGTGGGGTAGCATCTCTGGTGACCCCAGGGGATGGTAGTAGTGGTGGTGGTAATGATGATGGTGCTGGACTTTTCGTCAAGGTCTTAAAATCTTTCAGAGTGGGTAAAGCTGTTTCGTCTAAAGCTTTCTGGTGAAAGAGTTGCAGTCGTTGCAAGAGTTGACCGTACTTTTGCGATTTTTGTTTCGGACAAATCTTGGCGATCCAACAAGGACTGCAATTCGTGTTGTAACTGGGACATCTCGCTCAAATTGGGATTGGGAGGTAAATGCGGGGTGCGTTGTTCTTTCCACCGATGCTATTCCATCCATCGTTTGTAAGGCACTAAAGCTAGTTTTCGTCCTTCCATGGGGTTGTCAGCGGTCGATTCTGAGATCTTGGGACTTCCGAAGGCCTTTTTATCTTGCTCCCACCAGTCCTCCCAACATGGTTCCCAAGACTCCTTTCAGTATGGGGCCTAACAAGAGAGGTAAAATGCCTCCACGTTGCACTAACATCTTCTTTTTTTGACGAATGGGAATTTTCTTTCGAACCATTTGGCGAAGAACGTGACGATGTTTGCCTAAGCATTGTTTCTGGTGTTTGGACAAAGGGATCGTGCCTTTCAAAACGTTCAAACAACATTCGCACACGGTATCGATGACCTCTTTGGAGGCCGTTTGAATGAGTTTTTTTCATAGGGGTGGAGAAGCTTTGGACAGGACAGATAACATGTCCCCATGTTTGGCTAAACGTGGTGGCAGTCCTTTCCTTTTCTTTCCTTGGGGTTTTCTGGAGGGTGACATCTTTGAGTCTTCAGGAGCACCAAAAAACACTGATACCCTACTTGGTCACAGGCCTTTTTTATACTGGAACGCGTCGCCACTGATTGTCTTTACGTCGTATCAGTTTGAGGACAGGCATGACACGTCGTGCAGGGGTACGCAACGGACTAAATCGAGCCAGTTCTTGCTTGGACAAATCCAGTAAACTTTGTAACATACCCGATCTTTCATGGACTTTGATTTTGGGAGAAGGTACTTTGTGAGCAGCAGCCACTGCCGCTAAATGGGAGGGTCCTGCCACTGGGGAAGTTCTTTTGGGGGTCATCAACGGAGAAGTTCTTGGTGTGATCAACGTCTCCAAGTACTCTTCAGTTCTGGGTGTCATTAACGGAGAAGTGGACAAACGTGAGGCTGCCTGAGACGCAGTCATCGCCGTGGCAGGTCGTGGTTTGCGAGTGTAAGGTTGCGTCCTGGCCGAAGTACCTTTCTTGCGACTAGTTTTCTTCTGTGGACTTTTCTTTTTCTGGGGACTTTTTTTCTGTTTCTTTTACTGGGGGCTTCTTTTCTTTTTCCGGGGTGGTGGTGGTGTCTGGTCAGAGGAGGGTCCTGCCACTGGAGAAGTTATTCTTCTTGGGGACCTGGTCTTTTTCTTTTTCTTCTTGGGACTGCGTTGGACTTTTGTCTTGGGTATAACTTTGGGGGCATTAGGATCCCATCTTAAGAGTGAGCGAATGATGACCCCTCCTAGAGTACCGCTCCCTCCAGGTTTCAAAATGATTTGTTTTTTGGTTTGAGTGTCGATGCGGGGATCGGCCAGTTGGACCAAAGCGACTTTGTTTCGATCGAAAAAGCGTTGGGTTTGATGAGGAATCTGAATGATTCCTTGGAGTAATTGACGTGCCGTCACCGTGAACCATCGTAAGACTTCTTTGAGACTAGCTTCTAAGACACGAGCTCGTGTTTGTGGATCTTTTTCTCGACTGATGCCATACAAGGCACGAATCAATTTGACGGGAAGATGCGACTGAAGGGACGTCATGTTCGCACTGAGAGTGAGACAGACGAGAAAGGGTCTGAGGTTTTTATAGATTTTTTTTTTATGGGGAGTGAAATGAAGTCGAGGACGGAGACGTGTACAGGACAGGCCCTCCGTCTTGGCACCAGTGGTGAAACAAGTGGGTACGAAATCGCAAATCCTCGGGGGTCGTAGGTTTCAAATCGACGAGTAAATAGGCGTGTGGCGTTTGAGTGGCATCGTTGTACGCCTGAGTCAGCCAAGGCGTTCCTAACTGTTTGGCTAAGACTTGCACTTGCGATTTATCTCGAGGGCTTTTAAACAAGACCACGTAATGCGCATTGAGACTGATGGTGCGATGGGCTTTACTTTGTTGAAACAAATTTTGGGTGATGTAAACGACACTGGCATTACGGTGATGCCCTTTGCGCGTGAACCACAATTTAATTTCTTCTTCGTCTTCTCCTAACATGTCGTCGAAAATGACCAAATGGGTTTGACGGGAGTCAGAGACGATGCCGTCGTCTTCTTTAGGAATGCCTTCCACAAACACGATGGAATCGCCTTGACTTTCTCGCAAGAGGTTGTACGCCGATTGCCACTCTTTGTAACACCACACGATCCGTTGAGGTGGCCGATCGATCAAATGATGTTTATGTTCGATCAAACGTTTGACGAATTCGGTTTTGCCTGAACCGCTAGGTCCAGCAATGAGCATGTTAAAGGGATGGCGAAGATACAAAGCCTCCCAACTGGCACGATCTAAGTGTTCGTCGATGACTTTGACAGTAGACGAAGAGGGAGCAGAGACAGCAGAGGTAGCCATTGTGTGAGAAATGTCACTTGTGACACGAAAACAAACAAGACAAGAGTTTATATACTTTTTCAGAACACGTTTATTGAATGTTTTTTTTTCAAACATGAATACGAAAGACAAAAATACATAAAAGCCAAAGGCTTAAGTACAAGGATAAAAGGCACATGATAACCATTAACGTGGAATAAAAACAAGTGTCTGTACAACATGTTTTGGGTAATGTTCTAACCAGTTCTATAGTAGGGGGTAAGGTCACACAAGTGTCCTCCCGAAAGGGTCTTTCAGGTCTGTCCACGACAGTCCTGTCCTGGGTGACGGGTTCTTCTGGCACCTTCACTAACACGGGTTGAAAAGTAACTTTTTTCCTTGAACAACTCTCGTGCATACTGGGCCACTTCTTGGGTCCAAGCCTCAAAACCCCATTCTTTCCAGGCACGGACATCTGTCCAATGGGGATGTAAGTCACAAGCTACACACACATCGTCATACACGTCTTGGGTAGCTAAAAGTTGACGAATCTTTTTTTCCTGTTGAGGTCGAGAAGTATCCAGATGAAAACGCAAGGCTTTGAGCAAAAGGAGTTTTTCGTGACCATTTAAGGCCATTGAGGTGGTAAGTACTGATCGTAAAGAGTCCACAAAGAATCGGCTGGTAAACGAAATCCCAGAAAACAAGTCACTAAGACACACACCACTTGTCGTCCCAAATTGAATGGATACAGTTCTTGTAATAATTGATGGTAATGATCCACGGTTTGAATATGGTCATTGAGTTCCTTCCACGGAATCTGTTTAATGATATGTGACATAATCCGTGGCATGGCAACTTGATTTTATAGTGTCTTTGTTTCGGAAGCAATAAAGGTAATTTCTAACCAAACATGTTCGTTCTCCAGTAGGGAATTTAAATGTTACATACTGTAACTGAAACGTCAGAGTTTGTCTAGATGTTTCGCCTTTTTCTAAGCAGATTCCATGTAACAAATGTTGGTAATCCTTTAACTCGTCTTCCTCAATACGTTGCAGTAAGTGAATCTCGAAGTAACCAAAATTACGAACGTCTGGTCCATCATCATTCACAAACTGAAAGTGTTCAACAAGGTCTGACCACTGAAAAAATTTCTGACGAATCAGTCCTCTTATACCATTCAGGTACCAGTGGTTAAAGATCTGGTGACGTAACGGATGCAATTGTTCTTTACGTTTCACTTGTATTTTCACCAGCTCTCGGTAAATCCTTTCTCTCAACTCCTCAGGCAAGCCCAAAATGTTCTCTTGTAAAGTATCCATAAGTATATACACTGTTTTTGGAATCGTTGGGTGGTGGCCAATAGCCTCGTTTAACTTTGTGCCTAATGTAATATCCACTCATAATCAGTCTTCTTGTACTTTGGAACAGAGCATAATTTAAAAACGGACGAATCACTTTGAGTTTGCGTTTCACTTGTATTTTCATCAGTTCTCGGTAAATGCGTTCTCTCAACTCCACAGGCAAAGCACGAATGTTCTCTAGCGAAGTATCCATGAATAGGTCATACTAAATCCTCTTTGGTCTGACACAAGAAATGTACTGTTTGCACAAACATGGTTTTACTTCAGTGTCGAATTTAAATCGTTCAGTCACTAATGTACACATTACAATTCGTTCAGAAGTTTCCTCTTTCACCAAGTTGACATTGTGTTCAAGATGTTGGTAATTCGTTAACTCTTCCTCTGGAATTCGATGCAGTAAGTTTACAATGATGTAGGTAGAATCGTCCATACCAAACCAATCCTTTTTAAAACTAGAGGATCGTTCATCAATGTCTGTCCGATGGAACACTTTCAATTGAATCAGTCCTTGTATAGCCTTCAGGTACCAGTGGTTCAAACACCGGTGACGTAACGGATGCAATTGTTCTTTACGTTTCACTTGTATTTTGACCAGCTCTCGGTAAATGCGTTCTCTCAACTCCATAGGCAAAGCACGAATGTTCTCTTGTAAAGTATCCATGAACAGATTATGGTAAGAAGTTACTTCAATGTCTCGGTCCCACTAAGGGTAAGTAATGACAATTCGGTGACCATCGAGCATGTTCAATGTAGGCCGAATCTTGCGGTTCCCCGTGGTGAAGTGACACACCGCAACTGAAGCACTTGACTTTATCTCCTTCGCCCAAGTAGAAAAATCCGGCTCTGGCTAATTCTTCGGGGGTCGGTCCTCCCAGATACTTAGGCCATTTTCCTTTGAACGATTGAAGACGATTTTCAAAGTCGCAGTATTCCGACAAACGCACAGGAAACGAATATTCGTCTTTCACAGGTTCGTTTCGATGAGGGTTGAGTGACATGGGCAGGAGTTTGCTCAGGGCTGGATGACATCCGTAGGGGGGTAGACGTGAAGGTGAACATTCCCCTTTAAACCCAGTAAAGTGTCCAAGATGACGAGCGGCATCACTTTCGCATCCCACAGGTTTGACACGCACAGCATCCCTTTCCATGATAGGGGTAGTGACACTAAAGTTCCCATGATGCTTTACGGCATCGCTAAGGTCACAGCGTACAGCATCGTACCCATCGCAAGGCTCACAATCGCATTCCACTTCCGAAGCCTTACAGTTGAATTGTGCCTTTCTAAACAACTTGTTCTGTGTTTCTCTGAAAGTATTCATCTTGTTCGCTCGGTCTTGGTAGTCACAATGAACTATCGATCTTGACCATAGCCCCTTTTTATACTAGTCGCAATGCAGTCTCCAGCTTGTACATCTTTCCTTTTTTACGTTTTTTATGTCCTGTTCTGGAAGGTACCGTCTCTAAGGTACCGTCAACATTGTACCGTAGTGTGATGGGTGGAAAGGCCATAGAAAGGTAAGGGCAGTGCGGAGACCATCGAGTATGTTCCAGAATAGCTGAATCTTTATAGATACATAGATCCATTCGTAACTTCAGTCCGCAAGCGAAACACTGTACGTCGTATCCCAATCCTGACTCAGGTCCCAAGTAGACAAATCCTGTTCTAGCTAAAACATGCGAAGAAGGTAATCCTTCCCTATCCGTAGGCCATTTCTGAAACGTGTCCAATCGACGGGCACAATCACAATAGTCAGGTAAGAAGACTGGAAAATGGTAGAGTTTGAACTTGGAGTTCTCATCGGGTTTCTCACTCGATTCTTGCTGTGGCGAAGTCATCTTTCTGGTGGGGTAACTATCCTCTTACAACCAATGTTTTATACCAACGTGTCCATACGGTAAGGTGAAATGATTGGGAAGTCGCACTCGCTTCTGGTACACGATTTGATAGACTTTTTCCAAGGGCCGACTGACGATGTGGTGAGTGGGTAAACGTACAATCTTGTTCGGTTGATAGGTGGTCACTTTAAAGTTTCCATCCTCTCCCGATTGCAAGCCTTCTTTCAATACCCCAAAGTTGACCACTCGACTGGTACGATAATTCAGAGTCAGTCCTTTCACTTTGCACGTCGTGTGCACTTCTCCTTGTTTGTCCCGGTATTCGTAGCCGTAATTTTTGGGGCCGCCACTGACGAAACTTAGAATCTTGTCGTTGGGATGCTCGTCTGTCCAGGCTCCTAAACGGTCTCCTTCGATGTCAGGGTGATGTTGAATCGGGTGATGGATGTAAATGCAACTGTCCGTGTCAAAGTACAGGACGCGTTCCCTTAACAGTTCTAAAGCTTCGTATAATTTTAAGCGAGCATGAGCTGTCACGTAAGCCGTAATGATGACATTTCCAAAAGGGTCGTCTTGTACAAAGTCCAGATCTTCTTCGTAATTGACCAAGATCAAATTCTCTCGAACGACGTCCACGTGTTTCATGTATTTGGTTTTGTCGTGAATCATCTGGAAGTAGCGGGAAGGTTCTGTCAAATATTCCGTCTTGGGTAAACACGGTCGTTGTGCCATTTTACCCCACAAGCAATTTAACATCACTTTGGCAAACGATCGCCTGCCTTCGTTTTTTTCGATGTGGTTTAAAGAGATGCCTTCTTGTTCGTAGTATTTCTCTTTGAATTGTATTTGGTCTTCGGGAGTGTGACACCAGGAAGGATAGCCGCTGGCTTCTTGTTTCAGTTTCAAAAAGGCATCCACGTAGTCGGCGAAAATGCCTTTCTGACTGGGATCACCCTTGTGGTATTGTTGTGTCTTGGGAAAGTGGCAAATTTCGTACACTTCTAACAGTTGGTATCCCATGTCCAGAGCTTTGAACAATTCTACGCTGACCCAGGTTCCCGTCAAGGCACGTTCTTCCTGGGTGTGCTGGCAAGGCTGGTCTTGGTTGCACGTTTCGGCACAAGTACGGCACAAGGGAAACATCAGTTTGCCTTGACAATGGTGAGGTAAGACGGGATGGTATAGGTTCGTGGGAGGCAAAACTTTACACTTGATCAAGCCTTCGTATTGTCGAATGTTTTTCAGGTCGATGTGTTCTGTCAGCAATTGCGGGTGCCCTACAGGAAAGCGACAATATTTGCACACGTAGGGATACAGCGAACACACGTCCAAGTATTTGATTTCTTCTCCTTTCTCTTCGTCGGCTTGGTACAGCAAACAGGTGGCATTGGTCCTTCCTCCGTACAAACTATCCCTCGGGTTCAACGGGTCCATGAACTGGTAACTTTCCACGAGGCGTTTAAACTCGGGATCGGTTTTCATACGGTGATCGTACCCGTGTTCCCACATTTCCAACACTTGGTATCCTTGCTGTTCTAACTTTAGGCGCCGCTGACAAGTGTCCTGGTACAAGTCTTCCATGGTTCGTTGCAAAAACTGATTTTTAGTGCCACGGTCAGGGTAACAGACGGGACATCCGTGAAATAAGCAACCGTTAAACTCGTACACGATCTTGGGGTTTTCTAAGTCCCAGCCATCGACCGAATACGTTCCGATGGTCTTTTCGCCCCCTCCGTTGCGGGCATGCTGAATCCACTTGTCTTCCTTGTCGCACAAGTAATGTAACCAACGTAGGGCTTTGACCGAGTATTGACGTTTGACAAAGTGGGTCGTTTGAGGACTGATGACAGCCACTGTGTTTTCAGGCATGAATCGTTGTCGATACACTAAGGAACACGCTTTGGCAATGGTGCAAGCTTCTTTCAAAGGATCGACCCCTCCGTGTTCCATGAACAGTTCTCGAAATTTTCCACAGCAACGCCGTAAAATGTCCACGTCGGAACGACAATACTTTAGCATTTCTTCCTGAAAGTCGAAAGGGTCCGAGGCGTGAGCCTGGTACCAAGCGTAGAAAGCTTCTCGTTGTTCGGTACGCATGTTGTGGGGTTCGTAATAGTGAGCCTCAGGTAAATGGGGTAGAACTGCGTGTTGATTGGCTTCCGTATTGAAAAAGTGTGGAAAGTACCCTTTAGCCATTTCTGTCATTCCAAACGTTTTAGGCATTCGACTCAAAGGCATAGCCAAATAGCTCATCTAATCTTTAAACTGTACTTGTCCCACTTGCATGAAAATGATTTTGGCTCCGTTCAAAGTCACTTTAGGACGTTCGGTGCCTTGTTCCGTATAGTACCTCAAAAGAAACTGTCCATCGTATCCGGAGAAATTGTGAGCCATCACCTTGGCATGACGATGACAATCTCGGTAACGTTCGATGTCCTCTTGGCTCCACGTCTTGTCGACGGGGTCTAAGACCCATTGGGCAAAATCGGCTAACGTGTTCGGCCCCCGAAAGATTTTTTCACGCCCTCCAGGAATCTTGCTACAGAGAGGGCAATGACTGAAGATAGGTTCTTGAATGCACTTCTCGCACGCTCGATGAGCCACGCAGAAATTAGGAATGTGAATGCCGGTCTCTTGCATGCATTCGAAATCGAAAAAGATGAAATTGCCTTTCTTCTTGTGACCATCCTCTTTCTCTGGTGGGGGTTGGTATTTTTGCACGTAGCATTGGTGTTCCAAGTCCACGATGTGGTGACAAATGTGACATTTTTTCTTTCCTGAACATACGTGTGCCTTGGTATTATTGGTACGTATGACTTGTTCACACGTAGGGCACAATCTCAGGAATTGACAAGCACATTTCTTCTGTGAACCTTGCGTTTTCAGATGTTGTTGGTAACAGGTAGGGCTGACAAACGTGCGCAGACAAGTTGAACAAGGCACTGGTTCTTCGCTCAGACAGGGTAAAGAGGCCAAACATCCTGAGCATTTCAATCCACAATGCTTGTGTTGCTCTCGATTATTATAACCATGGTCACATTTCTCACAGTAATAACCGTATCCCAGGAATCCGGTGATACTGGTAATGGTATCGAAATGGTCATCGTGATAATAAACATGAATGTATTTTCCGTCCTTAAAATCTTGCCCTCGAAACAACAGAGGCCCGCGCATTTCTTGAGGGTGCACTTTCAAGGTGTATCGTGGAGCTAGGACATCTTGCAATTTTTGCATCTCAGGAATGCCACAGGGTGTGTCTTTGGACAGGCCAGCTTGTTGCAACAGGAGTTCTGCTTCGTTTCGTTGTTTGGCTCGATCGGATCGTTGAATAGTTTTCCAGGTTCTTTTCCATTCTACCGTGTCGTTCTTGTTGGCATAGGTTCGTCCCACCACGATGGCACGGGCTAAACACATCTGGTCATGAGGGTTGTGAATTCGGACGAGACTCTTTTTGGTGTTGCGAAGGTCGTCCACGAATAACATCTTTCTGCGTCCAGTCCCTTGAGGAGGAGAGACGTGGGTCATGTCCAGTGTGGCTTTACCATCGGTGATGTCAAACTGATCATTAGATTGTTGTACGTGTTGAATCTTGTCCATGACTTTGGAAGCGGTCAATTCTGCAGGGGTGCTAAACTCGATCCAAACAGGGGATTTCAAACCGTCGTGTTGTATGGAAAGTCTCAAGCGATCGTCTTCTTTGGGTTGACATTGTCGCTTGAGTGCAGTGAGCAAAGAATCCCACACCCCAGTGATGAACACTTCTGCTTTCTCTAACGGCACTTCAGCCTTGAAATCTTTAAACTTCACCGTGTATTTGTAAGCCGTGGTTCTAAATTTTCTAGAGGAGCGCTTTTCCGTCTCTCGAATGGAATAGTATTTTTCAGGGTTGACTAAGGGTGGTGAACTTGGTTTAGAGGTTTCAAATTCTGGTTCACTCATGTCCTCTTCAAAATCACTGGCATGAATTTGTGCCAAGATTTCAGCTCTGGTACGAGGCGATAGATCACGTTTCTGCCTCTTACTTTCTTCTTCTTCTTTCTTCTCGAATGAATAGGATCGTTTCATCTTGAGTGCAAAACGTCAAATGACTCAAGTGTAAATACCATAGACTAATTTATAGTCATAGCAGACCAGCGTATATAAAAGGGTGTGTGTCTTGTCCTTTCACTATTCATTTCACTCTCAAGCCGAGCACAACGATGGAAGAGACTAACCAAATCGAACGTTTCGTCAGAGCTTTGCGAGGGGTCATTAGAAAATTCTCTTCAGACCAGCCTACGGACTACTCTCCTTCCTTTCGAGATAAAAGTCAAGATACTTGCTATATCTGTCAGAAGAAAGGACAATGGTCTTCAGAGTGTCCAGACCGTCAAAAAAGAACAAAAACAGGGGCTAAAAAAGACAAAAGTCAAGATACCTGTTATTATTGTAAAGAAAGAGGACATTGGTCTCCAGATTGCCCAAAAAAGAAACAAGAGGAGTCAGAAGAAAAGAGGGATTCTTCAGAAGAAGAAAGGGATTATTCGGAAGAAGAGAGGGATTCTTCTGAGGAAGAAAGAAGACAGGTGAAGAAAAAGAAACAGGAGAAGAAAAGAAGAAGGGAAGAAAGCGAGGAGGAAGAAGAAGAGGAAAAGAGTGTGACGGTGAAGAAATTTAAAAAAACAGAGAGACTAAACAAGGAGACAGAAGAAGTCAATGAACTTTTAATTAAAGTGTTGTGTTATGAATTGTGAATTGGATTGTAAAAAATGGATAAAAGAATAAATTAATGATACAAGGTAAGTGTCTTTGAGTTATGATTTTAAAATAAGAACGTACACTCACGCACTCATATACAGAAACGTACTATAAGGGTAAAATGGACTGTTTAATATTTTGTTGAGTTATTGGCAAATTGAAAGGCTATCTCTTTTCGAGAAATGTGGGTGGCCCTGAAAAGGGCCTTTTTTCTTTATGGTGAAGGGGTGAGTTTAAGCAATCAACTTTTACTGCCTTAAGCCTTTGCCACGGCCAAGGCCTACTTCTGGACTGCGTAATGATGATGATTGGGTTGAAATCACTAAGGGTGGTACGGTAGGCTTAGTCACAGGGTTGACATGTTTAGCTCGGGAAGGTCGTATTCTCTTCGGTCATGATAAAGAAGTCTGATACATTTGTTTCAGACTTCTTAACTCCGCTAAAATGTCCAACAGTACCGTGACCGTTTGATTTTCACCCTCTTGTTTCTTTGCTGCTACTTCTTCTTGCTGTTGTTTTTTTCTTACCTCTTCTTCTTGCTGCTGTTGCTGTAGGAGAAAAGCTTGTTCCGCTTCCTTTTGTCGTTGTATAAATTTCTCCAATTCTTCTTTCTGTCTCTGTCCAAAATTCTCCACTTGCGGTAATGAAGAAGGTAACGAAGGTTCCGGAACAAATTCTTGCGAGGAGAGAAAATCCACAAAATCCCAATTCACCTCTTCTGAAAGTAAGTCCGGGTTCCCTTGGGCGGTCTCCCCTGTTGGTGCACCCCAATGGATCGTTTTCTGAGTCTCCGTCATGTTGAATCACTGTCGCATAGATTGACTGCACACAAGCGCTAGCGAATCTATATAGACCACGTGACGTCACAGACTGCTCTCTTCGGATTGGATGCGAGCTGACTGAATTTTGTAACGCGTGTTCGGATTGGTGAATGAACTCAATCCGTTTCAATCCTTCCTCTACCTATAAATAAGCGCAGTTCACTGCATTGATTCACCTGTTCTCGTCGCTTCAAGATGTGGACCACAGTTGAGTCATCCACCCTTGTGTCTTCCATGATGTTTAGGACGGACATGCTCATGTATGTCCGATCCAAGTGGACCGTTGTCCACAGGACAAACACCAGCCTGTGGATACGTAGGATCTACGTTGAAAGACAAGGATGCCTGAAAAGAGTGCTGATTTACGGACCAACAGTAAGACGCAGCCTAAGGACAAGAAGAAGACCAATGCGGTGCCCTTTATGTTAATGAATACATTAACATAAACCCAAAGGCCCTTTTCAGGGCCAGCCATATTTCTCGAAAAGAGAATGACTTTTCAATTGCCTACCCCTTTTTTATTTTTTATTTTTTTTTTTTAAAAAAAAAATCCCATATTCAATTCCCTTGTACGTAAAGTGACCCACGATTTATTCCCATGTTAAATTCCCCTTGTCGTTAGACAGACCCACACTATAGTTCCATGTTAAATTCCCCTTGTCGGTAAAGTGACCCACGATTTATCAGCACTTATCACCATGTTAATTCCCCTTGTCGCTAATCTGTCCCACGATTTTTCTCCATGTTAAATTTCCATTGTCGCTAATCGTTCCCAGGGGGGTCTGTAATGCTAATTCCCATTGTCGCTAATGTATCCCCCTTCACTACTGTTTTGCCAGCATGAATTTGTGTATATGCCTGTCTTTCTCCATTTGTGGCATACCATGCCATATTAGTTGTGGAATAACATGCTTTTCCATTGAAGGTGCTAGACGCCAGTCTCCTTTGCTATAAACAGCACATCTGAGAAACAGAATTTGGTTTTTCATAATAGTTCCGATCTCTTCAATAAGTTCTGGGAATTTGTTTCTGTCCCAATTAACTGCTGCCTTTAACTTATGGTTCATGGACTCGCTGTTATTATTAGTCCATGGTGCACTGATTACTCCTTCGCGTAATGGGCGGAAAACATAAGTGTTTATTTTGCCCAACAGGAATCTTTGCCAATATGATTTAAAAACTGGAAATTGTTTTAAATAGGGTTCCAAATTCTGACATCTTGATTCAAACTCCGTATCATCTGAGGCAAAAATTACTCCATCATTTTTTCCAAAAATGATTTGGAGTATTCTTTTATCAGCCAGTACACATGCCCCATTTTCTTGAAGATGTCGTTGGACATTGTCATAAATGTGTTTGGTACATAACAAAAAATTTGCATGCGGGAATTTGGCTTTCAGGGCGTTTGTCATGCTCTTTTCTTCATCACTTCCAATGGTTAATCGCGCTTTGTGTCCAAATCGATCGCTTACGTGTGAGAAAAATTTCCCATAAGTTTCCTCTTCGGCATCAAAATGTATCATGCACGGCCCAAACATTACCGGAAAATCGTTTGTTCTATTGCCTATCACACATCGGTTTTTGTAGGAAAAGACTGTGACATAAAAATTTCCCAAGTTGAAAGTTCTATCAACACCTAGAAAACTCCCGTCATCACCTTCACAGTTTCTGATCGTATCATCCATCTGTTGGTTGCTATAAACAATGACAACCGGTTTTTTGTGTTTAGTCAAAATTATTTCTTGGATGACTGGATTAGTGTGAAGCTCACTTAAAACACTAACCACATCATCAGCTATATTTATTCTGGAGTTGATATTTTCTTCACGTTTTCGTTTGCGGTCTCTGAATTTCTTGTCGTTTATTTGTTTCATCGATTTCGGAGCAGTGAAACTGTTGTCTTCCATAAGTTTTGTGAGAACGCTGGTGACGTTCTCATGCTTTGCCATTTCAGCTGCTCTCTGAATAATTTTTGGGTCTGACCTTACATATGGCTCCGATTTCTTAGAATTTCTGTGCTTTTTAAAGATGGTTGGCATTTTGCCGCAGTATTCCACAATGGCCAGCATTTTTTTCTCTACAGGGAAAGAATCGGGCAGTCCAGCAATTGTTGTTACGCGTTTTTTGAATGATTTGTCTTCCATCAATTTAGTATAATATCTATGTAGTGTTAAAACACTCGATGGCTGAGGAAATATTGGTTCATATATGATCTCCCCACTGACCATTTTCTTGACACAGTACTGTTCCTTTTTCATATACACTGTACGTACTTTGTCAACAGAATCGGTGACAACAAAAGTCTGATTAACGCTTGTAGCACTTCTCCAATCCCAAACACCGCAGTCATCGGGGAAGTTTTTGGCACCATTGTCGTCATCAGATGCTTCAATGACAGTGTATACGTCGCTTTTTATTCCTTGTGGGATGCTTTTTTCTCCTGTTTCAGTAGACATGATAACTTTCAGTAATTCATCGTTGGTCATGAACTTTCCAGGGCTGCTAGCTGGCATCATTGCTTGAAATGGAGCTGACTTACGGTGAATATTGACCTCTGACACGTCAGATACGGTACAAGGATATAGTGATTCCCTAGATTCGTCGGCGGTTTCCGCTTCCATACTGAAACTGTCTTCTTCATACTCATCGGTTTGCAAAATGTTAGTTAAATCATGTAAGCTTGCAATGCATTTCTGCGAATCAGGAGTTAATAAATTATCAACCTCGCTGTTCTCATATTCTTCATATCTATGGTCCATATCATCCTTATTATGTGTCAAAGGTTTTTTTTGACTTACATTTCAAATTGACTACAGGGACAAAGTGGTTTACTGCATACCAAGATCCTTGCTTTGGGAGTTGCCCTTGAGCATACCAGAGAAGGGTACAAAATCCGCACCGGACGCTGGATAATATCACACAGAGCCAAAATTGTCCATGCAGATAAGAAACCGCCAATTGTAGCACAGTCAATACAGGTAGCTTCAAAAGATGGTGATAAACATTGTATGCGCTTCCTTTGGGGATGATTCATGTACGATGTTGAAGCTCGTACCATGCGGAGACAGGTGTGATACCGTAACTGTACTGATTTGCTTTCGTCTCCATACAGGAGAAGGGACACTGCATTGAATAGGCAGTCGCCGTTACCAGTTGTGATTATTGGGTCACCACTGACTTCATCAAAATATTTAATCATCACTTCCTTCGCAATGTCATCCACTCTGACGGGAGGGAAAACAACATCCTTGTCACATACTGGTTTAAACTCGATTTTAAAAAGGGTCTCACGTTGGACTGCTGTTGTTAACTTCGCCATGACCTTCATATCGACTGCCTGTAATCAAGAGATTTATATGTCAGAGAGCGTGCACAAGTGATACAATTACATTACCTTTTTTGGGGGGCACCAGACAAATGCACCCCCCCCCTCCAATTTTTATATACTAAGGATTTATATCCGGATAAGGGTCCACATTTTTATTTATTTTGTGAATGTTTCCCCTTATACGGCATATGTCATTCTCCTTTATTTTAATAAAAAGTACTACAAAATTCTCGAAATATTTTTGTTTTTTGTTTTTGTTTTTTTGTTTTTGTTTTTTTGATATATTAGTTATGGGTTAGTAGACATCTACTCTATTTGTGTGTATTGTTTTTGTTTTGTATGTCCATTTTCCTCCGTGTGGGTTTTTCTGCTACTCTTCCGCAGGCCTGGCCACTTCGTGTAGCGCCATGTGATTTAGCCGTGCGTCGTCTATGCTGCTTACTTCACCCACACGGTGGTTCCCGGTGTTCCCTTCGTCTGGATTAATTTTGTTTGAAAATAATAAGTAGAAAAAAAAAAGAATAAAGGAGGGGGAAAATATATATATACATATATATTCATACCTATACATACATACTCACATATATACCTATATATATATACGTACATATATATATACATATATATATATATACATACATACATATACACATACATACACATACAATAATATGCAGTTTACAATTTAAATTAATTTAAATTTAGAATTAAAATTTGGGTAAGTTATTTAAATCAAATTTAAGTTTGTTTCAAGTTTTAAGTTTTAAATTTTTCAAGTTTATTTTGGATGGTTGAAAATTGTTATATACGATCATTTGTTTATTCTTATAACTTGGCCACATTGCATTATTGTATCTATAATAAAATTTACGATTTTTAAAATTACTTTATTATCACAGTCAGTGTCTAGATATAAAATATTGTTTTTGTTATATTTATGTTTTTTTTTTTATAAATATCCATAATTAAACTAATCCTACTCATTTTTGTTATTTCACATTGGGCTATCGCATTTAGTTTTGAAAAAATTTCTTTTTTGCATAATGGGCATTTAGGTAATTGTATGATCATACGACGTTTTCTTGCTTCTTCGCCTGTACATTACCTATAGCCGTTGAAGATACATAGATTTGATCAATCCGTGGTGTTGAACGGTCGAGTGTGACCTTAATCCGATTACAATTACGTAACAGATTTGAATGTGATGACAATTGACTTAATTAATTGCTGCTACAAATCTTGTTTATTTATCAAAGGAATTTACTATATGCATATCATCGCACGCGTCTTTAACATCGACTATTTTTCTACTGTTTGACATTTGGCTGGCATAACATTACTAGACTTTATTAGCCAATAATATATTACAATTAATAATAATAAGATTCCATATTGAGGTTGACAATAACTTAATACAACGGTGAGTAGAAATAGACATTGACACGTGGACCATATCAAACTCTAATAACTGAATCATTTTAAAACAGTTTTCACACAAAAAGTGCAATACACTATATACACATGAATGCATTCTTGTCCCATCAGATGTGAAGGCTGTAACTTACATCATGTTATGAAATTCACCTGGTGCGACATGGTGCGATAGATTTGCAATGTAGTGTGATCCGGTTGTATCATACTTATAGCACACATTTATGTTGCTTTAAAAAAATATAAATATTAGACACATTAAATTATGTAAATTCGGGCATATGCTGCATTTGTTTGTAGATAAAAATAATTATTAAGAGAGTAATATATAATTACCCTATGCACGGGCCTTAGGAGAATTACTCAAGACATTATATTATGAGGTTTATTTTATTATGATTTTATTTTATTAAATCAATATTGGTTCCACATCGGGATTCGAACGGCCCTCTGCTGCGAGATATGGCAACTATCGCCTGCCTGCACGTTCAAGCGTAAATAATTAGGGGCCTAAAGCAAAATAATGTATTTTTTGCGTGTGCTAACATATGCGAATTAAAATTAGTTACAAATTATAAATGCCGATACTTACATTCTGCAGACGATGCATGGCCATCAGGTAGTCAAACTCTTCACCGTCCAATGTACGACACGAAACGTACACATAGTCCAGTTCAATATTTCCCCACGTTTTCAATTTATCATCCGAGATTTCTTGAGCAGCAGAGAGGGCGAACAGACCCAAGAATTCCGACAAAAAATAAAACAAAAAAAAAAATAAAATCATCTCGTAGAAAGGTCCAGATTTTTACAAATAAACGTTTCCTTAGATGATTTTATTTTTGTTGAAACCAACCCCATCAATAAAACCTTAGTTCGAAATAGTAGCTGAAAAATAAAGTACTCTACATGTTTATTTACTTTTTGTTTAATTTCCACGGACAACCAACGTTGGTAGGCGCCCTCTCTGCTGCTATTAATTTTTTTAAATTTACCACCATACCAAGTTTGATGAATATTTCTCAACGCGTTCACGCTGTCGTTTCTCCTCATCTGTTTCATCTTTATTTGTTTTGTTCTTCAAGTAATATTCAAGTTCTGATGGTGGTTTTTCTATTTTTGGATTTATGTTCTTTCTTTTTCTGTAATATATCATCAAACTTCTGTATCGATCTCCACTTCAATTTTTGCAAATCTGATATAATCCTCTAACGCCGTTGTTACATCCAACACAACTTCGTGAACCAGCATGAGGAGTTTTTGATAAAATATAATTATGTCTCCTGCAATATTCTCCACGGCACCTTTTGTTGCATTTATTTGTTGTTCCTTGACGCAGCCACGCACAGTTGTTCATTATATTAATGATATCTTTTTAATTAAATTTAATTTTATCATCACCCCTACTATCCAAATATTTTATCAAGACCTACACGATATCTTGTTCTAGGATCGTGTAAATTTATTGTTATAAATCCATGCCGAGTAGCTTGCGCTGGTGAGAAGAAATTTCTGAATTTAATTATATCCATGTCACCCTGCACTAGGTTTGATGAATATTTCTAAGTGTGTGTGTGTGTCTACGCCATTAAACACAACTAAAATATTACAGTTGTCTCTGATCACTTTTGGTATTTGTGTATATCGTTGAGTAACATAGATCACATCTGTATTTTTATGTCTGCCACGAGAAAATATTCTGGCTGGATTTGATTGTTTATCCAGCATCACATCATCATACACAACTAAATTATTAATAAATCCGTCTAAAACATCAACGGATGGTGCTTCATCAATATCTGTTATAAACTCTATAACATCATTATTTTCGTCCAGTAATCTTGCGTTTTCATTGAAATCTTTAAGTACATCATAACATCGTTGATCATCAGCGGATGGTGCTACTAAATATAATTTATCCCATTTCAACCATCTCCTTATCAGATTAAGTAATAACTGCGTCTTACCCGATCCAGATGGTCCTATGATAATCATTCTGATGGAATTCGGTAGCGCAGGATGATGCTTAACAGGTTCTCGTTTTCTTGTCGCTGAGAAATCAATTATATCCATATATTTTATAACATGAATTGATATTGTTTACGCTGTAAAGTTAAAACTCCATTTACTGATTTAGCTACAGTTACAACAAAAAATAAAAAAATAGCGTATGGTGGAAAATGTTCTATGTGCGGTAGAAAGAAATTTTCGTTTTTACCTAATAAGCGCGGTGGTGATATTGCTAATTTGATGTCAAAGTTTCCAGGTACTCCATGGGCTAAATACTCAGGAGAAATACATCTACCAGGATATAATTATTGCGGTCCTGGTACTCGACTCGATATCAGGCTCGATAATCAAGATCAACCAAAACCAGGCGAGGAACCAGTAAACGCTATTGATAAAGCTTGTCATGTTCATGATGTTGCGTATAAGAGTAAAAATCTACAAGACAGGCATATTGCAGATGTGAAATTAATTCACGCGTTAAATTCCATACAAAATAAAAATATTAGAGAATCATTAGCTAATTGTTTAGTAAGATCTGCGATGAAAGGTAAATTAGCGTTTGGGTCTGGTAATATATAATGGAATTAATTTATTATTCACCAAGAGGAGATTGGAGAGGCAAAGCAGCAATTGGTAAACTTGCTGATGCAGCAGCGGTTAAACATTCTACTGCTAAAGCGTGGTTATCCAAACAGGCAATATGGCAAATTTATCTACCACCACCGAAACGAATTCAGTACGCGTATTTCGATGTTAATGTTCCTAATGAAGTTCATCAAGCTGATATTCTGTTTTTACCATATGATACTGTACGCAGAAAAACGTACAAGTACGCGTTGACCGTTGTTGATGTTGCAAGTAGGTATAAAGAGGCAGAGCCGCTATCAACGAAAACAGCATCTGATGTAGCCGATGCGTTTGAACGAATTTATCAACGAGGACCATTACGATGGCCACAGCTACAACAGGTTGATCCTGGTAAGGAATTTCTTGGTCCAGTATCATCGTTGATGAAACAACATAATACCAAAATACGACGAGGTCATACTGCAATTCATCGTGATCAGGCAATTGTTGAGCGATTTAATCGAACACTTGCTGAGCGGTTATTTGGAATCAATACGCTAAGGAATTTATTCAAGATAAAAGATCTCGCGAATGGGTTGCAAGATTACCAAGCGTGATAGCTGCATTAAATAATGAGATTACACGAACAACCAACATGAAACCCATTAATGTAATTACAAAAAAAATATACCAACACAACGAAAAGATATTGAAAAACAAAAAATATTGGGTGATGTTACAGTTAGATATTTATATGAACCGGGTGAACTTGAAGGTGGTAAAGCGAGAGCGACTGATCCTATTTGGAGTGTTACCACACACAAAATATCCACCGTGACAAGATCCTCAGGTAGACCTGCAATCTACAGATTAGATTCGGCTGCTCCTCAACGTGGATTTACACGTGAACAACTACAAATAATTCCCGAGGATACACAGCTACCACCGCGATCACTTAACTAGCACTAGTGCCAGCACCCCGACGTCGATTACACTCGAGACAGGTCAACATGGTATTTTCTCGTGTATGACCGCAACTATTATCTTTTCTGTCTACGGTAAATTGTCTTGAATCATTACTCGAATACCTCCACAGCATTATACAATTGCAACTTGCGCAATGGTTATTCTGCTGCTGTTTTAACTCAATAATAAATTCAACATCAAGATCAAAGTCGCGTTTATTTTTTTTTATCAGATTGTTTGTATCCGATTAATTTTTTTCTTATTATATCATCATCGATGATGTTAAATTTATTAACGATTTCAGGAATTATAATTCTCCGTAATTGAGATATTTTTCTGACCCTCGATACCGCTAAATAGACTAAATTTGACCACTCGATACGATCGTCTACAATCCAGACTCGTGTGTCAGAAATAGTTAATCCCTGAGACGAGTGGATCGTCATAGCGTATCCCAACACCCATGGAGATTTGTCAGCGCATAATGCATCTTCGACCACACTGATATCAACAGCGACAATATCATTTAATACGAGATTTTGCTTCTCAGTCTGTCCTGGAATATCAACATTAATATTCTGTTTTCGTGTATCTGATGGTCTATAACATAACGGAACAGGCAATTCTGAATATTTTTCTTTATGCAGCTGAAATAACTGCTATTGTAAATCGTCTCTGATTATTTTTCTGCTTGCTGCTATCAAATCGGTGGGTCTCCATAAATTTAAAAAATCACTCATTGAGATCTCTGAGATTACTCCGCGTATTATTTCACACTGAATTTTGTTTGATTGTAATCTGATTAATTTTTTAACTTCCTTTAAATTTGCATCAAGAGCTCTATGATCATTATCTATTTCTTCGTAATAATCAACGAAATTTTTTAACCAATCATGTGAAGATGGTCCAACAAAAGGCGGCGGTTGACCATGATCGCCACACATTATTATAGCGGTATTTTTCGTCAACAACCAATCAAGAAACATTTTTAATGTATCCAATGACACCGTACATATCTCGTCCCAAATAATTATTTTAGGTATATATTTTTCTCCCATTCGTTCAGGAGTCCATGTATCCCTGCGCCACCGAAAGAAACTATGATACGTGCACGATTGTACTTGCCGTTGTTTCATCTCCCGTGCAAGTCTGTGTGTGGGTGTAAGCACGATCATATCTGAATTTCTAAAAACATTAATTGCTCGAGTCGTTTTGCTGCATCCACCAGGTCCATTGAGATATACTATCTTATATCTAGTTATTGGATCACTCAACGATGGCGCCTTCGACATTTCTGATATTTTATTACCCTTACGATAAAAATCTCTCATTGGAACATCTGCTGATTCTGTATAATTGTGTAATATTTCCTTTTTTATTCTCCACGAACTCAATCGTTCATCATTACTTGTAAATTTCATAACAGACTCTAAATATTTACTCGAAATATAAAACGAATCTGTTGCGACTCTGACTGCGGTCTCAGGAAATCTATTAATCATCGATAATAAATTTATAGAAACATAAGCCAACATAGAAGATCTTAGATGAGTATATTGTGGGGAGATACCATTTATATAACTAACGATCGTACCCAATTTTGTTCCGTCGGATAAATAAACACTTTCTCGATTTACAAATATATTTCTCGCTGTTGTATCAGCGATTATAAAATCGTACTCGGCATCATCTAGAATTAATCGTGCGTGATGTCTTTTATGATCATATGCACCACCTTGAGTAAATTTACCTACAATTTTTCTACCGAGATCTTTTGCGGTTTTGAGTTTAATCTCGAGAATTTTAGGAGCTTCTTTGATAATATCATCTTCGGAAACACCAGGACATTTTTCCTTAAACTCGCTAATAACTTCATCAATACTGATAGAATCTGACATGGGCAACCAAACTTCGGTCTGCGCGTGATATGATATAATCGCCTCACTGAAAACCAACGATGTCAGTATCGCACAATCTAGCATATATCGTAATAAAACTATAGGCACCCAACGTTTTTCACAAAAATGTCTGCCAAACCAAACATAACAAATCTTGTGAAGAATTTCGTTAAGATCGAATGATTCAACACAAGCGAATCCAGTCAGATCAAAATCAGGTAATGGTCCATTAATTGCCACTCGCGTCATCTCGTTTGTAGGGTGACCAAATCTTTTAAAGTATACAGAACAATCTCCGTATCCTAGAAAATTTCCCTGATAACATGCAACCATATCAACCGAAATAACATCATTGTAATTATATTTGGTATTCCATAATCCACCGTGTCGGTATTCGACGCAACTTGCGCGTACGTCCTCGAGTAAATCAAATCGTGTTGGTTTCCATGAATTTCTTTCTCTAGCAAAATGAGCCGCAACAGATGGAACAGTAAAGCAATTAGTTAGTAATTTGTCAGTATTTTCCGCGTGCTTGCACTCTAAAAACTTCTCCGCAAGATTTTTCATCTCGTCATGGAGAGATTCTGTTCGATATATTTCACCGTTTGGTCTAACAAACTGATCAAATCCACCTTCCTCATTACTTTTAAATAACCATACCGATACAGGATCGTTTTTACTTATTTCGTTGATAAAATCAAACATACTCATATCTGGGGGGTAAAATCTAATAGTTCGATCTCGTGGAAATATTGTTACTGAGCTGGTCCATGCGTGCACATTATGATCAATACTATTTATTGAAGCTCCTTTCGATTTATATTTCGATTCGTACAGTATTTCTCCCGTTATTGTCGCTACGGTTATTGGAAATTTTAATATTTTTCCTAACTCAGCAACATCTTTTTTTGTAGCACCGGTATGCTTAACTGGATCAGCCCATGAGTTTATTTTTTCACGTCTTAAATCAGTTAATCCGTTTCCACGCATCGCGTTTGTAAAGTGTTCTATTACTCGTTCGGCTACACAATTTAACCTTGAAAATTTCATGGGTGTCAGTTTATCAACGTTGGGTTTTTTATTTATCTCATAGATTCCATACATAACCGCTGTTACAGGATACGCTCGCTCATAATACGGTTTGTCAATACCCGTCAACAGACCCGGTCTGGAATTTTTACTTAATATGGCCATTTTATTATTACCATGGACAGGATCATATTTATCACGGATAATCCAACTACCTGTTTCTGTTAGTACAATAAATTTTACTCTAAAGAAATATTTTTGATTGCCCTCGTTTTCAGCGATGTAGTTAATGATAGTTGCCGCTCGTTTGTCATTCAATGTAGCGTCTTTGACAGAGTCGACACTGACTTTGTCAGTGTTGCGAATAATCTTGAACGTTGACCATGTATGAGATGCACCATCCGTGTAAAATTCTTTCTTGGCGTCCTGAATTTTATTGATCAAACTTTTATTTTTCGGATCAACCAGATCTCGTACTGGTAAATCAGAAGATAATCTGTCGAGGTTGAATTTATATTTAGAAAGCCTAGTTTGGGATAATTTCTCAAACTCGTTCATATAATTAAAACAAATATTTAAATAAAGAATATTATATATACAATGTCTCAATGCAGATGGTTCATGATCGGTTCAGTAAATCGATGCAATAAATCCTGTAGAGGTGAATTTTGTTGGATGCACTTACAAAGTATACGACGAGGAAGTCTAGGACCAATACCATGTCTGCGATGTGGTTATGGGGTGCGAGGAAAAACAGAATTATGTGGAAAGTGAGGTGCAAAACGTTTCAGAGAACTTAAAAGATATTATGACAAAAAAATAATAATGGTGAAAACGCTATAAAATCCGTGGAGGATTATATATCAAGATTTCAGACAAAAAATGATTTAAACAAATAATATTATTGTATAAATGGAACAAAATAAATTTGTCCCGCATCCTACAATAACAAACTACGAATCAGATAGCAATGGTGTCGTTAGACACTGTTGGTTGAAGAGACCAGTTGGTAATGTTAGTAATTCTGGTTATCTTAGATTAACTGTTAGGAAGAAAATATATCATTGTCATCGTTTCATCTACGAATGTTTCTTTGGAGTGATCAAAGATGGTCTTGTTATTGATCATGTTGACGGGGATCCTCAGAACAACTCCTTATCTAATTTACAAGCTATCTCACAGATTGAGAATAATGCACGTGGTAATACTGGAAGATGTAAGACAGTTTCCAGAAAGGCGGTAAAGTCCACAAACCGGTGAAAAAATTACATTTCAGTCAATGTATTCAGCTGCGAAATACTTTAATATTAATCCACGTTCAGTACAAAAGTAGCAGAAAATATATATAAAACCGCTTTCTCAAAAAAATATAAGCAGAAAATCACCTTTCAGTATTGTTAACTTCATCACCACCTCGAATTATATTTATTAACTATCATCATCACCTCGAATTAATTTTTTTAATTTATGTCACAATACTTCCTCCATACACTACTGAATATTTGATTCATGAAAGGGAAATTATTTCCGTTTTCGTAGATTTCTGATTTTTTATGATCGTAATTAGTCAGTTTAACCATTTACTCGTAATTAATTACTCGTAGATGCATATTTATGGTTTTTAAATATATAAACGTATTTTCCCATCATACAAAATAGCGGATCTATTACGAGAAATCAGGGCAATTTACAACCGCTATTATTGATCCGCAAGTAGCTGTATATAGACAGACCACGCTGTATTTACAATCAGCTTAGAAACCGTTGTTATGGTGCACAGGTGTATTTCACAATCCGTTATTGATTTCGCAGTCTGTTTAGGAACCGCTGTTTATATATTCAGAAACAGTTGTTATAATACAGAAACCGTTATTTTAATGCAGAAACAGTTATTTAAATGTAGAAACAGTTATTATTCAGAAACCGTTGTTTTAGTGTAAATACATTTGAAATTAGTTCCTTTTCAATGATTATTAGCTATATATTAACTTCCGAAACGTATGTTTGTAACAAGATTCGATAGCTCAATCGGTATGGTATTGGACTGTGACGCTCGCGGTCCAGGATCGAATCCCCATGGCTGACAACTGGTCGGTGGTTGCGCATAATTGCGATTTTTATAATAATTGGGGGCACAGCAAAACCCCCCGCTCAGCAAAACTCAACCACATATCAACCGGTGGTTGATACATATTTTCGTATCACCCACGGGTTTGATTATTGTGGGTGGGGTTTTGCTGAGCGTATATGTTTGTGCCGTCCTTCATTCATTCATTTCATTCATTCATTTATTTCATCTCATTCATTCATTGTATATATTTCATTTCATACTTAATGAACTTGCTAAAAAACTCGAATAGAAGTTCATTTCATAATATATGTTGTGCCGTCCTTCATTTATTACATGCATATTCTGAGCTCGCTAAGACACTCAATAGGGGCTCGTTATCCATAATCTGAGCTCGCTAAGACACTCGATAGGGGCTCTTCATTCATTGTATATGTTGTGCAGTTCTTGAAACATCCCGACGAACTCGCTAAACACTCGATAGGGGTTCTATAGGGATAAATTTTTTGTATTTTAAAGATTTATATATTATATAATGAACCATGAAAATATCAAAGACATTATTTCTGCTATTAAAAAAGTAGAAGAAAACGGAATTAATATATCTGATGAACTAAATCCTGAAAAAAATAATATCTGATTTTGAAACGTTAGAAGAACTTAAAAATGAAAATAAGTATGTTCCATCATCTCAATATAAGTTCATAAAGCGGATTCAGGCAGCTATGATTCAGTCACTGGCTATGGTGAACGATGATCAAGTAAATGAATTTATTCCTCTTTCTGTCGCAGTAGAAAAGGTCAGATCGGGATTATCCGGCGAGTACAAAACGAAAAAAACAATCAGTACCCGCATAAGATACTTAAGAAAAAGTATGTCAGCGGGTAACGACAAAGTAACCCTGAGTAGTAATATTTTATTTTATCAGAAATATTATATATTTATTCTGAAATATTTTATTTTATCAGAAATATTATATATTTATTCTGAAATATTTCAATATTTTTAGTCAAATTTGTTATTTTTTTAGCTATAATTTAGCCGATTTGTCAAATTACAGTTTTTCGTCAGGTCAAACCTCAAGCGGTTCTCTAATTGTTTCATCGATAAATCGTCAAAAATCCTCATTTTTTTCGAAAATTACCAGAAAAATTAACAAAAATCGCATGAAAAATCTCATTGACCACGATGGTGCTGGTTATATTAACGATACCCGGAGATACGTGCCCGCCGCCGCCATGTGGATCATTATTATGTCTGAGGATAGGCTCGGGTGGTGCTAGTTTTCTCCACGCATCGAGTATTTTAGGGAAGTTTTCGTTGATAATTCTGTCTATTTTATCCTTTTTATATTTTGGTACTATAAATTCGAGATTTCCCGGTCCTTCATATTCATTTTCTGATATTGTATAATGATTAAGAAATGGTCTTCTAGGACGGGGGAAGGAAACAGCATGTTTAAGTGCTGCTTCAACAAAAATATCATTAATATAATTGAGATCTGATCCTACTTGATTTAGATGCTGCATTGACTCAATAATTTGTTGTTTTATATCCTCAGAATAATATTGCGATAACGATAAAAACAGATTTTGTATTTTATCAATTAATTGTTGAATCTCAAAATTAATGGAATTAGAATACAATCTAAAAACATTCATATAAGTTATATCATCACTGAAATTATAAACCCGATACGCATCACCGGCTCTATTCCATGGAAATTTTTCTCTATATTCTGGAGTTGTCATAAATTTTGCTTCGTCCGTGAGAAAATCATTTAACTTCGGTTCTGGTGGTCCTTCATACACTGGGTGGACGTTCGGCCAACCTAGTACGGATCTTATCGTGGATTGATAGATATCAACGGCATAATCATTAGAATGTATCTCAACCGTCGAGGACAACGTCGGTTCATGAACGTTAATTGATATTTTTGCTTCTTTTCCGGTTATTGATTTTATTCTACGTTGAAATTCCTCATTGATTTTTTCGATCTCATAACTACCAGTGGGTATTCCAATATTTATCCAGTCAGGAGTACCATCTGGTTTGTTCTTGTTAGCAAATACAAGTGAATTATTTGCTGGTGTACCATTAAATGATTTTGATCTGATATTTGGCCAGCTGTAATATACCCGTAATTGAGCTAATGCTATTTCTTTTACTGGAATTGCAGTAGGAAAATTAATACTAAATTCAGGATTAGTTGAACTTACCGAGATCATCGTTATCTTTGACGGAGTTGTATTAGTCACGATCTGCTGCAGTAATTCTCTCATTATTAGTATTTGTATCTTTAATACCGGAACCTTCTTCATATATTTTAGTCATCATTGAAAACTCGAAATCAGATATAATTCCATCACTGAGACTCGCTGATAACAACGAGGATAACTTCGAGTATGCGACCGTCGCTGTATGTAATCTTATCATGTAATCGGACAATTTTTCATTCGTGCAGGTGCATGTTTGTTTTTTTGCGATGATATTGAGCACACCTGCAATCGTTGTTGCTGCTGAAATACAAATAGTTACAGCTACTGGTGCCATCATTGTCACCGCTGATAATATAACACCTGCTCCAGCAAAAACAGCGGATACTGAATAAACAATCACATCAACGATAACTAATCGTCGTCGATATTTTTTTACTTTTACTGTATATTGTTCGACTCGATCTTTTAGCGCCGCCTGCCATTCACGCGCTTGATTGTACCTGTATTGAGATGCATCGCTGATTGAGGTACTCATTATATTTTTTATGCAGCACCCAATTGAGGTGTTTCAGCTACAAATTCCAAACACCACCAGTAAGATGTTGCGGTTAATTTCTCATCAGCTGCTTCCAGAATAAATATTTCTTCGGTTCCGCTATTTAATCTAACAGATACAACCCCGGAAAACCTATCATTTGAATGACGCCATAGATACGTTGTAAATATTTCAAATTTTGCAGCACTGAACACAGACAACCTGTACATGCCAGTGACTGTTGCGGTATATTTGATAGTTTTATTTTGCTGCGACCAGGTTGCGAATCCCGATGATACAGTGTATACGATATTTGTGATATGTCCGGGAGTTATTCCGGCTGAAATTTTAATTAAACTGGTTTTATTAACGATCTCAGGAATCGCCGCTACGACGTTTTGCTGTGTTTGTTTGATCGTGTCGATGTTCGTCTTGATATCAACGAGTTTTATGTCAACGGAGTGCGGAGTGCCGAAGAATTTATCCATAGATTCATCGGTTTTTTGATGATTTCTTCGAAATCTTGTAAACGCGCCTACGTGAACGTCATGCTCAGCCCGCAACGTGGATAGTTTACTGGCTACGTTGTCGACGTATAGTTTGTTTGTGACGTCGTTGTCAGATTTTGGAGTTGTTACAGCTACTATTTTATTTCCGTTCATGCTGAGTTCACCCGTCATTGTGTCGCCGGTGTTTTTCACGCGATTAGCAACGCTTCTTGCAATTTCATCTCTGATGGTTGTAAACGACACACTTGAATCTCTGATTCTACTACCGTCAGTAAACACAGGAATATTATCCGTAACTGCACCGAGTACTCGTCGAACTATATCATTCCATCTAATATTGCTCGTTTTTAGTTTTTACCATATCGATCTTGAAAAATAACAACCTCATCTGGATCAACTCCAGCCAGGTTCATAATATCAGCAAGTTCATCTTTAGTCGCCGGATTTTTTCTTAACGCGTGAAGATCTTCTTCCGTAAATATCAACCATTATATTTTAAGATCCAAGATCTGTTTAAAACGCTTTACGCGCAACGAATCGGTTGCTTGTATAATTATGCACAACTTTATGTGGCGGTTTGGATGATTTTGATATAGCGTTAAGTACATTCATTACCTCACGGCCAAATATTGGCGGATCTGTCATTGTTTATGTGGGTAGCGTTGAATACCAAACTTTGGAACCTGAGGTTCTTGCGTAAAGTGGTGCGACATACTTGATAAATTCAACGGGTGGAGCTAACCCGTATGAATCAAAATAAACGATTCCACGAGGATCAATCGCGTATGAAACCCAGTGAGTTCCGGGTCCTGAATTCGAGTCGAGATTAATAATACCTGTTTCGAGTTTATTCGGTTGTTTTGGTAATTGATCTCGCATAAAAAACACATCTAAAGGCTTTTATTTTTAATCGTTTAGCAGCATCAAGTAAATCAAAATTTGATGCTGGAACATCTAACGTGAAAGCCTCAGACCTCTCCCCCAGCGAGATCCCGGTAATCTTAGACCACGTCCCTTTTTTTGTATCCATTTCCAGTTGCTTTCTTTAGAGCCATTCCAGCAGCTGTTCCAACAGCACCTAACGCGGCTGCTTTTGCTACGGCTGGAGCAGCAGCAGCTATTAACGCTTGAATAGCCGCAAGAAGTGGAAATATACCACCTATTTTAACCATGTCCTTGATGGCGCTTGGAGAAAGATGTAATTGAACTCCAGTTTTTTTATTCTAGGGCTTTATTGAAATGTTTGATCTGATTATTTGTCAACGATAATTTGTTTGGACCACCACCAATCTGATCTCGTTTTAGTGATATTTTAGTTCCGCATTTGTTGGCGGTTTTTGATTGAAGTTTTTTGACTTGACCGGGAGTCAGAGTAACATTAATATGACCATACGACATTTTTATATAAATAATATTTTTCTGAATAATTAAAGATTTTCCACTGGTGCATCAACGACTCTCATTCGACCACTACCACCTTCAAGTAACATGGCTTTATCGCTGAGTATGACCGCGATTGCCCTATAATCAACACCACCTGTATTTAATGTTGCTTTAAGATGTATATCAACGACAGATTGTTTTGATAGATCAAGATGTTCCAGTGAAAAATAATAAATCGGATACAAAGTTCTGAAATCATATTATGATATTTGCAAACCGGTATCCACATTTTGATCACGTCCCATGAATGACATTAAACGATGATATGCACGTCCTATATGATTCTGCTCATAATTTAGTTGTATATTCTCTGTTGGTTCTTGTTGTCCGTTTATCCGTAAAGAAATATCTGTGATACCTAGTTTGTCAAATATCATGTGAGATCGAACTTGTGAGCCTAATCGATTACTTTCCTGAAACGCAACAAAAATATGTCGCGGTGCAGAAACACCCTGTTGTGATGCTATATGCCATGTGAACTGACCGTTAACGTTAGTTTGCATACTATATGTGCTTGTTGTTAACCATGACAATAAGGATTTACCACCAGTGTCCATGAAAGAAATTAATTTTTGTTCTACTGCGATCGTTGGAGTCATTACCGGCATCCACAGTGAAAGTTTCGATAGTACTACTTTACCAGCATCACCAACAGGTCTCCACAGAGCATCGTTATCATCACCCTTTCTTACAAGAACAACCGTGTGTCTAGCTCCAAAAATAACCTTTCTAAAATTTCTACAAAATCCAAAAATATGCGATAGTGGAATTGCACATGAAAATCTTCTATTATCTCCTAGTAACATATTTTTACGTGCTGCAAATCCCAAGTTGAAACTTTCGCCAGAACCATGAACCACTGGCTACACATCAGCATCATTGTCATCGGCAAAATTTCTTGGTCGTCTTATATTATACAGATTGTTTTCAGGGTGATTGGAGTTATCTTTCACAAACATCATTGTAGGACCTGCTGATCTTGTATAATCATCAGAATATCTTGCTAATCCTATTATTGTTGTAGCAACGTCGACATCTTTCTGAATCAATTCGATATTTTTTCCATCGATCATATAACTGGCGCTATCAAACAGTGCCATGATCCCGTTGTTGACAAAACCAATTTTTACTGTATCTAAGTAATTAGTATCATCCGTTTTTACAATTGTACCTTCTACCTCAATAAAAGCCTCAGCGGGTAAAAAGTATCTACTTGTATCATGGACTTGTAGTTCAATTCTTCCACGTTGATTTGGTATTCGTGCTTCATAAGAATAAAACTGATAATCACGTACCGATTCATCCTTAAGGACAGGTGCCTCCATATCAAATGCTTCATCGGATTCACGCTTAAACATTTTATTATAATTATTTTCGTCTAACACGAAAACCGGGTTTGGAAACTCCACTCCCTGATATCATGCTTGAAATATTATTCCCTGATTCACCGAGTCCTTGATCTGCTATCAAATTTGATGTTATATTTCTTTCTGCCTCTTCAGATAATTCCGCTAGTTTTTTATTTGCAGCCTGATTTACTATTTTACTTACGTCTGCGGGCATAATTTCAGTACTTGGTAATTTTGCCGGTTGTTGTTTTCGTCGCAATAATCGTGCTAGTCTTTCTTTGATTGCCGAAAACGCTTTACCAGCAACATTGACAATTGCTCCAGGGGTTTTATCACGAACAATATGAATAGCTTTCATCGATAATTGTTTTGCAACGGGTGCTGCTTTTGGAGCCATCCTTGTGAATAATCCCTGAATAACATCACCAAGTCCATCTCCGTAAGTAGCTTTATAGATTGGTAATCGTTAGTTCACCGCTCTGACCTGTACGGGTTTACGATGATTATTATGTATGATCATCTTTTTTAATTTACCATTTATTTAACAACTAGTCATCAACAAGTTCATCGATAAGTTCTCGGTAAACGCCGATATCCATGATACCGCCTTGATATAATCGTCGACAAATATCAGCTGCTTCATTAATTATTTCGGATGAATTATTTCCAGCTCGTTTTCCTCCTATGAGAACCTCTAACCGTGACACGTCATTAATGATATTATCAGGACATAAACCAGATCCTGTTTTAGGTTCATCTTGAGGTGTTTTAAATGCTGGTGGTTGCATCACCGGATAAAGTACTTCAGTGATGACCGGGGATATGTCAGGTGAGTCACTTCTTCGAAATCCATGTGGTGAATCTACCGGTGAATATGTCATTACCGGCGCAGAAATTTTTTTACGTTGTAAAGGTGGAGGAAGTTGATACTGGGAAAGTTGTTCTTGTTCTTGTTGTTTCAGTCTCCCTCTATACAGTCTTTTTACTTCTTTATCAAGATTTTTGTATTCTTGACCTTTAGCTTGTTTTTTGTTGTAATATACGCGATATATATATTTAATAAGATTATCACCATTTACTTTTTCATGATGGGGTTTTAAAATACTAGATTTATTAAATATACTATTTAATATTACTTCGGGTAATTGTTCTTTTTTAGTATTTCTAATTTCTTCAACAACCCCTTTCCTAAATTTTGCAATCAATTCTACGTTTTTTTCTACTAGTTCGGGTTCAGGTGTATGTTCTTTTTGCACGTCGGCGACTTCAGCACGAAGTCTTTCAATATCTTCAAGTATTTCCTCACCAAAAGTTGGAGGTTGAACCCCAGCTATATCAGCTGGAAGATCTCGTAAAATCTTCTTTGTTTGTTTAGTTCTTCTTGCTATTTTTTCGGTTTGTTCTGCTGTTTGTTTTGATACCGGAAGAAGATCTTCTTTGATGACTGTTGTAACTTTTTCAGTAGCTGCAGTGACGGGCTTAAACAGTTTTTTAGTGTCTTCTTCGTACTCAAACTTGTGCTTCTTGCTGCGCTTGTAGATTTTTTCTAAATGAGTCTCTGACAGGAAGAAATTTTTTAATTGCTTCTAATCGTTCTCGTGCTATTCTTGCAGTATGAGATTCTGGATGTACCATTATTTTTAATATAACAATTTTTTAATTGATATCAGCAGAAGGGGTGTAAATTTAATTAAAAAGATATCATTTATATAATGAACAACTGTGCGTGGTTAATTCACGGAACAACAAATAAATGCAACAAAAGGTGCCGTGGAGAATATTGCAGGAGACATAATTATATTTTATCAAAAAATCCTCATGCTGGTTCACGAAGTTGTGTTGAAAACAACGGCGTTAGAGGATTATATCAGATTTGCAAAAATTGCGGTGGAGATCGATACAGAAGTTTAATGATATATTAGTAGTAAATGGGGGCACCCTACGTACAATGGGAATTAGCATTACAGGGACCCCTGGGACACTCTACGTACAAGGGAAATTTAACATGGCGAAAAATCGTGGGACACTCTACGTACAAGGGGAATTTAACATGGCGAAAAATCGTGGGTCACTCTACGTACAAGGGGAATTTAACATGGGGAATAGAGTTTGGGCTTGTTTAGGGACAAGGGGAACGGAACATGGGATTTTTTTTTAAAAAAACAAATTTTTAAAAAAAGGGGTAGGCAATGGAAAGGCTATCTCTTTTCGAGAAATATGGCTGGCCCTGAAAAGGGCCTTTGGGTTTTTTCTTCTTCTTCTTTTAACTTCTTAACTTTTTCCACCATCCTCTTATTTTGTCCATCATTCCTTTCTTCTTCTTCTTTTCTGTTTCCGGCATCCAGTCCGGGTGGCCCATGGCCCGAACTTCTCTTGGATTTTCATCCAGTTTGTGTTCAGTTTTTCTAGTTCTTCCTTTTTTTTTCTATTTTCTTCTTCTTTTCTTTCCTTTGACCACTTTTCTTTGATCTTCTTGACCTCTTCGGTCAGCACATTCCTCATTAGTTCTTCAGCTTTCTTAAGTTTTTCTAACCCCCACTTCGCGAAACACCAATCTGTCCATTCTGCAATGTCTTCTAGAAAGCACCTTGCACTCGTCACATGATCTATTGCTTCTTTTAACTTACCCACTTTCACATACGGTGGGTTAATTAAACCTCTGATTCTCTTCTCCTCATCCTCTATCATTTCTTTTACAATATTTACGGATAAGTGGAGGCTGGTTACTTGTCTTGAGACGAAGTCTTTTGTCACTGCATACCTCCATTCCTGTTCAACCCTTTCTGCTACACTCAATCCATCTACCATCCAATACCAACTTCCCATAAGATCGTTGTATAAAGCTGAAGCTGCTGGCATCTTCTTGTTTGCTTATTCCGTAGAATGGGCTCCAATGACCAACACTGTTAGTTTTATAGTGAAAGCGCGTACGTGAAGGAAAACATCCCCCTAAAAAACATAAAATTGATCTTACCTACATCATGACCCAACAACGCGCGGACGTGAAGGAAAACATCCCCTACTTTCTCATTTCATATAATAAAACCCAAACTATACTCTTCATATACGCTAAGAAACAATAAAGAAACCCATAATCTACTATTCACACCAACTTACGTGATCAGTTACAAACACAAACACAAACACACAAACACATACACTCTCACTATCAATAAAGAGTTAGTGTTTATATTCACACTACTCTACCTACACACACTGGCAAATGGATCGTTATTTCTTTTCTTGAGTATTGGTTAGCCCTGAAAAGGGCTGTTTTTTTGAACTCCAGATGCACCTTATCTAATGGTTGCACCTAACAGGCCTGGCGCACACACACATCTTCGACTCCAGTCTCTTTTTACTTTTTGTCTTGAGAGTGCAGAGGCGGGATGATTCGCTTCAGCACCCCAATCCTCTGTCTCTGGTATCTTATAAGTCATCCTCTCTCCTATTTTCTTTTCCTCCTCTTCCCTCTCTCTTCTCTCCTCCTCTTCCTTCTTTATTCTTGCTTCTTCTACGATAGCCTCCGCTGATAGTTCATTTACTATGCGCCTGGCATATTCCAGGTGCATCTGGAGTTCTAGCAGTTTCACAATCCTTGTATTCATTGTCTTGCTGTTAACAGGTCGACGATGGGTAGCCCAACTGACGATTAGTTTTTAATTTATACTAAAAGCGCGGACGTGATGGAAAACATCCCCCTAAAAACATAAAATTGATCTTACCTAGATCATAACCCATCAACGCGCGGACCTAAAAGAAACACTCACTCACTTTTTTATGCTACCCATCACTATTTTAAAATTTTTTATAAATCACTTCAATAGACTATCCACATAAGCAAAGCAATCCAATCTAATCCCAAATATGCACCTCAAACACCAAAAAGACATCATTTTAATCTACTATCCACACCAACTTACATGAGCACTTACAAACACACAAACACACAAACACGTACCCTCACATTTTTTAAAAAAGAGTTAGTGTTTATTTTCACACTACTCTACCTACACACATTGGCAAATCGATAGCTATTTCTTTTCTAGAGTATTGGGTAGCCCTGAAAAAGGCTGTTTTTTTTTGTTTGCTATGGCATTCATTTTTTAGTTTCTAAGAATGCGATGTCCTCTGAGGATAGACTTTCTGGCGATAGGTCTGCTTCTTCGGAAAGAGAAGAAGAACTCTTTGGTGTCGATACGACAATCGACAAAGCCTCTGTCAGCTTCAGGTTGCTGCTGCTACTGTTGTTGTTGCTGCTGTTGCTGCTGTTGCTGCTGTCTCTGAAGTCTGTACTTCTCTGTCCATTCTTCTTTTTCCCTGTTCATTTCTTCTCTGAAGAGCTCTTCTATCAGGTCTTCAGTGACTTTTAACATTCTCACATTTTCTATTTCTTCTGGCTTCGGTATCAGACTGTGTCTGACCCTATGCAAATTCACGTAGGCTTCGTTGAGCTTAGCTAGTTTGGAGCACATCTTCGTAGGAGGATGAGTCGACAATGGATGGTTAGACTGGAAACAACCCCCGGTTCTTAAAGTCAAAGCGCGGACGTGAAGGAAAACATCCCACACACGGTTTTCGAGTCGTAACGTTCAGTGAGTGTCATGAGACGGATAGTAAGAAATGAAAGAGCATCAATCCAACATTCTTATAGCTAAACAAAAGACAAAGGCATTTTTTTTCAAAACACAACATTTTTTATTCAAAAAATCACTTAACACTAAACAACAACTCTAACATTTTTAACAATAATCCAACATGATAACATCAAACAATTTTTTTCAAATCACAAACATTTTTTCTCAATTGACAATCTACTTTAAACAAGGCTGACAACGTTGTGATTTCCACTGTTGGAAATCATTAGGCCATTGATGGACACTACGTTTCCTAGCTTGAGACAAAAGATAAGCATAATGGTCACAAAACCATCGATCTACTTTCACATCGTTTCTAGAAGAAGAACGAGGATCAAAATGAGTCACTAAATGTTCTAAGGAATAGCCCAGGCTGCGATGATGCAGAAAATACACACAGTACTGTCCACACACCAAGGAATCTGTGCCTTGTAATTTCACATTATTGAATCGGGTGGTTTGAGCATTTCTTCTCATAAAGTCGATGATATCGTCTTCCAAAGGGGGCAATCCGTACGAATCGAAATATTCCACACATCCTTCTTGAGGAAAGTAAACGGCTACCCAGTGGGTTCCTGGGAGATGACTGTCGTCCGTGTTGATCACGTAAGCTTGATGGTCTTTAGGTTTGCGATGAGGGAGTTCATCTTTAGCACAGACGACAGGATTCCAAGAAGCCGTATACGAACTGTGGTTCAAAAGGTAATAAAGTTCCCATGTATCCATTTGTGTGGTTCTTTTTTTCTTCACAGGTAATAATAAGTCGTCAATTCGATCCTGACTTTTTGCTTGAAAATGTCTGACAAATACCCGTTTCTTCGTTTCGTCTCCTCACTCTGATTCAGGAGAGCTTCGATACGATGGATCTCTTGAGTGGTTAATGGTGGTCAAGAATGTTCACGCAAGTCTTTATACCACTGGTGCAACACGTCTTTGTTTGAGATGAGACTCCTAGCTTCGTCCAGATACTCGTCCAATTTTTCTTCTTGACTCAACATCAGGCATTTATCGTGTTGAATTTGACTGGGATGATCGTTTTGACATCCATAGCAATCTTTCTTGATCAATTCCGTCATTTTTTCGACCAAGTGTTTGGCAAAACAGGAGACTAAATGGGCTTCTTGTTCTGGCCATCTCGACTTCATCATGATATCTTCTTCGTCTTTGTCTTGGGATTCTCCTTCCACGGTCTCCTCACATTCCATCTCCAAAGTTTCTCCACTAGGTAAAGAGGGAGAACAGTCTTCCATGGCTTCTAATAATCTAGAATGACTTCTCTCAAACTGTTGATTTCTATCGTATTATCGAATTCTGCATACAGGATGACGTTCACTGTCTCTGGCAGAGGATTTGCAAACTGAAGTTCCACACGAATCTGGCATGATTTTATAGGGTGGAAATGTCCCTCGTCGCTGCCTTGGTCTGGAGTGAAATCGAAAGCCCACAAAGCGTAGCCTCCTGCATAATCGTCGTACGTAATGACTGGTGTTGGTTCCTAACTGTCCCGTGGCTTCGTACAGGGACAAGTACGATCTCAAGTAATTGTTCTGGGCAAAGTTAGGCTCAAAGGGTCGGGTACACAAGGTCTTGCCGTCGCGACTGACTTCGATCTTGGACACGCTAGAGTGTCGAAACTCAAAAGGATTTTGATCGTGGACTCCATTGAAGGCTGAATTCCTGACGATACCAACAATCAAATTTTTGGGTAACTGTCCTTGGAACAGATGATCTTCGATCATAGATCGCTGTCCAGTGGGAATGGTGAACGTTTTCACTTCCACACGTCGTATGGGATACTTGGCGGTCGTTCTGCTTAATGTCTGACTTATGTCGTTTCCCACTTTAGGTAACACTTCCACACGACGCACGTAAAGTCGGGCTTCTTGAATGATAGTTTTGTATTCATTGGCATGGGCCATCAAATGGAAAGCGGCACTGCTACGATTCAGTCTCAGACGGATGTCCACCCCGTTGAGCAAATACTTTTCTTGTAACCACATGTCCAAATGCAAACGATCCATCAGTTCTAAACTTCGCCCTTGCAGAATTTTCTGTCGTCGAGCCATATATCCCGCATTGTGAGGATTGTCATCTTCTGCTGCAATAGCTAGGTCGTTAAACTTGTCTATACCTGCCGTGTCAGGTTTCCATACTACGCAAGCATCCAGATGAGTGTTCTTGGCTTCTTTTCTGTACGTCAAGAGATTTTCCAGGTAGGCGCGATAAGGGTAAGTATCCATGCTGCTGCTGACCAGTTTGTTATTCAAGTACAAGTCCACTTCGCTGAACAAGGAATGCATGAAATTGTTGACAGGAGCTACTCTAGCAACGTCTGCAGGATTATTGTTGTCCGCCGCTTTGACCACTTTCACTTTCAAATACAGGTAACTGCTATTCAGATCTATGTAATCTTCGGGTTGTCCTTTGATTTCAAACTCGATGGGAGCTGATTCCGTCAAAGAGGAGACGGGATGAAATTCGACCCACTGAGATTCTTGCATCGTCATCATGGTAGGGGGCATGGCAAACAGATCCAGTTCCGTCTTGGAACAAGCGCAAGATTCTCGGTGCATCATTTTTTTGTTGCTGTGTCTCAATAATCGAAAACGTCTAAGTCTCGAACGGTTCTTCTTTTCTTGGCCTTTCTAGTTTGAAGTCTGGTGAAAGGGTGTTTTCTGCGTCGTCTCTTTCTGCCTTGTCCTTGCTGAATGACTGACTCGGTAGCGTGCAGGGCATTTATAGGTGTGTCTCGTCGGCCCAAAATGTCTTTACCCGTTTGCAGCAAGACATTTTTGCCTGCCCTCATGAAGGCTTCTTTAGGGTTTTGTTTGTCGATGATGACATTTTGGAGAAATTCTTTGCCTTGCGTCAGTGCCGCATCTTTCAAGGCGTGCAATCCGCGTGTCACCATCGGTTTCAACACCGGGGCCACCGAACGAAAGGCCGATTTCAGCATATCTCCTAAACCGTGACCTCGCTGTCTAGCCACCCCTCGGTACACTGGATACATGACTTACGAGTCGTGAGAGAACCGTTTTCGAAAATGGAGTTTCACCGTGACTTTTCCTTTGGTGAATGGAATATTTTGTCCCAAATCTCCTTTTATAGTAATGTTGACCGTGTCCAAATACGACTTGCTGACGGGCAAATAGTGAGGATGGACAAATTCGCGGTGGACGTGGTAAGAGTTTCCACCTTCCTCGTCAGCGTTCGTGGCAGAATCCACTTTGAAAGGAATGACACGCAGTAACGGCACGGAGGTGTGTCCCACCACGTTGTACTCCACCACATCGGAATACACGAACATCAAATTCAGTCCTTGGTTCAGTTCTACCGGGGTACGAAAAAACTTGGCAAAAGAATCGTTGTCGGAAATGACTGATAATTCGGGGTTGTTTTTTTTTGTTCTCCTTTCTTCCTCAGCTCCATGTCACCGCCCAACATGTCAAACAATTCAGGACAAAATAAGAAAGACATGAATTTGCTCCCCTCAGAAAATTTCATCAGAAAGCGACGAGCTATTTTGTGGTACTCCAGGGTGACCTTTTTATTGACAAGCTCCAAAGCTCTATGGAACACGCCATTAAACCTGGTGGCTATGGTGCTGACCAAATGTTGACCGCTAAAATAATAGCCTGCGGTAATGAACAAGTTGTAGGTCCACGTTTTAAGTGTGTCATCATAGGTTTTATTGGTATATGTGCCAATCTTATCCAACTCTTGTTGCAATTGTGGGTCCTGAATTTCCACCATAAAAAAATTTTGATTGGGAAGGACATTGAGGACTTGGGTCGGGTGAATCATTTCTACTAAAGCCACTTCCCAATGGGCTTCGTGATCTAAGGGGATGGCCTGAGGGAATTTGGCCGTGTAACAGCACAACGTGTTGTTGGGGAACACCTCCATGGAACTGTCACTGGGTAAGGTTAAGTAAAATTGGTTTTGGTGACTCATAATTCCAGAGTTCTGTGGCTGTCCGAGGGGTTATTACTGGACGTCAGAGGCGTGTCTCCGCCCAAAATGGGGTTCTGATTGTGGTTGGAGTGGTGAGTGACACTGGCACTGGACACAAGGTTCCCGTTCCAGGAGAATTTCAGGGAGGGATTGGGAAGCAGGTAACCGATGCAACTGCTCAATAAAATGGTCCACAATTGTTTGTCTCCTTGGTGTAAACTCAAATTGGCAATGGGTGCCCCGAAGACACAATACACCACGAAGATTTGGCAGAAAAAGACGATTTGCGTTTTAGGCACACGTTCTCCACACCACACCCACAAGGGTTGTTTTTGTAAATCTTGCACAGAAGAACTGGGTGAAGAAGGAGTGGTCGACGTAGCTGCGTCTGCTGTGTGAAAGGGCATGATGGTCACTTCTTTTTATAGTCGATGACTTGCGAAGCGTCGATCCAAGAATCGAAACTGGGTGGATATCCTTTCCAACGTACTTTGACTTCTTTGACACGTCGTTTGCCCACTTTACGGGTTCTGCGTTCGAGAATGCTTTCGATGTCGTACACGTCGTCTTCTTTTTTGGTGACACGTTGTAACTCGGGCAAATAAAACGTTCCTTTGAGCACTTCTCCGTTCATGTCTTCCAATTTATAGACGGCAGGATGACGGCCATGCACTCGTCCAGTGACACGAAACAGTTCGGTCGTCCAGTTAGGTAAGTAACCTTTGTCGAAAGTGCGTTTGGTTTTGCCAATGCGCACCCAATCTCCTACGGCCAACATTCCACTTTTCTTGGGGACAGCCCCCGTCGGGGACGTACCGAACAGGCGCTCAAACACCAGCACTTCGTTGTCGGGAGTCACGTCTTGCGGGGCACGTCCGATGCTTCGATGGTAAGATTGGTTGTACGCTTGCACCAGGTGCGGTAAGATGTCGATGTACTTCAGAGTGTGGTGATGCGTAAAATATTTCCACATGCGTTCTTTCAAAGTGCGTTGAAAACGTTCCACGATGCTGGCTTTGGTTTCGGGATTCTCGGTGGTAAAAAAATGAATGTCACGTTTCTTTAATTCTTTTTGGAAAGCTTGGTTCAGAAATTCGGTGCCTTTGTCCGTTTGCCATCGAAGAGGGTGACGACCGCTTTGTTTCAACACTCGTTGCAGGGCTCGCACTAACTCGCTGCTGGATTTGGAAGTCAAGGGCACGACCCAGGCAAATTTGGAAAAGACGTCGATGACACAAAACAAATATTTGTAGCCACGATTGTAGCTGGCCAAATGAGAGACATCGGCTAAATCGGCTTGCCATTGATGATCGATGCCTTCCACTGGGTGCGACTTCTGGCAAACTTGCGTCGAATGGGTTTGTGCAAAGTGTAGGTCGCTTGTTCTTGTAACCATCGTTGCACTTGAGGTAAACGGAGACTTTTCAGTCGAGTTTTGGCAGCACGATACAATTTTTGAACTCCTGCGTAACCTGCAGGATGCGAGGGATCGTAGTAAATGCTGGCTAGGACTTTTTCCATTTTTGGTGTGTTAATAAGACACCCACTCTTGGAGGAGGCTACTCTTTTTCTCTTGGGGTATTTTCTTGGATTGCAATGCTTTGCGTGTGCGACCGGCAATAGGTGTTGAAGAGGAGAAGGATGTCTGAGCGGGAGATATCGGTTCTTGTTTCACTTCTGTCTTCACTTTCTTTTTCTCTTGTGATGAAGAAGGGGTGGCCATCATCTTTTTAATCCATCCAATTCTGGAGGTAGGTGGTGTTGTTAACTTGCGTACTTTTTCTGGTGGAGTTTGAAACCCTTCTTCTTCTTCTTTTCCTTTTTCTGTCTTGGTCACTGGTACTGGTGGTACTGGTACTGGTACTGGTGGTACTGGTACTGGTACTGGTGATGGTGTTGGACTTTTCATCAAGGTCTTAAAATCTTTCAGAGTGGGTAGAGCTGTTTCGTCTAAAGCTTTCTGGTGAAAGAGTTGCAGTTGTTGCAAGAGTTGACCGTACTTTTGCGATTTTTCTGTTTCGGACAAATCTTGGCGATCCATCAAGGACTGCAATTCGTGTTGTAACTGGGAGATCTCGCTCAAATTGGGATTGGGAGGTAAATGCGGGGTGCGTTGTTCTTGCCACCGATGGTATTCCATCCATCGTTTGTAAGGCACTAAAGCTAGTTTTCGTTCTTCCATGGGGTTGTCAAGGGTCGATTCTGAGATCTTGGGACTTCCGAAGGCCTTTTTATCTTGCTCCCACCAGTCCTCCCAACATGGTTCCCAAGACTCCTTTCAGTATGGGGCCTAACAAGAGGGGCAAAATGCCTCCACGTTGGACCAACATCTTCTTTTTTTGACGAATGGGAATTTTCTTTCGAACCATTTGGCGAAGAACGTGACGATGCTTGCTTAAGCATTGTTTCTGGTGTTTGGACAAAGGGATCGTGCCTTTCAAGACGTTCAAACAACATTCGCACACGGTATCGATGACCTCTTTGGAGGCCGTTTGAATGAGTTTTTTTCGTAGGGGTGGAGAAGCTTTGGACAGGACAGATAACATGTCGCCATGTTTGGCTAAACGTGGTGGCAGTCCTTTCCTTTTCTTTCCTTGGGGTTTTCTGGAGGGTGACATCTTTGAGTCTTCAGGAGCACCAAAAAACACTGATACCCTACTTGGTCACAGGCCTTTTTTATACTGGAACGCGTCGCCACTGATTGTCTTTACGTCGTATCAGTTTGAGGACAGGCATGACACGTCGTGCAGGGGTACGCAACGGACTAAATCGAGCCAGTTCTTGCTTGGACAAATCCAGTAAACTTTGTAACATACCCGATCTTTCATGGACTTTGATTTTGGGAGAAGGTACTTTGTGAGCACAGCCACTGCCGCTAAATGGGAGGGTCCTGCCACTGGGGAAGTTCTTTTGAGGGTCATCAACGGAGAAGTTCTTGGTGTGATCAACGTCTCCAAGTACTCTTCAGTTCTGGGTGTCATTAACGGAGAAGTGGACAAACGTGAGGCTGCCGGAGACGCAGTCACCGCCGTGGCAGGTCGTGGTTTGCGAGTGTAAGGTTGCGTCCTGGCCGAAGTACCTTTCTTGCGACTAGTTTTCTTCTGTGGACTTTTTTTTTCTGGGGACTTTTTTCTGTTTCTTTTACTGGGGGCTTCTTTTCTTTTTCCGGGGTGGTGGTGGTGTCTGGTCAGAGGAGGGTCCTGCCACTGGAGAAGTTATTCTTCTTGGGGACCTGGTCTTTTTCTTTTTCTTCTTGGGACTTCGTTGGACTTTTGTCTTGGGTATAACTTTGGGGGCATTAGGATCCCATCTTAAGAGTGAGCGAATGATGACCCCTCCTAGAGTACCGCTCCCTCCAGGTTTCAAAATGATTTGTTTTTTGGTTTGAGTGTCGATGCGGGGATCGGCCAGTTGGACCAAAGCGACTTTGTTTCGATCGAAAAAGCGTTGGGTTTGATGAGGAATCTGAATGATTCCTTGGAGTAATTGACGTGCCGTCACCGTGAACCATCGTAAGACTTCTTTGAGACTAGCTTCTAAGACACGAGCTCGTGTTTGTGGATCTTTTTCTCGACTGATGCCATACAAGGCACGAATCAATTTGACGGGAAGATGCGACTGAAGGGACGTCATGTTCGCACTGAGAGTGAGACAGACGAAAAAGGGTCTGAGGTTTTTATAGATGTTTTTTAATGGGGAGTGAAATGAAGTCGAGGACGGAGACGTGTACAGGACAGGACCTCCGTCTTGGCACCAGTGGTGAAACAAGTGGGTACGAAATCGCAAATCCTCGGGAATCGTAGGTTTCAAATCGACGAGTAAATAGGCGTGTGGCGTTTGAGTGGCATCGTCGTACGCCTGAGTCAGCCAAGGCGTTCCTAACTGTTTGGCTAAGACTTGCACTTGCCATTTATCTCGAGGGCTTTTAAGCAAGACCACGTAATGTGCATTGAGACTGATGGTGCGATGGGCTTTACTTTGTTGAAACACATTTTGGGTGATGTAAACGACACTGGCATTACGGTGATGCCCTTTGCGCGTGAACCACAGTTTAATTTCTTCTTCGTCTTCTCCTAACATGTCGTCGAAAATGACCAAATGGGTTTGACGGGAGTCAGAGACGATGCCGTCGTCTTCTTTAGGAATGCCTTCCACAAACACGATGGAATCGCCTTGACTTTCTCGCAAGAGGCTGTACGCCGATTGCCACTCTTTGTAACACCACACGATCCGTTGAGGTGGCCGATCGATCAAATGATGTTTATGTTCGATCAAACGTTTGGCGAATTCGGTTTTGCCTGAACCGCTAGGTCCAGCAATGAGCATGTTAAAGGGATGGCGAAGATACAAAGCCTCCCAAATGGCACTATCTAAGTGTTCGTCGATGACTTTGACAGTAGAGGAAGAGGGAGCAGAGACAGTAGAGGTAGCCATAGTGTGAGAAATGTCACTTGTGACACGAAAAACAAACAAGACAAGAGTTTATATACTTGTTTTCAGAACACGTTTATTGAATGTTTTTTTTCAAACATGAATACGAAAGACAAAAATACATAAAAGCCAAAGGCTTAAGTACAAGGATAAAAGGCACATGATAACTATGAACGTGGAATAAACACAAGTGTCTGTACAACAACCACATGTTTTGGGTAATGTTCTAACCAGTTCTATAGTAGAGGGTAAGGTCACACAAGTGTCCTCCCGAAAGGGTCTTTCAGGCCTGTCCACGACAGTCCTGTCCTGGGTGACGGGTTCTTCTGGCACCTTCACTAACACGGGTTGAAAAGTAACTTTTTTCCTTGAACAACTCTCGTGCATACTGGGCCACTTCTTGGGTCCAAGCCTCAAAACCCCATTCTTTCCAGGCACGGACATCTGTCCAATGGGGATGTAAGTCACAAGCTACACACACATCGTCATACACGTCTTGGGTAGCTAAAAGTTGACGAATCTTTTTTTCCTGTTGAGGTCGAGAAGTATCCAAATGAAAACGCAAGGCTTTGAGCAAAAGGAGTTTTTCGTGACCATTTAAGGCCATGGGGGTATGGTAAGTACTGATCGTAAAGAGTCCACAAAGAATCGGCTGGTAAACGAAATCCCAGAAAACAAGTCACTAAGACACACACCACTTGTCGTCCCAAATTGAATGGATACAGTTCTTGTAATAATCGATGGTAATGATCCACGGTTTGAATATGGTCGTTGAGTTCCTTCCACGGAATCTGTTCAATAATATGTGACATAATCCGTGGCATGGCAGCCCAATTTTATAGCCTCTTTGTTTCGGAAGCAATACAGCTCTCGGTAAATCCTTTCTCTCAACTCCTCAGGCAAGCCCAAAATGTTCTCTTGTAAAGTATCCATAAGTATATACACTGTTTTTGGAATCCTTGGGTGGTGGCCAATAGCCTCGTTTAACTTTGTGCCTGATGTAATATCCACTCATAATCAGTCTTCTTGTACTTTGGAACAGAGCATAATTTAAAAACGGATGAATCACTTTGAGTTTGCGTTTCACTTGTGTTTTGATCAGTTCTCGGTAAATGCGTTCTCTCAACTCCACAGGCAAAGCACGAATGTTCTCTAGCAAAGTATCCATGAATAGGTCATACTAAATCCTCTTTGGTCTGACACAAGAAATGTACTCTTTGCACAAACATGGTTTTACTTCAGTGTCGAATTTAAATCGTTTAGTCACTAATCTACACATTACAATTCGTTCAGAAGTTTCCTCTTTCACTAAGTTGACATTGTGTTCAAGATGTTGGTAATTCGTTAACTCTTCCTCTGGAATTCGATGTAGTAAGTTTACAATGATGTAGTAGATAGAATCGTCCATAACAAACCAATCCTTTTTAAAAACCAGGGGATCGTTGATCAATGTCTGTCCAATGGAACACTTTCAATTGAATCAATCCTTGTATAGCCTTCAGGTACCAGTGGTTCAAACACCGGTGACGTAACGGATGCAATTGTTCTTTACGTTTCACTTATATTTTGACCAGCTCTCGGTAAATGCGTTCTCTCAACTCCATAGGCAAAGCACGAATGTTCTCTTGTAAAGTATCCATGAACAGATGATGGTAAGAAGTTACTTCAATGTCTCGGTCCCACTAAGGGTAAGTAATGACAATTCGGTGACCATCGAGCATGTTCTACGTAGGCCGAATCTTGTGGTTCCCAGTGGTGAAGTGACACACCGCAACTGAAGCACTTGACTTTATCTCCTTCGCCCAAGTAGAAAAATCCGGCTCTGGCTAATTCTTCGGGGGTCGGTCCTCCCAGATACTTAGGCCATTTTCCTTTGAACGATTGAAGACGATTTTCAAAGTCGCAGTATTCCGACAAACGCACAGGGAACGAATATTCGTCTTTCACAGGTTCGTTTCGATGAGGGTTGAGTGACATGGGCAGGAGTTTGCTCAGGGCTGGATGACATCCGTAGGGGGGTAGACGTGAAGGTAAACATTCCCCTTTAAAACGAAACCCAGTAAAATGTCCAAGAGGACGAGCGGCATCACTTTCGCATCCCTCAGGTTTGACACGCACAGCATCACTTTCCATGATAGGGGCAGTGAGAACAAAGTTCCCATGACGCTTTACGGCATCGCTCAGGTCACAACGTACAGCATCGTACCCATCGCAAGGCTCACAATCGCATTCCACTTCAGAAGCCTCACACTTGAATTGTGCCTTTCTAAACAGCTTGTTTTGTGTTTCTCTGAAAGTATTCATCTTGTTCGCTCGGTCTTGGTAGTCACAATGAACTATCGATCTTGACCATATCCCCCTTTTTATACTAGTCGCAATGCAGTCTACATCTTTCCTTTTTTACGTTTTTTATGTCTTGTTCTGGAAGGTACCGTCTCTAAGGTACCGTCAACATTGTACCGTAGTGTGATGGGTGGAAAGGCCATAGAAAGGTAAGGGCAGTGCGGAGACCATCGAGTATGTTCCAGAATAGCTGAATCTTTATAGATACATAGATCCATTCGTAACTTCAGTCCGCAAGCAAAACACTGTACCTCGTATCCCAATCCTGACTCAGGTCCCAAGTAGACAAATCCTGTTCTAGCTAAAACATGCGAAGAAGGTAATCCATCCCTATCCGCAGGCCATTTCTGAAACGTGTCCAGTCGACGGGCACAATCACAATAGTCAGGTAAGAAGACTGGAAAATGGTAGGGTTTGAACTTGGAGTTCTCATCGGGTTTCTCACTCGATTCTTGCTGTGGCGAAGTCATCCTTCTAGCGGGTGACTATCCTCTTACAACCAATGTTTTATACCAACGTGTCCATACGGTAAGGTGAAATGATTGGGAAGTCGAACTCGCTTCTGGTACACGATTTGATAGATTTTTTCCAAGGGCCGACTGACGATGTGGTGAGTGGGTAAACGTACAATCTTGTTCGGTTGATAGGTGATCACTTTAAAGTTTCCATCCTCTCCCGATTGCAAGGCTTCTTTCAATACCCCAAAGTTGACCACACGACTGGTACGATGGTTCAGAGTCAGTCCTTTCACTTTGCACGTCGTGTGCACTTCTCCTTGTTTGTCCCGGTATTCGTAGCCGTAATTTTTGGGACCGCCACTGACGAAACTTAGAATCTTGTCGTCGGGATGCTCGTCTGTCCAGGCTCCTAAACGGTCTCCTTCGATGTCAGGGTGATGTTGAATCGGGTGATGGATGTAAATGCAACTGTCCGTGTCAAAGTACAGGACGCGTTCCCCTAACAGTTCTAAAGCTTCGTACAATTTTAAGCGAGCATGAGCTGTCACGTAAGCCGCAATGATGACATTTCCAAAAGGGTCGTCTTGTACAAAGTCCAGATCTTCTTCGTAATTGACCAAGATCAAATCCTCTCGAACGACGTCCACGTGTTTCATGTATTTGGTTTTGTCGTGAATCATCTGGAAGTAGCGGGAAGGTTCTGTCAAATATTCCGTCTTGGGTAAACACGGTCGTTGTGCCATTTTACCCCACAAGCAATTTAACATCACTTTGGCAAACGATCGCCTGCCTTCGTTTTTCTCGATGTGGTCTAAAGTGATGCCTTCTTGTTCATAGTATTTCTCTTTGAATTGTATTTGGTCTTCGGGAGTGTGACACCAGGAAGGATAGCCGCTGGCTTCTTGCTTCAGTTTCAAAAAGGCATCCACGTAGTCAGCGAAAATGCCTTTCTGAGTAGGGTCACCCTTGTGGTACTGTTGTGTCTTGGGAAAGTGGCAAATTTCGTACACTTCTAACAGTTGGTATCCCATGTCCAGAGCTTTGAACAATTCCACGCTGACCCAGGTTCCCGTCAAGGCACGTTCTTCCTGGCTGTGCTGACAAGGTTAGTCTTGGTTGCACGTTTCGGCACAAGTACGGCACAAGGGAAACATCAGTTTGCCTTGACAATGGTGAGGTAAGACGGGATGGTATAGGTTCGTGGGAGGCAAAACTTTACACTTGATCAAGCCTTCGTATTGTCGAATGTTTTTCAGGTCGATGTGTTCTGTCAGCAATTGCGGGTGCCCTACAGGAAAGCGACAATATTTGCACACGTAGGGATACAGCGAACACACGTCCAAGTATTTGATTTCTTCTCCTTTCTCTTCGTCGGCTTGGTACAGCAAACAGGTGGCATTGGTCCTTCCTCCGTACAAACTATCCCTCGGGTTCAGCGGGTCCATGAACTGGTAACTTTCCACGAGGCGTTTAAACTCGGGATCGATTTTCAAACGGTGATCGTATTCGTGTTCCCACATTTCCACCACTTGGTATCCTTGCTGTTCTAACTTCAAGCGTCGCTGACAAGTGTCCTGGTACAGGTCTTCCATGGTCCGTTGTAAAAACTGATTTTTAGTGTCACGGTCAGGGGAGCAGACGGGACATCCGTGAAATAAGCAACCGTTAAACTCATACACGATCTTGGGGTTTTTTAAGTCCCAGCCATCGACCGAATACGTTCCGATGGTCCTTTCGCCTCCTCCGTTGCGGGCATGCTGAATCCATTTGCCTTCCTTGTCGCACAAGTAATGTAACCAGCGTAGGGCTTTGACCGAGTATTGACGCTTGACATAGTTGGTCGTTTGAGGACTGATGACAGCTACGGTGTTTTCAGGCATGAATCGTTGGCGGTACACTAAGGAACACGCTTTGGCAATGGTGCAAGCTTCTTTCAAAGGATCGACCCCTCCGTGTTCCATGAACAGTTCTCGAAATTTTCCACAGCAACGCCGTAAAATGTCCACGTCGGAACGACAATACTTTAGCATTTCTTCCTGAAAGTCGAAAGGGTCCGAGGCGTGAGCCTGGTACCAAGCGTAGAAAGCTTCTCGTTGTTCGGTACGCATGTTGTCGGGGTCGTAATAGTGAGCCTCAGGTAAATGGGGTAGAACGGCGTGTTGATTGGCTTCCGTATTGAAAAAGTGTGGAAAGTACCCTTTAGCCATTTCTGTCATTCCAAACGTTTTAGGCATTCGACTCAAAGGCATGGCCAAATAGCTCATCGAATCTTTAAACTGTACTTGTCCCACTTGCATGAAAATGATTTTGGCTCCGTTCAAAGTCACTTTAGGACGTTCGGTGCCTTGTTCCGTATAGTACCTCAAAAGAAACTGTCCATCGTATCCGGAGAAATTGTGAGCCATCACCGTGGCATGACGATGACAATCTCCGTAACGTTCGATGTCCTCTTGGCTCCACGTCTTGTCGATGGGGTCTAAGACCCATTGGGCAAAATCGGCTAACGTGTTCGGTCCCCGAAAGATTTTTTCACGTCCTCCAGGAATCTTGCTGCAGTGAGGGCAATGACTGAAGATAGGTTCTTGAATGCACTTCTCGCACGCTCGATGAGCCACGCAGAAATTAGGAATGTGAATGCCGGTCTCTTGCATGCATTCGAAATCGAAAAAGATGAAATTGCCTTTCTTCTTGTGACCGTCCTCTTTCTCTGGTGGGGGTTGGTATTTTTGCACGTAGCATTCGTGTTCCAAGTCCACGATGTGGTGACAAATGTGACATTTTTTCTTTCCTCGACATACGTGTGCCTTGACACTATTGGTACGTAGGCCTTGTCCACAGGTAGGGCACATTCTCAGCAGTTGACAAGCACATTTCTTCTGTGAACCTTGTGTTTTGAAATGCTGTTGGTAACAGGTAGGACTGACAAACGTGCGCTGACAAGTCGAACAAGGCACTGGTTCTTCGCTCAGACAGGGTAGAGAGGCCAAACATCCTGGGCATTTCCATCCACAATGCTTGTGTTGCTTTCGATTGTTATAACCATAATCACATTTCTCACAATAATAAGCATATCCCAGGAATCCAGTGATACTAGTAATGGTATCGAAATGTTCATCGTGATAATAAACATGAATGTATTTTCCGTCCTTAAAATCTTGGCCTCGAAACAACAGAGACCCACGCATTTCTTGAGGGTGCACTTTCAAGGTGTAGCGTGGAGCTAGGGCATCTTGCAATTTTTGCATCTCAGGAATGCCACAGGGTGTGTCTTTGGACAGTCCGGCTTGTTGTAACAGGAGTTCTGCTTCGTTTCGTTGTTTGGCTCGATCGGATCGTTGAATAGTGTTCCAGGTTCTTTTCCATTCTACCGTGTCGTTCTTGTTGGCATAGGTTCGTCCCACCACGATGGCTCGAGCTAAACACATCTGGTCTTGAGGGTTGTTAATTCGGACGAGACTTGTTTTGGTGTTGCGAAGGTCGTCCACCAATAACATCTTTTTGCGTCCTGTCCCTTGAGGAAGAGAGACGTGAGCCATTTTCAGTGTGGCTTTACCATCGGTGATGTCAAACTGGTCATTAGATTGTTGTACGTGTTGAATCTTGTCCATGATTTTGGAAGGGGTTAGTTCTGCGGGTCTGCTAAACTCGATCCAAACAGGGGATTTCAAACCGTCGTGATCTATGGATAGTGTCAAGCGATCGTCTTCTTTGGGTTGACATTGTCGCTTGAGTGCGGTGAGCAAAGAATCCCACATCTCGGTGATCAACCCTTCTGCTTTCTCCAATGGTACGTCGGCCTTGAAATCTTTAAACTTCACCGTGTAGGTGTAAGCCGTGGTTCTAAATTTTCTAGAGGAGCGCTTTTCCGTCTCTCGAATGGAATAGTATTTTTCAGGGTTGACTAAGGGTGACGAACTTGGTTTAGAGGTTTCAAATTCTGGTTCACTCATGTCCTCTTCAAAATCACTGGCATGAATTTGTGCCAAGATTTCATCTCTGGTACGAGGCGATAGATCACGTTTCTGCCTCTTACTTTCTTCTTCTTCTTTCTTCTCGAATGAATAGGATCGTTTCATCTTGAGTGCAAAACGTCAAATGACTCAAGTGTAAATACCATAGACTAATTTATAGTCATGACAAACCAGCGTATATAAAAGGGTGTGAGTCTTGTCCTTTCACTATTCATTTCACTCTCAAACCGAGCACAACGATGGAAGAGACTACCCAGATGGAACGTTTCGTCAGAGCTTTGCGAGTGGTCATTAGAAAATTCTCTTCAGACCAGCCTACGGGCTACTCTCCTTCCTTTCGATATAAAAGTCAGGATACTTGCTATATCTGTCAGAAGAAAGGGCATTGGTCTTCAGAGTGTCCAGACCGTCAAAAAAGAACAAAAACAGGGGCTAAAAAAGACAAAAGTCAAGATACCTGTTATTATTGTCAAGAAAAAGGACATTGGTCTCCAGATTGCCCAAAAAAGAAACAAGAGGAGTCAGAAGAAAAGAGGGATTCTTCAGAAGAAAAGAGGGATTCTTCAGAGGAAGAGAGGGATTCTTCAGAGGAAGAAAGCAGACAGGTGAAGAAAAAGAAACAGGAGAAGAAAAGAAGAAGGGAAGAAAGTAAGGAGGAAGAAGAGGAAAAGAGTGTGACGGTGAAGAAATTCAAAAAACAGAGAGACTAAACAAGGAGAAAGAAGAAGTCAATGAACTTTTAATTAAAGTGTTGTGTTGTGAATTGTGAATTGGATTGTAAAAAAATGGAGAAAAGAATAAATTAATGATACAAGGTAAGTGTCTTTGAGTTTTGATTTTAAAATAAGAAGCTACACTCACGCACTCATACACAGGAACGTACTATAAGGGTAAAATGGGTGGGGTTTTTTTAGTTATTGGCAAATCGAAATTGTATTTCTTTTCGAGAAATGTGGGTGGCCCTGAAAAGGGCCTTTTTTTCTGTTGGTATAGGGGTGAGTTTAAGCAATCAACTTTAACTGCCTTAAGCCTTTGCCACGGCCAAGGCCTACTTCTGGACTACGTAATGTTGATGATTGGGTTGAAATCACTAAGGGTGGTACGGTAGGCTTAGTCACAGGGTTAACGTGTTTAGCTCGGGAAAGTCGTATTCTCTTCGGTCGTAATAAAGAAGTCTGATACATTTGTTTCAGACTTCTTAACTCCGCTAAAATATCCAACAGTACCGTGACCGTTTGATTTTCACCCTCTTGTTTCTTTGCTGCTACTTCTTCTTGCTGTTGTTGCTGTTGTTTTTTTCTTACCTCTTCTTCTTGCTGCTGTTGCTGTAGGAGAAAAGCTTGTTCCGCTTCCTTTTGTCGTTGTATAAATTTCTCCAATTCTTCTTTCTGTCTCTGTCTAAAATTCTCCACTTGCGGTAATGAAGAAGGTAACGAAGGTTCCGGAACAAATTCTTGCGAGGAGAGAAAATCCACAAAATCCCAATTCACCTCTTCTGAAAGTAAGTCCGGGTTCCCTTGGGCAGTCTCCCCTGTTGGTGCACCCCAATGGGTCGTTTTCTGAGTTTCCGTCATGTTGAATCACTGTCGCATAGATTGACTGCACACAAGCGCTAGCGAATCTATATAGACTACGTGACGTCACAGACTGCTCTCTTCGGATTGGATGCGGGCTGACTGAATTTTGTAACGCGTGTTCGGATTGGTGAATAAACTCAATCCGTTTCAATCCTACCTCTACCTATAAATAAGCGCAGTTCACTGTATTGATTCACCTGTTCTCGTCGCTTCAAGATGTGGACCGATGTGCAATCTTCTACGCTTGTGTCTTCCATGATGTTCAGGACAGACATGCTCATGTATGTCCGATCCAAGTGGACCGTTGTCCACAGGACAAACACCAGTCTGTGGATACGTAGGATCTACGTTGAAAGACAAGGATGCCTGAAAAGAGTGCTGATTTACGGGCCAACAGTGAGACGCAGCCTAAGGACAAGAAGAAGACCAATGCGGTGCCCTTTATGTTAATGAATACATTAACATAAACCCAAAGGCCCTTTTCAGGGCCAGCCATATTTCTCGAAAAGAGATAGCCTTTCCATTGCCTACCCCTTTTTTTAAAAATTTTTTTTGAAAAAAAAAAATCCCATGTTCCATTCCCCTTGTCCCTAAACAAGCCCAAACTCTATTCCCCATGTTAAATTCCCCTTGTACGTAGAGTGACCCACGATTTTTCGCCATGTTAAATTCCCCTTGTACGTAGAGTGTCCCACGATTTTTCGCCATGTTAAATTTCCCTTGTACGTAGAGTGTCCCAGGGGTCCCTGTAATGCTAATTCCCATTGTACGTAGCTTGCCCCCATTTACTACTTATATTACAGAAAAAGAAAGAACATAATTCCAAAAATAGAAAAACCACCATCAGAACTTGAATATTACTTGAAGAACAAAACAAATAAAGATAAAACAGATGAGGAGAAACGACAGCGAGAACGCGTTGAGAAATATTCATCAAACTTGGTATGGTGGTAAATTTAAAAAAAATTAATAGCAGCAGAGAGGGCGCCTACCAACGTTGGTCGTCCGTGGAAATTAAACAAAAAGTAAATAAACATGTAGAGTACTTTATTTTTCAGCTACTATTTCGAACTAAGGTTTTATTGATGGGGTTGGTTTCAACAAAAATAAAATCATCTCAAGGAAACGTTTATTTGTAAAAATCTGGACCTTTCTACGAGATGATTTTATTTTTATTTTTTGTTTTATTTTTTGTCGGAATTCTTGGGTCTGTTCGCCCTCTCTGCTTCTTCTTGACATTTTCTATGATACCAGTTCTTACACAATGAACATTTAACACAGTCATTTGAACATCTTGATTTGCATCCATCACATGGAAACCTGGCTACGCGTTTCTTACTGAAATCTGCCATGATTCACTTTAAAAATGACAATTGAAAAAAACAGAAATGTGCAGTATTTAAGCTTTGTTTCAAAACGAGAGACGAGCTCACGAAACATTAAGATTATATACGATGTATTTAATTGCTTGTAATTAACAGTAATGTTTTGTTGAGACTGTCATTTAGTCTATTAATGATGAATAATACAAAAACTGAAACTTACACAAATTCCAAAGAAAACACGCTGGCAATTGTCAGTACTCATTATGCAATGAAAAACAAATCGAGGCTGGTTTCAGCTGGTTGATTGTGAACTAATATGATGTTTAAATTAATTGAGTAACTGAGAACTTGCCGCTTGACCAACTTATTCGGCAGGTTCTTTCATTGGTTTCTTTTTCGTAATCGTCAACAAGAAGCAATTTACCTGTTATTATTCACATTTTCTAACTCTTATAATTAACACCTGGCCTCGATTGCCCAAAGGTCGAGTTATCTTTCTGCTATTCAACTCTCACCAAAAGTTCATAATCCTATAATTGCTAAAAAAACCCATTAAAATTGTAGTATAATTAGCACGTATGTAATATTGCAGTTTTGTTTCCTTTTACATTCTGTTTATTAGATAACATTAGGGTTTTATTGGTTTTTGATCAGTACAATGTGTCTCTGTCTGTTTGCCTGTCTGTATGTCTCTCTCTCTCTCTCTCTCTCTCTCTCTCTCTCACACACACACACACACACACCTACATAATTAACTTAATTTGTTATTACATTGATTACATTGATTTAATATTAAGATGGTGAAAAAGAATAATCTGTAAGTACATTTCTTTCTCCAATTGGTCATTTATAATATTTTTTAGTCCGTTCGGATGCTGGCCGTTTCCGCTGGCCTGACTTTTTTCCAACATTTTCGGAATCCTTGAGACACTTAAAGTCTAGGCTGCTGGCACTGATATATCTGGATATTGTTGCTGATTTTGCCTAACAGGAATCTTTGCCAATATGGTTTGAAAACTGGAAATTGTTTTAAATAAGGTTCCAAATTCTGACATTTTGAATCAAATTCCGTATCATCTGAGGCAAATATTATTCCATTTTTTCTAAAATGATTTGGATTATTGTTTTACGGACCAGTACACATGCCCCGTTTTCTTGAAGATTTCGTCTTACATTGTTATGAATGTGTTTGAAACATAACAAAAAATTTGCTTTTCTCTTCGTACTTTTCAAAACGTTTTTGAAATTTTAATATCCAATGTTTTTTTTCTTTCTCCAGATTACACGACCTATAGCCGTTGAAGATACATAGATTATATCAATCCGTGTTGTTGAAAGGTTGAGCGTGACCTTAAAATAGATATTTTGTTGAACATGTGGCTCTGATTTTGTAGAGAAATAGAACAGTGAATAATTAAAGCATATAATTAAAACTATACAACAGTATATAATATGTGTATGTATCTTATTAAGTACGTCTTCATGCCTGCCTATACGAACGTCTTCCATACTGGCAAATAAGTCATATCAATCTTAAACAACCACCGAATTTGACAAATATGATACCAATTTATAGGTTTCTCGTCAGTCTAAATAGACCTAACCCAATAGAACTGTGTAAAACTGCACAATAAAAAAATAATTCGATTTGTGGAAAAAGATTTGTTTTAAATTTTTTTTTTTTTAAATGGGGGGAGGGGAGGTACCGTTGCAATTTAGAGATGAAACGACAGACAAAATGCGATTTGGTGTGGATTTGGGTGGATTTGGGTGTTTCGTAACACTGGACTATGGCATCGTAGTGAATGAATTTGACGACTTTTACTTTTCAGTTACCTCCCTTGGATATTTGGTATGCTTCACATCTTTACCTTGTGAATGTTACTAGGCATATTCGTAGCGGAATTTTCGAGGCAAGTATAAACACATTGACAGATCGGCAAACAATAGTTGCATTGTATATGTATGCAACGTCTTTTACATTCACGTGGAAGTTGTTCCGGTGAACATCGAAGATCTAGACGTAGATGAATCATACTGTATGAAATCAGCCCTTTCAAGGATAAAATATGTGACTCAACCCCTCTCCCTATCTGCCTCTGTGACTGTCTCTACAAGATATTTGAAAGTAGTCTGGGTAAAACACCTTTTCTGGGCGAGCTATTTTACCGACATGACAACATAATTACTTCATATTTTAGCACACAGGTGCACAGATAGTACACATTTACAAGGAAACGGCAAATCTGGAATATTACAATGAGCAGATAAAAAGCTAAGATAACGGGAATTAACTTCAGATCTACATTTTTATTTAAATTTTATTCTTTAACAGGATGAGTATATATGTATGTATGTATGTGTGTGTGTGTGTGTGTGTATATATATATATATATATATATATATATATATATATATATATATATATATATATATATATATATATATGAATAAAAGCAGACCTTTCAAAATTTAAATAAAGAAACGTGTCAGTTGTTAAAAATCACAAAATCAGAATATATTATTACATCAGGGATGATGGTGCCAAAACTTATAACTACAACTTATAAAATAAAATATACCAAAGTAAGTAATTGAAATAAGCATTATGGGGACAGGGTTTAAACCAGAGAAACTCAATAAAATTAGTAACCCAATTAAAAGCTGAATTGCTGCTGACTGCCAATAGAATAACATAAAGAATGTTTACATGGAGGCCTTGACCTTGTCTGAATTAGCCTACTGAATTAATTGAAATAAGGGATTATTTTCAGTTTATTGGGTGGACTTCTAGACTCTGGGGGCATAAATTTAAAAGAGAGCTTAACATGTCTTGTGGTTTTTACTGTTGTCAGATTTTGGTGTCAAAGATTATAGTTGCAGTTTTTGATTGTTATCATCTAACTCAGGTAATTAGGTGTTTTCTTGTCAAGTATAATATACACTTCAGTTGTCATATATAGATAGTTCCCAAATTATGTCATCAGCCACCATATCTGTGGCCAGGTGGCAGATTGACCGTTGACTTAATATGGTGTTTGTAAGTTGAAATAAATTCATTGACTCTCTTGATACTTTTATGAAAATTACATACATAAATATTTGTGATTTATAAGCTGACTTTGCTTCAGTGTAGCTTGTTAAAAATGGTAAATGTTGGTGATCACATATAGGCAAAACTGCCAGGTTGCCCGTCCTCACAGGTTCTCAATCTTGATTACACATTTCGAAATTGTACTGTAATTTTGAATATAAATGCAATTACATACTCTTACAGCACTCAAAATGAAATAAGCATTAAATTCCATAGTGTCTTTTTGATAATTGCAGTTGAAAGACTTCATAGTTTTCCCACATTATGATTTCAAACGTTCATCGACAGAAACAGAAACACATTTGCAGATGTCAGTGTGCTTCTCCCTCGCTTCTTCAATCCGCTGTGTTTCCTGTGGAATTGTCACATATAAATCCAGTCCATAATCAAGAAATTTCATAGGATTGACAAAAATACCAAAGTCTATTCATTCCAGATGAAATGGAAAAGTTCTTGCAATGCGCATTCATTCACAATATGACTCTAAATTTCAATTTTAAGTAAACACGCCATTTTCTTCGAAAGTTATGTGTAGCGCAGGACTAAGTTCAAATTTTTCTGGGCGGAGTTATGTAATGTTGTTGTTGTGTAATGATGAATCTGCGCTTGTGTATTTAGTTTGGAATACGGCATACATTTAGTTACTCTGTTTCTTGTAGTGTATTTTGTTAGTATAATTAAGCATTAGGTAGAATAAGAAAATGAGCATATAATAAAAAGTTTACTGCATTTGTATGGGAAAATATGAACTCGTTGGATTCAAAAAAGGGGCCCCCGCGAGGACGAATGGTCTAAAGTGCTCTCCATTATGGATCACTGCCATCTCACCTCTGTCTGCATGGGTTTGAGTCTCGGATTCAGCCAATGTGGGTTTGTGAGAAAGCTTGCCAGTAGCTTCGCATATGTCGGTGGCTCTTCCCGGGGTTTTCCTGGGTTCTTTCTCCATCATTAATACTGTCCGCCATGTATAGCCTATTGTGTGCTGAAAAATGGCGTTAAACCCCGCAACAACAACAACCATCCGAAAAACTCATTCATATTTTCCCAAACAAATGCAGTAACCTATAATTCCTCTATAAGGAGCAATACATGAAAGTTTAATTGAAAAGGGTATGTGGGGAGGGGGTAGCTTCCGTGTGGACCTGCATCTCCAGCCTGCCACTGTAGTGTGTACTGGTAAGATGTTGATGTTATCAAAGAAAAGAGCTACATATACCATGCATTCTATTGGCAGGTTTAGTGATTGCATGTTTTTGTGACAATCAGTGTAATGCACCAGAATACATCTTTTTCAAAGGTCATACAAATTTTTTTGTTAGTGAGATGTGTGATTTATGGTGTTGCGTACCCTGAAGGAAAAGTTATTGCTGAGAACATTTTGCCAAATTCCATGTCATTATCACTGCAGCAGTTGTGCATGTGTCCGTCTCCCACCCAGGTAAGTTTTTTTTAGCTGTTTTTCCAATGGTGAAAATACAGTTAGCCCTAGCAGACCATGTGTTGCCTTGGTGTATTCTGGGTGGTCTCAGTGCTTAATGTCTCTCTGATTTGCCTTTTTGTTCTATCCCAATGTGAACTTTAATGTGTCAACTTGATATCACAGATACTTTTTCCACCAGTGGTTTGTATTTTTTTTGTTGATGTCAACTGTTCTGTGAGCTGTGCCATTGCACCATGACCACTTACAGGATTGTCTTGTGGTACAAATTATTGATGTTCATGTCTAGGTCTGGTTGCTCCCATGTGGCTTTTACTTACGCTGTGTGAGTTCTATTTATGAAGGGCAAATATCATTAGAGTGGTTGAGAATCCCATCAACTTGCATTGATTTTGCGATATTTGCACCTTAGTGGTGTTACCAGCAGTAAATAGATGCATAGCTAATTGTGAGTCTTTCATGTGAAGCATTAGCCAGAATTGCATTACCGTCTTTATGTGCCATTAATACCCCATGTACATGAATTGAAAGAGATGCACATATTTCATCATTGTGATTCTTATTGAGGTTATGAAGTAAAAAAATAGCAGTCAGGATGGTGATGGTGTCATTATCACTGTTGAGTGAAAAACCACTAACATTTTTGAAAGTTTTGTGTTAAATTACAGCATTAGTAAACAGACACATTTATTGCTGCAATCTCACAGCAATTAGGCACACTACCACAATATCTGGCACCTACAGACAAAGGCCATCCTAGTACATATAACAGCAATTACAGACTAAACCATGAAGGTTGCCTGTGGGAACTTTGCATACCCAACTTGTTAAGGTAGGTGCTGACCTCAAATGTACTAGTATGTATGACCTGGTCACAGTATCAGCTGGTGTGGCTGATGCCAGGTTAGTAACAAATTTTTATTGTGATGGCATTCTGAGGGCTGACTGGGTCATACAAATGTTTGATCATGCTGTTGTCAATCCTTCCTGCACCTCTCATCATATCACTGGCCTTTAAGACCCTTATGGTGACAATGGTGTCAACATAATTTGTGAAGAACTCAACAGACATGCTGCCCTTGTTTAGTTCACCACTGACATGGTAAATGATGGTTGGTTATCAGGCTGGTTTTGTGAGGAGTGCAGATGTCCACGCCAGAGTTTTTGAGGTTTCCTGTGACATCAGAGGTCATGAACAGGTTTGCTCATATCCCAACAGAAGTTGAAGATACAGGTCAGCAGTAAGGTGCCATGCACGTCTACCTGTGCTGTCTGCAGCATGAAGCCAGTGTTCAAGTTGGGGTTGCTACTGATTATTAGCTCTTTGTAGCCTTTAAACTGGGCATTGTTGGCATTTTCTGTTGCATCCTTTGTGAATGTCTTTGACAGGCCAGCACTGAGGGCATTGTTATTGCTTTAGTAACCAAGGCCTAAAATGGTTGATGTTATCCATGCAGGCTTAAATGTTTTTGTTATTGATGATGCAGTGGGCACTGTTGAATGCATGCCACCTTGTCTGCTATGACATAATCTGTTCCATCTGCCTTTATGAGTTAGCTGATGACCTCAGTAAAGGGTTCAAATGGGAGAAAGTGAGTGGCACAAGTTGTCTTGTACCTGTGCCTCAACATGACCTTTTTGATAGTGCAACAGGGGACTTTTCCAAGTCATTCAGCAGCTTGATTTGGGCTATTCTAGTTCTACTGGATTTGAGAATAACTGTTTTTTTTTCTTCTTCCAAACTGTATCCATGTATGAACCATGCTAATTCTAACCCGTATCTCAAAAGACTTAGAGCTGCTTATGTACATTAGGTGACCAAAGACAGAATCAGCACTTGGATAAGGGGATGTATTTAATTTTCCTTATGTTTCAAGAAGAAACCAGTTTTTAGAGAAAAATAAATACCTTTGATAATGCTTACTGTGCATACCCTCCCAAGATTTCCGTACAGTTGCATTTCTGGAATCACATGCACATCTGCTTCAGTACCATTCCCTCTATTCAAGGGGAGACACTCTTGTCTGACTTCTGCCTTGGCAAGCAGACAACTTGTTAGCATTTCTGTTGTTAAAACAAGCCAGATGACATGAAAATTCAAAACAGATCATTGTTAGTCTAACCCACCATAAGCCTTTTGTACAGGGATGTGAATTCCTTGATGTCTGTGTGCCCCCACCCCACCCCAATTTATTCAAAAATTTGAGTCTGCATTTTCTTCTCCTTGTATGCTTACTTTGAAAATAAATGCAGCAGTGATTTTACTGAAGATGGGTTTTTTTATATCTTTTCTAATCATGATCATTAGCTATGTACACTTCTTTGGTGCACAACCTAATAAGAATCAGTCAGTTCTTGAGCCAATTAAATTAATCATTTTATGTTTCTTTGCCAGTTAGCACATTTTCTTCAGCAGGCAAGCTTAGGGTGCACAGGATTTATTATTCTTATTCATTTATCTTATTCATATGTCATCATGGCTGATTTTTTGGCACAGCGGTGAGTGTTGTCTGCTGAAGGTGCACAGTGGACATGTATAACCTATATATAATCTATAAATAGTGTTGATACACTGCACTGTTGTCTCTTTCATGTTGTATTTTATAGTGATTGATTTCTTTAAATATTGCAGATGTAGAAAAGAAATGAAAATTGCCTGACCAAAAATCCACCAAAATGAGTAAGGGGAGGAGTAAACAGATGACGAAGAAAGAGTTTGATGAGCAGTTTGAAGCCTTTTTAAAGGATGTGAGTAGAAAATAGACTGTAAGGATGGTTAGAATTGAGGGAAAAGATGTAAGGTTTATGGCAGAGAATAATGCTATTGGAGGTAATGATTTCCGTAATTGATGTAATGTAATTTTGTACAAACTCAGAATTCAAAATATGAAAGGAACAGATTTTTTTGTATATAGACAGGTGCCAGTCAAAAGTAAGTAGTCACCTGATTATAGAAAGTCAGAATCACTTAGCAAAATATGATTTCAAATGGTCACTGCATGGGTAAGGATAATTCTCAATGTTGAATTATGAACAGTTTAACTGGAATGTAAATTTGTGGTAGGTTCTATTTTTAGACCATTTTGTCACATAAATATTCCCAAAGTTGCAGAGTTACACAAATACTGCTTTTCAAAGCCACATATAATAAGATTCAATTTCTCAGGCATTTATTCATAAGCAGTAAGTGTCCATTTAGCTTGAATCAGTTTGAATGTTAATGTTTGAAGGTTCACTGATAAAGTGTATTGATCTTCACAAGCGATGTCTTCCTATTTCCATCTTGATTTCCATGACATGTTTCTTATATGAGCTGTGGAAGTGTGATTTCAGTTCTTATTTGTAGTGTGTGTTTTCTGCGAAGTGTAATGGTTGTGATATGTACATTAGCCTTGTGGGGCCCCGAGTGGCCTATTGGTCTAAAGCAATCACTGTTACAGATCACTGCCATCTCACCTCTGTCTGCGTGCATTCGAGTCTTGGGTTCGGCCAATGTGAGTATGTTAGAAAGCTTGCCAGTAGCTTCTTGTGGGTCGGTGGTTCTTTCCAGGGTTTCCCCCTTTTCTTCCTCCACCATTAATACTGGCCACCATATATAGCCTATCTTGTGCTGAAAAATGGTGTTAAACCCTACAACAACAACAACATTAGTAAGGCACAAATAAAGGAGTGATTCCATTGTCTTTCAGTGTATCTAGCATCTTCACTCTTAGATGGGTTTGCACAGATAAAAGATTGTCACAGTCTGCTGATCTTCTAACTGCATTGAGCAAATGGCAGTTGGTCACATGTCTGGTTCATTTGTGGAATGATGATATGATTTTACACTTCGATTCAGGAAGTCAGTGATGGAGTAGTTATTTTGAATACTGAAATTGGTTTGTAGACTGAACCTTGTCCAGTAAGAGGTTATCAAGCATAAAGCTGATATTGAATAAATCTGAGAAGACAAGAAATTTTGAATTTTGCATGTAGGAGATATTGGCTGCTTTTGTTCAAGGAACTGTAAGATCACAAGCCATATAGTGTATCAGACAATATTATTCCTGCCTGTTGACAACATCCACAGGTAATCCAGGTGATAATTAGTGTAATCAAAGTGGTTTCAGGGTCTAACAGATGTTTTTTGAGTATGGATAAAACATTCTTTTGTTTACTTCAGATTATAATAGTACACTGTTCCTTTATTTAAATGATAAAACACCATAGTTTTTAGTTTTCAGCAAAATGTAATCAATGTCTGGAAATTCTGTGTACTATAAAAATTATCCAAAATCTTGAAAATACATGTAATGGTATCTGGAAAAGCTAAACGTCTGGATATTTAATGACTAGTTGACTAGCAAATTTCACAAGTTGTTTTTGCACCATAATAAACCAAGATCAGCATTTAAAGTCTATTTAAATCTCACCCAAAAATTATGATTATATTGCCTGTATAAATCTGTCCACACTCCATGTGAACTCAATATATATTACTCTAGTGGAAGGAACCATATTTTTTATTGCTGTTTAAATTGTACATTTAATTAAATTAGTTTATCCAAGGTACCTCAAAAGATTGTCTCTTAAAAATGTCCTTACTACTCAAGATTTTAAAGGGTGTTACTAGTCTATACAGCTTTTGATGATTAGCTAGTTTTAGCAATACAAAGGTTTGCTTCGTCTACACATATAGTATATAATTCAGTTTTTTAATAAGTTTTTTAGGGTAAAGTAGTATTATTACAGACATGAGTTTTGGGTCTACTCTTTGTCAGAGTTAGTAAATATACTTTTACTTGGTTACATAAAGTACAAAACCATCAGCTAAGGAGTGCTAGCATAACAGGAAAACCAAGCAACCTTTCAGATTTGTATTGCTGCATATTGAGACTGAGATGAATAAAACAAATTGTTGGCACCATGTGACATTATGGCTGCTAAGTCCTGTCCTTAAACATGGTGGCAAATGTTCTTGTGAGTGTGGTAGGTGTAAATAGGTGTACTGACAACTTGTTTCTAAATAGTGGCACTCACATTTAGTAGCATAGTTTATTTGTGAAGAAACTGATTGATCTTTGAGAGATTATTTCACATGTTGGCAGTGAATAAGACTCAAATATCTGCATTGCTATGACTTTTTTACATAGACTAAAACTGATTTGTGTTGAGCTCCTTAGTAAGTATCAGTAGCCAGACCAAGAATTTCAATTGTCATAGCTGTCAGGTAATAGGACTTGCTCAGTTCTGAGCATTGATTGGTGTAAGATACATATTTTGACTGGACAACAGACTAGTGGTTTAAAATGCAGATTTCTTTACTTAACTGAGTGAAATTATTTTTTTCTTGCAGTCTGCATCATCTGAGGATTCTGTTGACTCATCTAGAATCAACAAGTTCTTAGAGAAACCCAAGCGAGAAGGGAAGCCATGGTGGCTGGATGATGAAGATGATGACGAAGTTAAAGGTAGCAGTTGGATATAATTTTAATAGCAATAATAGGCTATCTGTTTTTATTATGTTGATTTCACTTTTCCTGGTGCTGCCCCCCTAATCCATGGCAACAATAAAAACAAATACAGACCCAGTTTGATGTCTTATTCACTTCCATTGTTTGGAATATTTTCATTCTTTTCCTTGGACTTTGTGTTGTGTAACATGCACTCTCAAGTTTCACAGATTTATGTGTCTTTTGCCATAATATCATTAATTGTCTCCATTTCTATGTTGTAGTTGACCATTTCTCTACAGTCCTTGCATTTATTTACTTTTATCAGTGTCTTTGTCATTTCTTTGATTATATGTGCACAAGCTAGTTAAGCAGTGTCTCCATAATTTTATTCCCTTCATTGGTAGCAGTATTATGGTTGGTATTACCCTCTGCAATTTTGTTTTAGTCATTTGTTTTCATCATTTTCTGTCAGCTTTTCAGATGTCTGCAAACATAACCAAAAAAGGTTTCTTTATACACCCACCCCACCACCTGTAATATTTTTTTGTATATTTCAGAATTGGCAAAACTTTAATGCATTGATAAATCATTTCACCCTTAGTCACCGTTTGACTGGGTGGGGCATAAGATTTTGGTCACTGGATTCTATCTACTAGTCACTGAAATATGACTTATATGACTTTCATACATGTGATTCTACCAGTGATAGGCCAAAAATGCCATTTTAAAGGCTGTCTACCACACATACCATTATATAGCTGAAATTTGCTGTTTTTAAAATTAAAAGATTTAAAAACTATTAGCAGAGTATTTTTACATGTTCTATACAGAGAAACCATCAGGAACCAGCTTTGCAGTTTACTTTGGTCAAGGTCTTTTAATTTGGTTCTTCCCTCTGACCTGGCTTTCTTGCCCAGACCCTTCTACCAGTGTGACATGAGTAGTAACTCATAAAACCACTAATGCTTCATATTATCCAGTATTTAGATGACTGGTTGATACAGTGTTATCAGATGTGCCTTACAAAGAGCTCTGTTCCTGTGTAAGACAGTGACTCACCTAATCTACAACCAGGAAAAGTCAGATATGATTGCTTCTCAAAGTATCACTTATATGGGCATGACTTTTTTTATACATCAAGGAAAAGTTTGTTTCTGCCCAAAAGGATTACATAGTTACTATCCCTTAGGACAAGTGTTCTCGGTGACTACTTTGCCAGATTGGGTAGTATATTAAGGGGCTTTTAGACCAGGCTCACTGATCTGGGTCAAAGTCTTCTATATCTCATGATTTTCCCCCATTATTAGCCTCATTTCACACAAAGTTTAGATCTCTTTGCTGGCATAGTGGTTAGAGCATCTTCTTTGATGTGGAAGGTTGCTGGTTCGAATCCTAGCCAAGTCATACCAGAGACTTTTAAAAATGGTACTAGCAGCTGCCTCATTGGCACTAATGATTAAGAGGTTAGTGTCAGGACTTGTCGGCCTGGTGTCAGGATAAAATGACTGGTTGGGACATGATGCTAAATGTTTTTGGCATGATACCCCAAAGCTAGACATCACTATAAACCACCACACTGCAGACATTGTAGCGATATGACTGAAAAATTGTTAAATGCTTGTCAGAGATCATGGGTCCAAAACATGTTATATATATGCTAAAAAATGAATATATGTAAACAACATTTTGTATGCACTGGTTGCATACCTTGAGCTTTTATTTAATAGATATTTATAAAACTGACCTCAGAGGCTCATATTTTGACTTGAACATGATGAGAAAAGAACACATTGAAAAAGTTACACATATAATTTGGTGTCCTTGCACAAATTACAAATGGATACAGGCGCAAACGGTCATAATAGTACTGAATATCTCATTTCACAGCTTTTTTAACTGATGCTTTCTGTGAAACTTGACATAATGGAGTAGCTTGACATATAACAAACATGTATACAGTCGACTCCGGTTAACTGCACAGCCTCCGGCCCGTCACGAGACTGTGCAGTTAACCAGAGTGTGCAGTTAACCGAAGTACAGTACAGTACAGCTTTAAATCAGCACGGAACGAATATAGGTGAAGAATAATGTAAAAAGATGATTAGAATCCACTCTTTCAATGTTTACTTAAATGAAACAAGACTCTACAATGAACAGCACTAACGTCATATTGTTGAATCAAACACAACGAAATTTCCAATTTCCGAAAGAAATCGGCAATTGATGTCTGCACACAAGTTTTACTAATAAGTTGTTGAATTGCCGACTCTATTTTGTAAAACGGTTCAAACAGCTCACATTCTCTCTGTTCCATGAATCTGCGTAAATTCTGGAGTGACTGTATAGCGACTTTAGATGAAATCTGGTCATCTACTGCATCGTTGTCATCACTTCTTTCGTCATTTTCTTCTTGTTTGGTCTCTGTAAGAGCTGCAACGATGGTTGAGTCATCGATTTCACCTTCTGTCTGAAGACCGTCATCTATTGCAACATATTTTTTGAATTCTTCTACATTCATGCTGTGTGGCATTTCAAATGGGTTTTCGCCGATATAGGTGGGGTCATCAAGTGACTCGTCATCAGAAGGCACCGAAAAACAGGTCCGCCTATAGCAGTTTGCTTCGTTTGACTGTGTTACATTGTTCCAGGCATTTCTAATCATATGAAGTGCATCTAAAACTGTCAGCTTCCTTGTCTGGTTGGACACTTTTTCTTCGGGAGATGATCCATCAATGTCTGACAGCAGTTTTCGAATAACAAGCGATATATAGAACTTCTTGAAATTTGCTATAATTCCTTGATCCATTGGTTGAATCAGTGAAGTTGTGTTCAGGGGAAGGAAAACAATCTTAACATTTGACAGTTTGATGCCGTCGCCATGAGCTGCACAATTGTCGCACAGCATAATGATGCTTCTCTTTTGCAAACGCATTTAATTGTCAACGCGCTTCAACCATCTCTTCCAAATTTCTGTCATCATACTGTAATGGCAGCTTTTCAAATTCTTAAAACATCGAGGGAATTTGCTTTTGCCAATCACCAAGGCATCCAATTTTTTGCTACCATCCATATTGCATGCAAACAAAATTGTCAAACGATCTTTGGCCATCTTACATCCCGGTGCTTCTGCTCCCTTGAAATACAAAGTCTCATCAGGTAACGCTCGCCAGTACAATCCAGTTTCATCAGCATTGAAGCTGTATTTTGGTTGTTAGTCTTTAAGGACTTTGGGTAGAACATCAATTACCCATCGTTCAGCTCCAAAGTCGTCTGCATCCTGTTTTTCGCCGTGCTGTCATTTAAATTGAATTCCGTTGTGCATTTTCCATCTATCCAACCATCCATTTGTTGGTTTGAAATCATGCAAACCTGAACCATTTGCCAATTGATTAGCTTTTTCAAGCAACAGTTGTCCACTTATTGGAATCTGTCGAGTGTGAGCTTGAGCGAACCATTGTAACAGCGCTTCTTCAACATCTTCGGACTTGCCACCTCGTTTGATCTTCTGAGAAGGATTGCTGTTATTTTGCCAGTCTTCAATGATCTTCTCCTTGTTCTTGAGGATTCGTGAAATCATACTGTGACTAACATTGAACTCAAGTGCAACAGAGGCCTGACTTCAGTTGTTCTCAACGCATTTTATGACCTCAAACCTTTGAGCTAATGTCAGGGATTTACACTTGCGACTAGTCATTTTAGACTGTAAAATAAGCGCTCATCAATTCAAGGTTGAACTACCCCCTAGTTCAAATCACAGTTTAGAGCAATGTTTTCCATGCTGTACTATGATTGTTCCCACCCTATTGCTCCCTGGTGGACAGGGATATACATGTATCTACCATATCTACCACCTATGGCATCCTTTACATGTCAATCATTTACAAAGTCGCATTTACCAGCTTAATTGTTGGCTTATTTGAAGCGCTACAGCAGTGGACTGGCAATAACTGATCCTGACTATAGATTGTGCAGTTAACCGGAGTAAAATTGTATTGAATAATGTGCCACAGGCAGAAAATTTATCGAGCTATTATCCGGAGTGTGCTTTTAAGCGAAGTGCAGTTATCCGAAGTTTGTTGCCATTGAAAAGCATTGGGAAAAAATGGGACCGGCATGACTACATGCAGTTATTCGGAGTGTGCAGTTAACCGATGTGCAGTTAAGTGGAGTCGACTGTAATTGGATACTGTTATCTGTGGAACGTATAGAAATTTCTGATTTTTTTTAATTATTTAATCTGATCCATGGTGTTTTTCAATATCTGTGGTCAGGTATACACATGTGAAAAAACTATTATATGTTAATTAACCATATTTTGTTTTAAAACTACATTTTTTACGCATATAACTTGGACACTAAATCCCATCTATGATGTCAAGTAATCTATAAATATTTAAATAAATTAAAATAAAACATTACATGTGATGTTGGAAAATCCATAACTTTATAAAAATGTAAATAGAAGCAAAATAATAACTGGTTGAAAAGAAAATATGTATTTATGTTAAACAGTTTTGCATGTAACATGAGATAAGATAGAGATAATTTATTTTCGTGTCGTAATTATTAACATTAACAACAGTGATATTCCAGATGATATTGTCAAAGCAGAATAGTACTTGCTGCACATGGACAAAGTTTGCTGCATTAAGTACAGATAAACACACATACACACACACACATACACACACACACACACGGAATTGACTACAACTATACTATATATAATATATTCTGTATAGATTTTCCTTTGTGAGAATACATTACATTAGATCAAACCACTACAGTAACTGCAGGAATATTAGTATTGATCATGGCTGTACTAGATATTTTGCATATATTTTTTCATTTAAAACAATTTATCATTAATTGTGGCTGTATTGTATATGATATATTTTGCAGATATTGTTTCCTTTTGCATGAGAATATATTGGAGAATTATTGTGGTATTTATATTGTAATGGTGAAAACCTCATTGATTGATGCATATAGTATTTAGAAAGGATTCATGATCATAGCTAATGTGGGAATCTCTCTGTCCAGTCAAAAACATGATCATAGATAATGTGGGAATCTCTCTGCCCAATCAAAAGCATGATCATAGCTAATGTGGGAATCTCTCTGCCCAGTCAAAAGCATGATCATAGTTAATGTGGAAATCTCTCTGCCCAATCAAAAGCATAATCATAGCTAATGTGGGAATCTCTCTGCCCAATCAAAAGCATGATTGTAATGTCATAGAAGAGATTAATCATTATTTTGCCTAAATGCATCTTGCAGATTTGTGAAAGAGGCTCAAAAGATGTATAATTTTTCAAAAATATGTAGCTGGGGCACCTTGATAAATGAATCAAGTTAGGAATTTTATTGGAACAAAAATGATTTCAACTTGGTGATGCTTATAACAAGAAGTTTGAAAACTCATTGTATGATATTATACAAGAAAAGTTTCAGTTGCTAACATGAACTGAGTCAATCGTTGAAGATAGTGAAAATCCCAGTAAATATATTAATGTATTAAGCAGTTAGAAAGATACCTGTGATAATATAAATGTAACTTATCTTGATAAGAAATGTGAAAAAATTCACAGCAGTTGCATTTCTTTATGATTATGTTACACCAACATTGACTCAGCTAAAAAGAGGAAGATCTCGACTGTTATTTAACAAAGATACACTAGTCCACTTAACAGTCCTATGATGAAAACAATCATTAAGGGCAAAAAGCACAGGCATAATCATTGTGTTTCTGAAAAAACGTGTCAAATCCCAGAACACAAAATCACTTTTGACATGAATATGTTCCTGCAAAATATATTCTGTGATTGCATGGCTGTTGTACCAGTGAAGAAAAATCCATGGTTGGAAATGTTTATGTGTGTTGCAATTGAACAAGGCCTGTCTGTTGAGCAGTTAGTCTCCATGCTGATAATATTGTTAGATGAATAGTGATGGACCCTCAAAGTTACTGACGTGAGAAAATGGTTGAAGTTGTACAACAGCTACAAGATGAAATTGCCATGAAAACAATTTTACTCATGAAATAGAAATATGTGTTTGATTGTAGGTGCTCATTTTGTCAATCTCATCTGTGCCTTATATGATCAAGATAGACTTCTTTGCCCAGTTATAGTTGCAGATTTCAATTTTGCTAACTCAGAATGGATAACAAATGGTTGGAAACATCTTTTCCTCCATTGCTGATATTTCAGCAGCTGCTATTTCTTGGGATATTACTCAGCACATCAGAAGAGCTTATTCTCTCACTGAGAGGGCTCTTTTTATGAAAATCAAAGCTCTTGAGTGTTATTGTTTCATCGTGGTTCTGTCTTAATGATTTTGGGCCCTGAGTGGCAGAGTGGTCAAAAGTGCTTACCATTATGGATCATTGCCATCTCACCTCTGTTTGCATGGGTTTGAGTCTTGGGTTTGGCCAATGTGGGTATGTGAGAAAGCTTGCCAGTAGCTTCTCATGGATCGGTGGTCCTTTCTGGGTTTTTTTCGGGTTCTTCCTCCACCATTTATGCTGGCTGCCATGTATAGCCTGTCTTGTGCTGAAAAATGGTGTTAAACCCTACAACAACAGCAATCTTAATTATGCAATGCTTACATGTTATTGTTACCAGATTTGCTTCATCATCCCTACCCTGATGCCCATTTAACCAAGGGAATCTTGATTTGGTCGTGTCGCCACATTCATCTGTCGATCCCTCCCATGAAGTTTGTTAGCAAGATAGTTCAAAAACCACTAAATATAAACAATTTAAACTTTGATAGCACATTTGTATGCATGCATAAATGACATGATTAGATTCACAGGCCTTTATGTTTTTTAATTATTTACACATTTTTTAAATTTGTGAACTTAGAATTTCTGACAACACCTTTTTGGTACAATTGTAAGATACCTAATGCAGGCTATTACAATTTAGAATGCATTTTGTGTTCATAAGTAGATGACCTAATTAAGTTCTCATGCCAATATAGGAATTTTAAGAAAATATATTTTTTAAACTCAGGGTTGCAAACATGTATAGTTGTATGTTCATATAGACAAAATTACAGTTGTGAGGCAGCTTTCCATGCATCCTTCTTGGCAGGATAGTAGGTCAAAATTTGAAAATGTTACTCTCTGAGAACCAGATGTTAATTCTTTTGTCTTCATTGTGTCATGAATAGTACAATTTATATTTAAGAAAATGAAGACTCTGTATTGGCATTTGATCTGGAAATGGACGGTAAAATCTTTTGGCTTACAGTTGATACTTTGGGAAAATCCGCTTTGTGATCCTTTTTTATTGAGTTTATTTGTTCTGTTTTAAGCAGGAATATGGTGAATTTTATCTTGCAAATTTTGTATCATTTAATTATTCTAATATATTCTTTTCCTGTGCAGTTGGAACAGGAAAGAGCTTTCTAAAAAAAAAAAATTCAGACAGCCAAGCTGATAAACCAGAGCAAACATTTTCTAAAGAAAAGGATGAAAAGCCAGGCAAGGCAGACAGACAGAAGAACAAACAGCAGGTATTTTTTTTATTAAAGCAGTTTTGAATACTCCTTTGGTTGTGTAACATAAATACATTTTAAAATGAATTTTTTAATGGTCTGAAGTGAAATCATATCACCAACATTCCTAACAAGTATGCTACATATCAGCAACATTCCTAACAAGTATGCTACATATCCTCAACGTTCCTAACAAGTATGCTACATATCAGCAACATTCCTAACAAGTATGCTACATATCAGCAACATTCCTAACAAGTATGCTACATATCACCAACATTCCTAACAAGTATTCTAGCCAAATTGAATTTGTCCATGATGAGGATTTTTGTGCAGTCCAGCTTATAAGTTTGTTGGGACTAATGACATATAAATAATGGATATACATATAAATAATGGACATAAAGATAAATGATGGACATATTGATAAATGATGGACATATCGGTAAATGATGGACATACAGATGAATGATTTCTATATATGGTTGGATATGACAACATCAAGATATACCTTCTGCAAGGATACCAGGTTATGCAAGGATATGCTTGGAAATTTGATGGTGTTTACCAAAAACTATGAATATGACACTTAACACATTATACATTTTAAGTCTGTTTTCCTGGTATTAAAATTAGCATAATTGCCTGAAAATGTCAAGTTCCAGGGCTAAACAACAGAACCTTATTGAGTTTTTTATGGTACCATAACATAAAATGCAGCAACTAATTTCATTTGAATGATCATATTTAGCTTAGTAAAGTTTGTCCAGTGTTAAAAATACTTATTTTTGTATGGTTGATATACCAATATAGGGAATAAGGAGTATATAACCCAGCTAAATGTCTGTTACAGGGTACAAACAATAACATTCAGCACAAAGTTGATTCCCAACCAGTATTTAATGTTCACTCAAGCTAGGGCTCAAGACGACTGCCTTTTAGACAGAACAGATTGGTAGTTTTACACCAAGGTGATAATTTGTCAAAATGACAGAATAGAAACAAATTCAGGGTTCATTAAAATGATAAATTCTTGATTTTACAGTGAGAACAAATACAGACCCCAAGTTGTATGGGTCAGAATGTTTATTAGTATCAGATGTGTGAACTACATGGAATTTGTTTCTAACATTACCATATCTAACCACTTAAAATCCTTTAAACTAAAACTACCATATACACCCATGTCTCTTGTCTTAATGATAATCAATATTTATGCAATAAATTGGAGGGAAATGTTAGGTATTAATATGACAGCAACATTGTCCATGTAGGCCATACAGGTTTATCACTTGACTCATTGTACATGATTCAGCTGAGCATCAAGTACTTTGTACCATGCAGCTGACTCCAACTCTGGTTTCTCTTATTGGCCATCCCATTTCCTCTTTCTTTCATGAACAATAGAAACCTTAGCATGGATTTATTTCAGTTTGAAATCCAGCTCTGGTTTCTCTTATTGGCCATCCCATTTCCTCTTTCTTTCGTGAACAGTAGAAACCTTAGCATGGATTTATTTCAGTTTGAAATCCAGCTCTGGTTTTTCTTATTGGCCATCCCATTTCCTCTTTCTTTCATGAACAATAGAAACCTTAGCATGGATTTATTTCAGTTTGAAATGCTTTTTACCAGTCAAAGTTCCCACTAAAAAAATTTCCATTGGTAACCAAAATTACACCAGTAACCTAAAAAATAATGCCGTTAGTCACAATTGAAGTCTGTCTTATTATCATTAATAAGGAAGGAAAAATGCCAACATAGATTATTTTTTACAGTTAGTACTCATCTGGGAAAATTCATAGCTAGTGGCATTTTTTTCCACCACTTACGAAAACAAAGGCCAAGAGATGTTTATACTTTTTCTCAGTGAAACTCTTTTGGAAGATGCATTTGTATTCATCAAATAATGTATCATTATGTTTCAGGGAAAGAGTAGAACCAAGCCAGATGTGTCCATCAGTCGAGACAGCTTGGAAGACAGTATGTAAAACTATAATCAATCTGGCCACTTATTTTGGAAACACCCTTAACACAAACTCCAGCTCAAAACCATACCGTCTTCCCACTTAATTAATCCAATACTAGAAAAATTACATGAATAGTGTAAGTTTTTGTGTTAAGCACAATATGGGTATATTATATTACACTGAATAAAGAAGGATTTTATGGTCATAATAAATTGCATCTAGGCAAACCACAATTTGAACACCATGTATTTAATTTACTTGTAATGTCTAATGGTAGTTCTTTTTTAAAAGTGTACCCAAGTGGTTGTATTATAAAAGTAATGGAATATCGACCATTTAAAAATGACATCAGCTAAGCACCATGATCCACATGAAAAAAGTTAAGAATTCTGTCAAACCAAACAGCCGATGAGGATTTTACCATGATCAAAATATGACATGCTAAAGAATTCAAAGCAGGCATCAAGGTTTAAGAAATGCCAGGTAGTCTTTTCTTGAAAGACTTTAGCTGTAACTATAATTGTAGGAAGCACATTATGTCAGCCCATTGAATATCAGTGGTTTATTTCTTTAAAAAGTATTTCAGTTTTTTATTCAGATTTTTTTTTAAAGCCAACACACCTGTATCATATGAGTTATGGTTAGCATATTTAAAAGCATTTTAATTAAAATCTTGGAAACAGGCTCCAAATCCATAACTTATGACATGTTTGCAACATAACTTAAACTAAAATTAGAATCATGGGCCATGCTGAGGTTTTCTTTATTTAATTCTTTTCTCTATTTTGCTTAATTTCAGTGACCTAAACTTTGATGAATAGAGTTAGATGAATGATTTAGGCTCAGACATTTATGACAATACATGGAGTATACTTTGTATGAAGAGAATGAAATGGAACAAATTAAGAAAAGCTGTTAATTCTTACTTTACCCTGTGATACACGATTAGTCTATTACAAAATTAAAGGCAAGGAGTTGTGGTGTTGGAAACATATTTTGAATCAAATTTCATTGATATAATGGACTCTTGGATAAAGTGTCTCCCCCCACCCCTGATATTTTAACTTTATTCTGAAATACCCTTCACAGAAATCTAAATATTTAGACATATCATATTTTTTATATATTATCCTTTAATAGTTTCATGAATATAGATCCCCACATGACTTCATTAAATTTAAATCTTGAATTGAGACTTTTGGTAGGTCAAAGTCTGAATTGCATGCAAATTTAATTCAGCCTGCTCAACAGGTTCTATAACGTAGATCAAGTTAATACCAATCATATGGAGATTAAAAATTAGCTAGAACTGGATAATAAAAAATCTTTTGAGTAGTTCAGACTGTAGTATGAGTTTTACTCAGACTCACAACTTTGACTATCAAAAACATTCTTGTAGCTGGATGACAGCAGTAAAATTGAGAGAATGTAATTGACTCTTCATCTACATAAAATTCCAAAGAAAGAGATATTCCTATTGGTTTTTAAAGTATGTTTTTTGAGCCCAGATTTAATTCTGCTAAACAAAAAGCTGCACAGTGTCATATCTTTGTCTTCTGTCATCTTTCCTCTTCACCTCTTGGGCTCAGCTGTCTATACAGCAGCACTATTCATAACAAAAAATGTGACACGTAATGTATAAGTTGCCAGAAAAAAATTAAATATAAAAGAGTGAAAGTATTGGATAATATTTTGTATCAGAGGACAGAGTTTAATTGTTAGAATGAATCCATGCTCAACCTAGATTCTCTGTATTTGGATTCCATTTACTTTAGGATAAAGGAAAGGTGGAGACTCTTATGTTGGTTTTAAAATATAAAAAAAGAAATTAAATTATATTGTTCTGTCATTTTGTCTCATTTTTAAATTTCTTTTTTAAGAAAGTTATCTTTTAATTACCACTTAAGTTGTTTGTGTTATCTTTATAATAGCCATTTATTGACTTGCATTTAATTCTTATTCCAGTTTCTGAAAAATCAGAAGAGGATTCTGCTGACAGGTGAGTCTTTCACATGCTTAAAATTAGTTGTTTAGTTTTTTCTTTATATAAATTTTATATTTTCATAAACATTGCTGATAAGGATGCACGAGACAAAAAGTTGATAGTGAGCTTCTGTGTAAGATTAGCAATACTGTCTTTATCATCACCGATATTTTTATTCATTACAATGTTATCTTGAGGTTAATAAGCTGCTGTGGGACCGCTTGAGCTTCCATTAGCTCCACATTTCCTGTTGCACCTTACATACTCTCTACCCAAATTGGTGTTTTGACTCTAGCTTCCATTAGCTTGACTTTAACTGTTCCACTGCACCTTACATACCCCACTACACCCTAATTGTTGTTGTGACTCTAGCTTCCATTAGATCCAATATTCCCAATAACCTTACAAAACCGCACTACACCTTAATTGATGTTGTCAACAGCTTCCATTAACTTGAATTTTCCCACTGCATCTTACATACACCACTATACCTTAATTGTTGTTGTCTCTAGATTCTGTTAGATCCACTATTCCCATTACACCTTACACCTTAATTGATCTTGTCACTACAGCTTCCATTAGCTCCACTGTTCTAATTGCAATTTACATGATGCTACATGTCTGTGGCACGATGCCCCATTGCAGGACATTACTATAAACTGCCACACTGTAGATATAGTGATATGACTCAAATTGTTAAAGCTACGTTAAAAATCTCCCCAAGACACATACATTTCTTTTGACCAATCTGGACATAATTAACAACTATGACTTTAACAGTTTGAAAATTGAATAGGTCGAAAGTCTGTTGAGTGAGCAAAACTGCAATAATCAAGTGAACATTCACAAAATTTTTGATGATCTTAGAATTAACAGGAACAGATTAAGATGAAGAGGAAATAATAGGGATTTACAAATTTGGAAGCCAGAACCTCTTCCACGTCTTGTACTGAGGAAAAGAAGTTCTCCAAGGGATACCTTTTTAAAGCTGTGAAAAATAAGAAGCCAGATTTATAACAATCAGTGCAGTTAGAGATAGATTTTATGGTAAATGGATCACAAGAAAAAAGTCATGGACAAAAAATCACTAAAACAAAACTTAGGAAAAGATTTAATGGCGTTTTCTTTCTTTTAAAATAGAAAACTGCATCTTTCTTTGAAAAAAAATACGTTTTTAGTGTAAATAAGAGAGAGAGATTATGAACCGTAGCTTCACTCAACATGACCTGAAGCAATTTATCACCAGTATGGAAAATGGCACTGATACTTAAAGAGCCTGCATTTATGAAATATGCTACATTGATCTTCATTTTGGAATTCATCTTATGTTTGAAATAAGTAAATAGATAAATTGCTGCTTAGCAATTAATTTTGTATGTACCAAGAATTTATATCACTAATTGAGTTACTTACCTGCTGTTAGTGTGCATTTCTTATTTTCTTATGATCTTTCATTGCATCTGGCCATAATTAACATGTACTAACTTAAAGCTTCTGATATTTAATAGATTTAAAGTCAAGCTTTACTACAATAACCAAAGTGAACACAGTGACAGTATTCACAATGGCCTTAGACTTAATATAAACAGTTCAGTTTAGACTGGAAATAATAGAGATTTACAACCTATGATGCCAGAATCTTGTACAACTCTAGTTTGGAGTAGTTAATGAAGTTCTCTACCCATGATACCTGTTTAAAGTCATGAAAAATTGGAAGCCACGTGTTAATAGTAGTCAGTGCAGTTAGAGAATTTCTAGCCTTGGCAAACACATGGCTTAGACATTTTGGTCAATCTTTAGGCATTATTGATATATATGGTGTGTTCAGCTGATGCGTAATACCGTACAAGTTACAGAATGTGGAGGGAGATGTATGAAAATCCACTTAGATTAAGCTAAATTGAAACTGACGTACAAAACAGGGGGATACTTTTGTTATAGAGTAACAACAGTTGTATGTACCACAAATACCCATTTCATAACAAAGTTTGCATAACAGAATGCATTTTGACTGAATTGCAAAAGATGATATGATGGATATAGTGGAGATATTTTATATAATAAATTACATTTAGATTATTAACCTGCTTGTAGGGTGCTTTTCTTAGAGTTCTGTTGTTGAATCTGGTCATAATTAACATATGCTCAGAAATTTAACAGACAGAAGGTCAAATGAGTGAACATTACAGCAATAACGTTTGTGACAACCTGAAAATTATTAGGAACAGTTCAAGAGAAACAGGAAATAATAATGATTTACAATCTTTGAAGACAGAACCTTTTATAAATCCAAATGTAATTATGTAAAGGATACCTGTTTAAAGCTGTGAAAAAGAATTAGCCATATTAATAACAATCAATGCAATTAAATATAGATTTTATAGCCATGGCAAATGCATGGTTTAGACATTTTGGGCAATATGCAAGGAATTATTGATAGATATCATGTGTTCAGCTTATGTTTAAGAAAGTACAAGTTAAATCAAGGAGGCTATGAACAAGAAATTCAGCTTAGATAAAGCTTAAAAATAATGGACATACAGAATTGGTGGATATTTATTGTACAGTAAATACATTTGTATCTACTACATAAATTTGCATATTATTAATTTCCATTGAATTGCACAAGATAGTAATATGATGGATGCCCATGAGAAATGAACTGCTGTAACTGCAGTAATTATCATGTACTTTAAAAGACTATATCCATTTATAGTACTATATAACAAAACCAGCAATCTTAAATATATTTATTAAGCTGTTAAATATATTTATTAAGCTGTTGGTTATATAATGCAACATCATCATGTGCTTAGTAAAGCTTGCATAAAAACACCAGGCAAATGGTAAAAGTAGACATGCCTAGTTCCTGAGAAAATGTGTTGCATGGACATGTATATTTGGATCATAATTACTAAACAGGCTGGACTAACAGAGATTGTATTTTGGCTAGTGCTTTGTATATTTCATTGTGTGAGAACATGTTAAGCAAGCAATTTAAGTGACTGGAAGACTGAAACCCACTAACACTTGTGTGTGATTTCTTTTTTCTTTTGTTTGGTTAAAAGCAGAATTCTCTCTCTCTCTCTCTCTCTCTCTCTCTCATATGAAAATTACTATAAATAAACTTGGCATATTTTGTTAAACACCTAAATAGTCTCGGAATTCTTTGCTTGGAAATTGTTCTTCTTTCACAGAACACAATATATGCGATTGCATTTTAGTCTCAGCAACTCTTTGAATATTAAATGGCAATTTGCACTGTGTACTGCAGTTGAACCAACAGGCATGTTTCATGTGATGCACTGGATTTCCACAATTACATAATTTTTTGCTTTGACTTCAAACTGGGGCAATAAAATTTAATCCATCTGCTGGGGCAATAAAACTTAATCCATCCACTGGGGCAATCAAACTTAATCCATCCACAGGGGCAATAAAACCTAATCCATCCACTGGGGCAATAAAACTTAATCCATCCACTGGGGCAATAAAACTTAATCCATCCACTGGGACAATCAAACTTAATCCATCCACTGGGGCAGTAAAACTTAATCCATCCACTGGGGCAATAAAACTTAATCCATCCATTGGGGCAATAAAACTTAATCTATCTACTGCAATTCATGATGTGAACAGTATGTCCTGTCTGTGACGGGCACAGCATGAAAAAGATTGAGGTCCACCATGGGGACATGGATTTTCTCTAAAACACAATGTGTGTTCTGTACTCCACTACACCCTAATTAATGTTATCAGTACAGTTTCCATTCCAATATTCCCACTGCACTTTACATACCTCACTACACCTTAATTGATGTTATCACTACAGCTTGTCTCATAACGGATATTGTAGTGTCTACTCCATAAGTATCAATAATGACTTTCCAGCTCACACATGATGTTACCATACCTGTATAGGCAGTAAAAAAATTGGCCTTCCTACGGGTAAGTTGTTATTAGAATCTGCTTATTTGTTTACCATTTCATACACTTTGTTACTGTAAGCGATGCTGCAGTGATTTTACCTGTATAGGCAGTAAAAAATTGCCCTTACTCAGGGTAAGTTGTTATTAAAATTGATTATTTGCCATTCTCTTTATACATGTAGTTACGATAGGTTATTCTTCAGTGATTTTACCTGTATTGGCAGTAAAAAAAATTGCCTTACTCAGGGTAAGTTGTTATTAAAAGTGATTATTTGCCATTCTCTTTGTACCTGTAGTTACTGTATCCAATGCTTCATTGATTGTATCTGTATAGACAAAATTTACCTTTCTACAGGTTACCTGTTACTGGATTTGATTATTTAGTGTCCACTTTGAAAATATTAAAAGCAATGTTCTTACTCTCTACTTTCTACATGCACCATTTTACAGGTATTTATCATAGTGGATAACTCTGCATGTACACTCATAAAACAGGACACTCATTGTACTACATATGTATATGGTCTACTCTAGTTTGTCTTACAGATTTAGAGCATGGGCGAGACCAGTCTGACAAACATTCAACATGGATAGTTTGTCTTACAGATTTAGAGCATGGGCGAGACCAGTCTGACAAACACTCAGCATGGATAGTTCTCTTGTTGTCATTCCTTGCATACATGTCAGACCTGCATATTATTGATAGAACTCAGTGGGTGGCAATTCTTTGGGTACGAAGGGGAATACACAGAATCAAAGCTTGAGAGCAAAAACATATCATTTACTGGGATCATGATGGAGAGCAACAACAACCTCAGTTACAGCCTCACATATCAGAATTACAGACCTGTTATGTGGATCAAGATCCTTACTTGATCTCAACCTCGAGAACTGGACATTCTGTCAGCCAAGATGGCCATATTCCTGCATGACTGGACTCGGCCATGTAACTCTAATCAGTGGGCCATGAGAACAATTGATCGTACAGTATCAGCCACCAAAAAACAAGCCTGCCAAGTTTCACGACTTGCATAGTGTTGCTAGGCACATTTTGTTGTACAATGCCCAGTTTAGTGCAACAATAACAAAGACCCCACTTCATGAAACCAAAAAAAAGCAGAATAACTTGCATAGTGCAGGTAAGCACTTACTGCAGCTCATGCCCAATTTATACAGGCACTCTCTTGGATCAGTCTTACCCACACAGTGCTGCCAGGCACTTCGTCTGGATGATGTCCAGTTTATATCGGCATCATCATGGATCGATCTTATCCAGATAGAACCCCAAGACACTTCTGGCATACGATGTCCATCTTAGTACTTCAGTTTTCAAGAAGTGTCACGTCACTTACCCTCAAGCCCTTGCCTTCCAAAAGTGAGCCTTTACATAGTGACACATTAAAAGTAAAGCAAGTGTAGTGAGTCACCATCTTCTTTCTTAACAAACTACATTGCAGGTAGCACAAGTCCTTGGCTTCACTACCTTAATCCTAAAATGATGAAAACTGGCCCTGAGGTTCACTTGTCGATATTAGGTCTCACTATGATAAGTGGCACTGTGCCTTGCGGGCTTGGACTGTAGAAGTTTTCCACCCACTCCCATTGGAGTTATGCCCTTGTTTTTCCTCTACATCACCTACTGGGTCTACAGTTCCAGCATCAGGTGATCATTGTCTATGGAAAAATCTACTTTCAGTTGCTTCCACAGTTTGACAAGTGACTTACATTTTAGGACTGCTTACATTGTCAGTTACAAATTCCAAGCATTTTGGACATTTTAAATACAATGCAATGCTCTCTACCTCCACCTTTCTTAAAGACCCTCATAGCTACACTTGTAACCATTGTCATCAAATCTCTTTAATGATCAGGTTGACAGAATTCACAAGAGGCCACCAAGGATACATTCCTTCCGTCCCTCACAGTCTAAGCTACAGCAAAGGAATATGCAAGGCATTCAACATAACAATGCAGGGATGTTGCCAGAGCACATGCCACTGAGAAGCAGTCCTTCTGAAATTACAGACATTGAAAATCATAGTTGTCCCATATTAAGTGGAAGAGTTGAAGAGAGGTCACTCAAATGGGAAATCTTGGACCAGTCTCATTAATTGTGCAATATAATCAACAGGATATTCCCTCTGTTTGTTTTAAGCAACCATGATGGAAGGCATATCTTTGCAATCCAAAGTTACTGTACCTGCACATCTGGGTCTTGTTAAATGTGCTGATAAGAACAAACAGTTCTCAAAAGAAGTGATGGAGAATCCCTTAAGTGAGAGGCCATCCACCTTAGTGGTGTATGAAGGCAATGGAATATAATCTCAGTGGAGTGCGCAAGAGCATTTTATACCAGTGTAGACATCCATACCTCAATTGCTAACTTCCTATGGCTCTTCAGTGAGAAACAGTTAGCACTGATCACAATTAAACCTACCACTCCATGATCACTGGCACACTGAGTTATCATGAAAGAGAGGATATTGGACAAACCGGATATCTATCCGATCTTCTGTTCATTTTGGATTTCACCTGGCCATTGATAGGGTATCCTTGGCAAATTGGAATTATCATGGGTATTAATCTTAGTGAACAAGACACCTTTTTAACTGCTCTCAAGGGTTTAATTAGCTCACCTTGCATCAAGAGAGATCATGCCTCATTTTGCTTTCAAAAGAGAAGGGCAATATATCAACATGAACACTTTCATTCTGAAAAAAGTGGGACATCAGTTCTGCATAATGGAAATACCCTTCCCCAATGAATTTGCTTTGCATCTTGGCTCACAAAGTTAGGACAATCACCACAAAGATTGAGTATGAGCAAAACTGTTCTCTAAGTGTAATTATCCATGCCATGGGGTGGAGATCTGAGTACACTTTTCCATTCTTGTCCCAGATCTTTCATGCTAAAAGGGTCAATTTGATCTGGAGGAACTTTAGCTGTGATGAAAAGGTTACCTTGTGGGGTTGTTTGGCAGCTTGATGAAGATGCAGCTTCACAACTTCTGCTGGATACGTAGGAGGGAAAATTTGTCCCTTTTGAAGCTGGTCCCCAACACATGGAGCCTAATTTCCAGTCAGTTATCTAGAAGCTGTCTCACATATCTTAGAGGACTGTAGATGGTCTTTCTAAGGGTAAGGGAATGTATCTTGCTTACCTATTCTTCTAAGGTTTTTTGATTGAGTAATGTATCTGAATAAGAAACCAATTTTTTTCTAGAAAAACGTTTCTTCGATAATACTTATACAATCATAATACACATACTCCCTCCCAGCCAACTCACAGTTACATCAATATAAAGAGCATGCCTCCTGCTCCATTAGTAACTGATGATTTCACTGGATTTGGTGCCAATCCCAGTATCAAAGGCATATCACTGTATCTAACTGCCACTTAGGTGGGCAGATAACCTTTAGCTGTTTAGCTAAAAAAAATTAACCTGGGATGGATTTGCGAGGTAATGTTAGTTCTCCTAGGGTATTATGATTTGGTAAGTATTCTTAATAAAATATATTTTATTAGAAAAAAAATGTTTCTTGCTTTCAGAAGTTTATTCATACTGGTATGAGTGCTTTTGATAAAGTGGACTCGGATAGTAACAACATCTTGCTACTGGTGTGTTGGACGTAATAACTTCCAGAATTTCTGGGTAGAACTTTCTCATATTAATGCATAATACTGGAAACATTACTTTATTCAGTTTGTCTTTTGTGAAGTTTGAGCTTATGACTATATTATGATGCTGTCCAGCCATCTATCCATTCTTCTATTATCAATGAAGTTTCTGCATAATGACTAAAATTCTCCACCGTCTTCAGTTACCAGACTTTGTAGATGGCTTTCACTTGGGGTAAGAAAAGTGTTTCAGTTTCAATGTCAACAGTTCAGAGGTCAAGGTCTCTATAACTGGAAGAAGAAAAAAATATTTCTGCACATTTACATTAATCTAGGTCAACTACAAGGAGCAAATGTTGTGGATGACTCACACACTGGGAAGAGGGCTATTGATTTGGTGGTCTAAAGTCATAGTCATTGTGACTGAAAGGGAAAATATTCTTTCTGCTCATTAAGGTCTGGACCATGTACCTTCACTTGTGAAGGACTTTCATGCTGGGTAAGGAAGAAGCTTATTAATTTGCATTTAAAAAACCTTTATTTCTAGACCATGTATCTTAACCAGAATTTGTGAAGAGCTTGTATTTAAGATATGGAATAGGTCTGTTGATTTTAGGATCTGCTGGTCAAAAGTCACTGTTATTGTGGCTCAAAGAAATATAGGCTTTGCAGAATACTCTTCTGTTAGAGCAAGTTTCTTGAAGAAACATTGTAGATTTTTCGCACTTAAGGTAATAAAGGAACTTGTAGATTTGGGGTCTAAATGTCAGTGGTCATTGTAAGTCTCATAAGAAATCAATAGTCTGCAAAGTAAGTTTAGTTTATGACTGCATACCTTGACCAAAGGTCCATGTCACTGAGACCCATTGGAAACAAAATCTCCAGAATCTTCTATGCCAAACTGGTACCTACATAAATGACTAACGAACACAGGGCATGTATATAATGTGCTGTTCATTGTCTCTTCTTTTTCATGAGATAAGTGTTGCAGTATGGGGTTGCAGTGTTCCACACATTTAAAATGATTGTGCAATTGGGAATCTAGGAATAAAAAATGAATCAAAGTTAGAAAACAGTTATAAGGTTAAAGATGACTTTGAGAATATTTTTTACTCTTACACTTCATTTCATATGATATTCTCCACTGTTATGTAAAAATGCAACTATTTCCAGGCCTAGGGTTCATGTTCCAGGCTTGAATCTGGATAACTCCACCAAAGATAGCCAAGATATCAGTAAGTATATGGAATACCCAGTAGAGGTAAACACTTCTATACAAATTACACATATTTATTATGGACAGTATGAGCCCCATAAATTCAGTTGTTTTTTCCTTTTTTTTAGGATACCTTACACAAGATCATAAATTTTATAGTACCTGGAGTATTCTTTATAGACAGGTTTCACTTTGCAGAGATATTCATTCACTATGTAATGTTAAATATACATTGCTTAATTTAAAATGTTGCGTCCACTGTTTTAATATTTCTTCATTTTGTTTCTGTTCTTGTCAAGAGTAACTTGCATTTCACAGTCATTGAATTTAACTTCAAGATGTTGGAAGTCAGTGTGCAAGTAATTTTCTTCAGTTGATTATCTGTTCCTCTGAAAGGAAATCCGATATCTGTCATCTTCTGTCTTGTTCTTACTAAATATTACATAATTTTGTAATATTCATTTTTCTTATGTAGATTACTGTAAATAACATTATTTTGATTTCTGGGAAACTTGGCAGATATAGAGAATTTTTCATTATTTTATTGCAGCTATCTTAATGTAAGAAAATAATTGTTTACAGCACCAAATTTCATGTTTCTAGTTAGAAATTTATCATGAATGCTTAGATATTTTTGTGAATTATCGATAATAAAACATGTGAATTAGTAACATTTTAGAGAAATTTATCAGCAAACAGAATAATTTAGACTAGTTTACATCATTTTTAGGATACTAATATCTAGAATATAGATCCAGTATTATGTACATCATGCTAAGGAAACTTAGTTTAAAATAGGACTAGGTTTTGAAAGGAATAATAAACCTGTTTTCAGATTCATGCTTATAAAATGGTTGGGCTAGTTGGTGGGCCCAATTAATATTTTAGATTACTTTTTTTCATTTCTAAACAGCAGATCTAAGTTTTTAACAGAAAACAGGTTTGCTTGACTTAATGTAGTTTATCCTGTGGTTGTAGTTGGTTTTGTTCCCTATCTTGATGTTATAGTTTTAAAATGTTTCTCCAGACATAATAAAACATTTACTCCTCTATGATCATGCAAGCTGGACATTTAAGGTGTACGATGTTTACATACAGCATGCCAGGTAGCCTTCACAACTGGGATCATGCTGTGTATTCATTATATAGTACATGCGGAATAGACTATGCATTGAATAAAAAGTACCTAAGTGATTATGAAACTTAATAGTTACAGCAGGAACTAATGCATGAAACCAAATATGGACCTTCCAGACTGTGTTCTTTTTCATTGTTTTGCAGGTCTAGGTATGACTGGTTTACCACAAAAACTTGGAATTGATACCCTTGATGAATTGGCTGACAAGGAGAAATTCTTCAAGGTAGGGTATGCCTATGGTATATATATATATATATATATATATATATATATATATATATATATATATATATATATATATAAGGATGTATAGATACAGTAAATTAAAACTTTTGCTACCATAATTATCAATCACTTTAATACTCACCATAAAAATGTAATTACTTGTTCAGACAACTTTCTGTTTTCATGACCTCAAAAGCTTTAAAGAAAAGCTTGAAGCAAAGTTTTGTGTCCACAGCACTTGCAGTTTTTAGAGTTTTAACTATGCAAAATATAGTAGCTTAATCAGAAATAGAAACAGTATAGCAGTTGATGTTCTGGGCTTAGAATTGATTGATTCTAAGGACTTGAATACTCTTGAGCTGAATATTTAAGTGAGATTATTCCAGCTGCTGCATTATACACAAAATGTATTTACTTACAATATTGTCAGGTATTTCTGGTCGGAGATAGACCACTGACATACTGATACATTTCTTAGATAAGTTCTTCTACACTCATTTTGTCAGAGCAGGTGGTTAAATTACAATTAGCAAATAAATCTAATGTCAAACCAACTAGTAAATATTTGGTGCTATTCCTTTTGCATGTTGTAGCTCAACCTGCCTCAATCAAAACATAACATATGTAGTGGCATTTGTAAGACCTGAATGCAATGTGGCAGAATACTGTAAAATATATGGCATGATTGGATCAGTGTCAATGCATTGTACACACATGGATTTCAGCTTAACTGTTGATGATGCTGAGTGTACGATTCATCTGATGACATGCATTGCTTGAGTTGGAATAGCATCCATCATCATCATCATCATCATCACTATCACCACCACCACCACCATCATCATCATCATCACTATCACCACCACCACAACCATCATCATCATCATCATCATCATCATCATTATTATTAAAAAGCAAGCATTTCTTTAGAGTGAACAAGTCAATACATCTGCTACCTGTTTATGGACAGAGGAGTTTCCAAGGAATGAGGGTCTGTGTTTTGTTATAATTCAGAAATATTTAATTCCTTCCAATAAGACTTGTCTCTTCACCATCACAGAAAAAGTACATGTTTCTCATATTATTGATTTAAGGCTCCTTCATTAGGAGAACTCAACTCGGCACAGAACAAGTGTAAATTCATAGCTCAGTCAAATTGGCACAGAACATTTATTAAATTCATGGCTGAAGCAAAAGGATTATCAACTTGAAAACATAGTGAGTGCTGTACTTTACAAGCCAAGGACTTATTTGGCCACATTCATTGTCTGAAAATTTGGGAAAACTTACATGGAAATTAAATCTTACTTGTGACAGGAAAATACCAATTAAAGCAAAACATAAATTGCATCAAACACAGTGTTTATATAGCAAAACACAAATATTAATACAAAGACATGTTCAGACTTGTACGAAAATGGAAAAACCCATGGTAAACAATCTTGATGAACATTTCACTTTGTGGTGGGCAGTATTTATTTTACTGATAACATTGTAAAATTGTTAAAATCCAAATAACTATAGATATACAAGCAGTTGTGGTATGAATACCGTCCTGAAACAGATAAATACAGTGCATGCCATATATGCATTTATGAATGGGAATACTGGCATGAAAATATAAATATATTTAAATTGACAGTATATTTATGTACTGCAAACATCTAGAGTTTCCAATGTTACTCCTAGATTTATCAAATTGTCTTGTATGTTGCACATATAAGATGCATGAATGGAATTTTTATTTAAGAAATGTTGACTTGTAAGCGAGTAGATATGATAATACATTATGTATGTATGGATTTTTGTAATATATATCTGCACCATTTGATATTATTAACAAACAGAAATAGTGTCTCTTTACAAAAAGAAAGTATAAAATTGAGCCTGAACAAAGTATGAAAAAGTGTTGGAAATGTACCTGTGGTAAGATTGATCTTGAGTACAGTAATAATTTTTCTTATACATTTTCAGGATTTGGAGAGAAATGCTCATGGAACAATAGATTACAATCGCTTGAACCAAGAGCTGAGTGTAACTGGGACAACGATGTCACCGGATGGTGCTGCCAAGACAGCAGCTACTCTTGCTGTATTGAAGGATGTGGAAGATGATGAACTTGATGAATATGAGAGGCCAGGTGCCCCAGAACCACCACATCTTTCGGAGGCAAAAGTATGTGAAACTAACTTGTTTTGGATTTCCTCAGCTCTTTTTGAATCAAGAAATTGGCTTTTGTAGTGTTAAAAGTATATTGATGACACGAACACAAAATGTCTCAAAGTGATAAATTAGTGCTAAAGCTTGAAAAGTATAAATTTTCTTCTTTTCTTAGTCTTATTCATCATGCATTGTAGAATAATTTGAAATTTGATTGGTGAAACTATAAACTCATTATTCTGGTTCCTGGATAAAATTTGCCTTTTTTTAAATCTAATTCATAGACATGTAAAGAAGATAGGATCTGAAGCAGTCTGGTTGCTCTGCATTGTTTGCACCCTCAGTATTATCTCCTGTCCATGACATTTGAGGAGACATATATACATGGAAGTATGCATGCACATGCACAGAAATTCTACTGAATTGTATGTCATATCACCTCCAAAAACTTAAACATCATATCTTATGAAATTTGTATGAATCTTTATACATTATGGAATATAATAAATAGTGAGAATTAGAAATTTAATGCAAGAATTACCCAGCTGTGTCCTTACATACTCTCAAATATTTCAGAGTGATTCAGAACAGAAGCCAAGTATGTTATCCAAAGGTAAGAGATAAAAGAATCAGCCTGACTTTTCCAGGAGGTATGTTAAGACTCTGTTAGAGTTCTCAGCAGTCATACAACTTCTCAACATCTTTTTGTTTTATATTTTATTATATTATTGTTCATGTTTACATTTATTAGAATGGTGTATTGTCCAAATGTGCACAGTTCTTCAATTATACATTTTTATAAGTTTTGTTAATGGAACCATATAACCTTTAATGTGTTATGGCAATATTAAATGTTCAAACATACATACATGTATCTTGTACAAATGTTGATGTATTCAACTGATACTCTGGTAAGATGTTGTTAAATACCTGCAGTTTGTGGCCTGATATGCTGGGATCTCGAGTCTTACCAGTGACAGAATAATTGGCTATGTCAACATTTAAATTGTCTCCAAATTTTTGGAAGTCATATATCTTCTAGATCATTTGTTTTATTCAACTGTAACATTTTTATATAATTAGTAGAATGTTGAAACTCTCTAAACCTATGTTTATTGTTTTACTGTTTTTTAATACCTGATTTTTTATATAAAAAAGAAAAGAAAATTGCCAGTTATAGATTTTGCAATAAATCCAAATATTGGCTGCCTTGTTTGCAAAATATTCTTTATTTTTATAGTGTCATTAATGGATTCCCTGGAGTCATCAATGAACACAACTACATCACCACAGGTTGGAAGAGATACACTTAAGGGGGCCAAAAGTTTAGGTGTAACCATGGAAGAGAAGGGGGATGAAGTGGATGCACCATTTACACAGAGTGCTCCAGAGACTTTTAAAACCGGAACTGGTATGACTGTTACTTACTTTATAATACTTATTGCTGCTGGACTATTTTAATCTAGACAAAACTATTGTCTATTTTGTGTTCACACATAAGGCATAGGTGTTTAAATTTTTATGCCAGCATTGCATGTATCATGATTTGTCTGTCTCTCTGTCCCCATCCCAGATTTGTCTCCCTGGCTGATTTTATATATTATGTCTTGTGTCACATGTGGTATGGATTATGCTTTTGGGTGCATGGATCAAAATAAAATTAAAAAAATGTAAATTTGTACTTCTGTTTTTTAAATCCATATTATCCACAAACATTATATCTGTGGGAGAAATGCTGTTAAAAAAAGGCTCCTGTATAATGCTTGTATATTCAATAGGGTACATATTCTGTACATATACTTAACTAATATTCAGTTTATGACAGCTGTATATGACAGTTTCACAGAAAACACTCATTTATTCAATTTTAAAACCAGTCTCAGATTGATGATATTATATTATTGGAGAGAATAGGTTAGCAAGTTAGTCTGTGCCATTCATAATGATGTAAGATGTCCAGAGAATCATGCTTTATTGCTTGGACCCATACATGTGAAATGGCAGTGAAAATAATTAGGGGCAAATGATCATATTGAACTTAAAAACATTTTGAATTTTTAAGAACAATAAGAAGGTATCAGAAATTTCAAATAAGAATATGCAATCTATTTAATAGAGTGCTTAAACTTAGGACATGAAAGATTTGTGGATTCAGTTTTATGATCATACACATTGGAAAGTTAGACATGTGGATTTGATAAAGTGTACTACATGGAGTTTGCAAATATGTTTCTTCTTCAAAACACATTACCCAATCATAATACCTATGGAGAACTACTACTACCCTGGATATCCAACCCTCTCAGGCTAAAATTCTTAGCTAAAAGTTTTCTGCCCATCTAGGTGTTAGAGTGATCTCCCCTTGACACTTCAGTTATTACTTCTGCCCATGCTGCCACACTTTCTGCAGACAGGACTCACAATACTCACACAAGCATTTTGGAAGTTTTCTACCTGAAAGCAAGTTGGAGGAGTTTTCTATTCAAAGGGAAGTATACTCCATCTACAGGGGCCCTGAGTGGCCGAGTGGTCTAAAGTGCTCACCGTTCCGGATCACTGCTATCTCACCTCTGTCTGCATGGGTTCAAGTCCAAAACTCGGCTAGCATGGGTATGTGGGAAAGCCTGCCAGTAGCTTCTCATGGGTCGGTGGCTCTTCCCTGAGTTAGAAGGGTTCTTCCTCCACCAATTATACTGGCCGCCATGTATAGCCTATCTTGTGCTGAAAAATGACATTATACCCTAGAACAACAACAACAACAACTCCATCTACAAGTGTCCAAATTTTCTGTTCTTTCTTTCTTTGATGACAAAGTTTATGGCATTTTAGTGTAATCACTTTGCCATCTTGTTACATACCTGCACTGGTCTCAGTTGCATCCCTCACATTACTATAGCTGTATTTAAATAGGTGCATGTCTGGTGTGTGATATATAAAAATTTGCATAATGTTGCCGTAGAATTTCTGCTATGATTATGCAAGTAAGTTTTCTATTTTAATCTATTCTTAGCATCTTAGTTATATATCTGATTCTCTACTGATTAGGCTATCATTTGGCCTTTCCTGCAGGTAACATTGTCTTATAATTGATATTATATCCATTTTATAAGTATAAATTATAGGTGTGAAATGATTCACTGATGATTCAGTGCATCAATACTTTTGCTGTAATGATATGCAGATCGATACAAGAGATGGAGAATTGATACAAAACGATGCATACCGTATGCAAGTTATTTTAGTCTTCAGCAGTCATGAATAATTATTATTAGTTTGCCTTATTATTCTTTAAAATTAAAATTCATCTGAAATAGCATCTGCAGTCATAGGCACTCATTTTTATTAGTAAAATGAAAAAGACTATTGAGAATATTCGCTTGCTGTCTATAAATTAACACATAGTGACATGGTTCATAATTTGCTCCCCCATTGCTAATTATCTTAACCCAGAAGTATATTCCAAACATCTTCCACATGCATAATGAAGTTCATTAGTTATAATTTAATAACCACTTTTATGTGAAGTTTCTACTTTGAATTGTATCTTGTCGACTTTGGTCAATTTGAAAGCGGGGCCCCGAGTGGCTGAGTGGTCTAAAGCGCTCTCCATTACGGATCACTGCCATCTCACCTCTGTCTGCGTGGGTTCGAGTCTCGGATTCGGCTAATGTGGTTATGTGAGAAAGCTTGCCAGTAGCTTCTCGTGGGTCGGTGGTTCTTTCCGGGGTTTTCCGGGTTCTTCCTCCACCATTAATACTGGCCGCCATTCATAGCCTATCATGTGCTGAAAAATGGTGTTAAACCCTACAACAACAACAACGATTTGAAAGCTACACTACCCGTTTGGCACAGGGTGAAATATGTTACACTGAATTCTCATTGTTGGTTATTGCTTGTTCTAGTCCAGGTTAGACAATAACCTCCATTCAGAAATTAATGTAGCTTATTCCCTGCATGGCAAACAGGAAGTATTGGCAAACCAAGAGAAGAACTTCGTGCAAAAGTCATTAATTGATATGTAAGCTACTTAAAAAGAGACACTGTCAGTGTGTGCAATTGCATAAATCGTGCAAATTTGTGAACTTGGAGAACAGTGATGTGCGAGAACTCCTGTGAATTAGTTGAAAGCCACTCTTATGAAAATGTACTTGGTGAAGCATGCAATTTTTATTTAACTGTTCTTGTCATGACATCTTTTTTTCGGATAGGTAACTGTTTACACATATGGTTCTTCAAGCGTGTCATGAATAGTTGTTAAACTAAATTTCACTGGCACCAGATGCCTAGGAATAAGCATAATTATTGTGAAGTTTGAACCTTCCATAAAGGAAGTTTTACAAATGCATGTTTAATATATGGGCTATCTAGAAAATCCAAAATGTCTGATTCCCAGCGTGGTTCATTATGATTTTGTTCGCCAAATACTGGCTGATGATAGTGAAGATGACAATATTTTTTAACGTTATGAAGTTTATTAGATTATTGGAGCTGGGAAAGTGTTAATGGAGATACCAGTGAATGATTTTGAGCTCAATAATGAGTCAGATTTACATGTTGGATGGACAAAAATAGATGGCATGACGGTCAATCTCCCTTTCAGTAATTTTTTTGAAATTAAATGTAGATAGGGCAGAATACTGAGCCTAATTAAAATACACACAATTTAAAAGTATAACACAATTTTCATTATTTATCAATCAATTTAGCGGATGATACAGAACCATATATCCATATCATGGTTAAGATAAATTGAATAAATAAAATAAAATTAAGAAATAAAGATATTTAATTTAGATACCCCTGTCTGCACAAAGAGACTATGGCATTGATGAACTAAAAACCCTTATACAGCATTATGGAACAGATAAGAGATCCGACACAGTAGTCCGTAAACCACTGATTCAACAAAGTTTATGTTAGTGAAAAATCCTATTTTGGAGCAGATATATCCAAACGATAATACCTGTTAACTCTGGAAAATTGTACATAACAGTTATAACAGTCAGTTTCCCAACGTAATATTCAAGCTGACACAGCTACCTATGTTTATGCCCCTTCAGAAAGAAGCACAGAACAATATTCATACAAAGACAAGGAGCAGAGTATTCTCACAAATAATTGACAGATTAATGCTTATACACCTTGAGGTGACATCTTTTGAAGATGCTGATTTCAGTACAGCTTTAAGAAAGTGGGCAGATATTGAAGTGTAAGTGTTAGGAATATATTGAAGTATGGCCATTTCTTCTTCTCCCTCCTTTTCTTCCACACCCCCTCATTTCTTTGACAAAGGGGGAGGTCTCCCTTAAGATAAAATCCTGGCAGTATCTTGCCTTAAATTGTACATGGGGAACAAATCTGGAATTTGACTTTTTATGCAGAGATATATAACCCGTGAATGAAGGTGCTGATGGAATGAATAAAAAATAACACACAATAAGCTTTGAGGTAGATTTCAAACTGCTCAAGTTTATCACCTTGTGCAAGTGATTTTTTTTTTAAAACAGGATTGGGTGTTGTCAATAGTTTTCCCTCTTCACTAACAAATGCTAGTACCTGTGGCTGCAGCAGTCTTTTCTATCTGCAGGATGTACCATGTGGAAGATTTTTTTGGTATTCATCTTCATTCCCATGCCCGGATTTGTTGTAGTTGAGATTTAGACATTAGGAAATTTCATTATTTCATCTGTTTTGAAGATAACATTGTAATGTCTTCCAAGTTTAACTGAAACATGAACTAGGGTAATAAGGTATTTTCATAGCATTCATACTTTGCAGACCTAAGGGCTTGGTAGCTAAAGTGAGTTAAATGGAGCCACCATTAAATGGTTTAAAACGTTGAATAAAACTCACTGACAACCAACTGGTAGTCTGTTTGAAAATATTTTTGTTATTTTGTCATCAGTGAGAATAGCATATAAATATATGATAATATATGTCTGTCTGTAATCTGCATACTGTAATACAACCAAGAATGTCAACATATATAAAAAGGCACCACTTAACTTTCAAAGATGGAAAGACTATCAAGTTCATATATGTATCAGTATATATTGTATTGCAGGCTGTGTACCGTGAATTGTATCGTTATGCAGCACAGATGTATCATTTCACTCCTAATCAATAATGATGCTTTGATGCATTTTTATGTGCATGTATGGTGTGTACTTTAGAACATTTAATTATATTGCTGTATGGGTTCCACTGCAGTTGGATATGTAAGGCAAGTTTTCTGTGCTTGGTTTAGTCATGGCATCCACTTCATAGTTACTATAGGTGAAACTTCCTTGATTTTATATGAATAGGCAGTCAGTTGCCCTTTCCTACAGGTTGCTTTTTTTTAGCATCCACTTCATCATTATTAATAGTGATGCTTCAATACTCTGCCTGTATGGACAGCCATGTGCACCCTTTTATTGTTAATTGTCATAGTGCGTAGCTCAGTCTGTACACTCTGGAATTCATAAAGCATGACATGTGCCTTGCAGGATGTTGTGTCTCTGTTTTGTCTTAAAGATTTAGACCAGACTGACAACTACTCTATATGTGCCTTGCTAGATGTTGTGTCTCTGTTTTGTCTTAAAGATTTAGACCAGACTGACAACCACTCTACATGTGCCTTGCTAGATGTTGTGTCTTTGTTTTAGTCTTAAAGATTTAGACCAGACTGACAACCACTCAATATGTGCCTTGCTAGATGTTGTGTCTCTGTTTTGTCTTAATGATTTAGACCAGACTGACAACCACTGTACATGTGTATCAGAGCCCCCTTGTCATTGTTAGATACTACTTGATGTGCAGTGCAGCTGCCTGGCCTATGTTCAAGCATCAGTTGATGGTTGACTAAAAAGGAAGAATATACTTTCAAATTGCTTCCACAGTCTGGTAGAGTTACTGACATTCTGGGCAGGTTATATTGTCAATTCCAAAACCCAAACATCAAATGACTCTTTTTCTCACAAAGACACCTTCCCTTGAACTTTAGTCAACTTTACACCAGTTTTCCATTTGGATACCTCAGCAGTTGACCGAGATGTGACAACTTTTTGGGATGACAAATCCATTTTCTTTTCACATGGATTTGAAGTCTTTTAATGATACACAGCAGTTGATGTTCATCATCATGGCCATGGGCTCAACATGGATTCTAGTTTCTGTGGCCATCTTTCAGCAGGTGGAACAATGTGTATCTTCTCCCACCCTGAATCCCACAGGACATGTGTGGGAGCCTGTTTCCAAAATGGCCAGCATTTTAAACAGCTCCCCAACATACTCTGGCCAATGCTGTAACAGCAGCTATGAACTTGTAACTAGTGGAACAAGGCACAGTGCTCTCTACCTCCATATTTCTTAAGACCATCTTAAGGTCAAGCAAGGCTTGTAACTTTTATCATCAAATCTTGTCTTTAATGGTTAGGTTGATGACAATCCACAAATAAGCCACCAATGTGACCAATCTTCCTCCCTCAGTTTCAGCTGCAGCAGCACATGGACTTTCAAGGCAGTCATCAAAAAGATCACATGGACACCCCTAGTACATCAGTCACTGTTAAGCAGTCCCACCAAATCTACAACTGTCAAAAACTACAGTTCTCCCAAACAAAAGTGGACGAGAGGCAGAGCAAGGGCAATGTTTCTCTCCTTGAGAATCTCCCTATCTAAAAAAAATGAAATAATTTTCACACCATCCATATCACAGATCCTGGTATAGGGAAGTGGTTTCTGAGGACTCTCTATCACTTTCAGCACACATCCTCCTTTGTCCAGGGTTCCCTTGGCAACAAATGCAGCATGCCCTGTCATTAACCTAAGTGCACTCAATGCATATGCACCTGTTGAAAACACCAGGATGGGTTCTAAATGCTATCCACAAGGGAAGCTATGCTATCAGTGTGGAAATGGAAGATGCATATCTTCCATCCCCATCCACATGGTCTCCAGGATGTTCCTGCTTGTCACCTACAATGACAACATTTACCAGTTTAGAACACTCCCAGTTGGACTCAGCATTAGTCCCTGGGGTTTCACTTGATTGATAGGCTGAGAAATGTCCATGAATGGACCACCTCCATGGCAGCAACATCAACTACTGTTTTTATTACATTCTGCAAAACTATTAGGCGAGTTATATCTTATAACAAGACATGATGTCCCTTGTTACTGTCCTTCTGTGTCTTGGTTTCCTTGTCAACAAGGACAAATTGGACCTCTTACCATCACAACATTTTGTTCATCTTGTATGGAGGCAGGTAAACAGATTATGTCTCCCTCAGGAATGAGCATTGAAAATCAGTACATTGGTGGTTCCCTGGCTATTACAGGATGATTTTACCCTCTCGAGAATTCCTTTGGCCACAGGGTTTGCTCTGTGTGACCACTTACATTTTTAGGCCTATTTATGTGCCCTTTACAAATGATTCTGTTGTCTAAATTTTGGCCAAGACTTTTGCCCACTGGATTAACTTCTTATAATCTGCACAAATATTAAGTTCCTTCTCAGGATGGGGCAACCTCACTTAGCTCATGCTAGGTATACCTCTGCAGTACAACCATTTGAAATCACAATCTGTACAGATGTAAGCATAGAGGTCTGTAGGGGCACACCTCCTTCCATCTTTCTGGGAAGAAAGACAAGTGTGTCCCCTCGGGATCAGCATTTACATATCAACATTCTCAGGATGAAAGCCATTTCAAAAGCTTTGAAGGGCCTGAAAATAGCAGTGGTCCAAGGTTGAGGACGTCCAGTTTTCCCAGTTGGACCCACAAGATAAACTTGTCAGAAGTCTGTCAGATCTCCCACTTTTAAAAAAAAGGAAATTAATAGTATTCCTGTGCAGTCTCAAAATTGTTCCTTAAGCAAAGTGTAAAATGTCAACAATGTCAGTGTGCATAATTACTTATAAATAATGTTAATTGAAGCCTAGTAACACTTTTGCTGTCTACACGATAGACTCGAACAGTGTGTTTGGAAAAGTGTGTGAGCTAGTGCTGTTTTACCTCTAAATTCAAGAACCTTTTCACATTAGTAGCAAAGTCCCAAGACCTACATTCAGTATAGTTGTCATCCAAGCTGTTTTTGAGATATTCTACTTGCCCCAAACCCATGTGTTTACTGCTATGGGAGGCTAGCTCTTCTTCCTAGCTGACTATTGGTATTTCACTATCAACATACTGCAGAGTAACTATGGAAGGTGTACATGCCTGACATCAATTTCAAGACCAACACAAGTCCGAAACACCTAGTTCACAAATATATACATCTCTTTAATTATTGCACAATAATAGCTCAAAAACTCGCACCTTACCCTTCAGTTAAGAAATTTGCCTGGGGCCAATTTACAAAACTGGACCCTGCCACCTTAGCTTTTCACTAAAATGTTTTAGCCTAGGAGGACTGAATTTGCAAGGTAGTAGTAGTACTTCTAAGATATTGTTATGGGTATGTATTATTGAAGGACATATTTTACAAGAAATTAAACTTCAAACTTTAATGATGTTTTAAGGATTACACATGTGTTATCTTTATCAGTCATTTTATATACATTTTTTTCTCAAACATTTAACTTGTTTATGTTGGATATTTTATCTTGTTGTAGTTCATGTTTACATTTATTTGGAAGATTTTATTTTCCAAAATTTGTGTGGAATTAATTATTACATTTTTAAATTTTACCATTAGTTGGCATTCCATAGTATCATCTGCTGCACAATCCAGGATTAAAATTTGTTGCAATTAATGTTTATCTTAATTATTGTGAAGGATTGACCAAATGATGATGAAAATTGGGTGAGTTTTTGACAGTTTGTTTGCAGTAGGATCAGAGTTGATTTTATTTGATAAAAGAGCAGTCATATAATAAAAGAGATATTCCCCCGCACTGTTTGATACTGGAAGAATATGAGAATAGTTGAATAATAATTGAACATATAGAGAAATGTGAAAATAGTAGACTCCATCATATACAATGGTGAAGAAGAGGAAAATGAAACTGAGGGTCAGAATTTTACATTTTGTGCTGGCTTTGCTGAGTGTCTGATGCAGAGTTCAGACCCTGTTGATGGCATTGTCCTTTTCAACACTAATGCATGATAAATGATATTATTCTCATATTTCTCAATCAAAATATGGGTGGAGGTAAAAATGACATTGTAAATATAATGCCATATGTTATATTCACATTTTGATGGTTGTAGAGAATTGGTATGAAATTATTTGTAGAAATATGGACTGGGCTCTTTGGAATACGATCGTGAGCTTATTACAGGTATTTATTTATCATGGGATTATTACTGATACTTGTGCATTCCATGCATAGGATTCATTGGTACAAACACCAGCCAGGAAATTGAGGCCCTTCACAAAGCCCTGAGAGAGGTGGGAATGTCCACCACCCTGAAGAATGAGAGTCTTTTTGAGATGTCCGAAGACAAGGACACAGCTGACCTCGTACAGAAACTTCTCAGTGGAGAGATTGGAAACAAGACAGGTGGGTTTCTAGTTTTCTAAACAGCATGGGTGGAAAGTCTGCTTGTACAGTTCTTTTGTTGCGTGTGATAAAGTTTATACATATAGATTATTAAGTGTTTATTAGATATCAGTTCAAGACCAAATACATTATATTATGAAATAGAGAATGACATTTATTTGATGAGTTTCAGATATTTTAAGTTGATTGAACATAAACTTGATATTTTGTTTATCACAGCTGCATAGACTGTGTCACTAAATGTCATTGTCATGTGACATTGCTAGTGTTATCTCACAACATATCATACAATATACCATTGGGCAACTAATTGAAGATAAGCCAATAACATTTGACATGCTGTCATTACCTTACCATTAGAATGTGACCATTTGAAATGCTGACATTACTTTTGACCTCACATATCTCTTTGCCTTGCAGGGAAGCAAAGGTCAGTGGATGAAATCCTTAAAGAGTTGGAAGTTCTTCAGAGAAAGACCAGAGAGGAAGAAAGAAAACAGGCTGATGTAGATCGTCGATCTCAAAGTGATCCACAAAGTCCTAGAATTGGTATTTATTAATTTAAATATTTTGACAGAATCAGTATCAGACAATAAGCTAGGCATGAAACACAAAAACAAATCATGAAGATAATTACATCTTTAATAATGACAGAAACATTTGACTGATAAATTACATGTTAGTACAATGCAACATCATAAATATCAGAATATTCATTAGGCATAAGTAACTATGCCATGCAGCATTGGATGTCATCTACCAAGTGGTTGGTATTTACAGGGATACATGTTGTAGTAATCTAATAATATTTCTAGAAATTATACATCTTAAACCTTGCAAATCTATCTTCCCCTCACAAAATGAAGAGAAAAAAAAACTCATTCAAACTGTCTTTGGCATGGTTAGCAAAGTTCTAAACTATTGCCTGCAATCCCTATAAAGGAAGTCAGACAAGAGTTGTCTCCCCTTGAATTTGGGCACGTTCCCTGTAGTCGTCAGTTATTATTTCCACTTGTGCCAGTGCCAGTGTGTATGATGCTTATGAGGGCCTTTCAAATTCCACTTTCCAATGTACCTTCCTAGTGTTTGAGCAATGTATTGGAGTTTTCTCACTGCTGGGAAGTATACTCCATATGTTTTCCAACTTTTCATTGTTTTACTGTAATTCCTAAAGAATAATTTATTACATCATTTGTTAGCTTCATCATCCATTGATTCAGTCTGCACCAATTTGATTGAGGTCATGAGTACTTTTATCCGTATATTCCTTGATATACAGTTTGAACTATAGTGCTAGTCATAATTTGTTTTAACTATCGGTGTTAGCATCCACTGCATAAGTAGCTAGCATAAGATTTGACTGAGTTTCACTTGTATACATACATGCCAAACATTACGATTTTGGCATAATCATTATGCTTTTTTCCCCTAATTACATCTTATGCTTGTCTGTATATGGATTATGCTTTTTTGGTACATTAGAAAAAGTATAAAACAATTATAAGTGTTTGTCATTTTCATTATTATCCATTCATCTGCCTAAAAATAGCAGAAGAGTTCATTTGTCCATCATGGACTCAACTTATTTTCTTTTTATGGCAGCTGTATATGATATATTTCCAAGAAAAAGATAGGTACATCAAATTAAAAATTTGTATAGATTCATTATACTTTGATAACATATTTAACTAATGGACAAGTCAGTAATTTTAAAAAAATGGTGCCAGATGTTAAGTGGTTCAGGCTTTATTGATGGGACTGATGTATGTTTTATGACCGAAAAATGTTAGAAGAGTTCAATCTTAAACTTCTACACATGTTGGTTCAGACAAAAGGACAAATCAGTAGTGTTTGCAAATTAAATTTTTTTATGAATATGATGTAATACAGATTGAGCACATTGTCATACCAATTGCAGAATTTGTTGACTTGACTTTTTGAGCAGTTGGTGAAAGACATGTATGTGGTCCAGTTAAAGTGAGCATTGTTTATAAATAATTGGTTAGCATGTTTTATTTTGACTTTGTATTTTGGTACAAGAATTTTAACCTCGTGCAGATCCAGATTAGTAGCCAAAATAATATGTACATTTTTCATAGTTTTGTATCGTTATGGTATGTAATAAATAGATTACCAGTGTTTTATCTACCCATGCGTCATGCATCAAATACGCAGACTTTTCTGATTTGATGCACAAAAATTGTTTCCAGTATGTAAATTGATGCACCAAATCTTATGTTTTGTCTATTAACAAAAAACAAAGGTTTGGTCTAAAAATCATCGTCAGTGCATAAATTGACATGCCTCAATACTATGTTTTGCTGATTAACATAAAATTAAGGTTTGGTCTGACTACTACATTAATGGCTAGATTACAATTCTCCCAAACAGGGAAAACATGCCTACATCAGTTTCTTACGCTAATGTTATCATAATACATAGGTTTACAACTGAGTGTGGAACCTGCAGCTGACCTTATGTGACCTGTAACTGTTACATCATTTGTAGCAGCAGAATGTAAAAACTGTAAAATCACGCCACCCAAGAAAGAGGTGGAAAATAAACACGTTATTTTAAAATGATTCTCTTGAGAAACTTTTATTTTATGCGCACCTTTGTCACACAGTGAAGCAACAGTTTCCATTTGCTCATTTGCATGCCTTGCATTGTTCCAAGATCTGTCAGTGTTTCACTGAAAATGGCGTCCAAGGCTAAAATATTAAAATAGATCCGAAACAAACGAAATTAAATTTTGGATCGCGTTTATGACCAATGATGATAATAGTATTGTTATTGAATCAGTGAAGCCTTCATCATCCAAAGATGAGGTAACGCAGACCTGCCAACTCTTACGATTTTGCCATAAGTCCCCTTACAAGCAAAAACTATGGAAAATGATTGTTGTAAAAAAATCTGGATAATTGGTTCTTCCATGTTTTATTTGGATCCAGGCTTCATCTGAATTAGTGAAATTAGTCAGGGAAACCAGACTAACTGTACAGCAGCAACCCAGACACTTTAAACTGCACCTATTTGTTCATGCAAAGTGTCTGCATGATCAAACTGTTGATCATATAATTTTTAATGGCGTTGAGAAAGAGATGCATGTTTAAGACAAAGGGGAAAATAAGCTTACAGAAAAGTGTTAATAATCAACACAGAAGAATAAAAAGGAGTATTCAAATTCTTGTGAATAAAAGCTGGAAAGGACACAATTACATTGATTGGACATCACATGCCAATTTGAGTATGTCTCATGCTGGGAGATATGATTCCTGTCATCATGTCAGATGGAAAAGAATTTCCAAGAATTATGTCAAGTTGAGAGATATCAGCAAGCCATTGTGTTGCATAGTTGGAACTAAAGTTCGTGCAATAAAAGTCCAGAATAAATATAAAATCTGATGGTGATGATGTGTCTGTGGTAGCTTATAAAGTGTTGCTGTGTCAGCAGTCTTTTGTTGAATCTCAGTAATATAATTCCAAGTATGAATTCACTAAAATTCCAGTAAATGTCTCTTTCCAAGAATTTTATCAGAGCAATTTTGTATTCCTAGAGAAAATAATCACTTTAATTCAGTAATTTGAAGAAATAAAATTTAGCCCAAAATTACTGGTCACAACATAAAATCAACTTGATAATGCTAAGACTTAAAGCATGAATGAATTAATCCTCTTAGCTACAAGATTATATAAATTCTCTACCTGGCCTCGGGCCACAATTAACTTTTTTCTATATGAAAAACTGATTACCTAATGGAAAATAACCTTCTATTGATCCTAATGTTTACATATTAAAACCATAACTTGGACTTCACTCAGGAAATTACAAAACCTTGACCCAAATAAACATGTTTACTTCTTCTGTTAATAATGATCCTGATTTTAAGCCCATACAGAGAGAGAATAATTTAGCCAAGTATTAGTTGTTTACACAGAATATAAAATAAAGTCAATCAGGTCAAGCAGAAATGAACTCAGTTTTGGACAAGGTCAAGTCCAGCATACAATATTACATTACAATAGCATGTAATAAAATATAACCCCCCCCCCCAAAAAAAACCAATTAAATTATATATATATATATATATATATATATATATATATATATATATATATATATATATATATATATATATATCACTTAGTATCATTATTAAATCATGAAAGCAATATAAATTATTCTCAGATGTGATCACTGTAGTGAACAAACTGATGAACTGACCCAAACCAGGACAAAAGTAAAACAGAAAGTAAAACTTTGGTGAAGAATTGGAGTCCACAGTGGCAGAAATAAAAAAGAAAAACATTATTGGATCCTAAGGAACTCACATAAAAGCTGTAACTTCGCAAAGATTGATGGCTGTATGATTGGAATGGAATATACAATTGTAGACTTTAACTTCTCTCACATTGATTGTGTATGCTTATAAGCATCTAAGAAGTAGAATTTTACAGCAAAGATGGTCAATATTTATTTGTTTTTTTTTAAATGGAGATAATGTGTAAAATAGACTGTGCAATTCATATCCCATTTTGTTATAAGGATGGTTTATTATGATCCTGGCCCATTTTATCCAATGAAGGACACAAATTGGCCTCTTTTTTTTGTCAAACTTGGCAAACATAGCATTTGCTGAATCAGTGATGTGAGAAATAGTGATGTGAGGAATATTCATTCTGTATGTCAGTTGAAGAAGTATTTGCCTGCTGCCAGTAGAATTATGCCTAGTTCTTTCTTGGCTCCTGTCATGGCTTTGTACAGGATTCCTGCACCTCCTGACCAAGAGAGATCAATGCCACTGATAAAACTGTCTCATTCAGGACCTGTCACAGGTACCTTATGTTGCTTGGAGAGACATCCCCAACATTCAGGCATCAACAGGCCTCCAAGTACTGCTTATCCAGTTTCATTCAGGGTTTGTACAGATCACATCTGGCATTCTTTCATACAGATGAAAGTCAATGACAGGGAGTTAATAGGATTGGAAATGAATAATTCCACCTCCATATGGATGGACAGGAAGTCCTTTTTTGGACATGCAGCAACTGATACAAAATTGTATAGTGTCTGCATGCTTGACTTTGTCTCTGTGGCCATTTACTAGCAGTATGAGTAGAACCTCAGTCTTCCAGTGGAAAACTCTGCCATGAGTCTTGCCTGGGATTTGGTATCCTGAATGGCATGCATCTTCAATAGAACATCACATTAGATGCTTCCCATCACTATACCAACACTTTGAGCATGCATTTAACAGAAAGGGATATGTTCATTGCAATGTTCACTCGCCTAAAGGACCATCATAAGTCAATTATTAGGTCACAGCTACTCTCATCAAACCGTCTGTCTCTTTGGCCAGATCGAGGAAGCTGAAAGACAGGCTGCCAAAGAGGCAAACCTTTCCAGGGCTCAGTTTCAGAAACCCCAGACTTTATTTCCCAGGAGAGAGAGAAACTAGAAGGAACCCTTTAAAATCTAACAGTGTTGGAAACCTTTCTCCAGGTCCTTTCACTCTGTTTCCAAAGCACATGAACACCTGACAACAGGGAGACAAAGACTGGTTTCATACCAATTCATCTTCCTGGCTGTCATCAAAAGAAAATGATGACTTACTCATGCTGTCATTTTTAGTTCAGCTTAGGGGAAGCCTTAAACAGTTCACTCTGGAATGGGAATATATATGACTGGATGATCTTTCAATCCAGCAAACTAATATTAATCTCTTGGAGATGAAGGCCATCATGAATGCCTTGCCAAGAGACATTATATGGCAAGAACAGTCACATTGGATCCCTAAATCAACTTTGTCAACTACATCAAGATATAAGTGGAAACAAAGTCCCCAGAGCTCTTCCTCCTGGTTTTGGTTTGTCTCATATGATGTCATCATCAACAGATCTGCCTCAACTCGTACATATACTAGGAGGGCTCAGTAGCCTAGCAGACATGCTTTCCCAACAGAATAAACCAATTTATACCAAATGGTCCATTTATCCCTCAGTCTGCAGTCAAACCTGTTCCCTCTGGGGTGAACCTGAGGTAAACTTATCTGAGATAAAATGGAACTCCAAGCTCCCATCCTTATCTCTTCCATACCAGATTTGAAAGCCAGGTGAGCTGATGCTTCTTCCCTGTATAGTACCTGTCTCATGGCAGATGCCTTCCCACCAGTGCCCCTGATGAACAGACTTTAACCGATAGCAACTGAACCAGTTTGGTGTCCTCAAGTAGGAAAAGTCCTGAATCATTAACATGAAACTTGAGGCACAGATTCTCCGGAAAATCTTGCAGATGCAGCACCTGCAACATCAGATTGCAGGCTTTCCATCAAAATATGTAGTTGCTGAACCTGCATACATCACTATGTCTTTAGAAAGACATTCAGAACAAGTGGTGGACAGGATTGCTCCTGCTAGAAGGCCCACTAATCCAAATGTTTATGAGGACCAGTGAGAATTTTCTTGTAGTAGTATGAGTGAAAGCATAGCAATCCTTTCAAAGCCCCAGTACCACAGATATCTGTGTTCCTTCTTTAGCTATTAAAAGAAAGAAAGCTAATCCCTGTCACCATCAAGGACTGTTGTTTCATGATATTGAACACATTAAAAAAAGGAAGGATATGAACCAAAGCAAGGACCTTTCAGACTTCTTGTCTGCTTCAAATTCTCCAGACCAAAATTGTTAGCTCTGTCTGGAATGGAACCTACCATGTGTTCTTAAAGTGTCTGGGTTGCTGCTGTACAGGGGTTTAAGAAGTTCATCTTGTGTACAAGTTACTTTCTTGTCACCCTGGCTACATGAGGCAGAATATTGAGTTGCATGCTCTTTTAGTTGACTCAAAACTAATTACAGTTTTGTCAATAATGGCTAAGTTTCTCTGATAATGTTGTCTCATGTCTTAAAGTCACATGGAACCTTCATCCTAAGAGCACCTACAGAACCTTATCAGGTCTCTGAATTGGTACCCAGTGTGTATTTACCTCTGTAATACAAGCCATGGGTCAGATGTCATAGTCAACATTTTCTTGTTCCTACCTTGGAGACCTCTCAGCACAAGGAAATCAGTTTGATCTGGTGGTTCTGATAGGGGCAGCACAACAGGCAACCCAACCATGTCCATCACAGGAACATGGGTCATTTGACTTAAACAGGCTTTGTGGAAACAAATGTTTTCACTATTACATGTCCTGCATTTTTCTGTATAACAGGGTCTAACCCGAGCCTGTGGTGTATTTTCCTGAAATGGCTTCATGTATGTTTGAAGACTGCAGTTTGGACTTACACCAGGGTTAAGGGATGTAACTCAATCTTTCATCTATAGTCCTAATGTATTATGATCAGGTAATGTATTTGTAGGAGAAATTTTGGGAGCATAAAATATGTTTCTATGATAATATTTACCTCTTGTGCCCTCCATGCAGTTATATCCATGTAGAGTGTGAATCCCTGCATCAGTAATAGCTGAATACTGTAGGGCATGTTGTACCAATCCCTCTGTACAAGAGTGTACTACTTTTGTGTGACTTTCTTTGTTGTTAACCAAGCTAAAGATGGTTTAATGTGTCTTTAGCTTAGGAGTGGGTCAGTGGGCTGGACTTGGAAGGTAGTGCATGTACTTGTTAGCATATTATGATCAGGTATTACACATTGTATGTTCAAAAAGCTGGTTTTTATGAAAAGTGTGATTTATGCATGTAATTTTTAAATTTTTAAAGACATTTACATTTGCTTTTACTAAAATTAATCTTAACATACAAATTTTGCTAAATCTGTTAAGTACTTTAGAAGTTATTTAAGCTCACAGTTACTATACATTAGCTTACTTTGTGGGAATGTGACAGTGTTTTGTCCATATATTTCTCTGTATCTGCATAATAATATGTAGTTAGTTGTTGTTGTTGTTGTGGGGTTTAACGCCATTTTTCAGCACACGATAGGCTATACATGGCGGCCAGTATTAATGGTGGAGGAAGAACCCGGGAAAACCCCGGAAAAACCATTGACCCACGAGAAGCTACTGGCAAGCTTTCTCACATACCCCCATTGGCGGAATCTTAGACTCGAACCGCCGCAGACAGAGGTGAGATGGCAGTGATCCGTAACGAAGAGCGCCTTAGACCACTCGGCCACTCGGGGCCCCTAATATGTAGTTAGACAAATTACCTAACTAAAAAGGTAAGAGTGGTCTCATGTCAGCTGTCATGGTCTGGATCCTTGCATTAAAGGTAAAACATGAAGTGATTCATTAATTAAGATCTTTTATGCATTTAACCCAATTATGTAACTATGATGGAATGATAATATGACAGTGAGAGTATTTTCATAATGTATTACTTAATTACAAACTTAAATAAGTTTTATCCACCATTTCTTGTGAAGTGGATCCCCTGGGATGTGGATATGGTTTAATTATATTATTCTGTACAATCACTCATGTCAGACAACAACATACAGCTCTGTTATTGGTCACCTGTATAGAGTTTTTTGTTTTTTTTTTGGTTGATTGTTTATTAGTAATACTTTGGGTATGTTATTGGCTACAGTGTTTATCATTCTGATGAAATGGGACCTTTTCCAAGGACACACCTAGGCAGAAAACCCATGTTACTTGTGGTAGGTATTAAACCCCATGACCAAACAATTATGAGTCTGATGCTCTCCAACTGAGCTACCACTCATAGGTAAAGAGATGAGGAATTGATAAGTAAGGTTAACTGACATAGTGCAACTGTTAATTGTTCAGATGTTGGAGTAGAAGGGTCTTTTACATGGAGGATCGTGCAGAACACTACAGAGGAATGACCTCTTATACTTGTGTATGTCACAGCTGGGGATCAAATCCTGGGCCACAGATGCTAAAAGCAAATGCATGATCATTACCGTGTCCACTTAAAATATATTGGGAATGATTTATTGCTATTCATTTTAAACTTTTAAAGAATCTCAATACAAATTTAAATTTGTAAATTTAAGAAATGAAGTCATATTTTTGTGAAAATGGCTGCTTTTGCCACTGGTGTTAATAGGGGATCATTGTAATGATCATTTTATGGGCATTTCACACTATCGCTGAGAAATTAGAGTTGAGGTTGACAACAATATGTTGGACAGAATGGTTGATGATAAGTTATCATATGTGCAGAGTGACACTAAACAAGACTGAGAGGGAGAAATCAAGTACTTTGCATCTTAAATCTTGTATTGAAAGTTTATAATCCAGACAAAGTAAGAAAGACTCGGGAAGTCAAGATCCAAAGCATGGTTAGAAATGCCCTAGTGTTCAGAGAAATCTTTTCCCCAGGTTTAATTAGACACTTAAATTGGTGCCTGCCTAGTTACTATAATGAAACCAGATGTTTTTTACCATGATGTTCTTACTAGTTTCAACACAGCTATGGACCCATAATTCAGGGATGTTAATTACAGCTGCATCATTTGATTTTCATATGAGTTTGCTAATTGCCACAGAAGTTCTGAATTAAGTGACCTTAAACAAAGAGGTCTAAGAAATCTAAGTACATACACTAGTGCTGAACTGTCAATCCCATTGATTTTATTCCCTACTGCAGCAATGATGACACAGATAATGTAAATCACACAAAATTCCACAATCACCCCAAAATCTTTTAGCTTTAGAGTTTTGAAAATATGGTCTGCAGAATTTGTTTTAAAAATATTGTTTTTTTTAAGAAGAAAGTTTAAGTGTACAGTACATGCATTATGTTTTGATGGAAATCTACATTCTCATGATGGACCTTAATCATTTTAACAAAAGAGGCATTACCACAACTGTGTACGTATTTTCCAAAAGAACTACCATATTAGCAATCTTGCAATCCACAGTTTAACCCTCTGCTAATCAGTGATCATAAAAATCTACATTACAAACGCACACAATCTTTATTTCTGTGTAATTAAGATATTGGCACAAACTAAATAAAAAATAAAAAGATTTTGGAATTATAATTCTTAATTCAGAAACATTTTAGTATCGAGAGTAGATATACTGGTACATGTATGATGGCTAATCTTAGAGCACCAAGGGTAAGAGGTTCCATATGGGGTGAGTGTTGTATGCATGCCTAGGAAGGGTAAAAATAACAAGAAGTTGCAATATACGAGACAGCATGGTTGATATGTTGGTATTTTTTTATTATAAAGGTGATCTATTTGTTGTGGTTCTCTCTTCTGTTTTTTCCCACCTAGCCGAGGGTAGCTTCAAAATGAGCAAAGCTTGCCAACTCAAAAGAGTCGACTGCTCAAAGGTTGTTTTGATGCATGTTGGAGATTTCAAGGTGTCTAGGTGATAAAATTGTTAATAATATAACTTGTGGGATTCCTTTGACAGGTGTGTTTGGAATTAAAAGGCAGCTGTCTGGATTTCATTGGTATATAATGCCTCAAGGATAAGGGGTTTGTTTTGTTGCACAATGCCAATGAATTTTACTAATCCATACCGACTCTCCGATGTATTGTTTAATGATATAAAGCAGGGGTCATGGTTTCTAATCAAAGCCATAACTGTCACACCTGTTTGAAGTGGTTTGGTGTGTAACAATGTTTACACTGACAACCAATCATATTTTTTTAGCCAAATCAAGCTTTTAAAATATAAAGTATAAATAAAATACCCACCACTATCAAAAGTTTATATACTGGATTGCTGTCATTGTGAAACATAATATTGTTAGTACAGTAATAATTTTGATGGATAAGTTTATCATGCGTTATGCAACAAGCAAGGAGGCACTGCCTAGTGCGTGGAGGGACTCTCCCATGCCAAAATCATCTCCAAAGAAGCCAGTATGGAGGGACTCTCCCATGCCAAAATCATCTCCAAAGAAGCCAGTAGGCCATCTACAGAAGTGACCTCGAATGAATGATTCTGAGGATGCATCACAGAAGGAACTGCCTATGAAGAAAGTTGCTCTAGATGACGGGTTTGATTATCTTGAACCTGAGAATGCTCCACCTGGTTCTGTATGTGGTCACTATAAACATTATACATTAAGGCAAAAGTAGGATAACATTAACATTGCAAAACTTCTGGGAATTAGACCTACAGCAGAAAAATTCAAGATGGTGAGCTATTTAGTTTTACAGATGTAGGCCAAAAAAGAATCAGTCACCATATCAGCAATGCAGAGGGACTGATGACTGAATTGCACAATATATATATATATATATATATATATATATATATATATATATATATATATATATATATATATACACACACACATCTAGGCCTATCCCCAGTCACGTACATCTCATAAAATGCTAAATGCCTAATTCGTTTCTTTCAAAAAAGAATACATACATTTTTTAAAAGAATGTGTGAAATACAGAGGGATATGGAGTAAATACAAAACCACATAAGTGCCTGACAGCCTTGACATATTCCTATATTGTATTATATTGTATCAAACTTGTTCTTTCTTCCCACTTGAAACAAAACACATATGTAGGTTTCTGTATGTAACTTATTATGCAGGAAATTTCTGTGCATTTTTTAAAATGCTGTGCATTCTTGGAAAATATTTTTATTGTTTCAGTTATTAAAACAATAGAAAAGATTAAAACAGATTAATATAGAAATATGATCCCATATAATGTCTGAGGGGAAAAAAGTTATGTATTATACAATTCAGATTAATTTGCTAAGTTTTCAGATATTATGGAAATTCTTCTAGAAATAACACCTTTTTTATTGAGACTTCCTTGGTGGAAGCTGAATGTAGTAATCTGTTTGGTATCCATGTGTTTGTCATTACATCCATTGACACAGTAATCTCTGGTATCCATGTGTATGTCATTACATCTGATGACACAGTAATCTCTTTGATATCCATGTGTATGTCATTACATCCATTGACACAGCAATCTCTTTGATATCCATCTGTATGTCATTACATCCAATAATATAGTAATCTCTTTGATATCCATGTGTATGTCATTGCATCCATTGACACAGTAATCTCTTTGGTATCCATATGTATGTTATTACATCCAATGACATAGTAATCTTTTTGATATCCATGTGTATGTCATTACATCCATTGTCACAGTAATCTCTTTGGTATCCATATGTATGTTATTACATCCAATGACAGTAATCTTTTTGATATCCATGTGTATGTCATTACATCCATTGTCACAGTAATCTCTTTGGTATCCATGTGTATGTCATTACATCCATTGATAGAGTAATCTGGTATCCATGTGTATTTCATTACATTTATTTGTACATCAGTCCATATCCTTGATTAACTTCAATATTCAAGTTTTAGATTTACCTCAGTTTCAGTTTTTTTTATTACTTAGATGCATAAAGAAATGTGGCAGGTTCAGCAAAAGTTGTGTCTCTTTTTATATACATTTTATGTGTAAATTAAGTCAGTGTTACAGTGCAATTTCTTCTCAGCGAGGATACTGCCATTTCCTTTGAGGAATTCAATTGTTTGTGTCATTCTTTTTTATATTGATGAGGATACAGTTTTCTGTTGTAATATGAAATTGGTTTTATTTTGCAAAGTAGTTGCGTGAATATAAACAATATATGTCTCAGTTCGCATAAGAATTATTTTGTTGATATATTCAGTTTCCTAAAATATTGAATATTTATGATATCTCAGCATGTGAAAGAAAATTCACATTTTAACTATACAATAACCAGGTTATTGTAGATATGGTTACTTCATTGATGGACTTGATACATAAAAGAGCACCTATTATCTGATGCATGGATGATTTTGGAATTCATATTACCACTATGTTTTGCATTTTGAGAATTCCCATATTGCACAGGGTGATTTCAAAACAGAATTCTCAACTTACACAGAATATATAATCTTATCTTATGTGTTTAGGCTGGAATAAACAGTAACACAAGAAAGAGTGAAAACAGCAAGCTTTGAAAAATACAATAATTTATTTCACTGGAAAATTCTGTAAAATGAAGAAAAAATATATATGAACTTTCGGTTTTAGGAATCAAATCCAAAAATAATCCCAGAATAATCCACGAATAAAATGTTTGAAGTCCTAATGAAAAAATGTTCTACTGATTTAAAGTTCGAATCCCAATGAAGACTCCAAAAGACAATGACATATGCTGTAATCTGTAGTGTTGAAGTCTACAGTTCCTTGTAGAAACAAGATATATCACTCCAGTTTTGGAAATATAAAAACTGTCCTTGTTCAACAATTTCACATGAGCATACATATTTTCCAGGAGAAAAGAATTAATCCTTTTGAATCCAAGTAATCTGAAATAACTCCAATCCAAGTAATTTGAGATAACTCCAAACAGCACAGCATACAACTTCCAGTGTAAGAGCCCAGCTAACACCTTCAAAACAAAGGTTATATCATTTGCCAAAATGCATAAAGGGGGTCACATCATCATGTTCCAGAACCTTATTGAAATTATGTACTTGTTAAAGATCACGTACACCCAGTGTGGCCTTGACAAAAACCAATCATTTTGCTCTAAGAAATAAAAAATAAAAAATTTGTTTACATCTTAAAGATGTAGTCCCATCATGACCTTGATAGCAAACGATCATTTTAAAATAAAACTAGAACTTGTTTACATGGTTGCTACTAATTTTGATTCACGGTCAGGATCTAGATCAACACCTGGTTGTTTACAAAACAAACAGTCAAGGTCAAACTATTTTCTGGCAAAAGTATCATCTCCAGTGAATAAATTTACATTACAATAGCATGTAATGAAAAATTAAAAAAAGTTTAAAACTGACAAACAATTTAATTGAAATAAATATATATTAAATCAGATATAATTAAAATCAAATATATATATATATATATATATATATATATATATATATATATATATATATATATATATATATATATATATATATATATATATATATATATATATTTAACAAATATTGTTAAGCACATACACACTTCTATTTTTGGTTAAGTTTTTATTGGCTACATTTATTTTACTGATTATATTTTTCAACTTGATTTGGTCACTGACTGTATTTGAGATTTCCTCCTTTAACTACTCTTGCCAATGTCCTAATACATGTAAAAGCATTAAGTTTTATTTTTGTATTGGTTTTACTTATGATTCAACTTTTGTATTATGATTTAGCAATGTTCATTAATTTTGTTTCCATTTAATATAGAGAGACAACCTCCAATTGTACTGCCAGAAGAACTGAGGGGGTTCGCCCTTTCACCTGTTCAGCAAGATTCCCCAGGATGGGGATTTGACTACTCCCATACTGAGGATACAGAAATGTATCAACCAGTCACTCAAGTGGTGAGTTGCATTTGGATGTTTTTAAATATATAATAGCATATTAAAAGTAAATTATTTATTTTATACCAGGTTTACAACAAGCTTTGACAGCTTAAATTTAAAAGAGTAAAATTTTGATAATCTGCATGTTGCTTGTCAGGACTTGTCAGCCATACAAACTAATTAGTGTCCCTTTATAAATACTTTACTGTACATCACATCATCAGGACTTGTCAGCCATACAAACTAATTAGTGTCCCTTTATAAATACCTTACTGTACATCACATCATCAGGACTTGTCAGCCATACAAACTAATTAGTGTCCCCTTATAAATACTTTACTGTACATCACATCATCAGGACTTGTCAGCCATACAAACTAATTAGTGTCCCTTTATAAATACCTTACTGTACATCACATCATCAGGACTTGTCAGCCATACAAACTAATTAGTGTCCCTTTATAAATACTTTACTGTACATCACATCATCAGGACTTGTCAGCCATACAAACTAATTAGTGTCCCTTTATAAATACTTTACTGTACATCACATCATCAGGACTTGTCAGCCATACAAACTAATTAGTGTCCCCTTATAAATACTTTACTGTACATCACATCATCAGGACTTGTCAGCCATACAAACTAATTAGTGTCCCTTTATAAATACCTTACTGTACATCACATCATCAGGACTTGTCAGCCATACAAACTAATTAGTGTCCCTTTATAAATACTTTACTGTACATCACATCATCAGGACAACCAGTTTACGCCAACATGTCACAGACTGGTTAAAAGACCCCATGTTGGTCCTGATAATTGATACATAACAACAGAAGAAGCCTCCTTATGGGTTCAGATAATTGACACATACTGATGAAAAAGCTCGTTATATATAGGGGCAGATAACTAACTCATACTTGTAGGAAAGCATCAGCCAGCCTAGGATTAGTTTTGTCCCAGTTAATTAATCTGGCTGAACATTGGTCACTTTGAGTGAAAGGACAACTTAATTACAATTTCTGTGATTGATTTTTGTCAGAACTCAGTTCTGTACCATTCTGTTATTTTCATGCTGCTTGAAAAATGTCCATGAGTTAAGTAAGATATGATGATCAACAATTTAATTGAATAGCAGTCATTGACCTATTAGCAATCATTGACCTATTAGCAGAAACTAATTGTTCATCATTTCATTTAATCCAATTTCCAACACTGCCTTAAATTGATGGCTATTGATTGCATCATGCAGTTGAATGAATGATTAAACCTTGACGTGCAATGATACCACTATAATATCCAGGTTAAATATTCAGTCATGGTTTACATTTAGTTTATTCTGAGTAGCAAACTTAACACTCTACTGACATTTTTTGGACAAGGACAGCAAGTGAACTTGGCTGAAAAGGCCTTCATTTAAATGTACTGCTGAAATATTTGTATCATTGTCCTTTAAACACCTGTCTTGTTTTCTCTTATGTGTGCAGTAAATAAAAGCTATGAGAGATTATATCACATTAATTGCATAAAGTGGAATTGTAACAATATATTTTGGTTTTATCATTTTAGACCTTTCAGCTATGTTGAGAGGCATATAATTCATATGTACATGTTCGTTAGATTAAAGGCATGTTATGTTTGATTGTTCTATTATAAAGACTAGAGATCCCATATCTGGACAAGTCAGGGTAAGTATCCTAGTTCACTGCACATGGCTAGCACAGTTTGTGTAGGAATTTGTAAAGCAACGAGGGAGAAGGCTATGATGCTAGTTGCATGGTTTTAGAGCTGCAAAGTTAGGATTTAAACACTCAATTGCAGTGGGTTTGTTTCTTTTAGAATTCATTTCATTTTAGCTTTAGACCAGAAGAGCTTATGAGGTGGTCTGTTGTCTGTCGTCCATCCATTTTCTGTAATCCATCTGTTGGTTAGCACAAGTTTGTTAAATGACTTGGAGGATTACAATGAAACTTTACACACACGCATTCATCCCATGCTGCTTGAACTTCCGTTGTGGTCACCACAGTGGTCACAGTGAAACTTTACACACATGCATTCATCCCATGCTGCTTGAACTTCAGTTGTGGTTACCGCAGTGGTTACAGTGAAACTTTACACACACGCATTCGTCCCATGCTGCATGAACTTCCATTGTGGTCACCACGGTGGTTACAGTGAAACCTTACACACACGCATTCATCCCATGCTGCTTGAACATCCATTGTGGTCTCCATGGTGGTTACATTGAAAATCTTGTTATTGCTATTCATTTTGAATGGATGGTCATATCAATTTGAAGTTGTCATTTCTAAAATGATTGATACTATTTTGTAAATGTTTGATTAATTTTTGATTATCGTTATTGGATATGTTCTTCTTTCCATTTGTTTCAAGAACCATAGGTTCATCATTGTAAAGCAAAGAGTTTACTAGAGATTAATTTGTTTATATAATTTATATCCTCTCTTTACAATTATGTCGACATCCATGTATCTCAGTTTGAACTTGTTCATATTCAGTTGAGTATTGACTTTGATTATTGCTGTGTCAGTCTGAGTTACATTGCAGTTAGATTGAAAAACACATTATATGGCTGATGTACATGCATGCAAAGTGAGATACTAATATTTTACTTCATATGTCTTATATTGTATCCTGAGTGTAATAAAGAATTAGACATTGTCATTGTACTAAAAGACTTCTTATGATGATTAGTTGGTTTTAAATTTAAATTGGACTGATCTGATGTCCATTATGTTCACTAAAGTGTCCATCTTGTAAACCTGATTGCTACTCCTCCAGAATCATGTTGCCATGGCATTTTTACCTTAAGACTTCTTGTTATGTCTAGTTGATCCTAAATGAAATAGTGCCAAGTCTGATGATGAATATGACACCACAGTGGCCATCTTTAAATTCTTGTTATTACTACTCCTCCTGAGTGGATGGTCATATCAACATGGGGTTTTCACTAAAAGACTTATGATGTCTTGTTGATCCTACATAAAAATGGAGTTGATCTGATGTCCATTACGCACCACAGCAGCCATCTTGTAAATCTTGTTATCATCACTTTTCCTAAACGCTTCTTCAGAATGGAAGATTATACTTACATGGAGTTTTCACCAGAAGAATTCTTATGATAACTGTTTGCTCCTAAAAGAAACTGGTTCCAATCTCTTTGGATAATCATATCAACATGGGTTTTCACTAAAAGATTTATCATGTGCAGATAGTCATAAATGAAAATGAAGCCAATTGATGTCCAATATGGCTGCTACAGTGGCCTTATCAGAAAATGCTGTTATCACTACTCCTTCAGAATTGATAATCAAATCAGCATGGGGTTTTTCCACTAAAAACTATGACTTCTTAATGTGTCTAGTTGGTCCTAAATGAAAATATTGCCAATCTGATGTCCAATATTGATGCCACAATATCCATCTTGAAATCTTGTATCACTATTCCTCCTGAACAGAAAGTCATCATGCCATGGGCTTTTCACTAAAATACTTTTTATGATGTCTAGTTCCTCCTAAATGAAAATAGTGCCAATCTGATGATGAATATGGTCACCATAGTGACCATCTTGAAATCATATCACTATTTCTCCAAACAGAAAGTCATATCTACATGGGTTTTTTATCAGAAGACTTCTTATAATACCCTGTTTGTCCTAAATGCTAATGGTGCCATGCTGATGCCAAGTATGTTAATTTTTAACATCTTGTTACTGCTGAAGAATATCAACAGTGGTTTCAACACTCAGCTGTTAAAATGTCCAGAAATTCTTTTCAGCCAGTAGAGCATCAGAAACTCAAGTTTTTTGCAGAATTGGCCTTTTTCTGCAGAAAAGATCCGTAGGCAAAAGTTCTTTCATGCAAATGGTGAATCATTTACATGTACTTGCACTGATAGTAGTTTACCTTTAATTTATTTGAAAAAAGATTGATACAATACATATGTTGTTTAATGTTTTATAAGTTTGTTTCCATCACATAAAAGTAAGCACTTTATGAGTTTGCTTGATGTTAGGCCATTTGTATGACAAAATCTGCATGCTTTATGATTTCTTAATATGGTGGCTAGTTTTTTTTTTTATGTTGCCGTTTTGAATATGACCTAGAGTGTGGTTGATCCACTTGTTGTATTTACACAGCCCATTTTATTTAAATTAGTGAGAAATTGTCACAACTGAATAAAAAGAAATTAATGTACTTGACTTCCACATTTTGTGCACTCATTTCAAAGATGGTTATCATGACATGCAAGATATTTTCCCACCCTTATCACAATAAATAACAAGAGAGAGGGAGAGTATCTTGACTAGTAGGAAAATAATTTTGGTGATGGTTTTTTTTAACTGAGCAGGTGTACATTTTTTTATATGTATTTTTCAAGCCTCTAAGGAATTTTTTTTAAAATTGGGAATGATGAGATGTTATTAACATTTTCAAAAATACCCAAAACAAAACATTAACAGATTTTACAAATTTCTTTTTATGTTGATGTCTGAAAATACTGTCCTCAAGTCACACCTCAAAATACTGTTATAATAGCTCAAATTACTGAAATCAGGTAACAGCCCATATTACAGTCATCAGGTAACAGCTCAAATTACAGCCTTCAAGTAACAGCTCATATTATTGTCTTCAGGTGACACTTCAGAATAGCCTGTTCAGGTAATGCCTCAAAATACTCTCATAAGGTGACACAGCCAAAGAATTTGACATGTAAACACATTTGTTCATTGCTTTTAATGTGCCCTTTGCTGATGGGAAATACAGTTTATATGATTTTTCACATAAGTATTTTTGAAGAGTCCTATTTGGCTAAAATTAAAATTAACGAGTTTCTCTTGTATTTATTATGAGTGAGACCAATGCATATGTTTAGGTGATCTTGCCTCTTATATTCTGAATTTTGTTGCCACTCTAAAGACTGCATTATTCAAATGATTAAACTTGGTAGGTAGGCCATGTCATCAAATCTTGGTTGAGGAGGAGGATGAGTGAAATGCATTCATATCATTTGATGTGACCTTGCATTGCATGGAATGAACTTGTCCAACAATCTAACAACAATTTTTCTGATCAGATATTGACCAAACTTGTTAAAGAGTCGTATATATTTAAGATGTTGCATAAATGAAAGTATGAGCAAGATCTGTTCATATTAATGAGGTAATCTTATATCTGATTAGTTATGCTTGTTATTCCAGTCAGATTTAGCTCTATCCTAATCCTATATTACGATGTTTCAGGAAAGGTCTTGTATTGAGATCTGCACAAAATAATGATGACCTTACATCTGATTGTTTGAGCTGGTTATCTCTCTAGATCTAGAAACTACACTTCTCATCCAATGTTTGCAAAACTCCACAACTGGGTTGATATCATTTGGATCTTGTATAAATATTATGAGTGAGAGAATGTTTATATTAATTTTGCCTTTATCTTTAGAAAGGATCTTTATTGGAAGTAATAAATTAGGTGAAATTAACATGATATAACATGAGATAGTTTACATCAGTTGTGTTCCTACAATACTACATAAGCCTGCTTAGTCACAGACATGGTTAGCTGTTAACTTGCATTAGTCAGGTGAGTAATATTTGGGCCCATTTGGGTCTCTTGTTTAGTACATTTTGCAATAAATATTTGATAGATCAATGTAATTTTCAGTCTGTAACAGAGAAAAACAAGGGAAAAAAGAACACATTGAGAGCTGAAAAGTCTCATAAAGAAAAGACTGATAAATCAGAAAAGTCCAAAGATGCCAAGGGACAGCACTTTCGGTCACGACGATCAAGAGACTCCAAAGTACAACAGTCATTGTCACCTCGGTCTCGTTCAACATCGCCAAGGAAGCCTGATATCCATCCAGGTGAGTCCGAGTAGAAAAAGTTATTTTCATTTTAAAAGAATGGCTAAAATTATAATTGCCAATGATAAGCGCAGTACACACCAATTATGTTGACCATGCTACAGTTGTGCTAGTGTATTGTGTTCCTGATTGTAGTTCACTGACTGTACTTTGTTATGTATATCAGTTTTATGTGTGTTGTCATTCATGATTGAAGGTTTGTAAGGTTATTTAGTTAATAATATATTAAATACTATATTTCTTATAAATCCTAAATTCCCACTGTAGATGAGTTATGTATCAAATGCATAGACACATTCATTATGTACCAAGGTTTAGTTGCACTGTTGTTGAAGTAAACATTCTTTATAATATTTGAGAGATTTGAATTGATAAAAATATTTTAGAGGCTTGATATTTCAAAGATTTGAATATTTCAGAGAAATTGTAGTTGTTTTTTAAATATAAATTTCACATTAGTTTTAAATTGTCTGTGTCTCTGGTATTTTAATTTCCCATATTTGTAAAAAGTATAGTGGAAACAACAAGCTTTCACCACGACATCTAAAGTAGTGAACTTTGTTTCAGTACCTACCTGGGGGGAATTTGATTCCTTAAAAAGGATGAGTTGCTTGGTGGTGTGGTCTTTCTGAAGAGAAGGCTTCTTTAATAAAGCAAGAGATGAAGATTATTTTGATTCAGTATTTGGTGAAAAAGGGTATTCTTGATAAAAGGGTATTCTTGATAAAAGTGCTTTGGGTTGGATAAAAAGTCTTCATCTGTTTGAGAGGAAGTTAAGTGAATTGCAGTTAAAAACAGATGGAAGTTGAGTTAAGAATGCTTCAGCTTCAGCAGGATGCAAATAGAGAAGGAAGCAAGATATATGCAATTGTAAAAAGATGAAAGAGAAATGCAAATGCAAAAAGAAAAGAGAGAGAGAGAGAGAGAGAGCAATGCAATTTAAATTAAAGGAATTAGAGCTGGCAGGTAGAGTACTATCTCCCTTCACACACAAGTTCAGATTTTGATGTTACCAAAAGTATTAGGTTGTTACCTTCTTTTAAAGAAATGGAGTAGATAATTATTTTCTTCGTTTTTGAGAAAATTTGAAATGGCTGAGAGAGCATTGGACTTTGTTATTAAAATGTGTATTTATTGTTTTGGGGTTTAATGCCATTTTGCAGCATACGATAGGCTATACATGGCGGAAAGAACCACCAACCCACGGGAAGCTACTGGCAAGCTTTCTCACATACCAACATTGGCTGAATCCAAGACTCGAACCCACGTTGACAGTGGTGAGACGGCAGTGATCCATAACGGAGAGCGCTTTAGACAACTTGGCCACTCAGGGCTCCAAAATGTGTACTTATTGGCCAATCTGGTGGAGTCTCATTGGAACAAAGTGTTAATTATGGGTCAAGGAATGGATCTTGAAGGGTTTGTGGTTAAAGGGTTAGTGCCTGATGCATATTATCAATGGCTTAGGAATTATAGAACAGATTCTGCTCAGATTCATATTGAATTTTCATGGGAAAAGAATGAAAAAGACTTAACAGATGACGTACAGCGAAGAAGGTTGACAAAGATTATGATAACCTCAGACAACTCATATGGCTTGAAGAGTTAAAGAATTGAGTCCTTAGTGCCGTCAAAACCTACCTTGATGGGAAAAGGCTGTAGAGTATGCAGCTAGCACAACTAATGTCAGTAAATCTTCCTCTTAGCAGGATTTTGCTAAGAAGTGAGTACTTCCAAATCTCAAACAGGTACAACTGTTTAGAATTAAATGTCTGATAAGACTGGTCAGAAATCCTTATCTCTTCATATGTGTACTTATTGTCAGAAGAAAGGGCAAATTGTTTCTGATTGTTGCAACTTGAAATTTAGGCAACAGAGTATAGACAGAGCTGTTCCAGTGCTCTTGTTTCTAAGAGGTCAAGCTCACAGTCTTGTATTGAAAGAAATACATTTGTTGGGTCCAGCAAACTCCAGCATGTTGTTGTTATGGAGAAGTATGAACCGTTCATATTGAAATGTTCTTTATCACTTGCTGGCAGTTCTGCCAAACCTGTTCCTATTAAGATAAGAGACACAGGAGATTTTCATAGTCTTTTATTGTCAAGTACTTTGCCTTTTTCTGAGAAGTCTTCTAGTGAAAGTGTTTTTCAGGGAGTAGAATGCGACTTTGTTAATGTTTCTCTCCACAGTGTTAATTCATCATCAGACTTAGTCTCAGGACCTGTGATAATAGGAGTGGTGACTTCCCTGAATCTTGAGGGTGTTCATTTGTTACTAGGTAATGACCTAACTGGAGATAAGGTTGTGGTTAATCCATTTGTAACTGACAAAGCTTGTATGGATCAAAGACTTGATCCTATTGATTTTGAAATTCTTGGTTTTTGTCCTGCTTGTGCAGTTACTACAGCTATGGCGAAGAAAGCTCTTGATAATAATGTTGATCAGGAAGTTACTCCTTTAGTTGTCACATTTATTGGTCAGTCTTTTAACAACATAAATGTTCCACCTAGTATGGATCATTCAAGTGGTATTGATCACATTGATACTTTTTTTCTACTCATTCTCTTAATTCTAATCAAGGTCATAAAAGACAATCACTAGCTGTCTCACAGGAGCTGTATCCTAAGATCTCCTGTTTGTTTCAGAAGGCTATTAGCAAATTGGATGCCAGACAAGTGTGTGTTTGTGTGATTTGGATTTTTAATGTAGCTTTAACAATTTTCAGTCATATTGCTATGATGTGTGCCGTGTGGCAGTGTATAGCGATGTATAGCACTGGGGTGTCATGCCACACATGTGTCAACTGAAAAATGGGGTCCTTATGAGGAAATGGGGTCTTTATGAGGAAATGGGGGCCACCTGAGGTCCCCACGGGGGATGAGTGGTCAATAAGACATCAGATTGTTGTTCCTAAGTCATATCAATATGATATTCCTAGAGTAGCTCTTGAAACTGTTCTCTGGTCATTTAGGAGGCAGTAAGACTTATCACAAGATCTTAAATAATCTTTATTGACTAAAAATTAAAACTGTCATTTCTAAATACTGTGGATCTTGTCACACTTGTCAAATTGTAGGAAAACCCAATCAGAATATACCTAAGGCTAATATGCACACTATTCCTGCATTTGATTAACCATTTAGCAGAATAATGGTAGACCTTGTTGGGTCCCTTACCTAAAACTAAGTCAGGCAACCAATACTTGTTGATGTTCATCCACAAGATTTCCTGAGGCTTTAAGGACTATAAAAGCTATGACCAGAGGAAAAGCTTTGTTAAAGTTTTTCACACTTTTTGGCCTTCCCAATTGTGCCCAGTCTTATCAAGGGTCAAATTTACGTCTGGAATTTTCCAGCAAATTATGGATAAATTAGGCATCCAACGTTTAAACCTTCTGCTTATCACTCAGAGAGTCAAGGTGCTTTGTAAAGAGTTCATGATACTAGTTCATATTGCTTTGAAACAGGAAAAAGATGTGGACGAGGAATTTTGTTTTTGTTGTTTGTTATTAGGGTATCCATTCAAGAGTCTTTAGTTTTTAGTCCTTTGAACTAGTTTTTGGACATACTGACTGTGTACCAATGAAGTTTTTAAAAGAGAAAGAAATTAATCTTCTTGACCTTGTCTCTGATTTCAAATGCAGATTATCAAAGGTTTGTGAAGTAGCAGTAACTAATCTTCAATCCATTAAGAATGAAATTTAGATATGATATAGATGCAAAGGATATGAGTTTTTGGCCAGGTGAAAGAGTTCTAGCTATATTACCCATTCCTCAAAATCCTCTTCAGGCTATGTATTATGGTCCTTCTAGCACTGAAAAGAAAGTAAAGTGATTTAAATCATATTATAAATACTACTGAGAAGGAAAGGCAGAAACAATTTTGTCACATAAATATGTTAAAGGAGTATATTTAATTTAATAGAGATAGCCCTGTAAATTATTCTATCAATTTAATTGTACCTGTTCCACACAGTGATGGTTTAAACGAAAATTTGAAATTGGACTATAGTGACTTTGGTGTAACCAGTCTTTGAAATTCAGAAATAATGGAAAATCTGGACTAGAAACTTTTGCATTTGATGCCATAAGGGTAGAGTGAATTAAAACAGCTATTAAGTGAATATGAACACTTGTTTCTATAAGTTCCAACTTGAGCTAATAAAATCTGTCATGATGTTGAAATTGCAGAGTCTCTGTGTGTGAAACACTATCATTGCAGGATGAAACCTATCAAACAAGACTGTTTGAAAACAAATTCAGTATTTGCTGGAGAATGACTAACTCAAAGCAAGTAAATGTAACTAGAGTTCACCATCTATTCTAGTGCTGAAACCAGATAATACTTTATGTAGATGTACTGATTATAGGAAAGTAAGCAGTATCACCACTACAGGTTCATTTCCAAATCCTAGAATTGATGATTGTATTGACAGAATTGGAAGTATGATCTATCAAAGGGATTTTCAGAAATTCCACCTAATGAAAAAGCAAAGGAAATTTCAGCATTGGTAACTCCAGATGGACTTTGCCAACATAAATTTATGTCATTTGGGATGAAAGGTTCCCCTTGTACTTTCCAACTTTTGATGAAGATGATAACGTCCAGTAATGGAAATCGAGATGCAACTGATGCGATTTTTGTTTATGGCTGTATATTATCTAAAATTTTGCTATAATTTTTCATAATAGCTGCATCCCTGACCAGTTTTTTAAGTAAGAAAACCATGCATCGTTGATCTGAAAAATATCAGGTGGATTTTGATGCGTTAAAGGCCATTGTCAAAAGTACACCAGTTCTTTCAGATACAGATTTCAATCAGTCGTTTAAAATGTCTGTAGATGCAAGTGATGTAAAGGTTGTTGGAGTATTGATACAAGAAGGTAACAGTGGTGTGAATCATCCAGTGTACTGTTATTCAGCAAACTTGTGCAAGCTCCTGAGACATTATTATATGATTGAGAAGACTTTAATATTGACCTTGCTACACTTTGAAGTGTATGTTAATTCAGCTTCTCTGATTGTTGTTTTCAGTGATCAAACCACTATACTTTTGATAATATAATGACAATCAAGAATCAGAGATTGGTAAGAGGGAGAATGATGTTGCAGGCAGACAACATTGATGTTTGATACATCAAGGGAAAAGAAGATTTCAAATATACAGAAGTATTGCATTATTCTGCATATATGCTGTATCTTTCATGAAATATAATCCTATGTAATATTAATTGTATGTATATTTGGCATATGCAAAAGAAAGTTTTATTGTATGAATCTTTCTTTTTCTTTCTGAGGGGAGATTTTATGTGTATCTATATTATATGTATTATCATTCATGATTATAGGTTTGGAAGGGTTATTTAGTTAATATTTTAAAACTAAATTTCTTATCAATCATAAGGTTGCACTGTAATATGAGTTATGTGTCAGTTACATAGATTCATCCATAAAGTTCCAAGTTTGAGTTGCACTATTCTTAACGTAAATATGTAATTTGATTAGGACATGAGTTCTTGAAAGTGCCATCTTGACCTAATTCTTGATTGGTTAGCTTCTGATCTTGTTTACTAGTTGAAATTATAATAGAAGGAATACAGGTCTTCATTTCTGTCTGAAACTATAACTTAGATTTGTATATAAGAGATTTATATATATTTATTTATTGTATTTCGTCTGTTTTCTTCAGCAAATGAGACCCTGAAGAACAAATATAGCAATATCAAGAGTTCAGGGTATGGGGTGACATCTCCATCCAAAGTTGCACGAGAAGGCCTTGTTACTAAACAGAAGTCTTTAAAGATGACCAAGAGCAGGTCAGCTTCCAAGTCACCAAGACGCATGCCTGACCCCAAAAGGTCACAGTGGAGAGTGACCTCTGAAACAGATCTGAAAAATGAGGAGGAGGAGATTGTCAAGGTAGACATAAAAACATTTTTATTCCTCAAAATATATATTTTTTTGTTTTCATCAATGTCTCTTTTACAACAGCATTGCTTTTATTGTCAGTGTTGTCTTTGCATTTAGTTTCTCTGATACTGTTGCATATACAGTCATAAAAATGGTTTCTGGACTCAGATGCCATTCCTTTTTACTGATTTTGGCCAGACTAACAGAGTATGTTCATTTTGCAATTAAGATATGTTACACACAAAAAACTGGGTTAATATGACCTACATTGAAAACGTTTATTTCTCCTTTGTTAAAAGTCCTGTCCGAGCTCATATGGCTATACCTCTTTACCAGTTATCACCAAATTTCTGAATGCTAAACGCTTTCATTGATCCTGCCTCCTGTCACTCAAGTAGGCATTTCTTTCATGTGGGACAATACAAGTGGCTCATCATAATACTAAGGTAACCATATGCTATTAGTCACAGTATTTAGTATTTTCAAATTTGTTCAGGTATATACAAACATCATTAACTGAACAATGGGTATACTGTAATGCACTTAAAAATTTGTGGGGTTCCAGTTTTCTTGGTTTTTGTGGGTGACCCAGACCTACATCCCTTAAGATTTTGCCTTATGAAAATGACGCTTAAAATACGGACTTGTGGAATTAAAGGAAAAACTATGGAAATGTGGTTGTTGCAGTAAAATCCAGTTGATTTGGATCTGGGTTTCATATTAGATATAGTGGAAATTAGTCAGATAAGTGGCTTTCTACAGTTTCGTATTTTGCATTAGAATTTTAAAGAAAAAGAATATCCCTGGGTTTCCTCACAGGTTATACTGGCTGTTTAAAAAAGACATTGTATATCTTAGGTATTGTTCAAAAAATCCTTAATCCCCTTTATTTTGGTGTATGATTAATAGGTGTAATGTGGGTTAGAGGGTATAGAACTTGGCCTTACTCCAGATGTGCACCTCTCAAAAAACTGCTAGCTCCACTTGGTCCTTTTCACTTCCCTAACTTCAGATGTAAATTGTTGTTAAAAAAAAGAGCCATTAACTTATTTTACATTTTATGTATTTGGTAATTCATTCATTGCACTTTCAGAAACTGGTATTGTCTAGTCTGGCAAAATTCATTTTCCCTATTTTAATAGCTGCTGTAGATAGTGTATTTTTGACTAAATCAGGCTGATTTTTTTTTTTGCACTAGAGAGCAGTCATTTTATTTAGCAGGGTGCTTAGATGAAGTACAGTTTCCACAAGTACAATATCCAAAGAAATGTTAGTCACATTACATCAAATTAGCAAAGAGGTATCACAACATTCTCTCCACTCTGCTTGTTTCAAATGCAAACAACTTCACCATAAATACATAACTCTTTCAAAAGTACATAATAACTGGTGAGCACTCTAAGAGCACACATGTATTATTATTTAATTTTGATTGTATGGCTGAAACATTTAAGTCGCAAGCATCAAAACAGTCCTTTTAAATAATTCTTCTGTATTTACCCCCATAGAGCAGTTAAAAAAAGAATTTAGTGTTAGATTCTCACCCAAGCTGGGGCCCTGAGTGGTCTAAAGTGCTCACCATTATGGATCACTGCCATCTCACCTCTGTCTGCATGGGTTCGAGTCTTGTTTTTGGCAAATGTTGGTGTGTGAGAAAGCTTGCCAGTAGCTTCCCGTGGGTTGATGGTTCTTCCCAGAGTTTTCCCAGGTTTTCGTCCACCATTTATCCTGGCTGCCATGTTTAGCCTATCTTGTGCTGAAAAATGGCGTTAAACTCTGCAATGATAACAACTCACCCAAGCCCAGCCCCCACCCCTTATGATGAAAAGCAAGCAGTTTTAAAAATGCACATTATATTTTGTTAGCATAGCAACCAATGTTATGCTGAAAGACAGGAAATGAAACTAGCCAGAATTATTCCTGAGATGTCAACAATAAATTTTACAGCTTGAAAAGGTGTGGAACAGATGCAGTTCATAAAAGTCAAAGGTCAAAGGTTAAAATATTTGCTTATTGTTTAATATATGGAAGGAAGCGAATTTGCCTTGTCATCATTTATTTTTAAATTTCATTGCAATATTAATGTACCATTTTGCTCAGAAAATCATATATAATGATATGAAAATAAGAAAAGATTTGCATACATTATCCATAATTTCTAGACTAACTTTACTGTAGTGCCTCAGATACCTCAAACTGCACAATTTTTTCCAAGTGAAGCATCTGCATGATCAGAGTATTGATTATAAAATTTTGCTCAAAATAGCACCCAGCTACTTATACATGTTAAAGACTAAAGGAAAAAAATAAATTTCATGAAAAAATTTTAATAATCAGTAAAGAAAAATAAAAAGGAATATTCTGATTGTTCTGAATAAAGGCATTGAAGAGACAAAATTACATTTATTGGACATCATGTACTGATTTGAGTATGTCACGTGGCGGGAGATACAATTGCTGTTTTAATGTGAAATGAAGAAAACAATTCCAAAAATTAATCCATTGGAAAGATAGCAATACACCATGGAGCTGCATATGGTTTGGAATTGAAGTTTGTGCAACTGTACTTGAGGTAAATAAGGGTGTATGGGCATTTTACAAACTTGTCAGATTAACATAATTTATACTGTTGATGTATCGGTTTGGAATACAGATCTTCAATACACATTTTCCAACTTTACGATCAAAGTACATATTATTTTGTTGCACCTTACTAGAAAACTGGTCAAACTTATGGAAAAAATCAACTGCCTTACTGAGATGATCTTGTTAAGATTGGCAGGTCTGCAGACCAGGAATTTAGAGTCACAATGAAATATCAACAACGCCTACCTACCCCCCCCCCCCATCATGTTTTATGCAGTGGAAAAGCATTGCCTGTTTCTTTTTTTATCTTTTATATCATGGCTGTCAGTAGTGCTGAGAATGTGAAATATACATTAAGATAATTACATGCATGATGAGGTACACTGAAACTTATTGATTAGAATTTGATTTCATTGAAAAATTTCATTTCATGAAAAATCATGTACAATTGCAATGACTCTCCCAGATGTACAGTATATTAATAAAAGCTTATTTACTCACTGTCTGTGTCTTCCATTATTTCGCAGACCACATAATATTCCCATTTATGAAAGAACTAATTCCTAAATTAACAATCAACAGATTAGTCCTGCTTTCTCAATGCCCATTTCAGTCAGGCCTCTCCAAAGTACTACTTTTGTCATGTGTGCAGATAGGCCACCATCATGGCACAGTAGGCATGTTCCAGTCACTTTGGAAAATTCAGCAATCCATCTGATGATTGCTTTTATTTAAATTTGGTACTGACTTCCTTCGATGAAAGGTTCTTTGTTGTTATTGACGATTGTAGTGTGTATACTGTGACGAAGGGTGCATGTGTTAAAGGACATCTTTGGAGAACCAAACAGGTGTCCATTTCTTATGGTGGCAACAACATTAAATAATTGTAGAACATTGATTAAGACTGAAATTTTTTTCATTTGCTAGTATTTATGCAGATTGATCAATGCTTCAAAGGTAATAAGCTTCTTTGAAGTTTCAGTGAGACTATGTTTTCTGTGTACATTTTAAAAACAAAAGGAATTAGCCATCATTTGGTTGATTGTAGCAGTTACAGCTTCTGCCTTGAAAAGTTGGTTGAGTTTTTAAATTTATTTTATTTATTTTTTTTGCTTTTATTGTACACATTTTTGGTAGCGGATGATGCTGCCTTCCATGCATGCCTTAGACATTTTTGAAGAAAAAAGCCAACAGGTGTTCTTTTCTGACAGGGATTGCTACAGAAAATGTGAGTGTTCTGAAGGATTTAATTCTCTGAGTGAAAAGAAGAGGAATTTTACTTACCATCCACATACAAAGGTCAGTCTAAATAAATACATTAACTACTAACGAGCGGCCGATAGTCCAACACTATTTTGTCTCCAATCCATTATGAAATTGTGCCTCAGCTGGTTGTCTCCACTACCAGGAATGCGGAAATGTCAACAACAAAATGCAAAGATCTCACAGCATACAGTACTCAGGCCAGATGTCAGAATAAGTGGATTATGATATAACAATGCACTGTTAAGATGGTTTGTCAGTATAAACAAAGAATTTGTTTATCTAACAATAAATAACTTCCAGTAAATTTTATATAAAGTTTGAGGCTCCCTTTCATGGTGCCTCTGAATTTCATTACTCCAAATCCAAGGTTCTACGTTCCTTCCTGGTATCCCACGAACTTGCATCAGATCACCTCTGCATTATATGCCATCTTCACAGATCAGTCCCTAACCCTCCACTTTTATTTGCTACTAAGAGAAACCTCCGTATGATAAATAGAACCAAACTAATGCATGACATCCAAGCAAACCTAACAACTTGCCTACATCCTACAGCAGAACATTTCGATAACTGCCTTTGTTTATCGCTCGACAAACATGCCCCAGCCACCAAGTGCTGAGTATCAGTTCAAAAGTGTTCTTCATGGTATAGCAGTGTTAGGGACCAGCTTCGCACTGCTAAAAGAGACCGCCGTAAAGCTGAGAGGCTTTGGCTTTCCACCAGACTCAATATTCATAAGAAAATCTATGAAGCCACTAAGAAGAAAGTTACAAACATAGTCCATGCAGCAAAATCAGCCCCCTACAGTACTAAGATCAGGGAAAGTTCCAGCTGCAAAGAGGTCTTCGAGATTACTAACAAGCTAATGTCAAGGAACAAATGTACACCACCTCCAACTACCTTCGCTCTAGTTGACCTTCCAGACCTGTTTGCAGATTTGTTCCATGACAAAGCACAAACCATTAGAGATAAACTTGACAACACAATTTCAGTTGACTCGTCACCATACATTTGGGATACAGAATTTGAGAGGCAACCATTAGCAGCATTTTAACCTGTCTTTATGGATTTAGTATGTAGAATCATGATGAAGAGTGTACCAAAGTCATGTGAACTTGATTCAATTCCATCATCACTGCTGCTTGAGTGCTTAGATCCAGTATTGCCTTCACTAACTGATGTTATTAATACCTCTCTCTCATCCGGGTAATTCCCATCATTTTTCAAAACTGCCATTGTAAATCCTCTGCTGAAGAAACCAACACTCGACCATAAAGATTTAAAGAACTACCGCCCAGTTTCTAATCTCCCATTCATACAAAAAATCTTAGAAAAGATTGTTCTATCCCAGCTTGTATCTCATGTGAATTCAAACAGTCTCTTTAGCAATGTACAATCTGCATATTGCCCTTGCCACAGTACTGAAACTACTCTTCTAAATGTAGTTAATGCCATTCTGTCTGCTTTGGATAGCGGAAAGATTACAGTCCTCACCCTCCTTGATTTGTCTGCAGCATTTAACACAATAGACCATGATATATTACTTCACCATCTCCAGCATGTATTTGGCATTCATGATACAGCCTTACTGTGGTTCAGGTCCTACTTGGTCAACAGGACACAAATTTTGTCTGCAAATGGAATACACTCCAGCCCAGTTAATATATGTTGTGGTGTTCCACAGGGGTCTGTTCTTGGACCTGTTCTCTTCATTCTATACACTCAGCTGCTGTCAAGTGTCATAGATCATCATCAAGTGTCTCACCAGTTCTATGCTGACGACAACCCAAATATACAACTCTAGCCACCCAACTGAAGTTGATGCTACCATCCAAGGTGAAAAGAGGTGCATTTCTGATGTGAAATCATGGATGACATGTAACAAGCTGCAGATGAATGATGATAAAACTGAGGCCATTCTGATCACAACACACAGACTTTCTCAGTCACATCCTTTACCTCAAACAATAAATATCAGTAACACCAACATTAAATTCACAGTCAGTATGAAACCTAGGTGTCACTCTTTACAGTACTCTCATGTTGCACCAACATGTCATGGACGTATGCAAGGCTGCATATCTTGAGCTGAGATGCATCAGCTCCATTCAGAAATATCTTGTATGTTCATTAGTACTTTAAAGACTGGACTATTGTAACTCAATTCTGTCTGGTTCATCTCAATATCTACTTCAGAAACTTCAAAAAGTTCAAAACACAGCTGCTCGGATCATACTTAGAGTACCATGATCAGAGCACACCTCCCCGCTGCTCTGTACCCTACACTGGCTATCCATTCGATCCAGAATCAAACACAATATTTGTTCTCTGTGCTACGTTTCACTGTTGGACTCTAGTCCAACATACCTATCCATCCTCACCCATGTGTACACACCAGCAAGATACTTACACTCCTCTTCTGACAATCGTATACTCATTATTACCACTACGAACACGAAGTCATATGGACAGCATTCTTTTGCATACCAGGGCCCAGCAATGTGGAATGAATTGCCCACTGAACTTTGACACAAAGACACACTGATCCCATTCAAGAGTGCTCTTAAAACTCAAACTTTTTGACTGCAAGAACAAACTTAAAGACCTAATAATGATCCCTACCTTAAATATTTTCGGCATGTTTTTTTATGTTTTCTAATTTCATGGTGTTTGTTTTTTGTAATAATATCATTATATATGGGTTTTTTATGTTATATGTGTTGTCTAATGTTGTAAAGTGCTTAGAGCTTTAAAGATTAGGTGCTATACAAAGTCCTCTTTATTATTATTATTATTATTATTACTATTATTATTCACTATACAAGGTCCTCTTTATTATTATTATTATTATTATTATATACAAGTTTAAACTACCAACAATGGTGCAAAAAAAGTCACTGGATGGTATCTTGTGTCGCTAGTAAGGAAAACAAATTGTAATTTGCAACATTGGCCAAACCAGCTTGATCCCTGAATAAACATGTTACATGTTATATTTTATATTTTTAAGAAGAAAAACTTTTACTGTTTACAAGAAATATACATGTTTGTGAAATTGCATGAGCCATGCCAAAATAATTTTGTATTTGAATGGATACATGATCTATTCCCCAAAATGTTAATAAACTTTTTACACTTTACTTTTCATATTTTTGAGAAAGAAAAAATTATTATGAGAAAAGTACATGTATGTGAAATTTTGGGAGCCAATCCAAAATCGTGTTTTATTCGAATTTATTTTATAACAGAGTGTGCTATCGCAGCATTACACTATATCCATTTGACCTTACATTCTGGGATTTAAAAGTCCGAGGTCATATTCACATTAAGTCTAATAAAAAAATAATGGTTTCTGTAAAGTTATTTTTTCAGTTCATGGCAACATACCTTGACTATAAGTACTGATCATTGAGACATATTCATTAGTAATGTCCAGTCAGTCATGCCCGACTTGTTCCAGCAGCGAGGACTATTTAAAATCTTATGTATGATGTGGAGTTCATAGTATTGTACCATATTTTATAACACAATAAAGAGAAAACTGTACTGGAAGAGGGTACATGTTAATAATAGGGTAAGAACAGTAATTTGATTCCATATTTTTTCCAAATATGGTAGGTGGCCCCAAGTGGCCGAGTGGTCTAAATTGCTGTCTGTTACGGATAACTGCCATCTCACCTCTGTCTGCGTGGGTTAGAGTCTCAGATTTGGCCAATGTGGATATGTGAGAAAGCCTGCCAGTAGCTTCTCGTGGGTCAGTGGTTCTTTCTGGGGGTTTTCTCGGGTTCTTCCTCCACCAGTTATACTGGCCACCATGTATAGCCTATCTTTTGCTGAAAAATGGCGTTAAACCCTACAACAACAACAACAACAAAATATGGTCACACTTTACTTTCTTCTTGTTTTAAAAGACAGTGACTGTAACTACCCACATTGAGTTTTAAGAACATTTGAATGGAACAAAGTACTGTAGTATCATTTATTTTCGTGGATCTCAGTATTCATATCTTTGTAAAGATAAGAAGAATGCATTTTCATGGGTAGTTAAATTTTGTGCTTTTGGCTGTAAGATTTGTAAATATTTAATATCATGGATTAACTTCTACAAGTACCCAAAATGAAGAACAAACAAGGTCAAAACTGCCAAGAAAAAATGTCAGTCTCATCATTGGTTAAAACAATTTCCATCTATATGAATATACACAATACACATGTCAAGATCAATCACTTACACTCAACATCAAAGGGAGTCAGTGCAGCCAACAACTCTAAGCTATTTTTAAAGTACATGTGTATAATCTCTAACTTCAAACACTGTCCATAATGTTGCACCATCAGGACTTTCAGATGAGAGAAAATACAGTGGCTTAATTAAGTGTTGTAAAATTCAACTTAGATCTCCAGTATATCGGTACTTATGTACACAGTGTTTCATTGCGCTTAGGCAGTGTTTTACAGTCATCTTGTAAATTGGGTTTAGCGTGCATGCATAAAAATGAGATGTGCTTTGACAAGGATTTAAATTTTAACAGCACTTTTACTTGAAGGAAGAATCAGTTTGAATAAATATTAAATACAGTTTTCATATGCAAATTTTTATTATTATTCTATCATTTTCACTAGTATGTAATAGTATGCAAATACATTATGCTTTTTCTCTATCTTACTTGTCTCACAACATGTTATGAATTTAATACAATTTGTTGAAATTACACTATTGGAAACAGTATAGATACTTGTGCATTGAAACAGTATAAAATACTTTATGATTCTTTTTTTAAAGAACTATAATAAAATAAACATATGTAAAGAAAATGGTATTTGACCTACAGATTACAAAAATGACATTGATTTGTGAAACAGCTTTGTTGATCTTATAGGTGGCACATTTTTTGTAGAGTCTTTAAATTCATTGTTAAACAGTGAAATCCCAGAAAATTGGTACCCTATGAACGTTAGTGATACTTCAGTAATGAAAAATGTATAAAGACGTACTTTACGGGCTTAAGAGGCCATACTATCCTTTGATATCAAATATGGCGAATCCTTGAAACAAGAACACCTGCAGTCAAATGTATACTGCCCAACACAGCTAGTGTACTGACTTGGTGCTCCTCCATACAGCACATCAATACATGGGCACAGCAACAACAACAATATATGACATCATGGAAGTAATTTGCATAGGGGGCCTCTGGGTGTTCTTGCTTTTATACCAAGGCTGAATTTCTGTAGTGCTTTTAACACTATTTATTTGGTGAATATAGAAATTATAAATTTGTATTAGAAAAATGAAGTCTTCTCTTCCTTTGTTATTTGTTTTCAGATTTGTATTCTCAACTAAGTTCTTATACAAAGTAATCATAGAAAAATGGAAACAAAGGTTTCTCATCTGAACCACTCAATATGTAGAATCTACACACTGCCATGAGAAATCACCTTTGTATGCACTTGAGGGGAAGCACACTTTGAATTCCTAATAAAATGTATATAAGAAAAATGCAATATCTGCAAACTTTGTGCATGAAACACACCCACCCTCCTTTTCCATTGTAATTTCATTGATATCAATGACAGTATGTTTTTATATGACTGTGAACAACTTTCATGATGTAAATTGAATGTAAATTTTAATATCGGTTTGAGTCTTGTCATATTTGTTCTTTTGCAAGGATGAGGAGGACACAGATGCACAGGCATTGTCTGAATTAGAGAAAGAGAAAGTCAAGAAAGCAGACAACACTGCTAAATTTGCCAAAACAGCAGGAAAGCCAATAGAGAAAACTGGAAAAACCTGGTCACCAGCAGAAATCACAAAACAGAAAGTTCAGGGTATCCTATAATTTCAACTTTATTTTAGATGTTTTGGTTTATTTGTTACAAATGGCCATTATGCTCAGATAACATTTTATATTTGACACCTTTTCTTAAACTTTCATCCCTGTGGCTGGTTGCCTTATACATTTATTCTTTCAGAATCTGACTGCTTCCAGGGGTGTAATTTTGTGTCCTGAAGTTACCCTTGTTTTCATATTTCAGAATATCACATTCCCACAGTCTACATCTAACGCTTTATGCATACTTGTTTGGGGCTATATAATCAGCACATGACTCAAGGTAAAGATAGATTCAAAACATGCTCCATACATAGGTGTTTACTGCCATGAATAGTCTTTAATAGTACAGGTATCAGCTGACTTATCCAATTTCAACTTATGCCAACTTTGCATTAACATGATTTCATATGAATTTTAAAAAAAATTTTTTTTTAGTGGAGACGAAAAAATTATGAAATCATTTATCGAAAACAAAAGTTTAGGATTCGTAACATGCTGTAATGAATGGTATTAAAGTTGAATGAATTATGTATTTTTCAATGAAAATTAAAGGTTGTGAAACAAAAATTGTTGTCATGTAACCACTCTTGGGAATGCAGCTATTGCATAAGTTGTGGGTTAGCTTTTTTTATCAACATTTTAAATCTACTGTCACAGTGGGTACCATCTTTGCAAGAAAACTAAGTTTGGATGATGGGTTTGGTTATATCATGCAAAGGTAATAAGAGTTGGATGACTTGCACAGTGACACACCATAGTGGTTAACATGGCTTGGTTTGGACAGGAATCAAACCTGTACTTTTCTGGTAAAGAGTACAGCATGCTAAAAACAGCCACCATGGCTGTCAAACATATATAATGTTTCCTTTAAACTTAAGTAAGAATAACAGTTTTCCAAGGTTTGAGAACTTCACATGTCTTGGAGAACAGAAGATTTTTAAGCCAAAGCTATCTTTGTACTTGCAACAGTTGTTGTGGGAACTATTTTTGGCAAATAGTTTAGTTTTTTTAATTACAGTAAAACATGTCTTGAGGGACCACCTCTTCTGCCAACAAAACACAGTCTCTCAAGACATGTGGTCTCCCATAACAGATTTGTGTAGGATGATAAGTTTCTAAGGTCAGAATTCAACACGGCTTTAAGAGGAAAAATACCCACAATTTCATTAGATGCATTTTATTCTTTATTCATTGCTGCCAAGTGTCCCATTTTCCCCTTTTTGTACCTGCATTCAGATGTAAGTTTTGCATGCTAAATATCAGGATTTTTAAATTTAAAAAAAAATAAATTGAAAGTTTCCTTGCAATTTTCTATTCGGAACAGACATCCAGTTTCAGTCTGAGAGGAAATGTATTGCATGTATATAGAGATATAGAGTTCTAAAATATGATTTGTTCATTCAAAATCGATGCTACCATGCCTGGTCCAGTCTTTAACTGCCATATTGGATTGTGCAAAGCAGTTGCCGCCAGAGAGGCTTATTACCAAGAAAATTTAGAGTATCCCTCATTGAATAGAGAGGGACCCCAAGTGGCCGAGTGTTCTAAAGCAGTCTCCATTATGGATCACTGCCATCTCACCTCTGTCTGCGTGGGTTCGACTCTCAGATTCAGCCAATGTGGGTATGTGAGAAAGCTTGCCAGTAGCTTCTCATGGGTTGGTGGTTCTTTCCGGGGTTTTTCCGGGTTCTTCCTCCACCATTAATACTGGCCTGTATAGCCTATCGTGTGCTGAAAAATGGCGTTAAACCCTACAACAACAACAACATTGAATAGAGGGCTGTGGTGGGGGTGGGGTACATTGTTACAGGTTGGACCCACCACCCGTCATTCTTTTCATTGATGGATATTCTTAATTTTTTTGGTAACAAGCCCCTGTGGTTGCTGCTATCACTGTATCTCATCTTGGTAATATTCAACTTCTAGTCATTTCAAAAAGGAAAGCAGAAGATTTAGAATCCAGCAAAGAAAAGAAAACAGAACTGGAAGGACAATTGTGCTGTTTTGTTTAGAGTTGTGAAACCATCTAGTAAAGGAGAAAACTGTATGTTTTGCAAATTGTTTATTTTGATTTCAGTATGACCTAAAGCAACATGTAAGCTAATAAAGAGCTTCCTGCTTCATCATCAACAACACAGCATACAACATTTATAAATACTAGAGATAAAAACTTGATGTAATTTGATCAGAAGTTCATTTTACTAAATTTCTTTTAGAAATGAACTTCTTTAAGTTGCTTGTATTGATAGGGATTTATTTTTCACACTTTTTCCAGACAGTACAATCGCAAAGGATTACTTGTGTGCTAGAACGAAAACAGTTCATTAAATAAATCGCACAGAATTCATATCATCAATTAAAAATAGTGCATTGGAATTTATAATGATTGAAAAAACAAGGTGTGGAAAAGGCTTCTATAATCAGTCTGTATCTGAGTGTGTTGCACTCTTTCTTCTTAATTGGCACCCGAATGAACAGGGTGCCTGTTCTGAAGGTGCAAGAGTGCAAACTGTCCTTCTTTACTAATATGGTTGTAGATGTTGTAAATAGTTACATATGCATTAAAGTTTTAAAAATCAGTATTTTTGTCATATGCAGTCAGTATTTTTGTACTCTGGGGTTATCAGCTGTGTTTATTCATAGTTCTTTTTAAATGTTTGCATTGATTTAATTTCATAATAAATCTTAATAAAGATTTACAGCTGTCGTAAAATCTTCACATTTGTATTTGAAGATTAGGTGTACGTGTATTAGGATGTGAATTGCAAATTTAACTATGTGAATATTTATTTATCCTCTCAATAAGTTAACTTGACATGTCCATAAATCAGAGTTCATCTGTAGCATTGCACAGCTTGTTATGATAAGACTTACTTCTCCTGTTTATAAATGAGGGCTTTTGATCAGTCTTGGGTCATGATTACCAAGCAACTTACTAGGGTACATGAGAAAGCAATGAAGTGTTTGATCAATGATGAGATGTCATCAAATGCCAACTCAGTTTTCTTTTGACTGATGTTTGTAATGTGAAATCTAACCCATTGAACAGAAACTTTGAATTCAGGTTATTACAAGCTTCCCTCGTAGAATCATTACCCCAGCCCCACTATACTTTATGTCACCAACAGAACAGAAATTTAGGGCACTGCTTATTGGACCAATACTAGTATGGTGCAGTTAGTGATCTGGATCAGTATTGGATATGATGGCAAATCAGGAGCTACCTGGTACAGGCAGTGTTCTTCTTTCATGGGATAAGCAGTACAGAACTTTGACACTTGACATCAGCCAGCTATGGGAGCAGATCTGTTCCAGCACAGCTTCAGCCTACACCTGAAGATAACCATGGCCCATAGTAGCTGGATCCCCAGCGTTGCTTACCATCCTATACAGTGAGCATCACCAGTTTATCTGTCGTACACATCACAGGAGGCTTCTCACTATCACAACCCCCCCAACACACACACACACCAGTTGTTCACACTGAAGTCCCCGCTGACAATACATTCATTGCTAGCCTGTTAATGTGTCTCTGTGCATGTGGGCCAGAAGTTCTTCATCAGCACTCACCAGTTAGATTGGAATGTCATTGGGGTATGTTTTGATGCCTATTTTCCAGCAATCAAAACAGCCTAAACCCATTCACCCTTCTATCAAGAACCACACTAATTGTCATGCTTGGGAGTCTGTGTTTCATTTTTTATAATTCCTTAACAGAGAAGTTCAAAACCTACTTTCCAGTGCCATAACTTCATCCATTAGTCAACAGTTTTAAAAAGAGATGCCTTTACTTCACATATGCTTTGCTGAAAGACGACCACAAAACCACTCTTAGATTGCAGCCTCTTCCAGTTATGGTTTTCCACAGCCAGATTCAAGAAGCATGGAAACAGGCCACTGAAGAGACAAAAGTTTCATATGTTCACTGATTCAGAGCTGTTGTTTCTGAGGAATGATTAGAGTAATAGAATAGATCCAGTCCTCCCAAACAACCAAGGCATGCCAACTGTTCTACAAGTCCATTTCCTTAACATGAACTCAGTTGCAAGGGCCACGCATGACAAGACACAAGGAGAAAAATAGTTTTTACCAAGCTTTTTTCATTGCTAACCTTCACATGCTTTACCACCTTTTTCTGACAGCTGAGTAGGTGGAAGGCTGCAACACTTTGCCATGGAATGGGAGACTCAGCAGGAATGATCCATGGATCTTGAATAATTTTCACAGAAGACTAACAGAATATGTTAAATAAACACACACCACTATTGTGAAAGCATCCTTTGCTATAGACATACCATGAGACATTTTACAGCAAGAAATACAAACATTAATGCAGTAATACATTACCAGCCACTGTTGCATTGTTTACCTTCCTGGGATACATACTTCCAAGTCTAAGTACATGATTTCTGCCCCCACTTAGTGTACTAGGAGTCTAGAACTGAAAGAACAATATCCCAATCTGACATCACATTCCACTATGTGTTACTATCCTTATATGCTGTACATGGTAGATGTGTGTAAATTCACTCATTGAAAAGTGCCATCATTCTCAGTTTTAAATCATTTTCAGTTTTCCACCTATATTTTTGTTTTGATTGAGTGTTAGTTAGTTTTCCCAGTCATTGATACCTTCCCTTTGTTGTACTGGTGATAGAATAAGGATAGCCTACAATTTTATTAGTTCTGGATTTTGTGTTTTTTGTATTCATTTTTCCTTTTTGATTATTTATCACAAAGTGTGGGAAAGTGGGAATAAGAATGTCGAGTGTAACACTCAACACATCTGCATAGTGTGCACTGGGTACACATGTATGGATGTTTGTCTGATTTGTTTTCTGTGATCCAGTGAAGTGTGGTGCTTGACATAAAGTCACTGCATGTATCAGAGGAGGAAAAAAAGTCCATCTTCCTCATCTTCTGGATCTTTTCCTCTTGTGGGAATGCCTATGTGGGAAACAAAATATTCTGAGCCTTGATAGATTCAGATAGTTCATTAGGTTCAAGGATCCCTGATGCTCAGTCCAGTATCTTTAATGCAGGAGATGGATCAAATCTGGGTACCTTACAGGATGAGAAATACAACAGACAGTTAGTCATGCCTCACTTTGAAGGAGGAGCAGTACCCTCTAAAGGGTTGTCCTCCAATGAGCAAGATTAACAAGATCTTGGATCTTGTCTCACGTAATTGCTTTCTGAGTTAAGACCCTGTTTGCAAACTGCATCATCCAGGCTAAGGTTTATGAGGAGAATCTTCTCCCACTTGGAGCACAGTGGCAGATTTTCTCTTTCTTTTCTCAGAGAGAGAGAATGTTCTATGTACGCTATTAATGGTTATAGGGTAGCATTTTCAAACAATCTCAAGTTTTCTAGGGGTCCTACCATTGGGTCAGATCCTCATCGTTCCAGTCTGATGAGATATTTTGAGCTTCAGAGACCAGTATCTCACTTACTAATGCTTCATTGTAATGCCTCCTGCATACTTTGGGCATTGTCAAAATCCCCATTATGAACTGTTGAGTGAAGCTTCCTTCAAAACCCTTACCCTTAAGATGGTTTTCCTGTTCACTTTAGCCTTCTTGAAGAGGAGTGATTTTTATGCTTTGTTAGTAGAAAAGGGTTGCTTTCAGCTCAACAGTAATTAGTATTTGTTTTCTCTTTGACAACCAAAAACTTACAAAAATGGTACTAACAGCTGCCTCGCTTGGCTCTCAGTATTAAAAGGTTAGTGTTAGGACTGGTTGGCCTGGTGTCAGGATAATGCGACTGGGTGGGACATGTCTGTGGCATGATGCCCCAGTGCTAGACAACACTATAAACTGTCACACTGCAGACATTGTAGCGATATGACTGGAAAATTGTTCAAGCTACATTAAAAATCCAAACCACACACACACTCTGACAACCTGGCTAACAGCTCCTTTCACTAACAATAGTTGCTTGAGATCTCCAGTCTCAGTTGTTCAGTTGCATCTCTGCTGCAGATGACCAAAATTGACTCCTTTATCCAGTAAGGGCCTCAAGGTTTTATTTGGCTATTTTTAAAAGGAGAAGGAAGGGTCAGAAACATCTCTTCTGACCTATAAAGGGTGTCTCAGATATTTAGGTGTCCACTATTTCCAGATGGATTGTCCTCACTATCAAGAGAGCTTGTCAGTCCCTCACTGAGAGAGACCTTTCTTTTATGAAGATTAAAGCCCATGCAGGTAGAACTGTTGCTACTTGCAACTTCTTGGGCATTTTTGAATCTTTAGATTATATTAGGAGAACTGCTTTCTGGCAGTCTCACACTGCCTCCTCATTTTACCTTTGATATTTGGTGCACCAGAGTGAAGGCATTTTTTTGCTGGGCCTGATAGTAATGGCACAAGTGACCTAACATTCTGCTAGTTTACACCAGTGAACACTTCTACTGTAAGTATAATACTTTATACCAGGTTTTTTTAAGGCTCCCTCCTAACCAGTAAGTTCAGCATTGTATTAGTAGCAAGTAATGTATTCTGCTCTTAAAATGTTTGGGTGTTTTGGGTTGTTGGTGGTGTTGGTGGTAAAATAATTTTATGTATTACTTACCTACTACATTGTAAAATGCTCCTTCCACCCATCTGTTAATTCCTTTACACTTGGTCTAAAAGGATAGTGACCCATATGGAATGTCTGTGATGCAGGAGTCAGGCTGGTATATTTTTCTGTTCAGTTCCAGTACTGGATGAAGGAATCAGATGGAACCATGAAGCTTGGACTTGGGAAAGGTAACTAAAGAATTTGAGTTGATAAGTATTACGTAATTAAAATTAGTCCCAGACCCTAACCAACCAACCAACCAACCAACCAAACTGTCATACTTCAAATCCACATTCTGTAAAAGGCACAAAGTGTTTGCCTTTTGTGTCAAGCCATGAAATCTCTTTTTTTGCTTCTGCTTTGTCTTGAATTTCTTGTCAGCAAGGACAAATTCTGTTATATCCCATCTTAACATTTCTTTCCGAGAATTGAATTTCAGCTTGGGAATTTCTTCAGTTCTTAGGTCTTGTCCATGTGGTAGTATATATAATTTCCTGGACCACTAGTTATAAGACTAGTACAGATGAATTTCCTATCCCTTTGGTACTGCTGAATTAATTGTAAATGCAGCTGCTCACAAACAAGGGCTACCATTCCATGATTTTGGACAAATTTTGACGTCATTGAAGAGATATCTAATAAATGAACATAAACAACATTTTGTTTTATCTTCAAACCCCTCTCCCCATCACACACACTATTAAGAGCAACAAAGACTATATCAAATAACGAAAAAATTCCACTGTCCAATGGTTTCTACGGACAGAAACTTAGTATACATGTTTTTTATTTAATGTCTGTGTGGTTGTGTTTATGTCATTGTGTATTATATTGTACAGTGCTTAGTTTGCATACTAATTTTGGTTTGTAAGCATATTAAATGCTTCATAGAAAACAGATATGTTATTTTATTTCTAGCAGATTTGATTTTCCTTTAAATATATATAGGCTTATGTGAAAAGATAACTTACTCTCAGTTGGACACATTGCATTTTTTTTGTCACACATACTGACTACCCCCCCCTTGGGACTTCAGAACGCAGCTTTTGAGGGGCCCAAATGCCCCAACACTGAGAATATGGCAGGTATGTGTATTATATCAGTGTTTGCAGTGATTTTTTTAAATCTTTATGCAAACTTCATTACTTACTGTTCTCTGTCTTCCCAGGCATCCATTCTCCCAAGCAGAAGAGGAAAGGAGGTGTGCTAATTCTGGACTCTCAGCTACAGGCATCAGTTGATTCATTTGCTCATTACATCAAGAATCACTTCACAGGAGATGATGTTCCACAGGTAATGGTAAAATGACTTAATTAGATTATCATTAGATGTACTTCAGCAACACACTACCCCAATGCAGGCTGTCTTGAATGGGTGGAAAATTTAACCAAAAGTCATGATGGGGGCTATGCACAGAGAAGGATCTGTCTAAAACATTTTCATGTACAGTTATGAAATTTACTCCATATATTATGTAGTCATACTTAGTGATTAGCACGACTAAATCATTTGTCTCAAATTTCCCATTCCCAAACTTTGTCAGAAGAAATTGATTTTTTTCACAATTACCATCAGACTTGCCATAGATAATTAGGATTGCTCATAGACATAGAAGCACACAAGTAATTAACAAGCATACAAGTTTGGTCTATTTCACTGGAAGATTAACATGTACTGCAAACGAAATGATTTTAAAATGTTGGACTTCTTTGCAGTTGAAATATTCTGTGGAGGAGCCATCACTGTCAGAAAGCTGGAAACATAAGGACCTGGACCGGGACTTAGTAAGAGATTGGCAGGAGCGATGGAAACAGGAAAATCAGGCCAAATTACAAGTGGAAGGTACTTCTTTTTGCATCTGTGCATAAACACTTGCATGTTTGTTGTAAGTAGACTGAAATTCAACTGGAATATCTGTCTGTACTGGAGTGGCACAGTGGTTAATATGCCGCACACATGATTACCCAATGAATGTGACTTTAAATCCTACCATCATATTTGCCTGGATCATGGTCTGTCCCTGCACAAAGCACTTGTTGCATCAGCATGATATAACTTTGCTGTGTTGGTCTGGTGTAAAACACCAAACATATTTGTCTATTTTGGATAAGAAAATTGCTGAAAATTTCTTTGTTCTTATTGTATAAAAAGAATTTTCATGAGGCAAAATTAAATGAATTGATATTTTATATTTAAAAAATTCTTGACAAAATTCCATTTTTTCTCCACATTTGTTGAGTTATTGTTACATAAACTAGTGATGTTTTATCCCTCCAGAAAATGTTCTTCATTTGAAGTGTATCTGTCAGTATCAAGTAATGAGATATAAATATTCAAAATAGAAAGTCAGCTGTAACTACTGTTGCAATTTATGAAAATGTCCAAAACTTGATCATCATACATTGATCAAAGCAAGGGACTCATAATTACAGATTTCACTTAGCTTCTTAAAAAGATAAATAAAGAAGGAGAAACATACCAGAAACAAGAATTGGATTGTCAAGTACTTATGGACATTGTTGGGGTCAAATAGAGCTTAAGTAAAGAAGTTTTGAGTAGAAGGACTTCATTTTTATTTTATTCCTTATAAATCATGAATAACTTTGAATGTGATCATTGCATGAGGACAAAGTGATAAATGTTTGTGTTGTCCAAATGATTAACTGCAGAAAAAGAATTTACAATTATGATATGTCTTTCACTTTTACCCAGTGTCTCTTTATTTAGTTATAAACAGCCAATACATTTTCTCTTAACTGAAGCCTAGTTATTATACTTACGTTAAATAATTATGGCCGACATGCGGAACATGGCCGTACAAAAACTAAATGGACTAAGGATATTCAGAGCATGCAATAACTTGAGCTGAGAAAATATCGATTTGATTTTTCTTAGGTTTCTAATTTTCTTTCCTTTTTTTGTTGAAGCGGTAAGTCATCAAGTGGGTTTATCAAATTTGATTCACTATTTTGAGAAATGTCTCCTTTCTCCCAATGGAAAATAAAGGCTGGAGCAAATTTTGAGAATTATCAGTGATCATTAAAAATTATCCTGAAAAGGGCATTTCTCTTATTTTCTATCTAATTTATAAATTGTATGTATCTTACAGCAGAATTAATGATGGCGCATCGTGAATTTGAAAAGAAGTTGGAGGCCTTGAGACTGGAGTCTGATCAGGAAATCTTTAAATTGAAGCAGGAGAACTTTGTACTTAATGCCAAGGTGAAGATTTTCTTGCCTCCATTTAAGGCATATAGCTCTTCTTGTCATTTTTAAATCTCTGACATCATTATGCCTATTAAATAGCATAGCATATTCACCTCAGGTTTTCTTCTGAAAATATTATCACGAAAGTCAGCAGAAATTTTGGTATGGGCTGTTCAGTTGAAACATACATGGGACCCAGGGAAGGCACTTTTAATGTAGGGTATTCAGCCATAGATGCAGTTTATAATTATCATTTTAATAAAAACTGTGAACTCATAGTTCCCTGGCATATCCTTTTTCAGAACTGCCTTCCTTGGGTACCATGTATGTTTAAATAGAACAGCCCTTATATAATGCAAATTTCACAGTTGTTAAATGAAAGATTGTGAAATTGAAATAAATTAATTTTGTATGTTATGCATTGAAAACTGTCAGTACCCTAGTAAGGCTGCTTGACCTTTAGATTAACTTAACATGGTACTAGGAGAATTTACTTAGTAATTTGTTCTTCATTTATATTACTTAATCATAACACTTTATGAGTACATCCACTTCCTTGCAAATTCAGCCCACCCAAGTTAAAAATGACATTAACCACATCTTTTGGCACATCTTTACAACATAAGTACTAAAATGCAATCTGCTTGTCTCATAGACGAAAGTCAGATTAAATTGGATCAAGGGATTGGCATCACATCTCATCAGTTGGCTTGTTATGCCAGTTTATCATGCACTTTATGAGATCTTGCTACAAATATTCATTTGTTTGTACCCTTTCATGATTTGAGTAGTACCTCTGGCTTTTCTTACGTCACAGAAGTATATACCCTCTATTTATCTGTCTAATCTCACTGTCTTCATCATGCAAAATATTTTGCACTGGTCTGACTTTGTTGGACCATCGCCATCTTAAATGCCAGTCATATGGTCTATAGTACTTGCGATTAAACTCAATACTTTACTTTTTGTAAGTCCTATTAGTAAATGTTCAGTAAATGATCATGTTCTAGGTAATAAGATCAATTCTGCCATTTTCTGTCCGTAGTTTTTGAAGAAGGTCCATCACCAGTTCCAGATCAATCACAACTTAGGACCATCTTTTGTGATCTGTTTTTCAAAACAGTTTCACCTGACTAATTGATTTGCTAAAATCTTGCATTATCTTGACAGATAAAGACCCAAGTATCGACACACCTTTTCAAGACAACTCCCATGGTGATTTTTAACTTGGCTTTCCAACTGAGACGCACCCACTCTTTTACACAGCAAATGCATTTCAGGACTTGAAATGACAAAGCCTTCCTCTTTTCACATAGACCTTTTTATATCAGTCATTTAGATGCATGAAAGAGATTGGCTTCATGTACAGCTTCATGTAACATGAGCTTAGATCCTTCCATTGAGCACCCTACTGACAGAGATATGTGTGGAGTTTGTCTCACATATTGTGTACTCAGTAAGACAGCCTAACACTCACTCTTGAAGGCCGTTCCTATCTGCACTGCTTAAAGACAATTGCAAGGCTATAACCTCTTTATTCCAACTTCATATTCTGTGGAAAGATAGATGTCAGAAAATGGGCTGCAAAAGAGGAAGACCTCGTGCTTACCAAGCAAACCAGCACATAGAGACTGTCTGATTTAGTAGAGATTCTCTTCCCAGAAATCTTCCCACAGAAAATGATGTCATCTCAAATCTGCCATTTTCTGTCACTCCATTTGGGGAAAGTCTTCAACACTTGACCTCAGAATGAGAAGGACTCTGCCCTAGCATGCCATGGCTCTTGAGTTTCTCCATAGTTCAACTCCATATGGATCTTAGTAATCCAGGTCTTTCCAGGATTGAAGTTCTCTCACCAGAATTGAACATGTATCCCTCAAGTTTGGTCCACGGCACCATTTTGGATTGAGACGTTGCATGTCAACAATATAGGGTTAGCAATTGTTTAACTTTTTTAACAAGACTTGATTTTATTTCAACAAAGATAGATCCTATCTCATTTCATTCTAGCTCTTCATTCATCTGGAGATGGATCTCAAAACTCCCATGTTTTGAATTTGTCTCCTACTAGAAAATCCCCCTAAGGATGACCAAAGTGGTGCCCCACCTGCACACATGGAGAGTTGAATCTTAGCCCAGAATTCTCTTTGGCCTCTGGTTCATGTGATCTTTGCAGATTACCTCACTTTCCTGATCCTAGTGGCAGATTACCAGATGCAATAATAAAGTCTCATCTTAGTGTTAGGACTGGTCAGCCAGGTGTCAGGATAATGTGACTGGGTGGAATATGATTCCCTACTTCTAGACATTGCTATAAACTGCCACACTGTAGACATCATAGCAGTATAACTGAAAAATTGTTAAAGCTACATTAAAAATCTTGATCACACACACACACAGACACTAACACACAGAGCAGGCAGAATCAGTGAGATGACTGCTGTATTGGTTGACTCTAACTATATGAGTTCTACCAAAATGGTTTGATGTCTCTCATAACAGTACCTGCTTTTGTCGTCAAGAATAGGCCCTGCTTATACAGTCCAAAAAAATCAGCCCCAACCCCAACCCCTATTGGTATGGTAGATGGTTTGGGGTGATCAGGTATATAATCATTAAATTATGATATTTTGTTGAACTGTGACATGGCAAATCCACAGGTGCTTTAGTTACATGACTGAAACAATCATTGTGAATAATTGAAGTGTCATTTGTCTGGTTCCTCATTATTGATGAAACTGCTGATACAGGCCATTACATGAGGTAAGGTTGTTTGTATTTCACATGTATTTACAAGTTGTCAAACATCAGATTTGATACAGAAATTGCTGAATAGATCCTAGAAAGGCCTCTTCAACTGACTGAGAAATAATGTCTAACAGTGGTTGATATGTGTGCCGCAAACAGATAAGTCTTGAAACCTCTGTTATCTTCATACTTTTCATCTCTGGGGATCTGTAGGATCCCATCAGAAGTTGACTGGGTTGATAAAAAGAGGGAGATCTCATTTGTTCTTGCCACTCAAAGAAGGGACATTATTTTCACTGAGAGTCTGTCATCCTGGCTACAATGGGTATACAAGGAAACTTGATTTTTGTGAGCATAAGTTTTTCTCTGAACTGATTCCATGCATACGGCCTTGTGCTCTCTTGTATTTCTCATAAAACTGTTAGCTGTTTCACATATGTCTGGAGACATCACAAAATACAGGTTAAGTAGATGTGACTGTGGCCATTTCCTAATTGTATGATCAGATGACATATTTGGAGAGGAAACTAATTTCTCATAATACATTCACCAATCACATTACTTTAGGGAATATTAGCCTGCTACCTTATGAATTGAGCCCTACTAAAAGATGAAAATTCGTCTTTCACTATCTCTATTAATAGACAAAGGTTAATAACTCCTGCCCATTACTTCCTGTTGATACCACCAGGTGTTGCCAGATTTTAGCTTAGCTACTGTACAGACTGCACGTTGTATAATTTATCCTCCAAAAACCCAGCCTTGTGTTCCTATGGGTCCATCCAATGTTCATTTTGGATTTATTGTGCATATTTATCAATCCACTGCAGGTTACAATTTCTGCCAATTTTTGAGATTATGTCACTTGTCGTGACTTTGTCTTGTAAGACCACCGTGCACCACTCGTTTTTTTCATACTATGTATACAGTTTCTGATATGCAGTGTCTATAATATGTAGTCATTGGAAGTCGTGGCTTATGTTTTAGTAATTAGTCATATACTTATTGGCAGTTTATGCTGTTGGCTAGTTAGTCACATTCTAATTTGGTAATCTATGCTTTGTTTTCTCTTCTCGTGTTGTTTCAGGAGGATTGCTTACTATACGCATGACATGCACGTTCGCAGTGATTGTCCATTCAGCATTGAAGGGAAGGAAATGAAATAAATCAAGGAAGACAACCTTTGGTTTGATGTTGGTGATACCAACTCACTGGGGAGTATTCCCCAATTTTAGGCAGCCCATGAAGTACAAGTCCCTCCGGCATGTGTGAGCATGAGTTTTGGACCCATAAGTCTGGGTGCATGGTGTTCATGCCGGACCTGTTGGATCCAACTCTTTATACTGCCATACCATGACTGAGACTGACTGTCCAGCAGTCACTGGCAGCCCAGCCATCCCAACATGGGGACCTTTTCTTTGAAATGGTGTAGCCAAATAGTTTGTACAGGGATCTTAGTGATAGATCCATCCATCTAGCCATACCATCAATATCTTATCATTACTATACCAGAGATTTCAATGAGAAATCTGTCTGTTCAACCAGGCCTTTAGTGTGGCTGATACCAGTGATTGCCAGACCATTTGTATACCACCAGCATCTGTTTCGACCACACGCTGTTCACACCCCATCGATTGGATCTAACGCACATTAAGAATGTAAAGTCACCAGCCGTCCAGACATTCCAACCTGGAATCCAGTCAACTATGATTTATGTGATCTTAGTGACAGATCTGTCTGTCCAACGTATTGTTGGTGACATGCCTTTTCTATGATGGAGATTTCAGTGAGAAATAAGTCTGTCTGGCAAGGACTTTGGTGTGACAGTACTTGTGATAGCTGGACAGACTTCTATACTGCCAGCTGACAAACCAGCCGGCAGTGTCAGATTTCTGTATATTCACTGCTTGTCCATGATGGAGAGTTAGGGAAGTTTTACTGAGGATGGAATTGAATCTTCACTCCACCTGGTATGTCTTCTCTAGTGCTGCAAGTAGACCCAGTTAGGTTTTGATGCACAGTGCATACAATGGAAGTCCTTCAAATCCACCATGGAATGGACTACAGTGCATACAATGGAAGTCCTTCAAATCCACCATGGAATGGACTGAAGTTAGCTTTCAGCAACTGTCAAGGAAAATTTCTTTTTCAGGTGTTGGCTACTTCAGTCATACTGCAGCTCTGAAGAATTAGTAAATCTCTGTTCAGGTCACTGTTGCTCTGGAGGAAGAATAGAGGAAGTTCAAAGGCAGGCATGAATGTAGGTGGCTCAGGAACTGCCCCTTCACCTTGCCACTCCACCCACACAGGCATTTAGAACCACTCAGTCCCCATTAGTGTGAAGGGATGTTCAGCAGCCTCAAGACGGGATCTACCTAATCAATTCACCATTCTACCCCTAGGCCCCATGGCTTTTGCTCAGACTATGGATTGTGTTGTCTCTTTGTTCCGGCTGACGTCATCTTCATCAATGGCAACATGCCTTGGTGGCATCCTACAGAAACGCATGGTAAGTTATATCTTAATCCAAGGCTGGAATGATCTTCCTTCTCTTCTAGATCATCAAGGCTTTTTAACAAACTGGGAATGTCAGACCTTCATCCATCCAAGAACTTTGTCTATCTGGGTATGGAGTTCTTAACCAATCAGAATCTGGTGCACCCCTTGAGTTCTTGGACGTGGATTTCAGTGGGTCAGTTCTTTCAAAAACTCAGTTTATTATTTGGCAGTGGACTTGATTGCACTTGGCCGTCTTTTTCTGAGGGCCTTGCCAGCACATTTGCACCCCATTTTATGTCCTCTTAATCAAACAGTCATGATCACACCTGAGATTCAATCATTCCTACTTCAATGGGGCAGTGCAGATCAGCTGACCATGGGAATCCCACTGAAGAAGTCCAGGCAGAAATAATGGTTGGTACCACTGCCACTGCGCACAGTCAGGATCCCCACCTGTTGTTGACCTTAACTACTGTCAGGGGAATAGCCTATACACATCAAGATCCTATAAATGAAATCTGTCATCAGTACCTTTCATTTCTGAAAAGATTGCTGGTCCTCATTTGGTCCCAAAACTATGTGGTGGTGGCCTATCTCCTCAAATGGAGGCACCAAAACATTCAACCTGTCTGTTCTGATTTGACAATTTTTGCCTGGGTGCAACAATCTCCATATCAGCATACAAATCAGACACATTCTTGACAGCATCAGTGTCTTGGCTGAGAAACAATGCAGAGTTGGTTATGTCCATCACATGGAATAGTCTCTCCATCAGTTGGTCTTCCCTCCGATTTACGCACTTCGAAGGCATCTGATAATCGACCTCTTGGTGACTAGGTGGAATAAAAACGTTTTCTCTTCAGTTCTAGACCCAAAAGCTTGGACCATGGGTGCACTGCAAGATGCTTCTGATGGACAATCTCCAATGGGACAAGCCCTGGGTCACTGATCTACTCTTTCTAGTGATAGTATACCCAGGAAGCTTTCTCCAGTAACCACTGTGATGGTTGGTCCTTCCCTGCCTGGATGGCTCTCTTCTTCTACAAGCTCAGTTCTTACAAGAAAAGTCTTGCAAGTCAAACATTTCAGACTGTCAGTTCTGGAGAGAATCTCAAGAGTACCCAGCTATATTGTCCCTCTGTGTGCTTCTATCCCTCAACTGGCCAACTTTTTCTCTGGCTCATTGAGGTGAAACAGTTGGGCCCCAATCACTACCAAAGGCTACTGCCCCATGATAATGGACACATTTTGGGTGGGATAGTGACCTATTGGATCTTTTATACAATATTGGTCTGGCAGGCAGAGCCAACCTTCTTAAGCCTTTATTTCAGAGATTTAATGTCTAGAATCTATTGGGTTCAGTGGCTGCAGCACAGACAGACACCAGACCCAACTGGAGCAATTAACACAGCCTGTTAGTTTCGCTGGATTCGCTGGTGATTTTTTTATAGGTCAAACAATTTCAATAATCTTCTTAACTGAATGTAAGGGTCACAGGTCAAGTGACCCCAGGCAATGTTGCTTATGTATTTAGGAGAACAGGTTATTGATCTCATGTGGAATTCAGCCATTCTTCCCTAGAAGGATACTCGAGGTAGGTGTTGGGTGCTCAGCATCCCCTCCTCCCATTTCATATTTTCCTAAGGTAATGTGATTGGGGAACATATTCAAAGTTTTTTATAAAAAAAATTATGCATCTTTGAGAATACTTACCCAGTCACATTACTTAAACACCCTTCCAACCACCCCTCCATGCAAGCATCCTTGTTAGTATCTCGCTCTGCTAAAAGCTGGTTACACCTGGTGGTATCAAGGGGAGGTAATTGGTAAGACTTATTGCCCTTTGTCCGTTTATATAGATAGGGAAAGATGAATTTTTGTCTTTATATAGGGCTGGATTCGCGAGGTAGCAGGATAATATTCCCTAATGTAATGTGATTGGGTCAGTATTCTTGGAAAAACATAATTTACTTTAAAAATTTGCTTTTGGAAGTATATATTTTTCTTTCATAATACTTGCCCAAACATAATACAGGTACAGCATCCCAAGACCTTCCTTAAGTTACATACATCTGTGGAAAAGCATGTTAATTCCCAACAGTAGTAACTTACAACTGCTGGAATTTGGCACCAATCCCATAATTTATTTGAGACCACTTTTGTCTGACTTAAACTTTCACAAGCAGGTCACCAATTACCACTTTTGTAGCTAAAATAAGTCAAATGTGTGGTGTACATCAACTTACAGACTGACTTCCATATTTTGCATTATATTCAGAACTTAATAGCTTTATTAAAAATTATTCTAAACATCTCTTAAAAAGTTATTACAAGAAGTGAACTGCAGTTATTCTTGATGTATTTATTACCCTTTAGGAGCACAGTTTATTTCGATTTTCTTGTTCTTCAGAAGTTGTGAATGTTTATGCAATATATACTTCCATACAAATTATCCAAGTTTGGTTCTAATTTCTATGATATATTATACCTTATAGGTAGAGGTAAGTGATCAGGACTCTGTCAAGAAGAAAGTACTGAATGGTGAGACACTTGAAGGAGTCAATAAGGACCAAATGGCCCTTCTTGAGAAAGAGCTCAAAGAACAAGAAACCCTTCTGTCAGGTTACCAGCAGGAGAATAAGAGGTTGTATGATGAAATGAAGAACATAAAGAAACAAAGCAAGCAGACAGAGGAGAGGATGTTCAAAGAAAATCAGAAACTTTTATCAGAGATGACCAGTCTCAGGTATTTTAAGTTGTCATTTGAAATACAAGTCCCAAGTGTCTCTTTATTTTGCACAAATTCATATGGTTTAGCTACAGATTATACTTAGTGGTTGAATGTGTCAGACTTGAACTAAACCTTACTCACTCTCCTTTCCTCTTTTTAATGTCCACCTACAACTAAATGCACATGTCATATCTAATATTAAGTAATTTAAATCCGAGTGCCACCATTTTTCATTGTATTTTTCCCTAACCTGCTTCATACTGAATAAGTATGGTCAAATATAAACAGTTGATGTAAGCAATGTGTAAGGTAGGGATGCAATATTTGCTCCTTTGTTCCTTGACTGTAAAGTTTTTATTCCTATTTATAATATTACCATAAATTTTTAAGAGGCATAAGAGGTGCAAATAATTTTGTTTGGCAGGACAGAGTTAGAAAAGAAAGCTGAGGAAGTGAGGGATAAAGTGGTGATAACTGGCCTGGATGCCCAACAAAAAATTGCAGTAGGAGATGCTGGGTTTGCGGGAGTTGATCTTATTGTCAAGTTGGAGGCGGAGCTTAGGGAAACTAAGGTACAGTTTGAAATTGTCATCAGCTTCTATATACCTATGTCTATATATGCTTGTCAATTAGGTTAATGCACAAACTCTAGCTGGAATCAATAATAAAGTGATACAGAATAGACTTGTCTTGGCAATCTGCTGTCTTCTTAAAATATTTTCTTCGTTTACCAGGAGTATTTTTAGAGGCTTTGTATTATTTTTCATGACAACTGTTTATTAGGCTTTTTTAGGGGTGTTCTTATCACAAGGGTTATTATACAAAATTTCGGTCATTTTTTTGGGTCCATGATTTTAAAACTAAATGGATTTCTTATTTCTTGAAAAAATGATGATATGAACATTTGTGATCTGGGTTGACTTTTTAAATCATATGTCTGAATAAAGTTATAACTACTTGAATGGTTTTCATTTTTTGCTGCAGATTTCAATGAATAATCTTAAAAGAGAGATGAACATTCTGGTTCAGTCTAAGGTTGAGCTGGAGAAGCACATAGAAAAACTTGTTACTGAAAGGGAAGATCTCGAGAAGAAACTGAAAGAGGCCAAGAAAATGAAATCTGAGGAAGCCACGGTATGAATGATAATAATAATAATAATAATAATAATAATAACAACTAGAGCATATATAGCAAACTCCATGTTTTTTACTGGGGCAACATATTTTCAGTTTGTCATAAAATTTCATCCATTGATTTTAGAGAAGATGTGGTTATATATAGATGGGCAGGAATATAGAAGCCATCACATGGACATGGCATCATTGCAAAAGCATCAAAATTATAGAAAGGGAAGAAATCACCAGCAGCCAAACTGAGATGGGAATCTGTGAAGATTATGGTGGCCCAGTGCTGCATAGAGAATGTGGATATGAGTTATGGGCAGTATGCCATAGGAATTTTGCCTTATGCTAAAAAAGAACTACCTGATGATGGTTCCATGAAGAAATCATTTTCTATGGGGTAGAGGCATCCAAAGGCACTTACAAGAGGTAACAGGTTAAGTCTGTAGACTAGTCTGTTTTTTATGTTGTTGGTGCATCATATACAATCAATGGCAATCACATTAGCACCAAATCTTCACAAACATAATAAACATTATATGGACCATTATTGTCATTGTTGAAAAACTTGTATTTAATTTTGGCAAAGTTCATGTTTTTCTGTGGTCTTTGCCTTTCTGTGTGACAAGAGTTCAAACCTTTTTTCTTGATCTATAATAACCTTCCAGGACCTGGAGAAGAAGTATGAAGAGGAGATGGGGAAGCTCAAGAAGAAGTTAAAGTGGTACATGGAGAACCAAGAACTGTTGGATGAAGGAGCTAAAAACCTTCGGCTTAAAGGGGATGAAATTCATAAGCTTAAGATGAGGATTGAGGAACTACAGACTGAAGTATGCAACTACTAAACCATCAACACAAAATCTGAAATGCCTTATGTATTGTGAATTAATTTATTTTTATGAGTTCAATTTATTTTTTTCAAATACGACAGTAACAAAAATTTGATAGTGTTAACAAAATATGATCCTATTTTTTTCTTCACAAATTGATAACTTTACATTAATTCTTCAAATGTATGGTTTATTGACACTAAAATTTTTGTAATGGGTATGCCATGAATGAAAGTAGCTCTACACTATATTTCCAGATCAAAACATTATCTGATATCATGCCTAGCTAATTTAAGGCAACACATGGCATATTTCAGTTGTATATGATCAAATCAAACACTTTTGTTCCAACAAATTTGACTTTAATTTCACTGATGAATGTTACAAGTACACAGAATACTCAAGTTTTTTTCTTAACATCAATCTCAGTTCAGTGGCAAGAAAAAGATTAATTTGTTTTGGAATTTACATGTTCCAGTCCACATAATGGACACCATATCCCCCTTGAATGTATTGATCCTCATAACAATATTTAATTGACTGCCACATTTCATTGACTGGGTTCTTCCGCTTTCATTTTTTGTTAGTGTACTCTATCATCTGAATGTAAGGTAATCACATTGTGTGAAAAACTGAAGGAAATCTGATCACTAGCAAATTTTGATTCCCCGCTATTCACATTTTCTGCACATTTGTCCCTATTCCAGACCTGCCAGCCTTTATGATTCCACCATAAGTCTTATTGAAAATACCTTTAAATTAAGGACTTATGGAATCATGGCAAAAGTGATGAAATGCAGTTGTTGCAGTCACATCCAGATACAGGTTTGTCCATGTGGCTTTCATACAAATTTCTGTGGATTTGGTCAGGGAACCATTCTAACTTTACAGAAGTATCTCAGACACTTTAAATTGCCCAGATTTTTAAAATTTAAAATGCCTGCATGATGAGATAGTTACTTAGACAGAATTTTCTGGAAATGGCATCCAGCAGATGAAAACATTGTAGAAAGGAAAGGGACAGTAAACTGAAACATTTTTAAAAAAGAAACATTCATATTCCTGGGGAAAGAAGCCACAGAGACAACAATTAAGTTATTGGACAAATGTGTTGGTTTGAGTGTGTCATGGCAGGAGAGATGAAATTGAAAATACCCGAAAGATTACATCAAGTTGGGAGATATAACAAGAAGCTTTTTGAGCTCGATGTGATTTAGAACTGCAGTTTCTGTAATTTTGTTGGAGGTAATTAAAGTGCAAGTGTACCTTGCAAACTCTTTGGTTGAACATATTGTTTCCCTTCAGTGCATCATACTTCTGACCTTTACAAATGCATGTTTTTTCTTTAAATACATTTCCCAACTTTAATACCTTAAGAGAATTGCCACTACATTGAAAAGCCAGCACTCCCAGCTAAAAGTTACTTATCTACCTAGGAGGTGGATGGGCAGAGTGATCTCCTCCTTTTGTAGGGATTGTCATGAAAAGCCATGAATATCCCAGTTGCAACCTCCGCTCGTTGCTTAGAAGCATGCTGTCACCATGAGAGTCCTTGCAGTCCAAATCAATTCAAATTCATGTTTGGAGGAGTTCTCAATTCACAATGAAACTATACTCCATCTTTATTTCCAACTGTTTATTATTTCTATGTCAACAAAGTTCTACTTTTACAATTTTACTACAATTTTTCATCTTTACAGATTTAGTTGTACTTAGGTACTTGCACGGCTAGCCTACATGACTTTACAATAAGTTCAGGCTTTACTTTTATGTTCATGCAAGTCTCTAAGACCTATAGAAACTCATAATATATGTATAATTCCACAATGGCTGGCTACATACAGGTTAGTTTTCTCTGCTAATACATTTAGCGTTTGTACTCCACACTTCATAGCATCTATTTGGATGGGTTGGCCTTGAACCTCTCATAGGTTGTAAGGTGAATTTTTTTGTTTTACCTGGTTGCATCATAGCTTTATTAAATTCATTTGCTGTTTTCCAAGTAATGCTATAAGGTATAGCTCTGCATTTTGTGTTCAATAACAAGAGACAGGTACAGAGCAACAGTAGGTTTAGATGATCTGTTCAATATGTCTTACAGATTAGACCATGGGCAAAGTACATAAACACACAACTAAGGGCAAAAACACTATAAACGTACATGCTGACATGTCCTCATTGCAGGAATTTTGGAGGATGAGGGATCTGAATCAGCAAAGGACTCACAAAACACTGGAAATCTACATGATCAGAGACAGTCCTGACACCTATATCACAATCACAGGCCTCCTCATTGCTGGTGATACCTTTAGGCCTTGTTATGGTTCCACTCTGCAGCTCCTGATGATAAACAGGGAGAGAATGAGCAAGCAAGTATCCTCTCACTCAGCTGATACAGGGACTGGTCATGTGGATCAAACATCCATAAACTATCCCAACATTATGACTCAGATAACATCCTCCCTACAAACATGTCCAATTTGACTGGCATAGGCCTACTACCTCAACACAATATTTTCCAAGAAGTCAATCTCTTGTCCAGCCTTTCGAACCTGGTGTATACAGGCAATTATAGAGACCAGTCTTACCCATATATGGCCTCACAGCACTTTCCATTAAAATGCTTAGCATAGTACCTTTGCTTCCAACAGATGGCAGCACTCAATTCTCTCAACCCTTTGTCAGTAGAAGGGACTCTTTAATCAGTGACCGATTAGAAATCGCTGTTTCTACTTCATGGTGCTCCATGAGTTTTGTCAGCAGCAGACCTCGACACTCTTTGCCAGCTCCTTCTCACACAACTCAAGAGACATCAGCCTCACCACATGCAAGCAAATATGACAATGCTGGCTTGCATATTCTTTCTTCACATCTTGATTTCACTATGTTGTGGGAAGACTCAGCCTTCAGAAATTGAAGAAGTTTACCACCTTTTACCTCTGGAGTTTTGCCGTCCATCTCCTACCTTATTAGCCATCTGGACCAGAGCTCCAGCATCAGTTGATCTTATCACTATAAGGAAGAATTCAACTTCAAATAATTTATGCAGCCTGGCAGAATCAGAGACATTTTGAACTATTCACATCGTCAATTACTAGCATCAGCCATGTCTTTTTATCACAAAAACACCTTCCATCAAGTTTTCATGGGCAGTTCTACTATTGCCATTCACCAGATTTTCATTTGGACATCCCAACAGTTGACCATGACATCACAGCTTTGGGGATGTCAAAACCCATACTCTGTACATATGGATCAAACATCTTTCAGTGACACTATACCATTGGCCACCAGTGCAGTATCCATGGGCTCTGTGTTCGACTTGGTATTGGTGGCTATCTTCAAATAGGCAGAACAGAGCTCATCATCTCTTGCTCCTTAATTATACGGTACATGCATGGGAGTGAGTCTCCAGATTGTTGAATAATGCTGCTCAACATACTTTAGCTGCTGTAAATTTACAACTGGCAGACTGAGTGGCAATGCTCTTCACCTCCTCCTTCCTTATAGATCATCATAAATTAAGGCTATGATCACAACTATTGATATCATCTAATTCCACTTTTTGATGGCCAGATCTACAGAGTTGCAAAATAAGTCACTAAGGAGACAAATTTTCCCCGCCTCTCAACCACAACACTGATACAGGGACATTTCAGGAAACCAACTAATGGAACCAAGTGAAAACAGAATTTTGACAAGTGGTCCTATTTTAGTTCCTCATGTCAAAAACCAAGGTTCTCGCAAAACAAAGTGGAGAAAATGCAGAGAAGTAGCAATTGCCTTTGCCAAAGTTTCTCTACAACTGCCGGGGGCCCAGAGTGGCTGAGTGGTCTAAAGCGCTCACCGTTACGGATCACTGCTATCTCACCTTTGTCTGCATGAGTTCGAGTCCAAGGCTCGGCTAGCGTGGGTACATGGGAAAGCCTGCCAGTAGCTTCTTGTGGGTTGGTGGTTCTTCCCTGGGTTTTCCAGGGTTCTTCCTCCACCAGTTATACTGGCCACCATGTATAACCTATCTTGTGCTGAAAAATGGCGTTAAACCCTAGAACAACAAAAAAAATAATCTACAACTGCCTCAATCTCTCAAAAATGATACCATCTCAACAGCACCCTTCCTACAAATCCTAATAGGAGGAAGGCTTCAATTATTGACTGCTGAATGGAAAAAGATTTGCAACAACAAAAATTGGACCTGACAATTGGTCTCCAAGGGACTCTCTGCATTACTTTTAAAACACCTCCTCTGTCCAGAGTCCTATCAGCTACAAACATTCCAATGAACCTATTCAGAGTCACCACCTTTCAGCAAGAAATAAACAATGTTCTCCAGAAAAGGATGGTAGAAATCATTCAAAAAATAAATTCTATGGTATTTTATTCCAAACATTTGTTGGTCCCAAAGGCAAATGGCACTTTGCACCCTGTGATCGACTTAAGCATCCACAGTCAATTCATTAAGGCTCTTTGGTTCTCAATGGAAACACCATGAAGACTTCGCTATCAATGAGGACTTAAAAAGACAAATATTTTGATGCCCTTACTCAAAAGGCTTCCAGGAAGTTTCAGCAATTTGCCTACAATAACATCACTTCTCAATTCCAAGTGATCACATTTGGACTTAACCTCAGTCCTTTTGACTTCGCTCATCTGATGAACCATGTTATGTCTCATGTCTGTACCATCTCAAGTTACATGAATGATATCCTGCAAAAACTGGAGTTATATGTTAGAAAATGATATGACAACCCTTGTTACACTGCTTACAAATCTGGGTTTCCTAGTCCTTTAATAAGGACAAATCTGACCTAGTACCATGTCAAAAAAAATTTCATCACGGTATGGAACTCAACACACAGGTAAACATAGTCCATTTTCCTCAGGATTGGTCATTGAAAATCAAGACTTTGGTGGATTCATTTCTCTCTCTGCACAGGAATTCCTTCACCTTCTAGGCTTGCTCAGCATGGCAGGAGACCTCATCATCCTAGGTTAGCTTTATATAGCCTGTTACAAACTATTCCTTTATTTCAATGGAGGCCAAAGGTTAGCCCACTGGACCAACTATTCCTTATTTGGATAAATATGAGGTACCAAAGGCAGACTTGGAGTGACTGAACTTGACTCACAGTGGGTGTACCTCTGCATATGCAACTGCCAGAGATCACAGTCTGTATAGAAATATCACAGTCTGTATGGAGATCACAGTCTGTATGGAGATCACAGTCTGTATGGATGCAAGTAAAGAAGGCTGAGTGACACACCTACCATCATCTTTTTGGGAAGAGTGTGATCTCCCCAGGACTGGCATCTGCATATCAGTATCCTCAAGAAGAAGGCTATTTTGAAAACCTTTAACTGGTGGCAGGAAAATTTAACTGGAAAGGGAGTCCTTATTCTATCTGACAACTCTGTGGTTATGACTTATCTCACAGGGCGAGGTGGAACCAAGTCCCCATTTCGTTGCATACTGGTGTGCAAGTTCGTCCTATTCCTGGATGTCTAAACATAATAACAGATCCTTGTCCCAGGACAATCAGCTTGTACAGACAGAATGATCTCTCCATCCCTCAGATTTCACTTAGATATGCACCCGATGGGACCGACCATTGGTGGAGCTGTTGGTGACAGATGGAATACCAAGCTCCCAACCTTTGTCTCCCCAGTTCCAGATCATCCTCATTGCACCACACAGATGGGAGAAGTCATGGATTAATGACCTCAGCAATTTTACAATGGGTATTCCATTGAAAATGGAGAATAGCTACCTGAAATAGCTAACTTTCTCCTGCGGCTCTTTGACGGGAAAAAGTTAGTACCAAGCAGAATCAAAGGTTACCGCTCCACGATTGCTGACACCTTTCGTCATCATGGAAGAAAGGATATCAGACAATACAAAGACTTATCTAACCTCCTCTCCAACTTTAATTAAGTTTGGTCAAAAATATTGGCTCTGTGCCCAAAGTGGAACCTATCATGACTACTAACCTGGTTGAATAAAAACACCATTTGAACTGCTTTAAAGGGCATCATATAAGACTTGCTTCCTTATCAAATTAGTGATGGCAGGCAGAATCAGCAAAATACATGCCCTATAAGGAGACCCAAATTACATGCAGTTCCAACAAGATGGGTCAGTTTTACATATGATTGTTCCCACTTTCACCACCAAGAACAGGGTTCCATCCATGGGTTTCCAGACTTATGTACTGAAATCATTGTCTACTATAGACACTTCCTTTTAAGGCTACCTAAAGGATCCTGTATGAGCCTTGAAATGGTATCTTAAAAAGACCGAGAGCCATTGCATCACAGGAGATCATTCCTAGTTTTACCTCTCAAACAAGGTCATGACACTATAATGGCACAGACCCTTTTGTCCTGGATTAAGTGGGTTATTTACTCTGCATATCAAGATATAACTTAAATGAATTTGTTATGCACTTCATCCCAAAGGGGTCAACTCAATCTGGTGTTACCTATGCCCGGGTCACAACAGGTCACCTTTGAGGTTGTTCAAAAACTTCAAAGATGCGGCTTCACAATTTCAGCTTGATTTTGCAGGAGGGAAAATTTTCCATTTCAAAAGCTGTTCTGCAATAGATGGAGTCTTATCCAGTCAGGCCACCTTGAAGATGTACATCCATCCACTTCTTTCATATTCTCCTAAGGTATTATGATTGGTTATCTTGTTTAAAGAAGAAACTAATTTTTTCTGGTAAAATATGTTTCTTCTATGAAACCTTACTCAATCATTTACACATACTCCCTCTTAGCCTCACCGCAGTTACATCCATTAGAGAGTGTGCTTTACAGAAATATAGTAAATGAGATGTTCATGAGTTTTGCAGCCAATCCCTATATCAGTTGGAGATCACCTAGGTGGGCAGGTAACTTTCAGCTGTTTCATCTGGGAGGTTATGATTTGCGAGGTAGTAGTAGTTCTCCTAAGGTATGATGATTGCGTAAGTATTTGCAAAGAAACAATTGACTACAACCAATTAGCTTTTCAAGATGACAATAGCAATAGATGACATTTTGTTACATGTTACTTAATATTGGTCTGACCTAAGGAAAACTATGGATTGCCTTATTTAGTAGGTTTTGTCAGGGTCAGCCCATCTGCTGTTCTTAGTGGATAGATTTTGTTAGGGTCAGTGGGTCTGCTGTTCTTGGTGATATGGTTTTGTTAGGATCAGCTGGTCTGCTGTTCTTAGTGAAACCAGCAGTCAGTAATTCAAAGATGTTGCATTAAAACTGAAACCAGAAAGGACAATTTTTTGATTAAAGAGAAAACTAGAATTTAACATCAGTAATACATAACCTTTTGCTATTGCATATTTTCCTATTTTCAGGACAGAAAATACCCTTGACTATACTATGAAAATTCATCCTCCCAAAGGGTGACTTTCTGGAAAGTTCCAGCATCTAACTTTTGACCATGGTCCATGCACATTTGCCCTCAATCTTGTTTTCGTTACAGTGGTTAATAATACTTCAAAGAATAATAGACTTTGCTTCAAGTCATACATCATCAATCAAGCATTTTCATTAAATGCCTTAATTTCAAGGCATTCATTGTGAATTGAGTATTTTCATTATATACTTCATTTTACCATGTGACTTTATCCTCAGATCAAGTATTATTCCTGTTCAGAATGAGCTCTAAAGAGAAGTATTAGTATTTTAGGGTTATGTTTTTTTCTCCATATTTAGACTGCTTCCCTACATGGGTGTCAGTGTGACAGTTACTGTGTTTCAGAATTATTTTATTCTTGGGTAGGTGTTTAGTTATCCCTGTCCTTGCCAATTTGGTTTGCAGACCTATCTTGATTCTGGGTTATTTGTTGAATACATTAATGATTGATCAGAATTCATATTCCATTTATTCTGAATTTTTGCTGTTTTTATTCTTGAGAAGAAGGTTGCACATGAGGCCTTCCTTTCATTTTAATTTAACTGATTGAACATTGCTCTTAAAAGTCAGTTCAGGATAGTATACATGTACCTTATTTTTATTTGTACTTTTTTATCAGCATTTTACCAAGCTAGTCTTCTGCTAATTTTCATTTACATTACTAAGAATAAGTGTTGCTGACATCATTGACAAAAAGACCTAACATTTCTAACTTTATTATAATTAAAACATCAGTTTGTGGTTGGTTTAATTCATTCAGTAGAAATGTCACTTGAGAACAGGCAAGTTTTGTTGTTCTTCTTTTCTCAGAATTTTCTGCCAATGCAGAGTGTTGAGTAATATAAGCATAAGAAAGCCCCCATCTGCCTTGCTTGTACAGATTGTAGAAAGACAAAAAGTTGTCTTTTTTTACATCTATGGCTGGACAAGGACTTTGCTGAAGACAGAATAATTTACAAAGGGGGAAAGAAAGGACCTACCTTTTCTTTCTCAAAAGTTTATGGTTTTTCAATTGCTGAATCCCTTGGTCTCAATATAGGATTGGGAAAATCTCTTTGGAGATGTGTAAGGCCTGTGGAGTCCATCCATAGGGAGGATGTAGGAGTTGGAAAGGGAGTTACATCCTCCCATTAATGAGAAGCTGTGCTTTCTTTAGTTAAGTTGGACTAAGCACAAGTAATGCCCTCCCATTAATGATGATCACCACCCTGTATTCACCCAGAGCTCAATATTGGTTGAAAGTGATTCACACCCCACACCCTTGTGAGGGAGAAGCAGCACCCTTTCAGTCCTCAAAGCCTGTTGTTGGCAGTATGATGTAGCTACCTAGAAGAGGGAGATCTATGACACAAGGGACCATAAGATCTGAGTAAGTGTCTTATTTCAAATTAGAATTGCCTGACCATTCACTAGTCATTTGAGCTCCCTCATTATGTGGATAGCAGTTGGGAATGCCACTTAGGATTGGGAATCAATATACATATTGGTATTCCCTTTCCAATAATCCTACAGGGTGTTGAGCCAGCCAAAACAGGGAAGTGTTAGTCTTTCCCCTGTATGCAGTCATTGACTTCAGGGTTTTGGCCTCATGGTAGTGAGGTCAGCGTTTTGGTCCTTGGGCCTACATTGCCATAGTACAAATTGGTGTCAGAAAAGAAGGAGGGTGGTAGACAGTCTTATCCCAAACACCCAAGGAGAGTTGAGAGTTACCACTAGGGACAGTCCGATTAGCTCTATATCAGGTGTTATGTGTTGAGGTCCCTCTTACGTCCAAAATGGTACTTGCAGTTGCCTTGCTTGGTGCTCAGTATTAAGAGGCTAATGTTAGGACTGGTTGTCTAGGTGTCAGGATAATGTGTCCAGGTGTGACAGCATGTCTGTGGCATGATGCCTCAGTGTTTTACATCACTTTAAACTTCCACACTGCAGACATCTTAGCAATATGACTAAAATTGTTAAAGCTATGTTAAAAATCTAAATCACACACACACAGACACATACACACACACACTTATGGGGAAGAAAATATTAAGTATACTTTAGGTGCTTCAATCTTAAAGTTTTTCTTTCTGAAATATATGTAGATTTTCAGTTTTGTAGTTTGTGAGTAATAATTTTGATAAAATATTTTTCTGGCAATTCAGTGATATTTTTTAGTATTCTGAAATTTTGACAATACTGATGATATTCACAGTGAATGTTTTTTTCTTCTTCTTCAGACTGGAAAAAGGATGGAGGAAAGTAAAATTAGAGCTCGCGAGAGAGCTGCTGATGCCAAAAAGATTCAAGATCTTCAGAGACAGGTAGTAATAAACCATATATTCATTGTAGATACTTAGATATTTAGCTCTACTGGTCATACACCAGAACAGTCTTTGGGATGGCCTGTTTGTCCAATGTCCATCCATTAGCGCAGGTTTGTTATCACAACTCCTACTAAATTACTTGGAGGATTGCAGGTTTATTCATGCTTAAAATCTAGGTCTACTTGGTCCTAAATGCAGAGATGCTGCCAGGGTGCATGATTGTGCAAATTGCAAATAATTGGTACAAATTGTGCACTTGGAGAGCATTGATACATGAGAACACTTGCATTTTAGTATAAAGTATCGCATGTAAAAATGTGCTTTGTGCAGTGTACAATATTTAGTTAACTGTTCACACTTGCCATGACATAAGTCACATCATTAGAGGTATCAATGTGCTTGTCACAACCTTTTTTTTCTTCAGATCTGTGTTCTTCAGCTTGACAAGAATGGTTGTTAAACTAAATTTGATTTGATTGCGACATTGGGGCTTGGAGCTAGCATTCATTCATAGTTTGAACCTTGCATAAAGAAAGTTTTATAAATTTGTGTTTTTTAAAGTACACACTACTGAGAAAATGTAAAATGGCGTGGTTCATTCAGCATGGTTCATCTTCAAATTACAATTTCTTTTGGCAAATATTAGCTGATGATATTGATGATGACAATGATTTTTAAAGTTATAATGTATATTAGAATATTAGAGCTGGGAAGGTGTTAATGGGGATACCCATGAGTGATTGTAAACCCAAAAATATTGTTAAAAATGAATCCAATGTACATGCTGGATGGGCCAAAATAGACTGTATAGGCTAGTTCATGTATAACTACATCCACAAACGCATACCCATTAATGCTTTTATCTGGCTAGTTCATGTGTAACTACATCCACAATCTCATACCCATTAATGCTTTTATCTGGCTAGTTCATGTATAACTACATCCACAAACTCATACCCATTAATGCTTTTATCTGGTTAGTTCATGTATAACTACATCCACAATCTCATACCCATTAATGCTTTTATCGGGCTAGTTCATGTATAACTACATCCACAAAGTCATACCCGGTAATGCTTTTATAAAACATTTGAAGTTTAGTTGACACATAGCTAAGCATTTTCAATGATGAATTTTACATATACGTGAATTACATATTTAATATGACCTTTTTTACACTTCCAAACATTAATAATTATAACTGAGTACATGCTCAAAGAGAGGATGATTTATCAAAGAAGTGTTTGTAAATGTGGAATTGGCATTGTGCTCTTAATGACTGTAATTAATTTTATTCAAATATTAAAACTCTGTTGGAATTTATGTCAAAAGAAGTTACCATAATGAGCTAAACTGTTCATTTAAACATAATTATATTTTTGGAGTTGTACGGAAAACAACCCTCACATTGTCCAGCAAGATTAATGTTTCATATAAAAGTTGGAGTTGATTTCTCATGTTTCAAAATACTCCCAATATCCACAGTGTTGAAAAAGGACTTTTGATTTACACGTATAATTGATGATTCTAGACACTGATTTTCCAATTCAGTATTTTGACAGGATTAAAGTTTATTGTGTATTTTTATACCTTGACAATATTTATAACTAAATTTTCAGCAGAGTTCAGATTGATTGGGTGTAATTCATTGATTTTGTCCACCTCTGAGGCTAATTTTGGTTGACTGAAATGGACTAATTGATGATTCACATGCAAGACAAGAGTATATTCTCAATTCACCTTTATATTTGGTTACCAGTATTCATTGATACTAACAAACTTAAATACTCAGCATACATTTTCTTTTCCATAAGTTTCATTTCTGTTGGAGACGTATCCTGAAATTTATGTATCAACAACAATGCTAGAATTGCAAAAACAACAAAATATGACGTCCAAAAATAAATGTTGTTCTCATTTCAGGTGAAGGAGATGGAGCAAATCCTGAAGAAACGTAATCCAAATGCTCTTCCCACATTAATAATGGCAGCAGCAGCATCAGAGCCAACCATTGCCAACAAAACCCCTTACGTTGAGGTGTTGGAAAAACGAGTGAAAAAACTAGAAGCAGATCTTGATGCCAAGGACGGTGAAGCTGACCAGCGCTTGCGAGGGGTAGAACAAAGATACAACTCCATTAAGGCATGATGTGCTCAGTTTCTGCCTCTAGTCGCTAAAAATATTTAAATTATTGGATTTTGATATACTGATTTTACTGTCCAAATTGCATTGAGTCAACAGATAATCATAGTTAACAGTATATTTACAATGTCGTTTTTTTTTTCATTCACTTAAAAATATTTTTTCTTCTGTTATAAAATGCCTAATTATTAGGATATGGTTCATGTTTCCTCACTGGAGCTTTTGACTGTAAGGCTACAGTGCATTTTCCTACTTAGTCTCATTCATTTCAAAATGTTTTAGACATGAATACTAAGCATTCTTTAATTAAGTGTCTTACTGTCAAACAGCGAACTGTTCTGAAAGAACATGTTAGATGATTCTCTATTTCATACCTGTCAGCTTTTCACAGAGGTGAGATGGCAGTGATGTGTAACAGTGAGCGCTTTAGACCACTTGGCCACTCGGGGCCTCAAAACTATGTTATAAATTAAGATATAATACAGATGGCTGTAACATTTCCCAATAAACATTCTTTATGGTTTTAATGAAGGCATCCTTAGTCATAATTCAGTTCTTTTGGCACCTGATTGTCTGATACACCCACTTTAGTTTCCAGACAATTCTGTTTATCAGGCAGGGATGTATGTAATAACACCTATCACTAAAAAATCTTGTTTCATATTTAGTTTCAGTATGAGGAGAGAATAAAGGAGTTGGAGTTACAATTGTCCATTTACCAGGGTCAAACAGAGCACACTCACCCACACACGCATGCCATTGCTCTGGAACGAGAACTTGAAAATGTCAGGGAGCGGTACAAGAAACAAGTGGCAGAACTGCAGGCAGAAGTGGACAGGCTAAACACAGATGTCACAAAGAGCAGGAAAAATATTGAAAGTAAGAAAGTTATTGCAGGCATAAATATTCTTTTTTGTGGAGATCAACTATACTTTTGTAGTTGAAAACTAAAAAACTTTGTATGTTTCATCTTTATATGTGTCACTTTGTTGTATTGCTTCTTTTAACATTGATGCATAGTGATCCCAGTACTTTGGCCCCATAGATAGTTGATACACAGTGGTCCCAATTTTAGTTGGTTATGTCAGATAGAGTGCGAGAAAACTGTAGACCCCAGTATGTGTTCTTCATGAATTTAAACTGATACATAGAACATTTTATTCAAGTTTAAATCAATTGACAGTACCTTCTGACGTTCATATTTCTTTTATAATTGTTTATATTCGATCCTGTTCAGCTGTTTGTGACTTTTTTTTAGCTTTGATAGTATTAATTTGCATTGCGGCATTTGTAATATAGTTTGCACAGATTAAGTCCATTATATTCATGGTCATATAGAACTAATTTTTTGTGAGCTGTGAAACCATGTGATGGTATATTCAGTTCAAGAGAATGAAGCATGCTGATTGGTTGAAATTAATCACTGCAATTTTAAATGTTTATATTTTGGAAAATGCATATTTATAGCTTACCAATATGCAGTATAAGATTTGACTCTAAATTCATTTTCATTTTTTGGCTATTACCGTGCTTTTACTACTGGATGTAAATGGGAAAGATCTTGCAGGGCCATATTTTGACAGTGGGCACATGCCAGAGAATTTGTTTTCAAAAATGAGTCACAGAGCTTATCGTTTTCAGTATAGTAAGAATTCCTTCATGCATAGATCAGGAATAGGAAGATATATGCATTCTCACAAAAGTATTATTATTTGGAGAAACATTAAAATTAAATTCTGTGGAAATTAATTAGTTGTCTGTATCCAATAATATCAGTAATAGTTTCGAATGACTAATTGCTTTTTGTCTAAATTTCAGGATATTTTGCGATTTTATTTTACCATTATTTGCAGCAACTTTGAAGAGTGAGCTACAGGCAGCTAAGGAAACAGAGTCAGAGTTACATTCCCATATTAAATCTTTACAAGTGGAAGTAGAAAGTAAGCAGCATGACCTTGAGGTCATGCAGAAGTCCTTAGAGCGGCTCAGGAAGGAAAAACACTTGTTCATGATGAATGGGGTTGCAAATGGGGAAAGCAGTAAGATTTTAAAAACTGTATAGCATATATTGTATTGTCATATAGTCTGTACACTTTACATATAGTATGTGCAATTGAATATTTATGACACTACAACACTAACGTATCACTTTCTGTGATTATGATTGGCCCATATTAGACAATGAAATTCTAGCACAGTAATCTCTTTTCTGATTGGATGTGATTGTGGGGAAATTTTCTTTACCCAGCCTTGTGGAACTTTTTGTTTTTGCTAATACTATCAACATTTTGGTGGCCATTTTTAAAATCAACTGTCCAAAGGGAATTGGGGAAAAAAGGTCACATCTCATTGAATATGGTGAATTTACTCCACAGGGTCTCATTATGCCGTGTATTGCATATCATATGCTGAAAAATGGCATTAATCCCCAAACAGGAACAACAAAAACAACAACCATTAAAAATAATGGTATTTGTCAATTGATAGCATGCATAAGTGGAGGGGTGGGTGGTACTCCTGTAACATGGAATCCACCTTATATAAAGTGTTAACTTCTAGAAGCAGATAAACTAAGCTTACTTCTGTTCATAGAAGAATTTCGACACAAACTGGTCTCCCAACTGACAGACCATTAGGCCTATCAAACCACAATAGTTTTACACGGTAAAATAGCTCATACAGTCTAATCTTATGTGATGTAATTCCAACTGTCTCCTCTTCCACATTACTTATTACACATATGTGGTCACAAATACATTACAGTAAATATAGAATTTCTTCATCCAGGAAATAATCCTTTCACATGAAAGTCCAACAACATCCAGTACTGAAAGTGACATACCGTAGGTGTCAACATTGTTACTTTAATTGTCTGACCTAAATGAATCAAACTATGTGACATCACATGGAACTTCCATTCTGTGTTGAAAAATGATGTTTTCCGAGGCAAGTGTCCCATTTATTCTGAAGGACATTTGCTCTTTGAATTCTAATTTGAATTCCAATTTGTAAAAGAAAATCTGCATTTAAATTGTATTGGTTATAAAAGTGTCCTAAAATTTACAAGAAATTCTATTTCATTTGTGCAACAAATGAAAGGTAAAGCACACAAGTCAGAATGAAAATTATTTCTTTTTTCAATCTGTTTCCATTAAAATAAAAACATTGTGATAAACAGAATTTCAGATGGGTAGTAATTTAATATTAACTTATTAAACTCATTGAATAATGTCCATCATTCAGCTTGTTTTATAAATTCAGTATTAAATCATTACCCATTTGAGATCCTCTGTATATGAACTAGGTAAAACCTTATAGGAAGCACACCTTGCTGTTACAGGTCTGTAGACTTATATCAGGAGACTTAATGGAGATAATTAATATAGTAATGTCTCCATTTTTACCCTTAAAAAGCATGTTTGATTGTGTTGCATCAATTAAATTTGCCAAAAGTTAATATAACAGATTATTATATATTGTAAAAAGTGTTGTTTTATTAGCAAGAATTAGTTTTTGACTAATTGTAATGTTCTGAATTTGGCTTTGTTTGTATGGTACTTTTTTTAACACTAAATCATAGAAATTACAAATGATGACCAGAAAGTAAGGTTTTGTATGTGGGTATTATGGCAGTAATGCATGTGAACAACTGTCAGAAGTTACTGTTGCTGTGTTGTGCTCACTTATATATTTTGCAAGTGTTATGCAGTCCAAAAATTAGTATTACACAGATTAGTCCCTTGTTATCACAAACTTTCTTTATAAAATTTTCCCAGATATAAAGACTATTGTGGATTCCAAAAGACATTTGCACGAAGAGAAATTCTTAGGGAGAACGCATCATTATGTTATATAGGGCTAAAGTTTGGGGTGACAAGGTACATAAAAGCATTGATAAATTATGATATCTTCCCTGATAAAACTATATCACATGAAAGTAGTATTATTATCATGACATGAATTTTAATTTGTACGCTGCAGTGTGGCACATGATTGTATCATACAAGATCATGATGCCAATGTAGGTGAACTTGATTTGATTAAGTGATGATTATACAATAATTAATATCTGAAAGAAAACACAGGGTTCTGTGATGGATTTTATGCACATTTGTGAAAAACAGGTTTGAAACAACAAATAGAATGTTTTTCTAACTACTGTAATGTTTTCTACATTGCTACTTATAGTTGAGAAAAAAACAAGCATGGTAATGTTTTATTTTTTATTTGAAATATTATTATGTTAAAGGAGTGAAGTGGGGGCCCCAAGTGGTCTAAAGCGCTCTCTGTTACGGATCAATGCCATCTCATCTCTGTGTCGGTTCGAGTCTAGGATTCGGCCAATGTGGGTATATGAGAAAGCTTACCAGTAGCTTATTGTGGGTCGGTGGTTCTTTCCGGGTTCTTCCTCCACCATTAATACTGGCTGCCATACATAGCCTATCTTGTGTTGAAAAATGGCGTTAAACCCCACAACAACAACAAAGGAGTGAAGTAATGACACACTGATGATAAATATTGGTACAATATCATTGACACAATTCCTAATATGAATTAGGATATAATCTCTCTGGCAATTTCCAGTGTTTGTATTCATCAAGATTTGCACAGTGCTTATGTTCTTCAGTATTTTGACAGTGTTTCTGTTCTTCATCATTTCCAAGTACTTGTGTTCTTCAACACTTCAACAGTGCCTGTATTTTTCAGCATTTCCACAATGTGCATATTCTTCAACATTTGAACTAGAAGAATATTCAGTACATGTAAAGTGTGTATGTTGTTCAACATTTGAACTAGAAGAATATTCAGTACATGTAAAGTGTGTATGTTCTTCAACATTTGAACTAGAAGAATATTCAGTACATGTAAAGTGTGTATGTTCTTCAACATTTGAACTAGAAGAATATCCAGTACATGTAAAGTGTGCATATTCTTCAACATTTGAACTAGAAGAATATTCAGTACATGTAAAGTGTGTATGTTCTTCAACATTTGAACTAGAAGAATATTCAGTACATGTAAAGTGTGTATGTTCTTCAACATTTGAACTAGAAGAATATTCAGTACATGTAAAGTGTATATGTTCATCAACATTTGAACTAGAAGAATATTCAGTACATGTAAGGTGTACAACATTTGCAAGAAATTATTTATCTTATTGATCCCCTAATTTTCTGGGTATATATTTTTTGCATGAAAAAATTCAAATACATGTCAGCAACTTTTCCACAAAATGCTTTGACAATTTAATGATCATCCTTTGCATTAATATTTGTCTGATATTATTTTTTTAATTAGTTTTTTGGACTGCCATTAATAATCTAATTAATTCAGTTTATGATTTCACTAGTCTTTTAATAAAAGAAATGCACAAAGAAACATAAACATGAAGACATGGCTGCAAGTAAATGAAAGAGTGGCTTTTGTTAGAATCAATGAATGAAAGGATGAACAAACTAAAATAAATGTATGAAAGGAGAGACAAATAGGAGAACGATGAAATTAATAAATCTAAACATGGAAGGGAATAAATAAGAGTATCAGTAAATGGCCATTATAAGAGCAAGATTGTCAGATCAGATAGAAAACTTGTTCATTTATTAAAGCCTGCAACTGAACATGTATCAGTTGTACATCAAGATATCAAAGAGTTCAAATAACCACCCTCTTTTACTTGGCACTGAGCAAGTGTCAAGCTTGTGTCATGATCAAAGGGTTGTCACATGGCAAAACGTAGGGTACTGCCTTTACAAGCTATAGTGTTATGGTCAAACATTCACTGGAGGATACAGATCTCTACTTGACACTGAACAAGTACAGGTATTAAGTTTGTGGTGTGATAAAAAATACTGTCAACTTGAAAACAAAGTGGATGCTGCCTTTACAAGCCAAGGGCTTTTTGGGCCACATGCATTAGCAGAAAGTTTGGGAAATATCATATGTGAATTAAATCTAACCTGCCACATCTGGTGTTGCTTTCTTCCTTTTGTGTTCACACATTGATATGAACAGAGCTAATTAAAATATGTCTTTGAGAATACTCGGGTGAAATAATAAATATCCAACTTGGGTAAAATACCTTCATTAAATTAAAACTTGTTTATCAGTGATAAATTGAGATCCATGTTTGTTATACTTTTTGAAGTGAAATTATTAATGTTTTAAATATAACTTTAAGATGGTGCAGGGTGTATTCTTTACTAGCAGTTCCTTGATTAACTATGGAATAGTTTATAGATTTGCCCCCTCTAGTAAAAAGTCACACATTCTGAGGGGATTAATCATTACTTGGAGTAACATGGGTATGTGCACATTTCGAGAAACGTCATTGGAAAAAATTGAATTCATGAACTTTCCATGGCAAAAGCTGCAAATAATGTTGAAATATTCCCATACACAGTAACATTTGTCACAGTGTTGTTTGTCGATAATATGTTGTTTTACAGAACCCTTCTAATATTCCAGGTAGAATCCCGAAGGCTGGAGGGAGATCTAAGAAAGAAGAATTTACCCAGAACAATAAGTTTCACTCGCTGCCTCCAGAAAGACCTAAAGGAAATGACAGAGAGTATGAGCCAAGCACATTTGCTGATGCACATATCTCTGACATTCTGCAAGAGAATGAGGAACTTAGAACGAAGGTACAGCTACAATGCATCCACAGCAGTCTCATAAATTTTGTAAATTAGGCTGGGAATTCATTGAGTAAGACTATTATTTTGTTGTATGTCATTTTCAGTTTTGGTTATTTTTGATATTGCAGATATATTTGAATAAATCAAATCCTAAGAAGAGTCATAACTTACTCATACCAGTTATGGCTGGATTCTTTGTTAGAACCTAAATGTTCGCCAATTATTTAGGAACAGGATTTTTTCACCTGCTTATGTGTGACATATGGACAGGCAAGGAAACAACTTTATTTAACATCAAATAATTAAAAAATCTCCACCCCCTCCCCAAAGACTAATGAAAATGTTGGGTACCTGACATCTTTTGCTGTTTTCTTGCTCCAGGTTGATCAGCTTCAGCTGCAGCTGGACCAACAGAGAGTGGAGATGCGGAAATCCCTGGCAGAGACAGAGGCAGTCGTCAGAATGAGCAGGGAGGAATATGAGGAACAGGTAACCTGTCTCACTGCCTCTCTCTCTCTTTCTCCTTCAAATACATTCCCCAGTCACATAAGCTTGCTACTTACCAAATCTAGGCTTCCCAAGAAGACAAAATCATCATTTCTATCTATATCATATAGATGAAGGGCAACAACTCTTGCCCAGTGCCTCCCCTAAATGCTACCAGATGTCACTAGTTTTAAATTTTCTGTACAGTACAGTAAATCTGAAGATCACATTTTCTTTGTTGGTTTCAACGATCAATCCCAACATTTGGGTTTTTAGTGTATAGTAAGGTATCAGGTACAATTGGTAAACATTTTTATTTTTATTTTGACAAATTTATATTTGAATTAGTTATTTATGGAGTTTGTTTATTCTAATCATATGCTGCAACATGGTATTGCTGAGGCATGTTGTTGTTCATGTTTTCATGCTCACTGTTTGTTGTTTGCTTGGTTATTAATGGTCTGCAATTTATTAACAGGTTGGAGTTCTTAATTTATTCTTATTTCTTCTTGTTATGTAAAAAGTTTGGGATCAATGAACACAGATAACGTGTTGTCAGCACAAATGCATATCATTTTGGAACATGCATTGTATGCATGATCTGGTCAGAGGATATTTTGTCTACTTTCCTGTGGAAGAGAAGAGGGTCCAATCTTGCACTGAGCAGTTGGACATTCTGAGTATAAATAAAACAAGCATTTGTGAGTTACTAAATTCAGGACAGTTTCTGCCCATACATTCATATTATACCTAAATAGATAATTTTGACTGTACATGGAAAGTGTTTTATTTTAATTATTTTGACTGTATGTGGGGAGTGTTTTATTTTAATTATTTTGATTGTACATAGGGAGTGTTTTATTTTAATTATTTTGACTGTACATGGGGAGTGTTTTATTTTAATTATTTTATTTCAGATCCAGTCACTGAAAGCTTCTCATCAGAAAGAGTTACAGAAAATCCTTGCTGAACATGCATTAAAACATGCCTCCTCCAGAACCGCAGAGCTTCAGAGCAAGGCTGACACTCAGGAGGTAAGCAGCCTTGTATTTTTATCATGCCTGCTTTAGCAGATATTGGGACATAACTAATACATTTCACCCAAGTCATCTGTAGATTTTATTTGAATCATTGCTTGTGAAATGTTGTAGGACAGTCAAAAGTGACTGCTCTTAAGATTCAAATTAAACTATTGTTGGATAAAGAATGTATTGTTTATATAAAGGAATACTGTAGCATATGAACTGATGTGTGAACATTTCCTGTCTTCCTTGTACTCACCGTACTCCAGACACACTGTCAGTTGATGTTAAAAGTGTCAGTATATCAAGCAAGGAGGTTTTATCATTATTGAGGAAGAGGCTCAAAGCAATTTAGTAGCTGGTTTGTGGAAAAAGGAATGGTATAGTCACAACAGAAATAGAGTCCCTTTGTGACAAGTATTATTTGAAATCTTTATATTTTTATAATATCTGATGGAAAAGGTTAATCTAGTTAATCTATGAGGGAAGATATGACATCACTTTTCATCATTGTCAGGTGTCATTGAATATTGACAAAACTTGTCTTAATGGATGGCAAAATTTGGTTGGTATTTAGCAACAGTAGACACATTAAGCTTTTTTCATTTATTATCCGTCACAGGCCTCTCACATAAGCTGACTATTTTGATCTCATCACAGGCCTGTTGCATAAGCTATTTTGATCTCATCATAGGCTTCTCACATTAAGCTATTTTGATGTCATCACAAACCTCTCACATTAAGCTATTTTGATGTCATCACAGGCTTCTCACATAAGCTGACTATTTTGATCTCATCACAGGTCTTTCACATAAGCTGACTATTTTGATCTCATCACAGGCCTCTTGCATAAGCTGACTATTTTGATCTCATCACAGGCCTCTTTGTTTTGATCTCATCACAGGCTTCTCACATTAAGCTATTATTTTGATGTCATCACAGGCCTCTTGCATATTTTGATTGCATCACAGGCCTCTCACATTAAGCTGACTATTTTGATGCCATCACAGGCTTCTCACGTTAAGCTGACTATTTTGATGTCATCACAAGCCTCTGACATTAAGCTGCTTCTCACATCAAGCTGACCATCTTGATGTCATCACAAGCCTCTGACATTAAGCTATTTTGATCTCATCACAGGCTTCTCACATTAAGCTGACTATTTTGATGTCATCACAAGCCTCTGACATTGAGCTGCTTCTCAATCAAGCTGACCATCTTGATGTCATCACAAACCTCTCACATAAGCTGACTATTTTGATCTCATCACATGCATCTCACATTAGGCTGACTATTTTGATGTCATCCATAGCTGCCAACCCAGTCTTGCAATTAGTGAAAATAGGGATAAAAATTAGTGAATTTTGACATGAATTCATGAAGCAATCTTCGAGTCTGGGAATATTTGTCAGAACAAATGTTTAGCATGGTCTCCAGCTAATAAAGGTAGATTGTGTTCAACAAGAAAACTCACAAACAATGCTTCAACATTGGTAGCTTGCAGGTCTTCCATCGAGAGCTGAAATCTGCTGCTAGGTCTTAATTTTCCCAACCTCTGTGTGCTTTTCACTACCAATGTGCTTCATCACATCATCTCTGCTGCCATGCCCAATGCTAAACTTTGTGGCACACTGCGTGCAAAACACATGATGTATATCAGTGTTTGATGGCAGAATGCACTGCCAATTTTTTGTATATTCCAAACTAAACTTCACTTTTTGTGCAGTACGTTTAATTTTTCCTTGTTGGTGGAGACATTTTCAACATGCGGTGCCGAATGGTAATTCAAATCAGTGTTTGTGGTGCATGCGCAGAGCAAAATTCCAGTTAGGCTCCAGTTTCTCACAAAAGCATTTGTAAAACTACTCTTATACATATAGATTAAAATACACTAAAATGCCTGCTACCGGGCCAACTGTACCAATCAGCTATAGTTCCACTAATATAACAACTATCAGGACCAGACCATTTTGGCAACTGCCGATATCATGACTAGCACTTAATAGGAAATCGGTTATTTTATTAAAGATTTAAAATAATTGAGAATGGGGGAATACATTTTTTTTGTGCATGCGGCATGAATCGCTGAAAAAGTTGTGAAATCCACGTCAACATCGTGAGGGTTGGCAGCTATATGTCATCACAAGCCTCTCACATTAAGCTTACTATTTTGATCTCATTGCAAGCCTCTTACATTAAGCTATTTTGATGTCATCATAAGTCTAACACATAAGCTATTTTGATCTCATCATCACATACCTCTCACATAAGCTGACTATTTTGATCTCATCGCAAACCTCTTACATTAAGCTATTTTGATGTCATCATAAGTCTAACACATAAGCTATTTTGATCTCATCATCACATGCCTCTCACATAAGCTGACTATTTTGATGTCATCACAGGCCTCTCACATATGCTCACTATTTTGATCTCATCACAGGCCTCTCACATAAGCTGAATATTTTGATCTCATCACAGGCTTCTCACCTTAAGCTATTTTATCTCATCACAAGCCTCTGACATTAAGCTGACTATTTTGATCTTAGGGAGCTGAGCAACTGATAAATCCAGCTATTGTTTGAAGTGTGAAGATTTGTTTCTAAGTCTGGTTGTGCAAGTTGTCCAAACAAAGAATCAGTCCTCTGTTTCACAATCATAAGTAAGAGTCATGGTCACTGAGACTGAAAGAAGAAAAATGGTTAATTCATATACTTTAGTTCTGGATCAGGTACCTTGAACAAAGTTTGTGAGAGATAACACTTAAGTTATGGGAAAGGTCTATTGATTTGGGGGGGGTTGAAAAGGTAAAGCTTATTGTGGCTTAAAGAAAAATGGATTTTGTAGAATAACTGTCGTTCAACAGTAAGTTTCCTGGCCAAATTTTGAAGATGACTTGCATGTAGGGTAATAAAGACATCTGAAGATTCTGGGGTCTGGATGTCTGAGGTCATGGTAAGTCTAAGAACAAAATAAGACTGAGATGCAATTACTAATAATCTCCAGACACTAATACCATACAAATGCATGATGCAATTGCAATATGTTATTCTTGGTACTCTTATTCTTCTTCGTTGGAAGTAGAAGTTCTTGTATTTAAGATGCCAAAGAAACTTTTCAAATATGAGTAATTGATATAATGGCATGAAATCACATTGAGTAATTGATATAATGGCATGAAATCACATTGAGTAATTGATATAATGGCATCAAATCACATCGAGTAATTGATATAATGGCATGAAATCACATTGAGTAATTGATATAATGGCATGAAATCACATTGAGTAATTGATATAATGGCATCAAATCACATCGAGTAATTGATATAATGGCATGAAATCACATTGAGTAATTGATATAATGGCATGAAATCACATTGAGTAATTGATATAATGGCATGAAATCACAGAGTAATTGATATAATGGCATGATATCACATGAGTAATTGATATAATGACATGAAATCACATTGAGTAATTGATATAATGGCATGAAATCACAGAGTAATTGATATAATGGCATGATATCACATGAGTAATTGATATAATGGCATGCAATCACATTGAGTAATTGATATAATGGCATCAAATCACATCGAGTAATTGATATAATGGCATGAAATCACATTGAGTAATTGGTATAATGGCATGATATGTTTTGTTTCTACTCTCTTCATGAAGAAGACTGAATAATGAAAACCTTTGCAAAATTATACACCAGAATAAAGAGAGAAAAAAACTGGGTGGGTAGACATGTTAGCATGTATCATTGGGTCATTTCTGGTATCATGTTGTTAACATGCATATTATAGTGCAAATAGGCCAAAATGATCAATCTAGCATATGCAGCTGTAAATAGTTCACATATAAATAATATGAATTTTGGTTCATGGTCTCTAACCTATTCTAGCCCACAGAAAGAAACTCATCATCAGTACAGTGTATATTTATAGCTCTTCTAGATCAGCAAGTGGGCCTTGTTTTCAAAACCCTTATGTCACTAAAAGTAATCAATACTACTTTTAATTTTTAAAACCAGGATTTCCCTGAAAGTTAAACTGGCTAATAAATTGAATGATCTGGCATTTTAATCATAAGACAATCATTTGTTTAGATAGGAACTAGAAAGAAAATTTTTGTTCCATTTAAAATTGGCTTTATGAGAGAATGCATCTTTAAGAAACCCTACATTTTTGGATTGAAATAAGCTAGATGATGGATTGGCAAGGCTGGGCCAATAAGGTCTTACCTTACATTAGTTTTGAAGACATTTTCTGAATCTAAAACTGGGAAGAACTTGGAAGACTTTAATGTTATCAGTGATGAGTAGACTTGAACATTTATTGAATTTTCTACTACAGGTGATGATCAGGCACCTGAAGGAGCAATTAGCCAAAGCTGAGGTGGAATTGGAGCAGGTAGCTGTATTGCGGATACGTCAGGCCACTCTAGAAATGCAGCTCATGAAGTGTGAAGAGGAACTACGAGAGGCAAAGAAATGTCACACACCTGTGAGTAGTCAGAATTTTTTTGTGTGAACTAAGAATAATTACACTGTACTAAGTAATTAAAAATAAATCAATGATTATTTTTCATACATTACTCAGATATCTCAAATAAGTATACATTGTACCTGAAATTTAAAATAAAATACTTGTGTGAAAAATATAATGAAAGTCTGTAATATATAAAGCAGATTGATGCTTTTTTGATATTGTTGTATTACGTTAGTGTCATTTTCTCTTAATGATATTCAACTTGAAAAAGTTTTTCTTTTCTCAAGAATTGGCAATTAAAAGATTTGTTTAGTTAAAATTATATCATTCTGAGGGCATACATGTAATAGAAAAAACAGGACACGTCAAGAAGGATGAGGAGATTTCCAGAAGTTGGTCAGAAGTTTTGACCCCAGAAGAAGGTTGATTTTCATAGACCCAATTTTAGCATGCAAATGGACAAAAATTGCAACTGTTGAACAAACGTACATACTCATCTTATTAGCACCACAAGCATTTTTAGATTATATCGGTGGGGGTCCTCATCATTGTTAATCTTAACACTTAGGAGATGAGGTATTGTTACTAGAGCCAGGTATCCTTAAGAGTCAGCCTGAATTTTCCTCAGAATGGAAAATGTCCATTTTAGTGTCTGCATTGGAATGTGGAAATGTCAGTACAACTCTAATGAGTCCACCAAGAAGTTTAAATCATTTCCAGTGTGTAGGTAAAAGCAGATTGCTGACTGACTGTCAGAACTGCTCAAGATTGTTACTGTCTGGGTCTAATTCTAGTATTGTTTTAATGTCAGGAAGATTCTTCACTTGAAGCACAAACACATACATTATATCATCTCGTATAAAAATTTCCATATGGACTGGTTATGTCATCCATACATACTTTTACAAAAATATCCATATGGTCATATTTATTCTATAGCTGAACCATGCTAATGGATTTCAGTGAATCCATATGGAAATGTTATGGATTCCATACATACTCCTTATGGAAAATCCCATGGAATATGCAAATTAGTCCACGAGATCTGTAGGTTTTCCATATGGAATAAAATTAAAATTCTACATGGAATTTGGCAATAATCCATATGGAATTTGTGAATAGTCGATATGGAATTGGGAAATATGCCATATGGAATTTGTAAATGGTCCATATGGAATTTGTAAATAGTTCATATGGAATTTGGTAATAGTCCATCCCATACAAAATTTTCCAGGCATACTTAAGGCGAATTTCAGACAGGTTTTTTTAAGCGCTTTCTGCCTCAACCATAAAAAATCTGCTTCAGATTAAACTGCCTAATGATTCTTATACATTATTGGGAATCAGTGATAAATATTCACGATAATTTTTTTAATGGATCATAAATTTTATTTTGACAGACATTATCAAATAAGATTTAGGTTTTTCTTGTCCTTATTTTCTTTCTTGCATACAAAAGCCTAATCTATGATGGCATCACTTAAGTCTTTTTCATTTAAAAAAATTTGACTAAAACTTTTGTGAGATTTTACTAAAATTGTGATCATTATATAGTATTTTACTGAAGTTTCAGTAGTTTTTTTTAGACATTTCAGAAGGTTTCAAATAAATAATGATATGAATTAAACAGGACTTTATTAACCAAGGTGATATTTAAGTGTGCATGAAAAAAATTATACAGATGTTGTAATTATATGACATCCAAGGCAAGAGAAATGGGAGTTAATAATAATAATAATAATAATAATAATAATAATAAAAAGTTTATATAGAGAAGGTAACTCAATTAGTTACAGAACTAATCTCCCTTGAGACCTTATATCTGTTGTGTACAATATATACAGTATATACAGCATGAAGTGAAGAATCTGGCTTGACACTAAATAATTTAGTGATTTTAAAAATCAAAGAATCAAGCCTGGAATATATGCACAGTCATCTGTGAACACATAAACATATATAAAATATAAAATATTATCCTGCGTTGAAAAATTCAACTGTCAAAATGATGCAAAATTACACACAAAAGCATCCATGTGAGACATTGATTATGAAAAGAAGAAATGCTAGAGCCTGCCTTATGTCACTTCTACTGCAGACTTGATTTTTGATTAATGTACAAACTATGATGCTGTTGTGGTTTCTTGAATTAGTCCTTGTTCCATAAGCAGCAGTGACAAACATTTATCATGATATAATTACTCTTATTTTACACTGAATTCTAACACACCTAGAATATTTTGATAATATACACAATATTGCCTCATGATATTGAAAGATGATTCTACTTGTGGGCCAAGAAAACTCCGCAAAGATATGGCTATCTTTGATAGACATGGGTATCTGGCAACAGTTCCCACCAGTAATCTATACATTGTCCCTCCTTAAATTCTGGAAGTTAATCAGTTTGAAGTTATATAACTTCAAAATCATCCTGGTTCGATTCCATGTCATATTTATCATGTTAGCCACTACTGTAAAGCTCTTTATGGCACAATAAGCAAAATGCTGGTCCTGGCGTTCAGTTTTCATTTAGATTGACCAATTACGTTCCCATCTACTTTGCATTCAAGCTATTGTCATTGCTGCACATTTTTCAAATGGTTATTCAATCTTGTATCCTGGTCAAAAATTCAAATCGCTATCTTTAGCAAGCATGCTCCTTCCCATCAGTTTCAATTATGCGATGATTCATTACAAAATTTTGACCAATCAGAAAGCTCTTTACAGCAATCAGCTGTTAAATAATAAACAGAACAAATACTTATTAGAAAGCTCGTTGCAGATTTGGACCATATAAAGCATTATTAAAAAAGAGGTTTCGGAGATGATATTAAAAAAAGGGTCCATATCAAGGAAAATCAGATTCAGGTCAGGAGAAAAGCAAAATTCTGTTTTTAAATGGAAAACAAGAAAACTTGTTTGAGGGCAGAGAAATCCAGTTGAAGTTAAAAAAAAATTACAACAACAACAACAAAAATATGTACCCAAAACAAACAATAAAATTACAGCTATCAGATACAGGAAATATAAATGCTGCTGAAAATCATTCAGATTGTACAAGAAACAAAAAATTGATTTTATTATATCTTATTGATATTTTTTATTGAAATGTCAGTGATATTACAATTGCAAAATTTCAGATAGTTTCAGAAATTTTGGTAAAATCTCCTAAAATACTATAATTTTAGTGAAAAAAGAACATTTGAGTGAATGTTCAAATATGTTCAGTGATTTTGTTGAAATTTCAGTCACATTTGCACTAGGGTATTATTTTCGTAGAGGACATTTTAATAGGAAGCCAAAGAATTATTTTTTAGAGTAAACATCAGATCAAGCCCAAAATCCACCTTGCACCAAATTATCCAAAGATTCATCTATGCTTGTACAACCAGATATTAATATTCTGATCATGTTTACAATTTCACTACTCTTTTGGTCATGTCTTTGTCTGTGTTTAAACATCTGTGGAAATAAATTAAAGAAAACTGACATGCATGTGTTTTCTTCAAATTTATATGAGTAATATATTCATCCTTCCACATCAGCTACACTGACACATACATGTACTCTAACTCCCACCAATATTTCTATTTGAATCAGATAGCTAAATAGGTTACTGATTCTTCAGAGTATTTTCCATGATGCTATAACACATGAACCTGCTTTCCATATGGTAAAAAAGTGCTTATGAATTAAAGTTGCAACTTTATTCAATATGGACTTTTCACCTGCTGTGAAGTACTTATGGAATTGATATGGAATAAATTGTCTGATTCCATAAGTTTTTCAGTCCATATCTCTTCCATACAGATTCCTGAAGTATTCTATATGGAATCCATGAGAAATTTCTGTACAGGATCACACCACATTTAAGCCTAATTTGCCAGCACCTTTGTCAGTTTGTTGTTATCAATAATATCACTATCAGATACAAGCATTATAAACTGAGACAAAGACCCTGTTCATTGCAAGTGTTATTGATATAAACTGAGACAAAGTGTTATGGATTACAATGGCAGTTAGTTACTTGTACTTTAGTTTGGTTTACATTCATGTTTACGAAGGATTAAGTCAAGTTCAGAGGTGTTTATATGACTTTTTGCATGGTATTCATTCATAGAAATGTCAAATACATATTTTGCCATAAAATCATGATTGCTGGTCACATGGTCATTCATGATAGATTGTTGTGTTCAACTATAAAGATGGCAACTTTATCCACATTTGGTGCAGATTCCATGAACATCGATTACAGCAATGGCATATTTGTTGTTTCAAATAATATACTTTTATGAGATTGGAATTGTGCATGGGGTAATTCTTATTACTCTAACAGACTTTAAAATAATCATGTTTTACAGGAATAGTAGAATGCATATTCATTTAAGTTTGAATGTGATTATAACCACTGAAATTCCTATTTCCAACCCTCATTGTGTTTTGTGATTTGCTTGGATTTTGGTGTGTTGATTTTGGCACATTTAGACATCTAGACAGTCTTTAAACACTGAAGTTAAACCAAGCCAGTGTTTTACAACCTGAGCTCCTGAGTAATCCAACCATATTCACTTAGCATCTTTAATCCCATCCAAATTACTTTTGATCACGCATAGTATAGACTCTAATCAATCTTGACGCCTATAAGAACTGAAGCAGAACATAACTTGGAGATATTCAGAATAATGTTTATCTTTTTTATCAAGATCGGGCTCTTTTCTAACCCAGCATTAATCAATTAATATAAGTAATCCTTTCAGAATTACTTTTGCTCACATATAGTATAATCCACCTCGACATATTTAACATAACGAAGACAGCTGAACGTGCCAACAGAATCAGAGGGTGAAAGTAGCAGCGACATGGTTTTACCCTGCATAAGCCAGTCATTCATCTGATCACAGGAAGTATTACTGTAAAAATGCTACACTGGAATCAGAGTATGAAAAAATGGGAAAAAATTAGAAATTTTTGCCAACACTTGCATATGCTGGATCTTTCATTTAGTGATGGCAGGGATGGGATACATGGCTAAATTTGGAGTAAAATCCTCTCATGTATGTGAGGGAAAGAAATGCACCATTTGACTCTTGCTGATTGAGAACAGAAGAGCCCATGCCATGCCATGCCATACAAATGCTGATGTTACTACTGTTTGAGACATGTGGTACACATTTAAAAACTTGGTTCCCAGTTATATGATTCATATTTTATTTGGGCATGATTTCTAATAAATTTTAATCAGTGTGGTTTATTTATCTTGCATAAAAATACTTACTATCACCATTTACATGTTTGCAAGTTTATATAGCTTATAAAAATTACACTTTCACAGTTAATAGTTTAGGCTGGAGGCCAGTTATAACCTTGTACCTTCCCTGAGACACGTCTATGCTCTACAGACAAAAAGATTGATTTGTGTATTAAAAATCTGGCCTTGCATAAAGTGGTCTTCCAAAAGCTGATTATTCAAGGGAGGTTTTACTGTATAAGAATCAGTTCTCTGAAGTGGGGAAAAACACCTGGAGCACTTCACACCCCTCCCAAAAGAACTATGCTACTAAATATAGCCTAAGCTGCTTCATAAGGTCATAATGGTCAATAAAAAATGCTTTGAATCATATATATTACCTTAAAATGCTTTGCATCATATATATTACCTTAAAATGCTTTGAATCATATACATTACCTTAAAATGCTTTGAATCATATACATTACCTTAAAATGCTTTGAATCATATATATTACCTTAAAATGCTTTGAATCATATACATTACCTTAAAATGCTTTGAATCATATACATTACCTTAAAATGCTTTGAATCATATACATTACCTTAAAATGCTTTGAATCATATACATTACCTTAAAATGCTTTGAATCATATACATTACCTTAAAATGCTTTGAATCATATACATTACCTTAAAATGCTTTGAATCATATACATTACCTTAAAATGCTTTGAATCATATACATTACCTTAAAATGCTTTGAATCATATACATTACCTTAAAATGCTTTGAATCATATACATTACCTTAAAATGCTTTGAATCGTATACATTACCTTAAAATGCTTTGAATCATATACATTACCTTAAAATGCTTTGAATCGTATACATTACCTTAAAATGCTTTGAATCGTATACATTACCTTAAAATGCTTTGAATCGTATACATTACCTTAAAATGCTTTGAATCGTATACATTACCTTAAAATGCTTTGAATCATATACATTACCTTAAAATGCTTTGCATTGTATACATTACCTTAAAATGCTTTGAATCATATACATTACCTTAAAATGCTTTGAATCATATACATTACCTTAAAATGCTTTGAATCATATATATTACCTTAAAATGCTTTGAATCATATACATTACCTTAAAATGCTTTGAATCATATACATTACCTTAAAATGCTTTGAATCATATATATTACCTTAAAATGCTTTGAATCATATACATTACCTTAAAATGCTTTGAATCATATACATTACCTTAAAATGCTTTGAATCATATACATTACCTTAAAATGTTTTGCATCATATACATTACCTTAAAATGCTTTGAATCATATACATTACCTTAAAATGCTTTGAATCATATACATTACCTTAAAATGCTTTGAATCATATATATTAACCTTAAAATGCTTTGAATCATATACATTACCTTAAAATGCTTTGAATCATATACATTACCTTAAAATGCTTTGAATCATATACATTACCTTAAAATGCTTTGCATCATATACATTACCTTAAAATGCTTTGAATCATATACGTTACCTTAAAATGCTTTGCATCATATACATTACCTTAAAATGCTTTGAATCATATACGTTACCTTAAAATGCTTTGCATCATATACATTACCTTAAAATGCTGGTCTTGTGTTAATAGTTAAAGGCTTTATGAGTTGATGAGTGTTCCTTCAAGTCTAATCTGGTTTTCATGCAATATGCCCCCTGGAAGGAATGTTGGTTAACACACTATTGGATGCTGATGCACATTTAGAACGGAATTAACTGGGGCAGTTAGGGCTTACGGTTATTCCAAGAAAAAGTATGTTCCGGTTGAGTCGAGCAAGCTAAGTAATGCCCATGGGTAAATGGTCCTACTCTGTTATGTAAGGAACATCATGGAAGAATCATGTCTATCAGTGGTAGATTTAAATTAATGTGTTTCAGACCCAGTTATTTACATTGTGATGGAATAACCCTTAAGTGCCTTGTTCAGGGGCACACAATAATGACCATATTGGAATAGTTTGACCCTATGACCTCCTAAAGCTAGTGTGCCAGTTACTACATCATTCTGTCTCACAGACGTCTTCAGTACTTTTGGTGAATCATCTTTTTTTTCATGATTCGTTCTATTCATAGGTGTCATTAGGTGCTAGGTTCCAATGATTTACCCTGGGAACTTTGCCACTAACACCCACCTATATTCAGTAAATCAGTAAACATTTTTAAAGTAAAAAAAATATAAAACACCCTCCTATTTTGTAAAATCAATGAACACACTGCCATGATTTGTGTATATTTCAGGAAATGCGGCATTTTGAAGCTCTTCAGGGGAAGATAACTCAAATTGAAAAGAAGCATGAACATCGTGAACAGGAACTCCAGCAAGTTATTAAAAATGCTCAGTACACTGCTAAAGCAGACTTGGACCAAGAAGTTCAAAAATGGAAGAAAATTGTTGAAGTGAAAAATAACGAGATTCAAAAATTCCGTTTGGAGTTGGACTCAATATTGGAGGTGTTGCGTGTATTACAGAAGCAGGGAGTGATTATTCCTATTGGTCCAGAAGTGTCATAGGAAGAAAAACAAGATTTAGACCTGCAGTGCCAAATTAGCTCAACACTGATGTATTATTACATCATTGCATTTTACTGACATGCCTTTACACAATATTGAGATGGATATATGAGGTTCAATACGGGTTTATGCTTCTGTCCCTGTGCAACTTGCATTCAACAAAGTGTCAAGCTCTGCTTTTCTGCCACAAGCTGTCAGTCAAAATTCCAGTAGGTCACTGACTATCATATGGGCTGTTCAAAGCACCGTACCATGAGTGTTGAGTTTGTACTACCCTGGGGCAGCATTGTACCTCTAAGTTTGTATTACCCTGGGGCAGCATTGTACTTCAAAGTTTGTATTACCCTGGGACAGCGTTGTACCTCAGAGTTTGTATTACCCTGGGGCAGCAATTTTAGAGAGGTAGTTTGCACCATATAATATAGATTATTTCAGTATGTTGCAACAACTCTATGTTTATTTTTGGGAAATATTCATTGTATACATAATATTTCTGTGTAACCACATGGCAGTATTTCAGAAGATAAAATTTTATTCAAAAAGAGTTAAAATACTAAATGAGTAGGGAAATCTATCATAATTCTGAAGATTCGGTAATTGTTGCAAAAAGAAAGTTGATGAGAAAAAGCCTGATATGCACCAATGTGATCCATGTGCCAGAGAAAGCTAGTGGATGTGCTATCCTTCTTGCTTATATCAGTGGAAAAGCAAGACATAGCAGTCATTTTGTTCAGTATCAGCAGTTTGTTCAGATTTGGTTTCACTTGTTTCAGGCAGTACTTTGCTCATGGGCTTGACATACAAGCCCTGGCCTACTTGTCTTTTATCATTCTGGTAGTTTCAGGATGGCTGTCTAGAGTCATTTGCCTTGGCTTGCAGATGACTGTTTGAAAACCTTATTATATGATATGATGTACTTTTAGGGTAACATAATGTCCGATATAGCCACCATTGTTTCATGATGTAATGGGACACAGACAGAAGAAATTTTGTTTCCAATTTGAAGATTAAATGAATGGTGAAAATAATATGTCAGGGTTTGATAACTTGACAAATTTCATTGTTGGAGTTGTATTATTTATCTTTTGCCAATGTTTGTATGTCTTGGTGCCAGCCATAATGTTGGTTGTATATGTCACCATGCTGTCTAGTGTCTGACGTTACCAGTTTGTATCCGATTACAAATTAGACTTAATCCTTAATATGAAGATGGAGCGATGGTTTCAGTTCAGGTTGTGTTTAAGTCAGATGGTCATGTGGAAGTAAATCATAGATGGGTTCATAGATGATGAATTTCTTTTTTCAGATTAACCCTTGGTTTGGCAGGTCAGATACGATGCCTCACAGAATGGTTCTCAGATGATGAAATTCATTCTGCAGATTAACCCTTGGTTTGGCAGGTCAGATATGATGCCTCACAGAATGGTTCTCAGATGATGAAATTCATTCTGTAGATTAACCTTTGTTTTGGTGTGTGGATACTCATCACAGTTCCAGAATATACTGTTAGATATTATAACCAGTATATGGTTTGTGGAGGGATGTTTTATGTCCAGGTATATAGCAGAAAGGTTTAAGATCTGAATATACAAATCAGTGTTTGTGAACGTAATAAAGTTTGATCATGAAAAAGGAGATAATTGACAAAAATTATTTTTTTATAGTTAACTGTTTACCATGAACACAATTGTGGTCTGCCTATACTGCTAAACAGCTGATCACTGTTTGAATGGTTTGTCCTCAATTCAGGTCCTTTTTTCAGGTTAGTTAGCAATAGCATTGGTGTACAGGAGACCAAATTTCACTTCATCAGGAGTAGCACTTGTTCTATGTTGCAGGGATCATTTTTTACGTTAATTTGAAGTTGGCAAAAAATGAAATAATATTAGTACATGGAAAAATTCCAGATGTAATTGTGCACTGATATTAGACCCTGTTTATGGCATTAAAACTTTGGTTGGTGGAATTAAAATAAAATTGAATTAACTGGGTTGTCAGACAGAGTATATCATTCAACATACCATGTAAAACATTTGAGTGTATATCATTAATGAATATTTTGGGGTGAAAAATCTCATGACAGACTAAAGACGTTTTATGTTCATATACATGTGTGTATGCCTATTTTCTGTGCATATGTATCTGTACTAGAATATACAAATAGTATACATCATTTATATGTGAATAAAATAGTTTTTATTGTTCATTTTTTCCTTCTTGCTGTTTTCATAAATATAAGTATCAGATGCAAACAAGAAATTCTGCATGCCACTGTACATCTAGGGCTTAGACTGTGAGGAATATAAAATGAAACCAAATCAAATTGTTTCCACTTAAAATAATATTAATTGTTGAGCAATATTTTGAACTTAACCATGGCTGCCAGACAACGATTTTTCTAGCATAGAAATTATTTAAAATTCTGTAAGATCTGAATATGAAAATAAGCATTTACCAAAAATACGTCGCATGGGCTTTCTGGTATTTTGATAGCATTTATATGTACCATATTTTGCTGTGTATAATATGTGTACTTGTTCCTAATTTTCTTATTTTCATGAGGGGATACTCATTTTATAGAAGAACTAAAATAAGTGTTTTTTTCCAGATCCATCTGATGAAAGGATAAAGGCAACATAACTTCCCATACATGTCACATTCATTTCTTGTACAACGTTATATCCATTGCATGTTGCATTATAACTAAAAAAAATTTACTGGTACTGGCCTTATTTAAATAACACACAGTACATAGGTTCAATATAACCTTTATTGTAAATATCAATAATCTTTGGCATAATCCTGACACAGCACACTGCACCAGTCGAGCTCTGAAATTTTTCTATAGGAATACCTCAAGAAGAGAGACTTGGGAGCATCCGACACCTGTATGTGGAGTCGCAAGGAGCTTATATGAGGTAAATAGGGACACTGATAACCGACACTCAATAAGTCTGATCCTGAGGATTGCTATGATAACAAACATCAGCAAATCCATACTTGCACCCTAGGAAGTGGGTATGAAGTATATGGTATAATAGTTGAGTACATTTAAGTACTGACACAAAATGGGGGTCAAAAGCAAAGTTGTGAATGCATGAAACTTGGCAATGGCCCAAACGAAGTGAAGGGACCCCTGTGACTGTGGAACAGTGCAGCTGTAACGAAGATTCAAGAAAAATAATTTTCATGACTACAGTTTGTCTGTTATGATAACACTGACACATATTGTGAAATAAAATACGATAATGTAGCCTTATTAAAGAAGCTTATATTTAGTGTCTCAGTTATTGTTAAATAAAATAATAAGTTCATGTATGAAATTGGCAAATATTGTTTTTTGTTGAATATTAACTTTTTTCTTAGTTTTATTTCTCATCTTAAATTGTATTTGTTGTTATTTTGTATACTATAGAGTGTTCAGTGTTTCAGTGACTCTGTGTGATTTTTCAAGGTAATTAACAGAAAAAACTACATGATTACCTTACTTGTAAATATACCATATTCAATAACTGGCTCTAATAAATAAAAAAATCATTTGTTGCTGGTTAAATTGAAATATAATTTTTAAAATTGTAGCAATATTAAAGTTTTCATCAGAGGCACATTTATGGAACATATTCTTTGTGACTGCGGCTAGTCTATTACGGTAGTATCATTAACTATGATGCATTGTTTCAATAAATTCGATCTTGAGTACTGAGATATATTTTACAGGTATAATGAGAGTCCAACTAAATACTGAACATAAAGTTTCACAGAGCATCTTGGGCTCACTCTTGAATCAGAATATAGTAAGACGTATAAGTATCAACATGTAAAGAACTTGTAATCACAAAAAAAGACACATCAACCATCATTACCTATGCAGAACACGAACCAGAGAATAAGGACAAAGACAAAGATGATAGCTATTATGCAGCGATGCTAGGAATGAGGACAGATGAGGTCTTAAGCCGTTGTTTGAAAGTGATGATTATGAAGAGGAATTTGAGGGATTTTGAGGTAATAGACTCAACTCCATCAACAAGGTGAACCTAAAAATATCCCTTTTAAGGGCCAACCATAAAATCAGATATACTTTCATTATTTCCACATTTTCATTTCTTTTAAAGATATATGTATCTGTACAAAAAATGCGCATGTTTAAAAATGCTGCATACTTACAGGAAAGACCAACAAAACAATCAAGTACTGATTTCTTGTAAACAATTCTGTCTTCTTGCCATCTATCCTTTTTTTAATCAAACATCCTCATATCGTAATCACATTCTGTTAAATTTGATTGTTAAGTGCAAATATTAAATTTTTTTAAAGGATTACATTGGAATAAATGTCACTGCCAATAATTGTACATTAAAAGAAGAGCATACGACTAAAAATATTATCTGTGCTTATTATCCAGAGCTTGTAGCATCTTGGTTTATGCTGCTTTTCATTATCTCGGTGCCAATTAAGGTGGGAGGAATATTAACAAAGTCAGTTTTGGTCCTTTCATCCACTGACACACATCACAGACTCTGCCTCCATGACTTACTTTGGTTCATTTGCAACCCAGGCATGTTCAGCAATTTAATCATCCATGCATGTGACCCCATCATAGGGGTTGATTGTATGATGGATGTCAGTGCCCAAAGAGCTTCAAAGGGACAAAATAGAAATCTGTTATTACTCCTGCTGGTTATGGATGTGGTTGCATCTGGTACTATTGATACACTACAAATCCAGCAATGCATTACTGCAGCAGCAGCTTGTGTTTCAAATGATAAATTGGTCTCTATTATTATCCACAGAAGTTTAAATATTATTCAACTTTTACTTTTTGTAAATCTGTGCTGTCTTTTATTTGTGCTCATAGATGTGTGTGATTTTCCATTTCTGCCAGCGCAATCTCAAACTCGACTGCACTGATTATTTCCTTGATTTTAACTGAATACATACAGTTTACTGATCATATTGAGACTGCTCTGTGCCACTGCAAGCAATTATGAATAGGTGAGCACTCGTGAATGCAGTCACATTGAAATTAATTTGCTAGCACCACCAGAGCCACCAGTTACTATTGATATAGCTCTGACAATAATACTGATTACTGTACATGATCATTTGTCTGGTCACATGATCATGTGCAACTATGATATGCACCTTTATAGTGGTACAATTGTTGTTACAGCACTTGCCTTATACTCACAGAACAGACAATACAAGTCCAGTATTTGTTATAAGAAATTGGGTTTTATTGTGCATGAGGTTGGTAAATGGAGATAAATACATTTCTCCTGCTTTGTTACACCCCGCAAATACAATAAAAATGCATTTACTACAACTATAAATAATGTTGTTGTTGTGGGGTTTAACACCATTTTCCAGCACATGATAGGCTATACATGGCAGCCAGTATTAATGGTGGAGGAAGAACCCGGGGAAACCCCAGAAAGAACCACTGACCCAACTATAAATAATACCGTCATCACTGCATTATTGTTCTACATGTATACATTGATTCCATTTACAGTACATTCAATACGAAGGACTTACTACCCCATATATTTATTAATTATCCATCTAGAAAGATAGTGGACCAAATAAACCTAAACAACATTCAGTGTCTAGAGCAAACATAGAGAGCAGACAGACAGACAGACAAGCATATGGACAGAATGATAGGCTCAGAAAAGAATATGCAGGTTGATAACCTATTGACGGTACTAAAATACATCCACATACATTTCAGAGAAATATACAAAGTACATATAAAATAAACTGTTATATTAACCATATTCTAAATATATTTACCTTATGATATGGGACAAAGGTTAAGTCACATTTTCCTTGAAACAAAATAATCATCATACTATATTGTTTAATCAGACAAGTAGCAAACTAACCAATCAGAAAGTTACTTACCACTTGTCATTCAGTAGAACAATCCAGCATGGGGCCCCTGAGTGACCTAAAGTGCTCTCCGTTACGGATCACTGCCATCACACCTCTCTCTGCATGGGTTTGAGTCTCGGATTCGGCCAATGTGGGTATGTGAGAAAGCTTGCCAGTAGCTTCTCGTGGATTGGTGGTTCTTTCCAGGGTTTTCCTGGGTTCTTCCTCCACCATTAATACTGGCAGCCATGTATAGCCTATTGTGTGCTGAAAAATGGCGTTAAACCCTACGACAACAACAACAACCCAGCATGAACAGCAATCAGGATAGCTTCATTACTCAGAGTGAACAAAACTCGAACAGGTAGGTAATTCTGGTTCAAATTTGCCTAAATGGCTAAATATGTGTAAAATGAGAATAACACAATAATTGCAACTGATGACTTTATTTCACTCATCAATGAACATTAATTACATGAAATAATGAAATACCCACTTCTGCCTAATTAAAACATGAATATATAAAATTATAAAATATACGCTCCTGCTACATTGTCATACAGTCATAGAAAACCTTTACCTTGGGATTACTTAAATCTCCGGCAATGTGTGTTTTGGTGGTTTGGCACCCATTTCATTATAAAATACTCTGCTAGAACTATTTACATTTAATGATTGTCATTGCCCAGTAATTGTTACCTGAACAAGTGCATTCTTGCTGAATAGCAATTGGGGTCATTCTCTTCTTTCTCTTCTTAAGTGAGTCGATGTTGGTGCAAAATATTCATTGGTGATGTTAACAGGATAGTTACATCAATGAATACCACTTGACCATTTTATAAACAATCCCGAAGTGTTTTCTCACCTGGTGGTGCAGTCAACACTTAATTTTTTTCACAGGCACTTGCAATAATTCCAAGCTGGCCTCAAGCTGGTGTGGTACATCAGGGTAGTTCCAGTGGTTGATTTCTATATGAAGATTTGTTTTTCATTGTAAACGAGGGTCTGGTTATGCTGTTCTCGTATAGATATTCATCAGCAAGTGAACAAAATCACCATCGATTTTGACATCTGTTGTTAGGTCATCAAATACCCCATCGATAGATTTCGCAACTTCATTGTTGCAGTCAGATTCCATCACAACGCTACCCCCCCCCCCCCCCGGACCAGAGGCCACTCTCTTCTTACGGCCAGAATCCCTTGGCACCGACGAGTTTGTATTCAAAAGTATCCCTCAAGAACGGCCACCCCTCTAACGCGACTAGCGGCCAGCACATTAGCACAAAAATGTAAATATGTTCCCCTCACGAGCGGCCACTTTATTTTTCAAATGTATCCAGAACCAATAATTCATACCGTGACATATGGTAAGTAATCAGATTATCTCTATCGTCGATACATGTCTCCCAATGTCAAGTTTTAGTTACTGAAAGAAGTGTTGACTAAAGTACATGTAACAGTAAGATTAATATTGTACCATTGTCTATAAAATCCAGTGTTTACAGGAAATGGGCTCAACAAGGATAGAGTTTTGGGCTTCACACCTTTGTCGAGTTCATCTCTTTGATGATTACAACCGGACGTAATCGTCAAGATCATAACAGAATCAGCAATGGCTAAAAATAGATTTTGTGCATTAACACACACACACACACACACACACAGAGATAAATTAACCTTGACTTTGAACAGAATAGGGTACCAGACAAAGAGCGAAAAATCACGTGACAACACATTTATCGCTTCCTTTGCGAAGAAGGCATTTCATCCACTCGACAAAAGTTTCGTCTGCATACTTAAATCGCAAACACTTAGCAACATCAGAATAAATCATTACCAAACATTAACATGCCATAACGTAAACGGATACGTATTACTTTAGAAGAATGTCGGTTATTCTACTCGACGACATTGGGTGAGGTGGGGAAGGGGGACTTGCCGAACAATTTTATGTATAAAAAAAAGACTCGAATAAAACAATTTTCTGTTGAAAAGACACCAATAAACAACGTCGTAACCGATAAGGAGGATATTCAGCTGCAGTGGGAAAATGGAGCAAATGGAAAGTGAATTATTTATGTACCAAGATTTAAATGACGTTTTTGAATGGTTTTGCAATGTGCATGAAAACAATACCCACTCGCATATCACGCTTACGCTAAGAATAAGAACTATTAATGTATATTCAGTTGAAATAAGTCTATTATTATAACAAGAAGAACTTTTTAATGATTAATTTACTTTAAACGAATATATTAAATGAAGATATTAAGTGCTTTGAAGTATGTAGCTTTCTTACTATGTACATCACATAGACTTCTCACTACAAATTTAGTCCCCCTCTGGAAAGGCCACCCGTCTTATAAGGCCACTTTCCCGGTGTAGAAGGGGGACCACTGTATATTAATGATAAAATCTAATCTTAAATACATACACCAAAGATATCAACAAATATATTGATATAAAAAGCCGACACACCAGAATCTTTGATTCCACCATTATCATTGTGATCAGCAACGTAAACAAAGGGTCACGTGATCATCTTCTGGAAGGTTATAGAAGCAAGTATTTGTTACAGATCACGTTTACCCAGTGTGATCCTGACGAAAAACAATCATTTTTACTCTAAGAGAAAAAAAAAATGTTTACATCTTAAAGACAAAGTCCCATCATGACCTTGGAAACAACCAATCATTTTAAAATAAAATAGAACTTGTTTACGAAGGTTGCTACAAATTCTGAACCATATCAGGACTTAGATCCCAACAGTCAATGCCAAACTATTTTCTGAAAAAAGTACCTTATCAACTATAATAATAAACAAAATTTAAAACTGACAAACAATTACATTGAAATAAATATATATTGAATCAGATATAATTCAATCAAATATATATAACACATTGTGACGACATCTAGTTCTAGGTTTGCCATAGAAGATACGGACAAAGATCAGGCTGTATAATAACTACTCCTATCTTCGAATGATGATAATGCCCAGGTTAAATTTGCATAATATCGTACTTACTTCCTGAATTGAGGTAACACTTAGAAAATTCCCTATATTAAGACACCACCGAAAAATAGCCAGTAACAAAATGCAATTTTCAAAGAAGGTGATAACTCAATGTAAACTATCTCCATTTCGATTTGATTGGAAGTGCTACATGTTTTAGCATTATTTTAATGAAATTTATGTCCTATCAATGAAGAATTTCATTATTTAAAGTGGGCTGCAATGTAAAATTAACCCTATGTTCCAAAACAATCAAGGTACTGTAATCTGGTCTTCAGTCTAGCGATATGGTTCCTTTAATTTAGTCATTTTAAATTCATACTTCAATTTCCCTTGAGTTCAGAAATAACAGTACATGTTTTATAATTCTTGTGTGTTACATGTCATACCATATTTTGTTGATATGAATGAGTTCAGATTTGGGATCTTGGTATGGAATAGGAATCATGTATTACAAGATTTCGTGTATTTCTTCTGACGTAGATTGGGTGAATATGTGAACTATCTGTCTTATATGGTTTGCATCATTTATTCTGAGGATTGATTCTTCTGTTGAAAATCTATGCCAATGAATCTCTAATTTAGCAAAGTAACATGGTTAGGACAAAAAGTGAATTCTATTAATTTTTGTATAATTAAGTTGTGAATTCTCTTTAGCTGAGAATCGACTTAACGTGTGGGATAGTTCAGCTGGTAAATTAATAGTCACAGCGGGATGCGATGATTTATCTCAAGCGGTGTACTTATATCATGAAACTCAGTTAAGAATTTGGTTGCCGCTAACCATACATCGATTTATGATAATAGGTTGTTTGTGTATTAAGTGTGAATTATCATGGATGAATTCGATCGACAATATCTGACGGAAAATAGTGGGAATATTTTTTGATCTTAGGAAAAGGAAAATCCTGACATCTGTGTTATTTTGGGTGTGATCTTTTGTATGTAAAGGAAACAGCTCTACGAACACCTGACTGCACAGTGGGAAAGCGAGCGCAATCCGCAACAAATATTTGATGACCCGAAGAGGCGAGAGAGAGAGAGAGAGAGAGAGAGAGAGAGAGAGAGAGAAACGGTGATTTGGATAGGACCGGAAGCAATAGGTGATGGCTGTTATGCCGGTAATCTGAATTCGCTGTCACTCGATCATGTGATGAAATCTTTGTTCTACTAGTAACAGAACTACTGATTGAAAGTGAGTTTCGCTTAATTTTGTAACTCTATTTCTGAGAGATAGCAAATCATTCTCATATCATTTTTGTTCATGTAACTGATGAAGTTTTTTTCATACGGGTCTCGAGTTATTCAATTATATATATATGCTCACTTTTGTGTTATTCCATCCCTTATTTTTATATTTTTTTAATTACTCGTTCCGGGCAATAACACCCTGGTCGATCATCTGCTAGATAACTATAACCAAAAACGATAAGGAATAGGGGAAGATCTCACATCAATCCAACACCCCACCTACCCCCCATCCCCGACGGTATTTATTTTTTGTTTTTGCCTAGAAAAGTCTCATATACCTACAATCAAAGCATATGTTGGCAAAGAATGTTGGAAACAAGTGTTCATATTATATTGTTTGAGAGAATGTCAGCACATTCAACTATCTATGTTTCTCTGTATTGTCTGAGTCAAAAGTCAGAACATTGAACTGTCCCTCTTTTTGCCCTATCAGATTGAGATTGTTCACGGTGTATTGTATACATATCAGAAACTAAATATTATACTTTTGAATTAAAAACATTTCTTTCAAAATTTTGCCATTTATTCTTACTTTTCAGATAATCTTTTTTCTCTTTTACGCTTAATTACATGATATGTACAAAATAAATTATGGACCAATTTTAATTTTGCACAGGAAAATGCCACAAAAAAATAAATAAAAAAAATAATAAAAAAATGCGTGAGGATGGATATAAGTGAAGTTACAAATGTTCCTACACACATATGAATCCTCTCCCTTTGACGCCTAAACTGATTTTACGCTTGTCAGCAGTACGCACCAAAATCAATAGAATGTGCCCCAGTTTCTATATTTGATAAGTTGCTCTGTTACTGTAGCGTAATGTTCGCTATATTGTTTGAGAGAAAGTCGGCACATTGAACAATCTATGTTTCTCCGTATTGTTTCAGTTAAAATTTAGAACATTGGACTATAGCAATTTTGCCCTATCAGACTGAGATAAGGCTTATTGTCCACGGTGTACTGACCATTTTATCTCTGCATTTATATGATTATATCTTTCCTCTCATTCTTGACTGCAAGCACATTGGACACACAGCCGAAATGAAGGGACACTACCTTTTTCTTCTGTCCTTCTCTGTAGCATGTAAGTTTGATACCTGTTAATAAGCACCCTTGGTTTTAAAGTCGTAAAGTGTTGACCATTATAAATAAATCCCATTTCATGATAGCTTGCCTGTCATATACTGTTTCACAAGAAGGAAAAGAAAAAGTATTAATACTCGCGATTTCTTTGAGTATGAACAATTTATTCTTAACTCATAGAAGGACATCCCAGCCTTCTGGTAGAAGTACATGTATACCGTATTTGCATAGCAGTAACTTGAAATACAAGGAAAACGACACTCTTGTACGGATTTGATAAGAATTATAAATTCACTACAAAAACCTTGACGTCATACGTGATGTACACAACGATTCGAGAGAATAAAAATCTTGAATTGTATAGAGTTGTAAGTATTTTAACCCACGTGTTTCCACCAACTAATGAGCAAGTATCTGGAATACCTCATGAAGTCTGTTCAAATCGCTCATTATCATTAACAGTAAATGTTTAGGCACCCACCATTGATATATCGTTATTACTTACCTGTATATACTACTTTCAATAATGTATGCCTAAGTTATATTCTAAAACTAGGAGGGGGAGAGATACAGTATTACCCAAACTATTTGAATGCAATGGTAAGTTTTCAGTTTATGGCAATGACGTTACTGTGTTGCGTGCGTGCGTATGTAAGTCCCTTCTCTCCCTTCTTGTCCGTCCGTCAAATTTAGTGTCCACTCGCTCACTTTCGAAGGACTACATTTATTGACATCATATGTAGATGAATATTGTGTTCAGAAGAATTAGGTCAAATTTGATTCACCATTTGTTGGAAACAATCGAAGAAATTACTGTTCTGCATTGATTTAAAACTTTGCTTTAGCATATTTATCCGGGTTTTCTTGAATTACATTAGGTTGCGCATCGGTGTTGTATAAACACATGCATAGTTTGGTTTTTATCTGATGGAAAATCATGAATTCCAATAAATGTTAATGGTCCTAATTGCAATATAGCTCCTCACAGGCAATGAATTTCGCAAAATTTGTCATAACTTCCTAATATTTAAATTATTTTTATAAACTAATAGAAAATAACGTAATTGAAAAACCAATTTAAAAGATATGATATCAATTTTATGATTAAATTACATGGTAACGGTCATAATTTGAATTCTTTCACAGTGGCTGTAGCATGGAGCTGCGATACCACACACACGTGCACAAATTTTTGCCCGGATGGTTATCACGAACAGTGTGATACGCAAGGAGAATGTGTCTGCCCTGACCGTAAGAAAATGTGTTGGTTCGGTGTCTCTCTGCTTCTCTGTCTGTATGCCGTCAGCACTCTGTCTGTATGCCCTCTATGCCGTCAACACTCTGTATGCCGTGTATGCCGTCAGCAGTATCTCTGTATGCCATGTATGCCGTCAGCACTCTGTATGCCATCAGTACTCTGTATGCCGTCAGCACTATGTATGCCCTGTATGCCGTCAATATTCTGTATGCCGTATATGTCGTCATCACTCTGTCTGTATGCCGTCAACACCCTCTTTATGCTCTGTATGCCGTCAGCAGTCTGTATGCCGTCAGCACTCTGTCTGCATGCTGTCAGCACTCTGTATGCTGTCAGCACTATGTCTGTAGGGCTTGTATGCCATCAGCACTCTGTACGCCGTCAGAACTCTGTATACTCTGTATGCCGTCAGCACTGTGTTTCACAAACTTAGCAAATATTAGCGTCTGTTTATATCCCTCAGTTTTTGTCTCGTCTTTCTGATCCGCAAAATAGCGATCTTCTCTTTCATTAACACATTAACCCCGGAGCTTTTTGTCATTTTTGCCTGAAAATCGAGTAGGAAACACATTTTGAAAGCTATTTCTGAATAGACTCGAAAACACCAAATCCCCGGCCTTCTTTCAATAACATACTGCCTAGTTGTGTTGGAAACATCGTTTGTCGTTGGCTATTTGATGGCGCTAGTAAATATTGTATATGGCATACGAATTGAAAGTATATTGAGTTTCCTCTCTCTTGGGATTCGCTTTTCACCATCCTGCCAGTGCTGTTCGTGAACAAGACAGAGCTTGATGGACATAAATCATTCGTTATGAAGTAAAAAATGAACCTGCTTATATAAAAAAAGAATTATTACAGGACTTTTCAAGGGCTTGCCTTCATTTGGGAAGCAAATATTACGTACATGGTTAGCGTGTGCATCCATCTCCTCTTCCTAAGAGTTATATTTCTAATCCAACCTAAGCATTCATCTGCACTTCCAGATAGTTTTACTTCTAATCCATCGTGTACACCCATTTCCACTTCAGACAGCTATAGTTCTAATCCAGCCTGAACATTCATCTCCACTTCCACGCAGTTGTGATTACTATCTAGCCTGAGAATCCATCTCCACTTCCTGACTGCTATAGTTCTAATCCAGCCCGGGCATCTATCTCTACTTCCTGACAGCTATAGTTCTAATCCAGCCTGAGCATCCATCTCCACTTCCTGACAGCTATAGTTCTAATCCAGTCTGCGCATCCATCTCCACTTCCTGACAGCTATATTTCTAATCCAGCCTGAACATTCATCTCCACTTCCTGACAGCCATAGTTCTAATCCAGCCTGAACATCCATCTCCACTTCCTGACAGCTATAGTTCTAATTCAGCCTGAGCATCCATCTCCACTTCCTGACAGCTATAGTTCTAATCCAGCCTGAGCATCCATCTCCACTTCCTGACAGCTATAGTTCTAATCCAGCCTGAGCATCCATCTCCACTTCCTGACAGCTATAGTTCTAATTCAGCTTGAACATTCATCTCCAGTTCCTGACAGCTATAGTTCTAATCCAGCCTGAGCATCCATCTCTACTTCCTGACAGCTATAGTTCTAATCCAGCCCGAGCATCCATCTCTACTTCCTGACAGCTATAGTTCTAATCCAACCTGAATATCCATCTCCATTGCCAGACTGCAAAAGTTCTAATCCAGCCTGAACAGCTTGAGTTCAGGCTAATACGGCTCATTATATTACATGTTATGATTTATTTCCTGTAAATATTCCCCTCCGTACTTTCACGTTTTGGGAAAGAGTTAAAGCTTTAAATACAATTATTCCCAAAGAGTGCCATTGGTCCTTTGTTATGATACTCGAAATGCGAATGTCCTAACGAAGGTTTAAATAAACTAAATTTTTTATTTTGATATCTCAGTGATAATTGGAAAACTCGACTTAGCTTTTGCTGTACATCCAATAAAATATAGCTTGCTCTGCATGACCATTGGTTTATTCCTGAACTTTAGAGGTAAAATATTTTTTTAAGACATGCACATATACTATTTTATTATTTTGATTTATATTTTAAACTTTCATAAGTGCAATAGTAATGACAACACCGAAAATGTATTTATGTATTTCGAGGACAGGCAAAATAAGTATTCTGTGTGCTATTTCACGTACACTTGCCCACCACACGAGCAGTCATCAGCTATCTGCTTCAGACTTCAGACATCTAATGATTTTCCTGTTTGTGATGAAGAAAAAAGAAATGCTAGTCCAAATAGATTAAAGAAATGTATGTGTACGTTATTTTCGTCTTCAGTCGGAGTGTTATAGAGCAAGCGACTTTTGCCTGTGCTTTTCCCATGTTGAGCGGAACTACAAACAGCAACAAATACCGCGTAATGTGTAACATGATGACCCGTATGAGCCCTTATGCGAGAGAGGACGTAAGTTGCCATTAACTTTGCGAGAGACGAAATATCTATGGATATTTGGAGGACAGCTTGTGGAGATAGCTAGAAAAAGCATTGTGGAGGAATAATCATGTTGTATTAGAACGTTTTCTGTGTGGAACTGAAGATTGGTGGTCAGGATAACCAAATACACAAATAACTTGGCTTCTAAATGAAGGAAAATCCACGAAAACTCCGGCCATTAAAAGACTGGACACTATTAGCCACAACATAATAGCAACTCCCAGAGAAAACTCTGGCTAGGGTTGAAAGCTGTTGAAGAAGCTTTACACAAAGGATACATGCTCAGCTTCGGCACTGAACATTAGGTAACTCATTGTGTTGACAGGGTGTCCATGCACTTTGTTGTTGTCCATATTGGAAGAATGCTACACAGCTTAAACATATCTAAAGCAATGAATTTAAAACAAAAACCTTCCATTTAGTAAAGTTATGTAATTATACCATCAGTTATCTATATGAATATTTTTGGTCCATCTTTGCAAAGGTTTATAAATTTTCAATGGGAAATTGTCCAGGCTAAATAGAGTACAACGTCTAAACTAATCAATATTTATTGGACGCCAGAGCTGTCTTAAGATGATACATTTTATTACATGATGTACAAACCTCTTTATATGGTGTGCTTTTGTCCTTATATCACTCGCAAACTTCTTTATTTGTGGTGCTTTTGTCCTTATATGATGTGCAAACTTCTTTATATGATGTACTTTGGTCCTTATAAGATGTACAAACTTCTTTATATGCGGTGCCTTCGTCTTGTGATGTGCGAACGTCTTTATATGCTTGCTTTCGTCTTTATATGATGTGCAAACGTCTTTATATGATGTACTTTCGTCCTTATATGATGTGCAAACTTCTTTAAATGTGATGCATACATCATATGATGTGCACACTTTCTTTTATATGCGGTGCCTTTGTACTTATATGATGTGCAAACTTCCTTTTATGTACGGTGTTTTTGTCCCTATATGATGTGCAAACTTCTTTTTATATGCGGTGTTTTCGTCCTTATATGATGTGCTAAATCCTTTATATGCAGTGCTTTCGTCTTTATATGATGTGCAACTTCTTTATATACAGTGCGTTCGTCCTTATATGATTTGCAAACTTCTTTTTATATGCGGTGTTTTCGTCCTTATATGATGTGCTAAATCCTTTATATGCGGTGCTTTCGTCTTTATATGATGTGCAAACTTCTTTATATACAGTGCTTTTGTCCTTATATGATTTGCAAACTTTATGATGATGAGCAAACACGGAACTTTCACAGGCGCGGTAAGGGGCCAAACAGTCCTTGGACAAAAGTAATTTGGCCGATTTAAAATGAGCAATCTATTTCAATAAGAGAGAGAGAGAGAGAGAGAGAGAGAGAGTTAGTTTATAATGACGAAGGTATCTTGGTACTGATAATAATGATTGCAAAATATATTCTCAATAAATGACATTTAACTGCATAACAATCGTTGGTTAAGAGAGACCCTTACCAACATTGTTCTATATATTTTACTTGGGGTAGACATGACTGTATTTAAAGACCCTTTAAAAATGACTAAAAATATTTCATTCAGTGTCGCATGTACTAACCATAATTTTGGTGAACATATAGCCCTCTGAGTAGGTGAAGATTTTATATCCATTCTACCCATGTGTATATTTTCTTCGGCTTGAATATACTTTGTTTTCAGTGGCACCAAAAAGCCTTACGTAATGATACCTATCACCCCTTGTCAAATAAACTACACGATTCAGCGAATCTCAACATGTTTCTTCTATGGTTGTGTAACCAGATTCCTCCCCACCAGTGGGTGGGAGGAAACATGTAATGGCGAGCCATAATGTTTTACGATGTTGACCAAATCGTGTTTAGAGATGAAATCAGGGTGGGGGCGGTATATACACCCCCTTACCCGTATGTTCTGGCGCCCATGCTTCCCACATGAAAATAAAATGTCAGTGTTTATTAATAATTTTCAGATCATTTAAAGAAGAGATGGAGCTTTTAGACATTGCTAATTAAAGTAACCGGTGTTCATCGATGTAAGGACAAAAAATTAATCTATGTAATCAACATTAGATACATTTTATTATATTGGTGTTTAATTTCGATTTATGTTCAACTCTTGTATCACCCATATGGCGTTACATGTTGAATCTTATATATAACACTTGTCCTACAGCTTTTTATAACCGGTCTGATGTTAAATGTTGATTCTTGTATATGCATCTGGTCTAACAGCGTTTTATCACCCATTAGGTGCTAAATGTTGATTCTTGTATGTGTAAATACTCTCACAGCTTTGTATCACCTTTTATTGTTAAATGTTGATTCTTGTATGTGTAAATAGTCTCAAGGCTTTTAATCACCAATTTGGTGTTAAATGTTGATTCTTGTATGTATAAACTAGTCTCACAGCTTTTCATCACCGTTTTGTGCTAAATGTTGGTTCTTGTATATGTAACTATTCTCACGGCGTTTTGTCACCCATTTGGTGTTAAATGTTGATTCTTCCATGTTCTACTAGTAGCAGTCTTCATCCAATATATTTGTATATTACCACTGTATTTTAAAATTATCACGAAGTAAAAGTACGTGTTGTATTTTTCAACATTGATCAGTTCTGTAAAATATACATTACTGAATTTTCCACCCAAAAAATTCTCTGAAAATTGGTAACTTGGCGTACATTAAAACTACACGAAATAACAGTTCAATTTGCTGATTCAACACCTATATCGTCAACTGTCAATGTCTCTAAGTTTTGTCATCTTTCTAGGTTATTTTACGCCACTGCCACCCCAACAGTCAATCTCTCTCTCTCTCTCTCTCTCTCTCTCTCTCTCTCTCTCTCTCAAAAGAGGTGTAGGATTTAAGGAATGTATACCTTTGCATACATTACGTAGTTATGATTTCAATTAGGGTGGCAGTCGATTTGGGTATAGTTGGGACTGGACTTGATTTTTATAAATAATATTAAGTCTGTTTCTTTCATTTTGAGAAAAGAAAACCCTGATCTAAATGATTCCAACTTGATGGGAAGGTAACATTTAATATCACCGTGATATGCAGTGTCACACATTTATATCAGGGATTCTACTAATTTTCGGAATTAAGCAGTCCAGCACATCATGGTTACTGGTTTGGAAGTTATTGTGGGTTTAACACAACTTGTCAGCACACGACAGGCTATACATGGCAGCCAGTATGACTGGTGGAGGACAAACCTGGGAAAACCCATGTAAGAACCACCGACCCATGCGACGCTACTGGCAAGCTTCTTCACATATCCACATTAGCCGAGCCCGAGACTCGAATACACATGGACAGAGGTGATCGGTAAAGGCGATTGCTTTAGACCACAAGGTCTCCCGGGTTGCCTGTTTTGGAAGTCCCATCCCTAACTACTGGAATTGCCCAAGTGTTTAGTGGTATAATCATTTAGTGGTATACCAACCATTCAGTGTTAACATATAAGTACAATGTCTCTTGTATTTGTGATATCCAGGGAGTGATAGAAAGAGTTAAAGATTTTAGAGTGTAGAAGATAAATGTTTTGCTGTTTTGATTGTTGAGTGAAGAGAGAGTTTTTTTTTAATATAAAGATTTAGGCAGGTCCACAAACGTCATCTTGGTATAATCATAAATGGGGTAGGAGAGAGATGGAATTCTATCAAACCGGACACACTACAAATGTACAGTACAGTTAGTTTTATTCGCATTGCAAAAGGAATTAATCTTGCAAACAAAATTTACTTCAACATCATACTTTCTTTTACTTGGCATGCATACGCACAAATCGTTGTATATAGCCAGTATAAATAAAAACTACAATACAAAAGCACACATAATGATTATGCACCAATGTATATTGTAAAAGCACAAAATATTTATTACATGGTTGATATAGTGCTATGTTCTGGTTCTTAAAATATGGAATATTAAAATAGCAGTGCAAAAAGCTATTTGAGAGTGACTTTATTATGTGACTTTTAGATAATGCATGTTATGTCTGATGCCATATACAAATACTTCAATACCGCTCGAAAACTTCAAAAATTTATCAGATTTGTTCTGGGTTTAGAATCAAAACTGCATTTAGACAATAATCGGTTCACTCGATTGGTTAAAATGTTATATTCATATTTTACCCATTTTACCACTGGACACAACTTCATGATTCGTACCGTTAATGGTCTGATTCAAAGTCTTCCGTAGATGCAAGCATGTATTGCATAAAATGTGCAAATCTGGTACCTGCTGTAACCTAGGATCTTATAGTATTGTAAATTAAATCCCAGAAAATCCTAAATGTTATATCACAAGTCCAAAAGTTTAGAATAATCCGAATGAATTCCAAGTCTTGAATGTCCTGAGGTACCAGTAGTATTGATGTGTCAAGATGATAAAATCCAGAATGTCTTTAAATGAATTAACAATAATCCCAAAGTAGTGTTTTGTCGTAAATGTCAATGAGCACTTTGTAATTCCAATATATAATTGAAATAAATGGTTCCTCTCAAATTATATCTGAATACAGATAAAGACTCTGACTGTCAATTTCCAAAGACTGATATTAATATAGCAACGAATAAATTTGTCTACTTCATTCTTATAATCATCCCCACTTTAAATATGTTGCAATAGCATTTTCTGAAAAGACTTAATTATTATCATGGAATACACCAAACTGTACACAAGATCTGGCCTTGAATTTAAATTCAAGTAAAAGTCACGACAATAATCAGTTAGACAATATAATTTCCAAGGGAAAGCCAAGGTCCTGAACTCAAGTCTGTGTAAACATAATTATAAAATGTCATTAGCCATTTAGACCCAAACTCCTACCCTCAATTACTGATAAAGGTGAATCACACAATACGAATTATGTATACATAAGTATTCATAAAGAAAAAGAAAGATTCATTCACCAGAGTTTTCTTTTCCATATTAGTCAAACATGCATATGGTACTATAAGAATTACAATTACAGTGTGATATTCTATCTTATAATTAGTAAAAAGTATACAAAAAGTAATATAGTGCTTCTATAAATGTGAAAGTGCATCTGCAGTCAGATTTTATTATCCCTTGATGTGTATAGTGTCAATATTGTATTCCTGCAACATCAGACTCGACCATAACAATCTCTGATTTTTGTTTACCATTTTGTTAATGAACGGAAAGGGGTTGTGATCACCGAATACAATACTAGGATAAGGAGATTTACTAATATACAGTTCAAAATACTACAAAGACAATATTAGGACCAAACATTCCTTCTCAATTCTGAAATAGTTTCTCTAGTGCTTGTTAATTAATTTTAAGAAATAGCACACTGGGTAAGCAACCTATTTTGTGTTCTTAAATCAATACGCCACCAACCCCTACATAACTTGCTTCAATGCACATTTTAAATATCTGACTAAAATTTGGCGCTGAACGAACTGGTGACTCTAAATTATGGTCTTTAAATAATCAAAAGTCTCCTGACATTTGTCAGAACAATGATATTTGCATTTTTACTCAACACATTCGTCAGAGGGTCCGGCAATCATGGAAACATTTAAGCGAAATTTCCGATATTTCCAGTCATACCTAATGATCGCGTCAGTTGCTTTAGTAATGATAGACAATGGGAATTCTGAATTAACCGTGACCTTACCTTCTACGGGTTCAACTTGACCGTGTCCTAAAAATGTAACACGAGCACCACAAACTCACTTTTACCTAAGTTGATTGTCAAATTTGAGTCGATCAAAGAACTTCCGAGTGGTTTCCAAGTGATCTTTCTAGGTGTCGTTGTAGACGATGACGTCATCGATGTCAGCATCACAATTATCGAGACCAAATGTTATCATGTTCATTAAACTCTAGAATAATGAGAAATTGTCATATAAAAAAGCATCAGTTTATATTGATAAAGCCCATCTCGAGTTGCAAATAGAGAAATTTATTTTGCCCTTTCCGTCAGTGGAATTAGCCAGAATCCTTTCAAAAAGGTCGAACTTGGTGACATATTTGGCATTTCCAAATTTTCAATGCAGTCATTGTTCCATGAAAATGGAAATGAATAATTTTTGCAACACTGTTGAGTCTTTTATAGTACACATAGTATCTGGCTTCGGCACAAGAGTACATGCTGAACTCAAATTACCTTTATTCAGATTAATGAAACCATTCTCCAGTAAATACTGATTTTCTTTATTTAAACATTTCCTTCTTGAAAGGATTCATCCTATACAGATGCTGTTTCACAGGTAGATTTAATTTGTTAGTATTGGTACATCTGCAAAAAGTGCTTGTATTAATATATTATTTTCTTTATTTCACTCTTTTCTTGTGGCTGTAGATGTATAAGTTTCTGGTCCAGATTCTTCAATATTTCTGAATTTAGAAGATTGGTTATATCAAAGTCACTACAGTCAGACTTGCATTCCATCCTTTTCATCCTAACTATATGGAACAGGTGCAACAAAATCGATAACTTATATCTGAAATCAGATATACAGTCAAGAAGAATAAATCCCTGAATCTTCATTTGAGAGAAATTTCTCTTTTAATAACTGCAGTGGTCCATGAACAGTATGTCCAAAAACTAGTTCAAAGGGACTAAAACGCAATGATTCTTGAACTGATTGGCAAACAGCAAACAACAGTAAATGAACAGCCTTGCCCCAGTCCTTTCCTGTATGAAAGCAATATGATTGAATCAGGCTCTTCATCGCTTAATTAAATCTTTCTAAAGCATATTGGCTTTCAGGATGATAGAGAGAAGATTTGAAATGTAATTTACCTAATTAATTCAAAATTGTTGGTAAATTCCAGACATAACATTTGACCCTTCATCAGACTGAACAGGTTTTGGAAGGCCAAATGTGTAATAAGAATGGTTTTAGTTTTAGTTTTTCTCAGAGGAATTGCCTCTGTAATTCTTGTAGACGCATACATTATGGTCAGCAAATATTGGTTGCCTAACTTGGTCTTAGGGAAGGAACCGACACAGTCTACCATTATTCTATTAAATGGCTCGTCAAATGCAGGATTAGGTTGCGGATGAAAATCACTTTTAATTTTCGGTCAATAAAAATGATTCAAGATGTTGTGATAAGTCTTATCGCCTTCTAATTGATCAGCCAAGGGCATTTCACTGTCAAGATTAAGAATTTCCTATCGATATGACTTGGGAACGGACATTTGATAGTTCACTGACCACTCAGGTGGTCTCATTTCCTCAACAGTATCTCTTTTTGCACAAAAACAAACAAACTGGTACTTGTGTGGCCTATGTTTCGCTCTTAGACCTCTGAAACAAAACAGGAGATCTCAGGATCTTGTTCATGTTCGACAATGAGTGATTGTCCTTTCTTACCTTGATTAAAACAAAGGATAATGAGTAGTAAAAAGAGGATTACTTAATAATAATTATAGATTGATCAATACCAGAAGCAAAAGAGACCTCATCAAAAGCCTGACGAATATATATATATATATATATATATATATATATATATATATATATATATATATATATATATATATATATATATATATATATATATATATATATATATATATATATATATATATATCAGTTAATGTAATCATTTTCTAAGCAACACCATTCTCAAGAGCACTTTATGCCATAGTTCTAGTAATTGCACAAGCTGGATATAAATCGGGAATTTCAATCTGAAGAGAATCAACTTTTTGATCCTAACTAGGCTTGTAAGTTAAAATCGATTAACTCCAATCATAGATATAGCTTGGTCATTGCTTAGTAACAAACAGATACCTTCCATAGGTAAAGAGAGTACTGTTCCGACTGCCACGTATTCTGAGAGCAAGTTTATGCCAAACTTGACAGAATGAAGAGGAAATTTAAAAAAAACACATGTTACTCCATGCATATAAGTACACTTCCACTATAAGAAGACTTCTCAGAAAAGGCAAAGTACTTGATAACAAAAGACACTGAGAAACTCCTGTGTCCCTTAATATTTTAATAGTGATAGGCTTGACAGAATCACATATAAGTGATATAGAACCTTTATGAAAAAAACTCCATCGTTGTTAATGGAAAATTACACCAAACCGTAATTAAGGTTAGGTCATGAAGCTAAATTCGAGCAAACATAACAAGAAGTATAAGACAATTTATACATGTGATGATGCGAGAGTTTCTTACTATTGAAGAGATGTCTACAATATTGGGATTCGGACATAGCTGAATCCATCGTCATTCCACACTTCCCTTGTCACAAACTTCACCATAGTTGACAAACTTGAACAGGATCGCTCCGTTGGCCTAGTGGTTGGAGCGTCCGCCTCGGATGCGGAGGTCGCGGGTTCGAACCCCGGTCGAGTCATACCAAAGACTTATAAAAATGGTACTAACAGCTGCCTCGCCTGGCGCTCAGTATTAAGAGGTTAGTGTTCGTCCTGGTCGTCCAGGTGTCAGGATAATGTCATACACACACACACACACACACACACACACACACACACACACATACACACATGAACCAGTGAATTATGAATTGTTTGCTTTGTCTGCATCACATACACAAATCCCCCACCGAGAACACATTTGCAAAGGTCCGGTATATTGCGGATGTTACTCTCTCTCTCTCTTTCTCTCTCTCTCTCTCTCACACACACACACACACACACAACCAAACAATGCATTTGTGGTCTATAATTTATATGTGTGCATGGACTTAACACTTCTGTTTATTTTAATTATCTGTCGGGTACTATGCGATCAGTAGGGGACACATTGGAAATAAACGAACGCATATTAGCAGGACTGATCGGATGCTTCCAGGGTCACACATCAGTACACCACTCCTCACACGATAAAAATTAAAATTATAAATCCTGTACCATTATGCTTCTTAACACCACCATTTAAGGAAAAAACAATAACAACAGCGAAGAAAACCGAAACAAACGAAATGGAAATCTTATCATGGCTAACATAATACTATCCAAGCACTGGACCTAAAGTTTCTGTTTTAATTAAAAAGAAAACAACACCCTATGATATTGCACTCCACACGACAGCAACACTTTATGCTATTGCACAACACATAATACATAATTTAATAACTACCATGGCACTACTATATATAGTTCTTTATTATCAAAAATATTCATAGGCCACCATGATCATGCTTACACAGTAGAAAAATTTACAAAATTATGATCCTTCGCACAAACTCTGACGTTATTAATTCTGAATTTGTATTTGATTAGAACTTCGCAACCAATTCATCTAAAAGTTAAATGTTATAAATTAAACTTTATACATTCAACTTTATAAATTAAACTTTATACATTCAACTTTATGAATTAAATAAATATTAAGATATTAGATCTGAGATCATTTTTATATGCTTCAGAATTAATTATAATGTATATTATTATTATTATAATTATTATTATCATTATTGCTTTTGTTCTTTTGATGAATGTTGATAATGATGACGATGATGATGGTGATAATGAAGATAATTATTATTATTATTATTATTATTATTATTATTATTATTATTAGTAGTAGTAGTAGTAGTAGTAGTAGTAGTAGTAGAAACAGTATTGAATACAATATGCCTTCGACAAATTACTTAAAGATGAATTATTTTGATGTTCGTGATGTGCAACAAGATCGGGTGTTGGTTTCAGATAAAAGAAGAAAATATAAAAAGACTGTGTGGCCTAAATTTCTTTAGGTTATCGGTGTTTTGCAACCAACAAAATAGATTGTGTCGGTGGTAGTGGTGTTAGTGGGGCAGAATACATTCAATCAATGCTATTAATATTTGTTTACTTTCTGCGTTCTTCCTATAATCTAGTATATGACGATAAAAATAATCTTTACGGAATAAATCTTATCTCAAATTTTATTTTATTATCTTATGTTAAAATGGCTAAGAATTGCTGACTCGTGCAGATGGACTGAATTTAATCCTTAACCTTTAAAGTACTCGTTTTTATATACCACGTGCGATGAATAAGAACGACTGTAGATATAATTTACCCCTGTATATGGTTCTATTTGTTCTTTAACTTGGAAAATAAATAAGATGCATCACACCATAGATTTCTGATCATAATTTTACTTATACATAAACAGGTTGGAAGTCTAACGATGCACTATACAAATTTGTCACCAAGTCTGTACGATGCTTTTTTATATCAATGACTGGGTAAACAAAAAATCTTTTATTTTAACCAGGGCACATACATTTTCCCAAGCAACCGTCAATCTCTAAATGTGTACATATGGGGTCTTCCACTAATGTTGCAATATTTAACTAACCATATTTCAAAAGTCGAATGTCAACATCGAACCCATTTAATTTTTTAGAACGGTAGAATTTTATACGCAATATGTTTGGTACTATTGATGAAGGGGCCACTTCATATGCAAATTTAAAAGACAGTATTAAATTTTCGATGATGATATACAGTATGACTATAACAAGTAGAAAACTATCCATCAATAAAACATGTAAATGTACTTACCGCGAAATCATTCAAAATTTACCACATCCAAATAACCAGCGACAAAATATAAATTTTCTTGATTTTCAGATAAGTGTTCCAGTGCCGGCGCCTGTCCAGTTGGTCAAGGAAGCGGGTGTCCTCCCCCACCACAAGCTAACGTTACGTGTGTTGACGGCCACTGTCGTTGTGTCAGATCGTAAAATACAATGTAGTATATTATAGATAAAAAATAATTATTTTCACATTTGGCTGTTTTATGTTATGCTATGCTATGCTATGCTATGCTATGTTATGTTATGTTATGTTATGTTAATCATGCATGCATGCATGTATTTATGTATGTATGTATGTATGTATGTATGTATGTATGTATGTATGTATGTATGTATGTATGTATGTATGTATGTATGTATGTATGTATGTGTGTATGTATGTATGTATTATATCATCTTCGCTAGCCAAAAGTTCCGATAACCCTATCTACACCTTGGCAGATCGAACAGCTATATTGGTGCTTTGTCCTTGCGATATCTGTTGGATTTCATGTGTTACCTCCCTTAGTTTCATGAAAACTTAGTCTCAAGTTGTTACACAAACAGTATTTATTCACACACGTTCTGAGTATACATCAATAAGCTTCCATGATGGATCGCGGCGCCCCCTGCCTCAGGGAGATGTCAGGACCATGTGTCCTGGATTGACCACTGACCTACAGCAGATCGACGATGCACGGAAGACTGCCGTCATTGACAGAGAACTCTCCCGACTGAACATCGACATTGCCTGCCTCCAGGAGACCCGACTGGCTGACAGCGGCACCATCATGGAAGCCAATTACACATTCTTTTGGCAGGGGAAGCCCTTGGATGAACCTAGGCAGCATGGTGTAGGCTTTGCCGTCAAGAACACGCTAATCGCCTTCATTGAACCTCCATCATCAGGTACTGAGAGAATCCTTGCCCTCCGGCTGTCAACATCCTTAGGCCCGGTCAACATCTTAAGTGTGTACGCCCCAACCCTCTACTCCACCTACTAGGAGAAAGACAAGTTTTATGAGGCTCTGGATCAGGCAATATCCAGTATCCCCAACAATGAAAGCCTTTACTTACTAGGAGACTTCAATGCTAGAGTGGGAGCTGACCATGAGGCCTGGTCCACCTGTCTCGGCTTTTACGGAAGGGGCAAGATCAACGAGAATGGTCATCGACTGCTGGAGATGTGCTGCTCCCACAGTCTATGTGTGACCAACACTTTCTTCAAATGCAAGGAGATCCACCAGGTGTCATGGAGACACCCACGTTCACGCCACTGGCACCAGCTAGAACTCGTCATCACCAGGCGTGCAGAACTGGCCAGTGTCCTCCTTACCCGCAGCTACCACAGTGCCGATTGTGACACGGACCATTCCCTCGTGGCCAGCAAGGTGCGAATATTACCCAAGAAGCTGCACCACGCCAAGAAGAAGGGTCACCCACGTATCAACACCTGCTGTGCAAGCAACCCAGAGAAAACACAGCAGTTCATCAGCAAACTGAAGGAAGCCCTCACCAAAGTGACACCTGATGACACCATTGATTCCAAGTGGCCCATATCCGTGACTCTGTGTACAATTCAGCCATCACAGCTTACGGGAAGAGGGAGCGAAAGAATGTCGACTGGTATGAGGCAAACTGGGAGGAGATGGAGCCCATGACTGAGGCAAAGAGGAAAGCCCTCCTGGCATACAAGGCTGCACCTAGCCCCAGAACACTACAAGCCCTCAGGATTGCAAGGAATAACGCCCAGAAGACCGCCCGCCGCTGTGCCAACACCTACTGGCTGAACCTTTTCAACAGTATACAGACAGCTGCTGATACCGGGGATACAAGAGGAATGTATGAGGGTATCAAAAAGGCGACAGCCCCCCCCCCCAGCTACAAGACCGCCCACCTCAAGTCCAAGACGGGCGAAGTCATCACAGACCAGGGGAAACAACTGCAGCGATGGGTTGAGCACTATCTCGAGCTATATGCAACCCAAAACAATGTCACTGGAACTGCTCTGGACGCCATTCCAGACCTGCCTGTCATGGAGGAGCTAGACACACAGCCCACCCTGGAAGAGCTCGGAAAAGCCATCGATTGCCTTGCCTGTGGGAAGGCTCCTGGAAGTGACGGCATTCCGCATGAAGTCCTCAAGAGCGGAAAACCAGCACTGCTCCAGCCCCTACACACACTCCTCTGCCTTTGCTGGGAACAGGGATACATCCCACAGGACATGCGTGACGCCAACATCGTCACTTTGTACAAAAACAAAGGAGACCGTAGCGACTGCAACAACTATCGGGGCATCTCCCTCCTCAGCATCGTCGGAAAGGCCTTCGCCCGTGTTGCCTTGGCGCGCTTGCAGATCCTAGCCTCCCGCGTCTACCCAGAATCCCAGTGTGGATTTCGAGACGGCAGGTCAACTGTAGACATGATCTTCTCACTACGTCAGCTGCAGGAGAAGTGTCGCGAGCAGCGGATGCCCCTCTACATTGCCTTCATATACCTGACGAAGGCGTTTGACATGGTTAGTCGGAGTGGATTCCTCAGACTCCTGCAGAAGATCGGCTGCCCCCCACGTCTGCTTGCTGTCATTATGTCGTTCCACGAGAACATGCACAGCACAGTGTGCTTCAATGGCGCAACATCTGAAGCATTCCCAGTCATTAGCGGAGTCAAACAAGGCTGTGTCCTTGCACCGACGCTCTTTGCCATCTTCTTCTCCATGCTTCTCCAGTACACATTCAAGGACTGCAGCGAGGGAGTGTACATCCATACCAGGGCTGACGGCAAGCTGTTCAACATTGCCCGTCTCGGTGCTAAGACTAAAGTCACAGAGGTACTCATCCGTGAATTGCTCTTTGCCGACGATGCAGCCTTGACATCACACACGGAAGATAGACTTCAGCAGCTGGTATGCTGCCTCTCCCATGCATGTAAGGAATTTGGACTGACCATCAGTTTGAAGAAAACGAATGTCATGGCACAGGACACAGACTCCCCTCCCTCTGTCTCCATCGATGGGTACAATTTGGAAGTTGTCGAGAACTTCACATACCTCGGGTCTAACATCTCCAGCTCACTCTCCATTGATTCTGAGGTGGGCGGCAGGATTGCCAAGGCAGCAGCAGTGATGGCCAGACTTAACTAGAGGGTCTGGAACAACCCCAACCTCACAGAGAAGACCAAACTGCGTGTCTACCAAGCGTGCGTGCTCAGCTCACTTCTCTACAGCAGCGAAACATGGACCACCTATGCAAGACACGAGAGGAAACTCAACAGCTTCCACCTGAGATGTCTGCGGCGCATTCTGCACATCCAGTGGCAGGACAAAGTACCCAACACAGAGGTTCTAGAACGCGCAAACATGAACAGCATGTTCTCCATACTCAGCGAGAGGCGCCTTCGCTGGCTCGGCCATGTCAAGAGAATGGACCCAGGTCGCATTCCCAAGGACCTGTTATATGGGGAATTAGCAGAAGGTGCACGACCAACTAGACGACCACATCTGCGCTACAAAGATGTTTGCAAGAAGGATATGAAGACAGCAAACATCAATGTCAACGACTGGGAGAGCTGTGCAAACAACCGTTCCAGCTGGCGTCTAGCTGTCAGGCAGGATGTTCAAAACGCAGAGGAAAAGAGAAGAATAAAGCAAGCTGAAAAGAGAGCTAAAAAGAAGGATAAGCAAAAGCGTACTTTGGAGCTATGCCATCGTCTCTCGTAGACGGACGGATGCCAAGAAGATCAAGATCACCTCCCTTAGTTTCATGAAAACTTAGTCTCAAGTTGTTACACAAACAGTATTTATTCACACACGTTCTGAGTATACATCAATAAGCTTCCATGATGGATCGCGGCGCCCCCTGCCTCAGGGAGATGTCCCTAGCTAATGTCGCAGCTACTAAGGGGAGCAGTTATTAGAACTAGCAAGTAAACTACGATACCACACATCTCCTCTCTTTTGAGATTATCCGAACATCACATATTGTTTATGACTAGATAGGGGGAAAAAAAGAATTAATTCCGCCAATATGAAACATTAACTAACTAAGCACTGAATTTGCTGTCTTTGCATATGAATGGTCGACTGAAAGAATTTAATGGAATTGATTTATATGATAGGTTACTGTAAACTTGCAAAGGATAGTCTGATTTTAATACTATAGTACGCGTTGGCACATTTATAAAAGTCACTTTCTTAGACAAAATCACTGAATCTGGCCGGGTTTCAAACGATTCTCCCACTTAACGTCCGCACTGGAGTGTTTGGACTGTTGGGTCCACTGGGTACAGCTGGCTTGCTAATCTGACAAAATTCACTTGACTCTATTTGTCTTTGATCTGTCTCGCGATTCCAGGCCACCATACACAACTTTGGGCTCTCTCACGGCATTTGGCTAATCCCTGATGACCCTCGTGAATAATATAAAGAATTCCGGGCCTTAAGACTGTAAGTATGATAAATCTGTCCCTGAAGAGAAATAGGTTGTTCTGAATTGAGAGTTCACTGCGTACAGCAAAGTATGGAGTATGGATGTACATCTAGCGGACAGATCTTTTTCTTATCCGGCCATCCATTTCTGGTGAAAGTCACTGCAGTCTGCAGATGGTGGTCACTCCTGCAACCTTCTTTTATTTGTACCAATTTCATATCTAGGAGTGGGCTTCGAGAAGGGATGTCTGGAACTACCACTAGCAAGTAAACTATGAAACCACACACTTCGTATATAATGCCAACTTGCCAATAACGTGGTGCATTATACATCCGCCGAAAACGGTGGTAGCAATTGACCTAAAAAGGATACTTTGTAAGTTTAACATCGAAAGTATGACTATGTACCAGAGAAAAGCCATTACATGTGTATTTGAGTGAAAGGTATTTGTACAAACACTAAAGGACGCTGAAAAATTACTTATTTATTAGTCAATTCAAGTTGTGCTCCCCTTGTCTCGATCATGTAGGATCAGCGTTCAAATTTGAAGAACGTAATTTTGATTGGATGCGGTGGCTAGCATCTGCCAAAAGGGGCGATTTCACGTTATAATAATTACAGTTATTATGAATCGACCGAATTTTCTACAATCGGACTGAATATAAACGGTCATGTGATGCTGATCAAGAATTTTTAATACATCGGTAACAATTCTGCGGACTACTTTTGGTTCCCAGTTTCCAGTTAGTTTTATGTGAAATTTTGTCTATACCAACGCCTTACACCATAATAATAACAACAAATCCTATCCATCGACCACCATGACTTCCGACCAAAATTTGCAGCATCCTATTTAAAACCTTTAATAACTTCATAGCGTCACAATGAATAAACAACGCGTCATCAATAACAGTAATGGTTGTAGACAATTGAAACTCAATGGTTTCTTCAGTTGTCTCATCAGAAAGCAGGAATAACATTATGAATGTTATTTTCAACCCCATCTTTTCATAAGACTCTCTTTTTCACATGAAACAGGATGATCGTCCGCCAAAATTTACGAATTTGGAAAGTATCACTACGGTTACCTCAAAGTCTCTTTCAGAGAGTCAAAGTTATTCGACTCGCATTGTAAAGAGACGAGGATGTTGCAAATGCTTTTGTACTTTGTCAGGCTCTTCAGTTTTGGAGGTAAATAAATATTGCATGTAGGCTGCACTCCCATAATTACAATATAGAAGTGATTGGTTTTAAAACTTAGTAGTTTTGTCATTTTATCAGTCTTGTTCAAATAAAATTCTCGTATGGTTCTTTGAGGTTTCCGCCAAACTAGATTAAGCCTGGATGAGTGTTGTGATAGCGAAATATGTTTTTTGTAGGTATCACAAAGTGTAGCGACTCTAGGACCATAAACTAAGAAGTAACATATGTCAGGGTTCAGCAAATATGGAAACATTGGAGCAAAATATCCGACAATATCTAGCCATGTCCAAAACTTGTTCTAGTTACTTTTTTACTGATAGGTACTGGGAATTCAGAGATAGCTTTAATCTTAGCGTCTACAGGCTTAACGTGACCATGTCTCACAATATGTCCTAAACATATTACACAAGTTCGGAAAAATTCACATTTACTAAATTAATTGTCACATTTGCCGTACTCGATGGACCGAAAAATTCCCAGATAGTATCAAGGTAATCATTCCAGGTGACGCTACATATAACAACATCATCGATCATCACATTCATCTATGCCAGATATTATCATGTTTATTAAACGCTGAAATTTTGTGTGATAATTCTTCATACCAAATGGCATTACTTTATGTTGGCAGTGCAAAGTGCTGAGATTTCTGTTGCTATTTCAATGACTGGAATCTGCCAGAAACCTTTTAACAAGTCGACATATTTTGCATATATAATTCTGTCAATATAGTCATCGATTCTTGGTCTTGGAAATAAATCTGTTTTGGTGACACTGTTCAGTTTTCTGTAGTCTATGCACCTACGAGGATTATTAGCTGGTTTCGGCACTAGAATGTTTGACCAACTTCAATCGCCTTTGCTTGGCTGAATAAAATCACTCTCCAACAGATATTCATTTTTGTTTTTGAGACATTCCTTCTTAAGAGGGTTTATCTTGTAAAGCTGTTGTTTTAATATCAGGATACAAATGCTCGTATTCACACAATTGCTGCTTTAATTCACTCTTTTCCTGTGGCTGTTGACGCGACAGTTTCTGGTCCAAATTCTGAAAAATTTCCGAATGTCGAGGACTGGTTAAACTCACTTTGTGAGACAGATATAACTAAGTTGACTAAAGGATTAACCGGGCTGTATCTATCAACATACTCCGCTAACATATTATATGGCAGAGTTATTTCTGTTTCCGCCTTCCAGGAGTGTCGATGATGAAATTTAAGCCACTTACTGTCTTTTTAACTGTATGAGGAGCATACTACCTAACAGAGGAGGAATTTGAAGGATGGGTAAGAGAGCCATAACGAGGCTGAAAGGTTCTTTTCTTTGAAGTTTTGTCTTACCTCAATTTCATTTCTAACTGAGTAGAGTGAATATTGTTTCAAGCTACTTCACAAGCCTTTGACACATTATATTTAAACCGGAGATATAATCAAGTAGACAAACCCCTGAATTCTCTATTAAAATAAGTTTCTCTATTCACAAATTCAATAGTTCATAGACAATATGTCCAAACACTAGAACGAGATGAGTAAAACCTGACATTTGACAAGTATGACAAGATCTACAATGTTTTCAAACATGACTTTTAATTTCTGGCCAATAAAAAATGTTTTAAGATCTTGTGTTAAACCTTACTGACCCATAAATAACAAGCCAAATACGTTTCATGGCTAAATTAAGAATTTCCTGTTATACGACTTCGAAACAACGATTTGGTACCTTAGGTTGTGTGCACGTTTCCATTAAGACCCCATGTAAGTAGTAGATTTAAAGGGGGTATCTCAGCCATAACCCAATTTTGTATTAGGACGACAGCACGATTACCCCCTCCCAGACCACTCATGTTAATCTAAACAAATATGAAAACAACTTGTTGAGGCAACAGCGTCTATTTCATTATTGATTACCTGTCAAGGACCTATCATTGAATCAGCGTCGTCGTCGTACAAAATAGGGTTTTGGTTGGCATACGCCCTCCTTTATATCTACTACTGCGGATTTTACTAGAAATCGTTAACGAATTATATTTTTTTCACACAAAATTGGAGTGATTTGCACTCCACTGTATCTAACATTCACACAAAATTTACACGAATCGCTAGCGACTTACTGTAATAACCAATCTAAAAAATGTATCATGCCAAAATCAACACTATCAGACTTGTTATATCCCAACGCAGATGTATTGATTATATCAGATCCGTATCTTTTATCATCAAAATTACAAAGACCTGAACTTATTATAACATCAGTCTCAATTTTTCTACAATTTGATCCTATTACCATCATCTCAACATAACTAAAAACTCCGCCTAGCGCAGCTTTATAATTACGAATCCTATCATCTTACCTACCACATTTATTTTTAATCCCTTAGCTCGTTTCTTAACTTTATTGTAAGCTAATTTTAGACAGTATATTTTACTATGCAATCCAATGAACTCTACGATAGGAATAAAAATTGTCTCATCCATTAATTTTCCGAGTGCTTTTTTTTATTATCATCACAGTGAAATCCGCTGTTTTTCGGATAATCTGAAAGAACAAACAACTCTCTTTTATCGTAAAAGTTTTGATAAATATCAACAGATTCTATCTTGTACATACGCAAATCAGTATCTGTAAATAAGAGCTCTGCATCAGGCCACTTAATCTCAACAAAATCGTAATGAAACTGGTGCATTAACCACTTTGATATCTCAAGTACTGCCTTACCGACAAAAACTGGCTTATTCAACTTCAAGTTTGTCTTTCTTCGTTGAATGGCTACTAGATTTTTATTACATATTTTCATACTGACAAAATCATCAGATGCTACAAGTTTATTACGACGTTGTACGTCATTGACGATATCAATATTGACTCGCTTTCTTATGTTTTCCATAGTCTTTCCAAAGACGCTGTTATTCATAAGCTTGAAAAAGTTTTGTTCTAATGTTCTTTTTGCAGCTGCTTGTCGTGCTGTGTTTGAGTCTATATAACCCTTGATCCATCTCAATTGATTAAATTTTAGAACTTCTTGAACTTTTCTTAAGTTTAGCCTATAGTCAATTGCGTATTTTAAAATTTTATGATAAACGCATCTTCGTAATCGGTCGGGTCATTTTCACAATCTAAAAACCTGTCTATTCCATATCTGAACAAACGATTTCGATCTTTTGCTAGCTCATCAAACAAGAAAACTTGTGTCTGCCATTACCAGCAGCCTTGCGATAAAGCTCAGCGAATTTATCTTTTAATACACCCCCGCACTGTTCTCGGGGTATATTTTGTATGTCGATATTGTCTAGTCCAGCAAATAATATGAAACAACCTGTATTTCGCATGATAAATCGATCCACGTTATAAAACTCCTGTGCCAAATAGACTGCATTACATTTTCTGTTTCGCGATAATAAAAAATAAGAGTTTATCTTATCAATTTCTACATTGCTTAGCGGAATGTCATCCAAGACAATTATGTTATGCTCGTCAGAATCTAGCTCCGGAACAGGAATTAAATCATTAGTTTGTTTTATGATAACTATATCATCGCCAACGTAAGTACAGTTTTTAGCTTTTCATTATATTCGCTAAACAACTCGTATTCATTCTGCTGTGGATTTATACTGTAAATATAAACTCGATCGTATTTGAGGATGTCGTTAAGCAACAGCTTCATCAGAATATTAGTTTTAACTGGTCCAGTTTGTCCTACTATCAGATAATAACAGTCCGGTAGGTCGTGGTTATGTTCATGTTAGATTAATCGCTCCGTGTCAAAGATGATTATGCTCATTCTATAGCAGTTATTCATAACATTTTACCTCGCCGTAATAAGAAGAATGAGCTATTACACAAATTTGGTATGCTAATTGACAACTCAACAGATAAACATCAGCAACTACAACCGCAACGGCCGGTGCAGAGTTAACAAATTATATAAAAAATTCTGAAGGTACAACGACAGGTAACTTAAGTATGTCAGGTCAGTGAGTGCTAGACCTTGAGACAATATATCCACCAATCAATGCAGATAACTCACAGGCTGAAGGCTTTGCACAACTTAGTGCTGTCAGCAATAGTAAGTTACCGCTGACAGGTAGAAGTGTGTGTGTGTGTGTGTGTGTGTGTGTGTGTGTGTGTGTGATTAGAATTTTTGAAGTAGCTTTAACAATTTTTCAGTCATATCGCTATGATTTCTGCAGTGTGGTAGTTTATAGTGATGACTAGCACTGAGGCATCATGCCGCGGACATGTAGCATGATGTCCCACCCAGTCACATTATTCTGACACCAGGTCGACCAGTCCTAACATTAACCTGTTAATGCTGAGCGCCTAGCGAGGAAGCTGTTAGTACCCCTTTTGTAAGTCTTTGGTATGACTCTGCCGGGGTTCGAACCTACAACCTCCCGCTTCCAAGGTGGACGCTGTAACCACTATACCACCGGAGCGGTGTGCTGACAGATAGAAAGATGACCGGAAAAATCAACATGAGTAAAAACAAAAGTAGTAAATTTTGAGACCGAGTACCCTCCCCCCCGGTAACATATATAACTCATAAACGGTAAGTTTTGCAGAACTTAGCACGGTCGCTAAGAACAAGTTGCCACTAGCTGGTGGGACGATGGCTGGAAATATAGATATGGGTAAGAAAATAATATTTAATACTCAATTTGATAACACAACTTTAAAAAGTAACGATTTTGTAAGAAATGTCAAGTTTGTCAAGGATATCTTCGTAATGAAATCCGATGATACTATGGTGGGAAATCTGGACATCGGATCGAACAAGATAATAACTACGGTAATTCCATCAGCAACATCAGATTTAACAAATAAAAATTGCGTCGACGATATGATAGCAGGAAATATTGCATCACGAGTAGCGAAAACCGGTGATACGATGACAGGTATGTTAAATATGGGCTCGATTAAAACAACAGCGACTTATAACCCAGTCGCCCCATTTGATCTTACAATTAAACTGTACGTGGACGCTGAAATAAGTGCAGCATCAGCTAATATAATTACATCTGCAGATGTTAATTATCTTAAAAAATCCGAAGGCACATTTGCAGGTGCGATCGATATTGGCTGCCAACAAGATAACTTTTAAGTATGTGCTTGTTTCTGCATTTGATTTTGTTAATAAACAGTACGTAGATAGTGTTACCCAATCGCAAGCGATTGGCGGTAGTATAAAACGAATTAAAATAGTGTCTGTCATATTCCACATAATCGTTGGGGTTTTGTTGCAACAGCGTCATGTTATTATTGGGAGAATAATCCAAGTTATGCGTTTGCGTTTAACAGCCCTCTATCTGACAAGTCAGAGTGGGTCACAGAAGGAGAAACTTGTAACTTTTGGATCAAAATAGTGTCCAGCGGCAGTAGCAATATGGAAATTTCAACTACGAGGTCAATCAAATTATGATCTCGGACACATCCTCGCTTGAAAATTAGAAGGATCGAATGATAATTCAGCATGGACTACACTGTACGATACATTGATTGGTAATTTTAGAACTTCTCAGCAATTTATACTTGATCCTGCAGTAACCACAGACAAGTACTCGTATTTTCGGATTTATGTTTCAAGATCAGAAGGTCATTTCCCAGGTTTGTCGATGTTTCAGATATATACAATCATAGGTCTGTAATGCGATATGATGTGATTTTAATATATAATGTCTGTTGATCCTCCATCGATCAGAGTAGAAAAGAAATTTATAATTTATACTAAACCCAAAAACGGAGATCGAAACAGCTGATTTTGATCAGTTAGACCCAGAACATGTTGAGGAAGCAAGAGCGGTGAATATAATTGCTCAAATAAAAACATTAACATTAGGTTCACCCGGTTTAACTGAGAACAGTGACAACTTTACTAGAGTTTGAGGAATGAGAGGCCCTCAACTGAAATATACGATCAGAGACTTTGATATAATTAGCGAATACTGTCGTGTAAATGAGTGCGAGGAACGACGATTAAAAGTTAAAACTTTTTTGATAAATACGTTGCTTGAGCTAAATAAAGAAAATATTTTGACGATCGACAAATCTAATCTTATAAAACAAAATTTCATGGCTGTAATAAACCAGAACAAGAGCACCTAAAGAAGATTCATGATAAGCCTGACAAACTAGCTGAAACAAGAAAACATAAGTTTCTCAAAAATCGTAAGCTCAAAGAGACATTTGCTAAACGTCGGGCATTTCGTGTGCTAGGCATGGACTATTATGACAAAAAGACGCTGCTAGAAATAGTTGATAATAGTACTTACACTAACCTGCTAGCAACAGCATGTCTAGTTCTAAAAGACTCTCTCACTGGCGATAAAGAAAAGTATGATACATATCACATTAATGCTGCACAAAACGCAGTATCACATCTTGAGCATAGGATTGAGTTATACGATGATGTCGAACAAGATATATTTTATCGGGAGCTAGAAATTACAACAGTACAGCCTAGTATAGGTGAAGATTATGAAATACATAATAGTTCTTAAAAATTGAAAAACTATATAAAAAGAAGCTAAAAAGATAGTGACAGAAGCAAAATACAGAAATATCAAAGAGCTAATTGCTGGATACCTATCTGCCCACCAAAAATAAAGCGCAAGCAGATATTCGCGGTGTTTTAAGTTTTGGAACAGCATATGCAATTCTCAAGCAACATCTAGTACTTAAATTTTTTTTAGGTTGGGCAGTTATGTTATGTTGTTAGTTTTATCGACGAAACAGAAGATACTTATCGTGATAGAGTCAATGATATTACTGAAATACCCAAAAATGTTGACCCTTCATTTTCATTAGTGCTCTGATCAATAAAGCTTCAGCTGAAAATATTTTCATTACGGCAATAGAAATAATAATTGAGACAGTTTCATAATGAAGAAAAAAGAAAAGATCGACTACAACCACATATCACGACAACGACAGAGATGAGCTAATCAAATACTATAAATATTATCGTAAAAACTTTACTGTGTCAGACAAGCTAGAAACTTTTACAGTAAAATAATAAGCGCACTGAATTACAGTCCTATGATATTAACGAGAGGAATTATTTCAGTAGGAGGAACATTATTGTTGATAGTGCCAGGGGTAGTTAATGAGTTATCAATGTTATTAGCGGTGAATAAAAAGATCGAGCCAAAATAAGAGAACAAAAATACGTCTTGTAAAATAGCAATAGCGACTTTTATACAATTCTTAATCGTCTTCGAGCTTGTTTCAGAGGTGAAAAGTTTATAATATTAGATGAAACAGGAACTGTGAGTCAATGACGATATGCTTATTGATATAATACCGAATAGAGTTGTGAAATACGAAAAACGATACTCGGTATATTTTATGTGACATATGGAAACTAATGTAAGATATTACAGTAGAAGTTACCACGTTATAGATGGGAAAAAAATATTTTCCGATGTAAGCCTATGACGATTATGCTTAACAATGAAAAGTACAGCACATATCTCAAAAACAGAAATAAAATAAAGCCGTCTCTGGTTCACACAGAAAATTCAGATTATTTTAGTAAGCTTACCTGGGTTACAGACTCACTTTCTAATGCTGTTGATAATCTTTACGATCCAATATCTCAATATAAATACACTAAGATCACAGTCGATGCCGATTTGAAAAAGTGATATGTCGATAAATCAAAAGTCTCACATGGAAATTTTATTTGAAAGCTGAAACCTGGCTCTCTTATCAGCAGTAAGATTAATCTTTATCATATGTTCATTTTTCCCCCGTTAACTTTACATTGTCAGAATCGTACAGTATTACCCGATACTGAACTCGCGCGACAATACACATATAGCATTCACGTGCATAAAGGAACTACTTTCTACTGTAAACAAACAATGGACGCAGACGCCAGCACTTTTGATTTGTACACAAATCATGTACACTCGCGTAAGTGGCTCTTTAAGTTGTGGTTGTTTAAATTTGTTTCTGAATGAACTAAAACAGATGTTCGTGGACTGCCACATACCGGCTGCTTTAACACATTCCGCGTTCATATACTATGTTACGGATTTAGGCTAGCTACATTATATAACAGACGCAAGATATGGTCCTTACAAATAACATACAAGTGACAAGTCATATACTCTCTTCTTTAGCTGGTGATAAGAATGGCAAAATAAAATATACTTACAGTTTTACATCCTAAATTTCCTCAAAATGTATTTCCTAAATTCTGCAAATCTGAATTACATGAGCCATGTCATAGGTTTTCAATCTGGATTAAACATTTCGAAATTGTGATGTAATTTGGATGATAAGTGCAACTGTATCATCCTTACTGCACTCAAAATGAAATAAGCATTAAAGTCCATAGTGTCTTTTTGATAATTGCAATTGAAAGACGTCATATTTTTCCCACATTATGATTTCAAACATTCAATGACAGAAACAGAAACACATTTGCAGATGTCAACACGCTTCTCCCTAGCTTATTAAATCTCATGTATTTCATGTGGAATCGTCACTAACAAATCCAGTCAATAATCACGAAATTTCCTAGAATCGAGAAAAATACCAAAATCTATTCATTCCAGATCAAATGGAAAAGTTGTTGCAATGCACATTCATTCACAATATGACTCCAAATTTTTAAATTTTAAGTAGACACGCCATTTTCTTTCGAAAGTTATGTCTAGCGCGCGACTAAGTTCAAATTTATCTGGGCGGAGTTATATGCGCAGTAATAATGTTGATTTGTGTAATGATGAATATGCGCTTGTGTATTTAGTTTGTAATGCGGCATACATTCATTTACGTTGTTTCTTGTAGTGTATTGTGTTTATATAATTAAAACCTTAGGTAGAATAAAAAAGTGAGCATATAATAAAAGGTTACTGAATTTGTATGGGAAAATATGAACTCGTTTTGTCGGAAGGATATACTGCACTACCAAGGTCGTGCAGTATTACATCCCAAAACTCGTTAATATTTTCCCATACAAATGCAATAACCTATAAGTACATGTCTGTGTAAATTATTGAATTTTGTATTACCTGCAAAGCCCAACGACTTATTAACAGTGCATAGGCATTAATAATAATAATAATAATAATAATAATAATGAGGACTTTGTATAGCGCCTAATCTTTAGAAGCTCTAAGTGATTTACAACATTAGACAACACCTATAAGATAAAAAACCATATAATAATATTATTACAAAAACAAACACCATGAAATTAGAAAAACATTAAAAAATAAAAAACATGCTGAGAATATTTCAGGTAGGAAACATCATTAGGTCTTTAAGTTTGTTCTTGCAGTAGAAATAAGTGAGTTTTGAGAGCCTTCTTGAATGTGATCACTGTGTCTTTGTGTCTAAGTTCAGTGGGCAATTCATTCCACGTTGCAGGGCCTTGGTATGCAAAAGAACGCTGTCTATATGACTTTGTTTTCATAGTGGGAATAATGAGTATACGATTGTCAAAAGAGGAGCGTAAGTATCTTGCTGGTGTGTACAGATAGATAGTAGATATTGAGATGAACCAGACAGAATTGAGTTACAATAGTCCAGTCTTGAAAGTACTAATGAACACACAAGTGTTTTAGTGGCATCAGCTGAAAGATATTTGCGAATTGAGCTGATGCGTCTCAGCTCAAGATATGCAACCTTGCATATGTTCCTGACATATTGGTGCACTGTGAGAGTACTGTCCAGAGTAACACCTAGGTTTCGTACTGATTGTGTGAATTTAATGTTGGTGTTGCTAATATTTATTGTTTGAGGTAAAGGATGTGAATGAGAAAGTCTTTGTGTTGTTATGAGAATGGCCTCAGTTTTATCATCATTCATCTGCAGCTTGTTTCATGTCATCCATGATTTGACATCAGTAATGCACCTCTCTACACCTTGGATGGTAGCATCAACTTCAGTTGGGTGGATAGATTTGTATATTTGTGTGTCATCAGCGTACAATTGGTGAGACACTGGATGATGATCTATAACACTTGAGAGCGAATGAGTGCACAGAATGAAGAGAACAGGTCCAAGAACAGACCCCGTGGAACACCACAACATAGATCAACTGGGCTGGAGTGTATTCCATTTGCAGATACAATTTGTGTCCTGTTGACCAAGTAGGACTTGAACCACAGTAAGGCTGTATCATGAATGACAAATACATGCTGGAGACGGTGAAGTAATATATCGTTGTCTATTGTATTAAATGCTGCAGAGAAATCAAGGAGGGTGAGGACTGTAATCTTTCCGCTATCCAACGCAGAGAGAATGTCATTAACTACTTTTAGAAGAGTAGTTTCAGTACTGTGGTAAGGGCGATATGCAGATTGTACATTGCTAAAAAGACTGTTTGAATTTAGATGACATACAAGCTGGGATAGAACAACCTTTTCTAAGATTTTTGATATGAATGGGAGATTAGAAACTGGGCGGTAGTTCTTTAAATCGTTATGGTCTGGTGTTGGTTTCTTCAGCAGAGACTTTACAATGACAGTTTTGAAAAATGATGGGAATTCCCCGGATGAGAGAGAGGTATTAACAACATCAGTTAGTGAAGGCAATACTGGATCTAAGCACTCAAGCAGCAGTGATGTTGGAATTGGATCAAGTTCACATGACTTTGGTGCACTCTTCATCACAACTGTACGTACGAAATCCATAGAGACAGGACCAAATGCTGCTAATGGTTGCCGCTCAAATTCTGTATCCCAACTGTATGGTGACGACGAGTCAATTGAAATTGTGGTGTCAAGCTTATCTCTGATGGTTTGTACTTTGTCACGGAAGAAATGTGCAAACATGTCCGGAAGGTCGACTAGAGAGAAGGTAGTTGGAAGTGGTGTTGATTTGTTCCTTGACATTAGATTGTTAGTAATCTCGAAGAGCTCTTTGCAGCTGGAACTTTCTATGATCTTAGTAGTGTAGTGGGCTGAATTCGCTGCATGGACTATATTTATGACAGTCTTCTTAGCGACTTCATAGATTTGCTTATGAATAGTGAGTCTGGTGGAAAGCCAGAGCCTCTCAGCTTTACGGCGGTCTCTTTTAGCAGTGCGAAGCTGGTTCCTAACACTGCTATACCATGGAGAACACTTTTGAATTGATAATCTGCACTTGGTAGCTGGGGCATGTTTGTCAAGCAATGAACGCAGACAGTTATGGAGTTGTTCTGCGGTAGGAGGTAAGCATGTTGTTAGGTTAGCTTGGATGTCGTGCATTAGTTTGGTTCTATTTATCATACGGAGGATTCTCTAAGCAGCAAATAAAGGTAGAGGGTTAGGGACTGATACGTCAAGATGGCATATGATGCAGAGGTGATCTGATGCAAGGCCATGGGATACCAGGGAGGACCGTTGAATGTTATCATCAGTTCAATGATGAATCCAGTCTAAAATGTGACCATGTTTATGGGTGGGTTGGTTAACTGACTGTTTGAGGTTGAAAACATTAATGGAATCTATGAGTTTTGATGTATTTGAGTTTCCGGGACAGTCAAAGTGAAAGTTGAAATCTCCAAGAATAATCAGGTTGCCACCTATCGAATTTCCATAGTCCAGGAGATTCGGAAACTGCTCCAAAAAGAGAGAGTCAGCCAGCTTGTTTTTTCTGCTAGGAGGAGGGCGGTATAGGCAGAAAAAAATGGACTGACCTTTGCTCCAGTGTGAGTGTGGTTTGGACTAGTTCAAACGATGTGTGGTCGAAATTGAATGTTGTGGTGTAGTTAAGACATTTTATCATGGAGTTCTTTGTGATGACAGCAATATCACCTCCGCGAGAATTAAGGGGGAACGACTTGATGGCGTAACCAGTGGATATTAGATCCGCACACTTGGGCTTATCGCCTGATGTTAAACAGTGATATGGAAAAATCCTGCGTGTTAGGTATAGTAATTTTATGTGATTGTTTGATATAGTGGACTGGCAGGCACTCTAATTTTGTGTGAAATATAAATATAAAATCGCTAGCGATTTCAAGTAAAAACCGCAGGAGTAGATATAAAGGGTTGTATCTCAGCTAACCTTATTTTGTCCGACGAAGATGCTGATTCAATCATCAATGATTGGTCCTTGACAGGTAATTAATAATGAAATCGAAGCTGTTGCCTCAACAAGTTGTTTACGTATTTGTTTAGACTAACATAGTGGGTCTGGGAGGGGGTAATTATGAGATACCCCTTATATAGCTGCTACTAATGTTTTACAAAATAACAACCTGGAATATCTACGGCTTTAGTTTCGCTAATAGCCCTCTCAAACAATCAGAAGATATATTGTTCCTGTTCAACGATAATATGAGTTGTCTGATTTTGTCATAATCTGTATAAATCTTACAATTCTTAAACCGCAGTTAATATGGCTCAGGCACCAACTCATATCCCTTCAAGATACACTCCTTAACCACATCATAATCAGCACTTGTTTCTTGTTTCTACTGACATTGATGTATAAACTTCACCAATAAGCACCCACTGTAATTACGAAGTCCATTGTTATCTTGGCCCCGTCAATGTTTCTTCTATTCTTTTTCAAATTATGGAAACTATTAATAGACATATTTTTCTTTAAAAGGGGCACTAACCTAATATTTTGGTAAAATTGAAACATGAACTATCGTGAAGGGAATGCTTTCTGCTTTCTGGTTCTAATTCTTTACTCTAAACTGCATTTCACTTGAATTTCCAGTTTTATTTGCATATCTTCTCTATCTCTTTCTTCCTTCTTATCTTGCATTTACATTTCCTCTTTCTGAATTTGCGTTTGTCTTTCTTTCTTTCCTCTTTCTGATTTTGAATTTTTCGTATCTCTATTTCCTGTTTCTGACTTTGCATTTGTCTCTCTTATCTCTTTCTGATTTTGGATTTCCATAATTTCTTTTTGAAGCTGAAGGTTGTGTTAACTCTATTTCTGTTTATTAAACGTTAATTCTATCACTTTCATTTCAGAGCAAGATTCAGATTTATTTAGAAAACTTAAAGAAATTGCATAAAACATTTCCTTTCTCTTTTCTACCAATTATTTGAGAAAAATATGTTTAGTTTTATTTTCTTTCTATTTTCTTATGTGTTTATCTTAAAAGGCTTGCTCCCCTGCTTAAACCACAAGTATGACCCCACTACAATTAGGCTACATCAGTAACTACTGGTATAACCACAGGTAGGACCTCATTGGAAATAAGTCACAGGAGTAACTATTGGTATAATCAGCATGTATATATATATATATATATATATATATATATATATATATATATATATATATATATATATATATATATATATATATATATATATATATATATATATATATATATGTGTGTGTGTGTGTGTGTGTGTGTGTGTAGAGAGAGAGAGATAAATAGATAAATAGAGAGAGAGAGAGAGAGAGAGAGAGAAAGATAGAAAGATAAATATTTTGCTTATCGAAAGGTACATAAGTACAAAACGAAAGTACGAAACGGAACAATAACAAACAAAACGGTTAGATTTTTTTGTGAAAAATTACTTACCATTCCATTTGTGGAGATGACATTTCAGTTTTAACATGAGAATATATCATTCCTATTGTTTGCAAGACAAATAGAGCTTCTGAGCAAAGTAGAAAAACTATATAAATTCTTCCACTTTTACGTCCATCCGATTGGGAACTATGCAATAAATCGTTACGTGCGTCTCGAAGTTGGCAACTAAACGCATACTTTCCTATTAGCTGCAATTATCAGACTTTGAAAGCATGCGGGGAATGGCAACCCAGCGGAATGCCTGACAACTTTCAACTATTTACTACAAACGGGCCTAATAAGTATTTCTAATATATATTATGTAAACAAGTTTTGGAACATTATTTATATTTCTTTTTTGTTGGTAAACGTAGAATGATTTCAGTGTGTAACAGACCTGCTGCACGTATTTGATCTCCTTAAGCACTTCTTTGATTTATAAACCAAAACTTTTTTTTTATGTAAAAACCACACATAATTTATTGTAAAACACTTATATATATATATATATATATATATATATATATATATATATATATATATATATATATATATATATATATATATATATATATAATACTATCCTACAGGTTTTTAATTCGTACTCTACGGAGATTAGAACCCAGGTCCGCGGGTAAATGGCACCCATAGCCTTGCCTGCACACACGAGCCCATATTCCCTCACGACTAAGCATACAGCACCAATAAATGATGTTACTCAGTCAGTGTTATATGCACTCGTGTATAGCAGACACACTTGCATGACGACCTAGTAATTAATTCTCATGTATCTACAAAGTCATTCCGGATTCATATGAAAGAAATCAAGGTATATAGAATTAATTATAGAGAATTATAAATATACACTAGGCAGAGCGGAAAGTGCTATATCTGGATTCCTATGGAATAGAATGCTTGATAATAGTAGGCAGAATTATTATTTTAATACAAATAATACTATAATACAGGTCAGATAATTTTTAATTCATACTCTACGGAGATTCGAACCCAGGTCCCTGGTAAAAAGCACCCATAGCCTTGCCTGCACACACGAGCCCATATTCCTTCACAATTAAGCACACGGCACCAATAAATGATGTTACTCGGTGTTATATGCACTCGTGTGTAGCAGACACACTCGCATGACGACCTAGTAATTAATTCTCATGCATCTACACAGTCATTCCGGATTCCTATGAAAGACATCAAAGTATATAGAATTAAGAGAATTATAAATATACACCAGATATTTCCACACCTGTGAATCCATTTATATAAGTGACATTCTATAAATGCACCAGGTGCGATAGTTTGTACTTATTTATGCAATATAGTAGCGGACTATGTAAATGTTCTAGACATAGTAAACCCCCGTTTTGCTTCTACTACGCTTTGATTGCCTTGTAAAAAAAAAAAAATCTGATATCGTTCCATTCCACGTTTAGTATGGAATTCAAAATGCATATCAGCGGTGTCTCATCCTATCACGAACATGCCTTCAAAATCATTTTGTCGGTGTGTATTATTCTCACAAAGCATCATATCTCAGCCATGGAATTTCTTGATCAATGCGACGGTAGATTTTATTGGCTTGGACCATCTTATTTCATGATACTACTGCATATGAGTCTTTTGTTCCAGTGGTGACCGAAGCTTTTTCCAACTCAATCAAGTTAACCAAACTGGGGATCCATGAAGTCCCAACTCAGCTAATGGGATAATCTCACTTGACTTAAGGCGGGTATTACCACGGAAGATTCCGCTTGTGGTAATTAAAGTCTTTATTGATACCAAACAAGGCACCATGGGGTGTCCACCTCCTGCCCACGCTTTGGTGTGTCCTTGGGTGTGAGGTTTTCAGAATGACTCATGCCAAAATGGCCATTACTTTGAAAGCATATGAGGGGAGGTGAAGAGTTTTTTTTCTCTCAAGTGATTCGAAATATCCGCAGTTGTGGCTCTGACGTGGTAACTAAAGAGAAATGATGCAATCAGTAAAGGAAGATGGTTGTTTTTACCACCAATAGACGGAGAGGAATATATTTCAGCCCAGACTCTTGGATACGCAGTGTTATCCACTCTTCTTAAGAGAAACTAACCAAGACAAAATTGCATATCAGCTCACATTCGGTCAGTCCACACTATCATATCAACTTCTCTATAACTGACATCATCCAAGCTATGAGAAGCAGGTCAGAGGCTAAATTTTCTAGGTATTTCCTCAGAGACCTTTCATCTTAAAGGGCCTTGCTTGACTATTTGGGACCTATATCGGCAGCACAATAGCCTGCTTTCTTGGGTCGTCTGCAGCTACGCATTTTCGCGGGTTACTATATGTACTTGAGCTTTTGCGGAAGTTACTTGTTTTAAAACGCACTTTTATGCATAACTATTTGCTAACCGAAGCCCACATCTCGCACGTGACCTGATGCTGCTTCAAATATTTTAGAAGACCAGAGACATGGCTATATTAAATGTAAGGCAAAGTAGTTTCCTCCTCGTGGTATTATTCTCGTCTATTTTTATTTGGTAAGCTATTTGAAGATACCAATTTTTAGAATAAAATATGCTTCTTCGATAATACCTACCCGACCATAATATGGGTCAACCTTTCTAAGCCCTACAGGTAGTTACATCACGGGAAGAACTTGCATATCCGCTTCGATTTTAACTGACGAAGTGACGGGATTTGGCGCGAAGCCTTCTGTTCCAGGGGAGACCACTTTTGGCTGAAGTCAAACTGGACAAGCAGACAACTTTGCTTGTTTGTTGCTTAAACAAGTCATTTATGGCTGATTTTGCAAGATAGTGGATTTACTCCGTTGTCTTATGAGCGGCTATGTATTATCGAAGAACATATCTTAATTGAAAGATTGACTCTTATTGTGTGTTTCGATCTCGCTTGTTGTAGGTGTGTCTCTCTATTGTTTTTTCTTTGGCAAAATAGATCACCTCTGGTTTATCGGTATCGAAAAATCAAAGGTAAATGACGAACTTGTAACAATTATTTTAATAGTGCAAATAAAAAGAAATTACAAATAGGAACAATACACAAATATACTATTCTAAATGACATAATAAGTCTTTTGTACGAAAGAATGTAAGCTCGCTAGAAATAAATATCATATTGATAAAAATAAACCACTTACGACTCAACACACCATAAAGTAAGAATGATATGCTTTCTGCCACTAGAAATTACAAGAAAACAATCAGAAATTTCTCAAGCCTCTCTAGGAAGAAAACACAAGATAAACTAAGAAACAAGCAAATAACAAATTCAAAACAATATTGGTCAATAATAAACAATTTGACTAAAGCAAGTGATGACAAATCAATCGAAATGAACACCTTTTATGATTATTCTAGAAATATAAACTCGTCCAATGAGAACGATGACGAGACAGATACGAATGGGGTACCATTAAATATAGAACACGACACAGTACGAAATGAACCAGTCTCTTCAGAGGAAGTACTCAAAGTTTTTAGAAATTTTAAATCTAACGAGTCACCTGGCGAAGATTCCATTTTGAATAAATACTTTAAATGTACAGGAGAAGTTTTCCTTCCCATTTTTGTAAGTTTTTAAATACAGGTGTTGTTCCAGAAACCTGGACTATTTAGGATTGATTGAACCCGTATTTAAAAATAAGGGAGATAAATCAGATCATACCAATTAAAGGTAAAATTACTCCATTGAGTTGTCTTGATAAGGAATTTACTGCTGCTCTTAACAATAAAGGTCCGCTTTTTCTAGAAGATAACAATTTACTGTCTGAGGCCCAAGTAGGTTTTCGAAACTGATAATATTTTTTAAAAATTGTATTCCTTTATAGATCCTTGAAACATAAACCATCATTTTGCACTTTAGTGAATTCTTCTCAGTCCTGATTAGTCAAGCCAGGAAAGCTATGTACATTTGTAAAAAAAAAAAGTATAGTAAATCTGAAATGACTCTCAGCTTAAAGATTTTATTATGACTATAGACCCCATTCTCACATACGTGGCTGAGATCTGAGGTTATTAAAAACTAGATGCGATGGAACGGATTCTTTTAGATTTTCTGAAATACGTGATAAAAATTATATTTTTAAATCCACACCCACGTATATGCTTTATGGCGAGCTCGGTAGAACTCCGCTACACTTACAGATAAAAAGGATAATGGTTGACTATTGTGTAAATCTCATTAATGGTAAAGAAATGACTATCTAACATCACGTATCTGATTATATGGCCGGATTATAATTATGGTCTAGGCAGACACAGATGAGCTCAGGGCATTCGAAACATCCTATCCGAAGCTGGGTTTCAATTTATTTGGGTTAATTAAAACATTCACAACAAATGCTGGCTAGATGAAATATTTAAGGAAAGGCTTTATGATCAGTTTATACAAACATGGGAATCATCCATTACTACCACGACAAAAGCTGATACATATATAATTTTTAACACGGAATTAAAATTAGAACATTATTTGTTTAAAGACCTTTACAAAAGTATGAGGCAAATAAAATAAAATTTTGAACATACAATCTCTGTTTACCTATAGAGAAGGGAAGATGGAAGAATGTGCCTAGATAGGAAAGATTTTGTACGTTTCGTATGCAAAACTGTGTGGGTGATGAATTTTAGTATCTCATGGAATGTAGCTATTTCAGAGAACAAAGAAAGCAATTACTATCCAACCACTTCTATACAGGTTCAAAGGTACCAAAGTTTAAAGAATTAATGTTTTCTGAGAAATTTAATATTTTAAGAAATTTATGTACATTGATTGATATTATTTTGTCATAATGTCGTTAATTTCAAACAAACTTTACTCGCTATGATTATTGTTCTTCGTTTTTCTGTTTTTTAATAAATTTTTATTTATATCATTTTTTCATTTTTAACAAAAAGTATTTTTAAGAAAGAGAATAGTACTTTTGATTCATTCTTTTAAAGTATTTGCTAGAAATTAGTTTGCTTTCCATATTTAGTAGTTTGCAAACTGTCTTTTCAAAAATACCAATATCAATGTAATTATGTTTCAACATGATCTTATTCCACTGAAGTAATGACTGTAATAATGGAATAATGTAATAATGCTGTCAATCTGAGCTATATTGCATTTACTATGAGAGAAAAAATCATCCATGACTGATGTACACGCATGCAAAATGAGATACTAATATTTTCCTCATATGTTGCGTATTGTAACCTGAGTGTAATAAAGAATTTGTCTTATCTCGTCTTGTCTCGTCATCCTTCACAGCTGTAAGTGATTTCGAACTCGCATAAACTGAGATAATAAACATTTGAAAGACTTTGTTTTTTGAGTGCACTCTTTGGGGACATATAGTCGTTAAAGCCGGCCTTCTTATAACAAGAGATGTTATTCGTGATAATAAAAGCAGATCATCAATCTTCACTTTTACTTTAGTTTTGCTGTATTGTCTGTTGCCATCGATAAAGCTGAGCTATTGAATATGGAACGCTTTTAAAACACTACGTTGACTCAAGTTTAAACCGCATAACATGAACTCAACTAGTAACACAAATCCCAATTACCTTTAGTTCCATGCCACTGTGATGCGCGAGCGAATTTTACAGCTCGAATCTTTATATCTAAAATCATATTGTACTGAGTTAATTAGTCCTCATTATGAATTTATTCCCAAACAAAATTTCTTACGATTTTAAGATAGAAAACCTATGTTTAAATAACCACGTCAGGACCAGAAAGTTGATCCTACAATCAAATCATTGCTACGATATATGTGACCTTGACTTCAAAGTCAAATGTTTGAAGACTCTTATCACACATAATGGTCTTAGCTTCATAAAGAGTCATACAAAATATGAACAAATTCTATCAATAAATTTAGCAAATATCAGTTAATGAAAAATCTTTAACCGAAACCTTTTCACAGATATTTTATAACCGCGGTCTTGACCGCAAAGCAAATCGCACAGGCGAGTGTATCGCAGAATGAATTCTGTCAGGTTCATACTGATTCACGTCCAGTAAGAAGAAAATCGATCCAGGGCTTTAGGAAGCTTAATGAAACAACTTTAACCATGTTTTGAATGAAACTTTTCTTTCAACGTTACCTTGATCGCAGAGTCAAAAAGGTAAATCAGATGTCAGTGTTGTCGGAAGTAACTGTCCTAACGTGTATGTGTGTGTGTTTGTCTGTGTGTTGAAAGAAACTGATCAAAAATAGGACTGACACGCCCAGAACAGATATCTTTAAATGTCATTTATGTCGTGAGTTTTAATTTCGATATGTTTGCTCTTACTGTTGTAGGGATGATAAATTCCATTATAAAACAGACATAAACTGCATATACCATAATTTTAGCAACGATATACTACTATACGATTTCCGTTTTTGTGCTGATGCAAAGCTTATACCTTTTGAAAATATTTAGAGTATATTGCTGCTATATTTATTTTTTTTGGTTGTGAAGCTTTGGGTGTTTTATTTAAAATAAATATCTGCGTATACCATATTTTCACCAATAATAAGGTATCGTAAAAACCATTAATGACGTTTGCGAAAAGTTATAAAACATATGGTTCAAATGAAATGTGCTTGGTTTTCTCGGCCTACTGCAAGGTGAAGTGTCCAATGTCACCCAAGAGGGTAAAGAATATTGCGGTCTTTCTCTTTTTCACATGTAACCAAGGATAAGAAAAATAATTGCTATCGAAGCAGTTAATTCTATCGCTCACGATTATTCGTGAGAAAAAATTCGCGTGCCTGAGATAAGTTACCGAATCATTATCGCTTAATCGAATAAAAGTATTGCCGATTTCTTTTCCAAAAGGGTTTGTATTTAAGATGCCACTGGGACTCTGGAAAAATAATCTGAAGGATTGAAGCTTATTTATTTCTGCTACATCCATTAAAGTGATTATTGAAAGTTGGATATATAGTGATCATTGAATGTTGGATAAATAGTGATTATTGAATGTTGGATATAAAATGATTATTGAATGTTGGATATATAAAGTGAATATTGAATGTTGTATATAAAGTCATTATTGAATGTTGAATATATAATGATTATTGAATGCTCGATATATAGTGATTATTGAATGTTGGATATATAGTGATTATTGAATGTTGGATATAAAATGATTAGTGAATGTTGGATATATAGTGATTATTGAATGTTGTATATAAAGTCAATATTGAATGTTAGTAGTGAATGGGGGCACTTTACGGACAATGGGAATTAGCATTAAAAACACCCTTGGGGCACTTTACGGACAAGGGAAAATTAACATGGAGAAAAATCGTGGGGCACTTTACGGACAAGGGGATTTAACATGGGAATAAATCGTGGGTCACTTTACGGACAAGGGGAATTTAACATGGGAATAAATCGTGGGTCACTCTACGGACAAGGGGAATTTAACATGGGATTTTTTTTTTTTAAAAAATTTTAAAAAAAATTTTTAAAATTTAAATTTAAATTTATGCAATTCAAAGACTATCTCTTTTCGAGATATATGGCTGGCCCTGAAAAGGGCCTTTGGGTTTTCTTCTTCTTCTTCTAATTTCTTCTTTTCCTCCACCAACTTCTTATTTTATCTCCAACACTCTTTCTCTTCTTTTTTTTCTCCTTCTCTTCTTTCTTCTCTTCCTCCTCTTCTTTCTTCCTCTTCTCATTTTCCTCTTCTTTTTCAATTTTTTCGTTCCATGTTCTTATTCTTATCTTTTCCTCTTCATCCTCCTTCTCCTCCTTGATTTCCTTCATGACACCACTAATCTTGTCCTTTGCTTTTCTTAAATTGTTAATTTCCATCTTTACACGATGGGGACTATAGGAATAATGGTCTTCAACCAGTCTTATTAGCATCTGTTCCATTATTCCTAAGTTGTCTAACACGTCTTGCAAGGTTTGCATCTTGTCCATTTGGTTTGACGCCATCTTCTTTGTATTCTTTGCAGAATGGTTTGAACGATGAATACTGTGGGTTCTTATACGAAAAGCGCGTACGTGAAGGAAAACATCCCCCTAAAACATAAAATGGATCTTACCTAGATGATGACCAAACATCGCGCGAACGTGAAGGAAAACATCCCCCTACTTTCTCATTTCATATAATAAAACCCTAACTATACTCTTCACATACGCTAAGAAACCCATAATCTACTATTCACACAAACATACCTGAGCTCTTACAAACACAAACACACAAACACACAAACTCATACCCTCACACTATCTTAAAAAAGAGTTAGTGTTTATATACACACTACTCTACCTACACACATTGGCAAATTGATCGTTATTTCTTTTCTAGAGTATTGGGTAGCCCTGAAAAGGGCTGTTTTTTGAACTCCTGATGCACCTATCTAATGGTTGCACCGTCCTGGCCTGGCGCCACACACGCATCTTCTTCCCCAGTCTTCTTTCACCTTTCTTCTGGGAAGCGCAGAGGGAGGATGATTCGCTTCAACACCCCAATCCTCTGTCTCGGGAATATTGAACGACATCCTCTCTTCTCTTTTCTTTTCCTCTTCTTCCCTCTCTCTTCTCTCCTCCTCTTCCTTCTTTACTCTTGCTTCTTCTACTATAGCCTCCGCTGATAGTTCGTTTACTATGCGCCTGGCATATTCCAGGTGCATCTGGAGTTCTAACAGTTTCACTATTCTGCTATTCATTCTTGTGTTGATCAATCAACAAGGGTAGCTTGACTGCCCAGCGAGTTTCAATTTATACTGAAAGCGCGTACGTGATGGAAAACATCCCCTAAAAACATAAAATTCATCTTACCTAGATCATGACCAAAAAAACAACAACAACGCGCGGACCTAAAAGAAACACTCACTCACTTTTTTATGCTACCCATTACTATTTTAAAATTTTTTATAAATCACTTCAATGGACTATCCACATAAGCAAAGCAATCCAATCTAACCCCAAATATACACCTCAAACACCAAAAAAGACATAATTTTAATCTACTATCCACACCATCCTACTTTATCACTTACAAACACACAAACTCACAATCCTATACACTAACACATACCCTTACAATTTTTTTAAAAAAGAGTTAATGTTTATTTTCACACTACTCTACCTACACATTGGCAAATTAATAGTTATTTCTTTTCTAGAGTATTGGATAGCCCTGAAAAGGGCTGTTTTTTTGTTTTTTTTGCTATGGCATTCTTTTTTAGTTTCTAAGAATGCGATGTCCTCTGAGGATAGACTTTCTGGCAATAGGTCTGCTTCTTCGGAAAGAGAAGAAGAATTCTTTGGTGTCGATACGACAATCGACAAAGCCTCTGTCAGCTTCAGGTTGTTGCTGCTGCTGCTGTTGTTGTTGCTGCTGTTGCTGCTGTCTCTGAAGTCTGTACTTCTCTGTCCATTCTTCTTTCTCCTCGTTCATTTCTTCTCTGAAGAGCTCTTCTATCAGGTCTTCAGTGATTTTTAACATTCTCACATTCTCTATTTCTTCTGGCTTCGGTATCAGACTGTGTCTGACCCTATGCAAATTCACGTAGGCTTCGTTGAGCTTAGCTAGTTTGGAGCACATCTTCGTAGGAGGATGAGTCGACAATGGATGGTTAGACTGGAAACAACCCCGGTTCTTAAAGTGAAAGCGCGGACGTGAAGGAAAACATCCCCCACACGGTTTTCGATTCGCAACGTTCAGTGATTGTCATGAGAGGGATAGTAAGAAATGAAAGAGCATCAATTCAACATTCTTATAGCTAAACAAAAGACAAAAGCATTTTTTCAAAACACAACATTTTTTATTCAAAAATCACTTAACACTAAACAACAACTCTAACATTTTTAACAATAATCCAACACTATAACATCAAACAATTTTTTCAAATCACAAACATTTTTTTCTCAATTTACAATCTACTTTAAACAGGGCTGACAACGTTGTGAATGAAATTGTGATTTCCACTGTTGGAAATCATTAGGCCATTGATGGACACTACGTTTCCTAGCTTGAGACAAAAGATAAACATAATGGTCACAAAACCATCGATCTACTTTCACATCATTTCTAGCAGAAGAACGAGGATCGAAATGAGTCACTAAATGTTCTAAGGAATAGCCCAGGCTCCGATGATGCAGAAAATACACACAGTACTGTCCACACACCAAGGAATCTGTGCCTTGTAATTTCACATTATTGAATCGGGTGGTTTGAGCATTTCTTCTCATAAAGTCGATGATATCGTCTTCCAAAGGGGGCAATCCATACGAATCGAAATATTCCACACATCCTTCTTGAGGAAAGTAGACGGCTACCCAGTGGGTTCCTGGGAGATGACTGTCGTCCGTGTTGATCACGTAAGCTTGATGGTCTTTAGGTTTGCGATGAGGGAGTTCATCTTTAGCACAGACGACGGGATTCCAAGAAGACGTATACGAACTGTGGTTCAAAAGGTAATAAAGTTCCCAGGTATCCATTGTTTTGTGTTTGTTTTTTTCTTCTTCACAGGTAATAATACGTTGTCAATTCGATCCTGACTTTTTGCTTGAAAATGTCTGAGGAATAAACGGTTATTCGTTCTGTTTCCTCACTCTGATTCAGGAGAGCTTCGATACGATGGATCTCTTGAGTGGTTAATGGTGGACAAGAATGTTCACGCAAGTCTTTATACCACTGGTGCAACACGTCTTCGTTCGAGATGAGACTCCAAGCTTCGTCCAGATACTCGTCCAATTTTTCTTCTTGACTTAACATCAGGCATTTATCGTGTTGAATTTGACTGGGATGATCGTTTTGACATCCATAGCAATTTTTCTTGATCAATTCCGTCATTTTGTCGACCAAGTGTTTGGCAAAACAGGAGACTAAATGGGCTTCTTGTTCTGGCCATCTCGACTTCATCATGACAATTTCTTCGTCTTGGGATTCTCCTTCCACGGTCTCCTCACATTTCATGTCCAAAGTTTCTTCACTTTGTAAAGAGGGATAACAGTCTTCCATGGCTTCTAATAATCTAGAATGACTTCTCTCAAACTGTTGATTTCTATGGTATTATCGAATTCTGCATACAGGATGACGTTCACTGTCTCTGGCAGAGGATTTGCAAACTGAAGTTCCACACGAATCTGGCCGGATTTTATAGGGTGGAAATGTCCCTCGTCGCTGCCTTGGTCTGGAGTGAAATCAAACGCCCACAAAGCATAGCCTCCTGCATAATCTTCGTACGTAATACCGTGACTGGTGTTGGTTCCTAACTGACCGGTGGCTTCGTACAAGGACAAGTACGATCTCAAGTAATTCTTCTCTTTAAAGTCAGGTTCAAAAGGTCGGGTACACAAGGTCTTACCATCGCGACTGACTTCGATCTTAGACACGTCAAAGTGTTCAAAGTTGAAAGGATTTTTATCGGCAGCTCCGTTGAAGGCTGTATTCTCGACCATACCAACGATCAAACGTTTGGGTAACTGTCCTTGAAACAGATGATCTTCGATCATGGATCGCTGTCCCTTGGGAATGGTGAAGGTTTTCACTTCCACGCGTCGTATGGGATATTTGGCGGTCGTTCTGCTCAACGTCTGACTGATATCGTTTCCCACTTTAGGTAACACTTCCACACGGCGTACGTAGAGTCTGGCTTCTAGGATTTTGGTTTTGTACTCGTCAGCATTACCCAATAAATGGAAAGCGGTACTGCTCCGATTCAGTCTCAGGCGAACATTCACTCCGTTTAGCAAATATTTCTCTTGCAACCACATGTCCAAATGCAAACGGTCCATCAGTTCTAAACTCTGTCCATCTTTGATTCTGTCTCTTCGTTCTATAAATCCCGCATTGTTTTTTTTGGCTGTTGTATCAGTTTCGAATGTTTCAAACTCGCCTGCTTCGTCAGCTTCCCATACCACACAGGAATTGAGATGAGTGTTCTTGGCATCTATTCCGTACGTCAAGAGATTTTCCAGGTAGGCACGATAAGGGTAAGTATCCATGCTGCTACTGACCAGTTTGTTATTCAAGTACAAGTCCACTCCACTGAACAAGGAATGCATGAAATTGTTGACGGGAGCTACTGCTTCAGTGTCTATAGGACCTCCAGTCTTATCTAGAATTTTGACTTTCAGGTACAAGTAACTGCTATTCAGATCGATGTAATCTTCGGGCTGTCCTTTGATTTCAAACTCGATGGGAGCGGAATCGGTCAATGAGGAGACGGGGTGAAATTCCACCCACTGAGATTCTTGCATGGTCATCATGGTGGGGGGCATGGCAAACAGATCCAGTTCCGTCTTGGAACAAGCGCAAGACTCTCGGTGCATCATTTTTTGTTCTGTGTCTCAATAATCGAAAACGTCTAAGTCTCGAACGGTTCTTCTTTTCTTGGCCTTTCTCGCTTGAAGTCTGGTGAAAGGGTGTTTTCTTCTTCGTCGTCTCTTTCTGCCTTGTCCTTGCTGAATGCCTGACTCGGTAGCGTGCAGGGCATTTATAGGTGTGTCTCGTCGGCCCAAAATGTCTTTTCCCGTTTGCAGCAAGACATTTTTGCCTGCCCTCATGAAGGCTTCTTTAGGGTTTTGTTTGTCGATGATGACATTTTGGAGAAATTCTTTGCCTTGCGTCAGTGCCGCATCTTTCAAGGCGTGCAATCCTCGTGTCACCATCGGTTTCAACACTGGGGCCACCGAACGAAAGGCCGATTTTAACATGTCTCCTAAACCGTGTCCTCGCTGTCGAGCCACCCCTTGGTACACTGGATACATGACTTGCTTACGATTCGTGAGAGAACCGTTTTCGAAAATGGAGTTTCACCGTGACTTTTCCTTTGGTGAATGGAATATTTTGTCCCAAATCTCCTTTTATAGTAATGTTGACCGTGTCCAAATACGACTTGCTGACCGGCAAATAGTGAGGATGGACAAATTCGCGGTGAACGTGATAAGTGTTTCCACCTTCCTCGTCAGCGTTTGTGGCAGAATCCACTTTGAAAGGAATGACACGTAGTAACGGTACGGAGGTGTGTCCCACCACGTTGTACTCCACCACATCGGAGTACACGAAGATCAAATTCAGTCCTTGGTTCAGTTCTACCGGGAAACGAAAATACCTGGCAAAAGAGTCGTTGTCATGAATGACTGGTAATTCGGGGCTTTTTTTTTGTTCTCCTGTCTTCCTCAGCTCCACGTCACCGCCCAATATGTCAAACAATTCAGGACAAAATAAGAAAGACATGAATTTTTTGGACCCCTCAGAAAATTTCATCAGAAAGCGACGAGCTATTTTGTGGTATTCCAGGGTGACACTTTTTTGGACATTACTCAAAGCTTTATGGAACACGCCATTAAACCTGGAGGCTATGGCGCTGACCAAATGATGACCACTGAAATAATAGCCTGGGAGAATGAACAAGTTGTAGGTGGTTGTTTTAGTTCTGTCATCAGAGGTTTTATTGGTATATGTGCCAATCTTATCCAACTCATCTTGCAATTGTTTGTCATGAACTTCCACCTTAAACCAATTTTGCTGGGCAGTGATATTGTGGACTTGGGTTGGGTGAATCATTTCCACTAAAGCCACTTCCCAATGGGCTTCGTGATCTAAGGGGATGGCTTGAGGTAATTTGGCCGTGTAACAGCACAACGTGTTCTTGGGAAACACCTCCATGGAACTGTCACTGGGTAAGGTTAAGTAAAATTGGTTTTGGTGACTCATAATTCCAGAGTTCTGTGGCTGTCCGAGGGGATATTACTGGATGTCAGAGGCGTGTCTCCACCCAAAATGGGGTTCTGGTTGTGGTTGTTGGAGTGGTGACTGGCACTGGCACTGGACACAACGTTCCCGTTCGAGGAGAATTTCAGGGAGGGATTGGGAAGCAGGTAACCGATGCAACTGCTCAATAAAATGGTCCACAATTGTTTGTCTCCTTGTTGCAAACTCAAATTGGCGATGGCTGCCCCGATGACACAATACACCACGAAGATTTGGCAGAAAAAGACGATTTGCGTTTTAGGCACACGTTCTCCACACCACACCCACAAGGGTTGTTTTTGTAAATCTTGCACAGAAGAACTAGGGGAAGAAGGACTGGTCGACGTAGCTGCGTCTGCTGTGTGAAAGGGCATGATGGTCACTTCTTCTTTTTATAGTCGATGACTTGCGAAGCGTCGATCCAAGAATCGAAACTGGGTGGATATCCTTTCCAACGTACTTTGACTTCTTTGACACGTCGTTTGCCCACTTTACGGGTTCTGCGTTCCAGAATGCTTTCGATGTCGTACACGTCGTCTTCTTTTTTGGTGACACGTTGTAACTCGGGCAAATAAAACGTTCCTTTGAGTACTTCTCCGTTCATGTCTTCCAATTTATAGACGGCAGGATGACGGCCATGCACTCGTCCAGTGACGCGAAACAATTCGGTCGTCCAGTTAGGTAAGTAACCTTTGTCGAAAGTGCGTTTGGTTTTGCCAATGCGCACCCAATCTCCTACGGCCAACTCTCCACTTTTCTTGGGGACAGCCCTCGTCGGGGACGTACCGAACAGGCGCTCGAACACCAGCACTTCGTTGTCGGGAGTCACGTCTTGCGGGGCACGTCCGATGCTTCGATGGTAAGATTGGTTGTACGCTTGCACCAGGTGCGGTAAGATGTCGATGTACTTCAGAGTGTGGTGATGCGTAAAATATTTCCACATGCGTTCTTTCAAAGTGCGTTGAAAACGTTCCACGATGCTGGCTTTGGTTTCGGGATTCTCGGTGGTAAAAAAATGAATGTCACGTTTCTTTAATTCTTTTTGGAAAGCTTGGTTCAGAAATTCGGTGCCTTTGTCCGTTTGCCATCGAAGAGGGTGACGACCGCTTTGTTTCAACACCCGTTGCAGGGCTCGCACTAACTCGCTGCTCGATTTGGAAGTCAAGGGCACGACCCAGGCAAATTTGGAAAAGACGTCGATGACACAAAACAAATATTTGTAGCCACGATTGTAGCTGGCCAAATGAGAGACATCGGCTAAATCGGCTTGCCATTGATGATCGATGCCTTCCACTCGGGTGCGACTTCTGGCAAACTTGCGTCGAATGGGTTTGTGTAAAGTGTAGGTAGCTTGTTCTTGTAACCATCGTTGCACTTGAGGTAAACGGAGACTTTTCAGTCGCGTTTTGGCAGCACGATACAATTTTTGAACTCCTGCGTAACCTGCAGGATGGGAGGGATCGTAGTAAATGCTAGCTAAGACTTTTTCCATTTTTTTTGTGTTGATTGGTGTCTTAATAAGGCACCCACTCTTGGAAGAGGCTACTCTTTTTCTCTTGGGGTATTTTCTTGGATTGCAAGGCTTTGCGTGTGCGGCCAGCAATAGGTGTCGAAGAGGAGGAGGATGTCTGAGCAGGGGATATCGGTTCTTGTTTCACTTCTGTCTTCACTTCTGTCTTCACTTTCTTTTTCTCTTGTGAGGAAGAAGGGGTCGCCATCATCTTTTTAATCCATCCAATTCTGGAGGTAGGTGGTGTTGTTAACTTGCGTACTTTTTCTGGTGGAGTTTGAAACCCTTCTTCTTCTTCTTCTTTTCCTTTTTCTGTCTTGGTCAAGGGTACTGGTGGTACTGGTACTGGTACTGGTACTGGTGATGGTGCTGGACTTTTCATCAAAGTCTTAAAATCTTTCAGAGTGGGTAAAGCTGTTTCGTCTAAAGCTTTCTGGTGAAAGAGTTGCAGTCTTTGCAAGAGTTGACCGTACTTTTGCGATTTTTCTGTTTCGGACAAATCTTGGCGATCCAGCAAGGATTGCAATTCGTGTTGTAACTGGGACATTTCGCTCAAATTGGGATTGGGAGGTAAATGCGGGGTGCGTTGTTCTTGCCACCGATGGTATTCCATCCATCGTTTGTAAGGCACTAAAGCTAGTTTTCGTCCTTCCATGGGGTTGTCAGGGGTGAATTCTGAGATCTTGGGACTTCCGAAGGCCTTTTTATCTTGCTCCCATCAGTCCTCCCAACATGGTTCCCAAGACTCCTTTCAGTATGGGGCCTAACAAGAGAGGTAAAATGCCTCCACGTTGGACCAACATCTTTTTTTGACGAATGGGAATTTTCTTTTGAACCATTTTCCGAAGAACGTGACGATGTTTGCCTAAGCATTGTTTCTGGTGTTTGGACAAAGGGATCGTGCCTTTCAAAACGTTCAAACAACATTCGCACACGGTATCGATGACCTCTTTGGAGGCTGTTTGAATGAGTTTTTTTCGTAGGGGTGGAGAAGCTTTGGACAGGACAGATAACAGGTCCCCATGTTTGGCTAAACGTGGTGGTAGTCCTTTTCTTTTCTTTCCTTGGGGTTTTCTGGAGGGTGACATCTTTGAGTCTTTAGGAGCACCTAAAAACACTGATACCCTACTCGGTCACAGGCCTTTTTTATACTGGAACGCGTCGCCACTGATTGTCTTTACGTTTTATCAGTTTGAGGACAGGCATGACACGTCGTGCAGGGGTACGTAACGGACTAAATCGAGCCAGTTCTTGCTTGGACAAATCCAGTAAACTTTGTAACATGCCCGATCTTTCTTGAACTTTGATTTTGGGAGAAGGTACTTTGTGAGCAGCAGCCACTGCCGCTAAATTGGAAGGTCCTGCCACTGGGGAAGTTCTTTTGGGGGTCATCAACGGAGAAGTTCTTGGTGTAATCAACGTCTCCAAGTACTCTTCAGTTCCTGGTGACATCAACGGAGAAGTGGACAAACGTGAGGCTGCCGGAGACGTTGTGGCAGGTCGTGGCTTGCGAGTGTAAGGTTGCGTCCTGGCCGAAGTGCCTCTCTTGCGACTAGTTTTCTTCTGTGGACTTTTCTTTTTCTGGGGACTTTTTCTCTGTTTCTTTTTCTTGGGGCTTCTTTTCTTTTTCCGGGGTGATGGTGGTGGTGTCTGGTAAGAGGAGGGTCCCGCCACTGGAGAAGTTCTTCTTGGGGACTTGGTCTTTTTCTTTTTCTTCTTGGGGCTTCGTTGGACTTTTGTCTTGGGGATAACTTTGGGGGCATTAGGATCCCATCTTAAGAGTGAGCGAATGATGACCCCTCCTAGAGTACCGCTCCCTCCAGGTTTCAAAATGATTTGTTTTTTGGTTTGAGTGTCGATGCGGGGATCGGCCAGTTGGACCAAAGCGACTTTGTTTCGATCGAAAAAGCGTTGGGTTTGATGAGGAATCTGAATGATTCCTTGGAGTAATTGACGTGCCGTCACCGTGAACCATCGTAAGACTTCTTTGAGACTAGCTTCTAAGACACGAGCTCGTGTTTGTGGATCTTTTTCTCGACTGATGCCATACAAGGCACGAATCAATTTGACGGGAAGATGCGACTGAAGGGACGTCATGTTCACACTGTGTGAGACAGACGAAAAAGGGTCTGAGGTTTTTATAGATTTTTTTCATGGGAGGAGTGAAATGAAGTCGAGGACGGAGACGTGTACAGGACAGGCCCTCCGTCTTGGCACCAGTGGTGAAACAAGTGGGTACGAAATCGCAAATCCTCGGGGGTCGTAGGTTTCAAATCGACGAGTAAATAGGCGTGTGGCGTTTGAGTGGCATCGTCGTACGCCTGAGTCAGCCAAGGCGTTCCTAACTGTTTGGCTAAGACTTGCACTTGCGATTTATCTCGAGGGCTTTTAAACAAAACCACGTAATGCGCATTGAGACTGATGGTGCGATGGGCTTTACTTTGTTGAAACAAATTTTGGGTGATGTAAACGACACTGGCATTACGGTGATGCCCTTTGCGCGTAAACCACAATTTAATTTCTTCTTCGTCTTCTCCTAACATGTCGTCGAAAATGACCAAATGGGTTAGACGGGAGTCAGAGACGATGCCATCGTCTTCTTTAGGAATGCCTTCCACAAACACGATGGAATCGCCTTGACTTTCACGCAAGAGGCTGTACGCCGATTGCCACTCTTTGTAACACCACACGATCCGTTGAGGGGGCCGATCGATCAAATGATGTTTATGTTCGATCAAACGTTTGACGAATTCGGTTTTGCCTGAACCGCTAGGTCCAGCAATGAGCATGTTAAAGGGATGGCGAAGATACAAAGCCTCCCAACTGGCACGATCTAAATGTTCGTCGATGACTTTGACAGTAGAGGAAGAGGGAGTAGAGACAGCAGAGGTAGCCATGGTGTGAGAAATGTCACTTGTGACACGAAAACAAACAAGACAAGAGTTTATATACTTTTTCAGAACACGTTTATTGAATGTTTTTTTTCAAACATGAATACGAAAGACAAAAATACATAAAAGCCAAAGGCTTAAGTACAAGGATAAAAGGCACATGATAACGATGAACGTGGAATAAACACAAGTGTCTGTACAACAATCACATCTTTTGGGTAATGTTCTAACCAGTTCAACAGGGGGTAAGGTCACACAAGTGTCCTCCCGAAAGGGTCTTTCAGGTCTGTCCACGACAGTCCTGTCCTGGGTGACGGGTTCTTCTGGCACCGTCACTAACACGGGTTGAAAAGTAACTTTTTTCCTTGAACAACTCTCGTGCATACTGGGCCACTTCTTGGGTCCAAGCCTCAAAATCCCATTCTTTCCAGGCACGGACATCTGTCCAATGGGGATGTAAGTCACAAGCTACACACACATCGTCATACACGTCTTGGGTAGCTAAAAGTTGACGAATCTTTTTTTCCCGTAGAGGTCGAGAAGTATCCAGATGAAAACGCAAGGCTTTGAGCAAAAGGAGTTTTTCGTGACCATTTAAGGCCATGGAGGTGGTAAGTACTGATCGTAAAGAGTCCACAAAGAATCGGCTGGTAAACGAAATCCCAAAAAACAAGTCACTAAGACACACACCACTTGTCGTCCCAAATTGAATGGATACAGTTCTTGTAATAATTGATGGTAATGATCCACGGTTTGAATATGGTCATTGAGTTCCTTCCACGGAATCTGTTGGATGACATGTGACATAAACCGTGGCATGGCAGCCTGTTTTTATATTCTCTTTTTTTCGGATGCAATAGACGTACTTTCTAGCCAGAGATCTTCGTTCTCCAGTAGGGAATCTAAATCTTGCATACTGTAACCGAAACGTCAGAGTTCGTTTAGGTGTTTCCTCTTCCTCTAAGTAGATTCCACGTAAAATATGTTTGTAATCCTTTAACTTGTCTTCCTCAATGCGTTGTACTAGGTGAATCTCGAAGTAACCATAATTATGAACATGTCGATCATTAGCGACCTCAAAGTGTTGAACAATGTCTGACCATTGAAAGAATTTCTGACGAATCAGTTCTCTTATACCATTCAGGTACCAGTGGTTAAAGATCTGGTGACGTAACGGATGCAATTGTTCTTTACGTTTCACTTGTATTTTCACCAGCTCTCGGTAAATCCTTCCTCTCAACTCCTCAGGCAAAGCACGAATGTTCTCTAGCAAAGTATCCATGAATAGGTCATACTAAATCCTCTTTGGTCTGACACAAGAAATGTACTCTTTGCACAAACATGGTTTCACTTCAGTGTCAAATTTAAATCGTTGAGTCACTAATCTACACATTACAATTCGTTCAGAAGTTTCCTCTTTCACCAAGTTGACATTGTGTTCAAGATGTTGGTAATTCGTTAACTCTTCCTCTGGAATTCGATGCAATACGTTTACAATGTAGTAGATAGAATCGTCCATACCAAACCAATCCTTTTTATAACCAGGAGATCGTTGATCAATGTCTGTCCAATGGAACACTTTCAATTGAATCAGTCCTTGTATAGCCTGAAGGTACCAGTGGTTCAAACACCGGTGACGTATCGGATGCAATTGTTCTTTACGTTTCACTTGTATTTTGACCAGCTCTCGGTAAATGCGTTCTCTCAACTCCACAGGCAAAGCACAAATGTTCTCTTGTAAAGTATCCATGAACAGATGATTATGGTAAGAAGTTACTTCAATGTCTCGGTCCCACTAAAGGTAAGTAATGACAATTCGGTGACCATCGAGCATGTTCTACGTAGGCCGAATCTTGCGGTTCCCAGTGGTGAAGTGACACACCGCAACTGAAGCACTTGACTTTATCTCCTTCGCCCAAGTAGAAAAATCCGGCTCTGGCTAATTCTTCGGGGGTCGGTCCTCCCAGATACTTTGGCCATTTTCCTTTGAACGATTGAAGACGATTTTCAAAATCGCAGTATTCCGACGAACGCACAGGAAACGAATATTCGTTTTTCACAGGTTCGTTTCGATGAGGGTTGGGTGACAGGAACAGGAGTTTGCTCAGGGCTGGATGACATCCGTAGGGGGGTAGACGTGAAGGTGGACATTCCCCTTTAAAACGAAACCCAGTAAAATGTTCAAGAGGACGAGCAGCATCGCTTTCGCATCCCACAGGTTTGACACGCACAGCATCACTTTCCATGACAGGGGTAGGGGCACTAAAGTTCCCATGATGCTTTACGGCATCGCTCAGGTCACAAGGTACAGCATCGGTCCCATCGCAAGGCTCACAATCGCACTCGTCTGCAAACTCCGTTACGCAATTACAATGGTAACCACATGGACAATCGCAGTTTCCTTCCGGACATTTTCCGTCGCAATGCATGGGTCTTATCCATCCAATATTAGTCACACTAGAGGAAGATACAACTTTTTTACAATCCCCAAACTGGAACGATGTCTTTTTCAAAGTATTCATCTTGTTCGCTCGGTCTTGGTAGTCACAATGAACTATCGATCTTGACCATAGCCCCCTTTTTATACTAGTCTCAATGCAGTCTCCAGCTTGTACATCTTTCCTTTTTTACGTTTTTTATGTCTTGTTTCGGAAGGTACCGTCTCTAAGGTACCGTCAACATTGTACCGTAGTGTGATGGGTGGAAAGGCCATAGAAAGGTAAGGGCAGTGCGGAGACCATCGAGTATGTTCCAGAATAGCTGAATCTTTATAGATACATAGATCCATTCGTAACTTCAGTCCGCAAGCAAAACACTGTACCTCGTATCCCAATCCTGACTCAGGTCCCAAGTAGACAAATCCTGTTCTAGCTAAAACATGCGAAGAAGGTAATCCTTCCCTATCCGTAGGCCATTTCTGAAACGTGTCCAATCGACGGGCACAATCACAATAGTCAGGTAAGAAGACTGGAAAATGGTAGGGTTTGAACTTGGAGTTCTCATCGGGTTTCTCACTCGATTCTTGCTGTGGCGAAGTCATCTTTCTGGTGGGGTAACTATCCTCTTACAACCAATGTTTTATACCAACGTGTCCATACGGTAAGGTGAAATGATTGGGAAGTCGAACTCGCTTCTGGTACACGATTTGATAGACTTTTTCCAAGGGTCGACTGACGATGTGGTGAGTGGGTAAACGTACAATCTTGTTCGGTTGGTGAGTGGTCACTTTAAAGTTTCCATCCTCTCCCGATTGCAAGGCTTCTTTCAATACCCCAAAGTTGACCACTCGACTGGTACGATAATTCAGAGTCAGTCCTTTCACTTTGCACGTCGTGTGCACTTCTCCTTGTTTGTCCCGGTATTCGTAGCCGTAATTTTTGGGACCGCCACTGACGAAACTTAGAATCTTGTCGTCGGGATGCTCGTCTGTCCAGGCTCCTAAACGGTCTCCTTCGATGTTAGGGTGATGTTGAATCGGGTGATGGATGTAAATGCAACTGTCCGTGTCAAAGTACAGGACGCGTTCTTCTAACAGTTCTAAAGCTTCGTACAATTTTAAGCGAGCATGGGCTGTCACGTAAGCCGCAATGATGACATTTCCAAAAGGGTCGTCTTGCACAAAGTCCAGATCTTCTTCGTAATTGACCAAGATCAAATTCTCTCGAACGACGTCCACGTGTTTCATGTATTTGGTTTTGTCGTGAATCATCTGGAAGTAGCGGGAAGGTTCTGTCAAATATTCCGTCTTGGGTAAACACGGTCGTTGTGCCATTTTACCCCACAAGCAATTTAACATCACTTTGGCAAACGATCGCCTGCCTTCGTTTTTCTCGATGTGGTCCAAAGTGATGCCTTCTTGTTCGTAGTATTTCTCTTTGAATTGTATTTGGTCTTCGGGAGTGTGACACCAGGAAGGATAGCCGCTGGCTTCTTGCTTCAGTTTCAAAAAGGCATCCACGTAGTCGGCGAAAATGCCTTTCTGAGTAGGGTCACCCTTGTGGTATTGTTGTGTCTTGGGAAAGTGGCAAATTTCGTACACTTCTAACAGTTGGTATCCCATGTCCAGAGCTTTGAACAATTCTACGCTGACCCAGGTTCCCGTCAAGGCACGTTCTTCCTGGCTGTGATGGCAAGGTTGGTCTTGGTTGCACGTTTCGGCACAAGTACGGCACAAGGGAAACATCAGTTTGCCTTGACAATGGTGAGGTAAGACGGGATGGTATAGGTTCGTGGGAGGCAAAACTTTGCACTTGATCAAGCCTTCGTATTGTCGAATGTTTTTCAGGTCGATGTGTTCAGTCAGCAATTGCGGGTGCCCTACAGGAAAGCGACAATATTTGCACACGTAGGGATACAGCGAACACACGTCCAAGTATTTGATTTCTTCTCCTTTCTCTTCGTCGGCTTGGTACAGCAAACAGGTGGCATTGGTCCTTCCTCCGTACAAACTATCCCTCGGGTTCAGCGGGTCCATGAACTGGTAACTTTCCACGAGGCGTTTAAACTCGGGATCGGTTTTCATACGGTGATCGTACTCGTGTTCCCACATTTCCACCACTTGGTATCCTTGCTGTTCCAACTTTAGGCGTCGCTGACAAGTGTCCTGGTACAAGTCTTCCATGGTTCGTTGCAAAAACTGATTTTTAGTGCCACGGTCAGGGTAACAGACGGGACATCCGTGAAATAAGCAACCGTTAAACTCGTACACGATCTTGGGGTTTTCTAAGTCCCAGCCATCGACCGAATACGTTCCGATGGTCTTTTCGCCTCCTCCGTTGCGGGCATGCTGAATCCACTTGTCTTCCTTGTCGCACAAGTAATGTAACCAGCGTAGGGCTTTGACCGAGTATTGACGTTTGACAAAGTGGGTCGTTTGAGGACTGATGACAGCCACGGTCTTTTCAGGCATGAATCGTTGTCGATACACTAAGGAACACGCTTTGGCAATGGTGCAAGCTTCTTTCAAAGGATCGACCCCTCCGTGTTCCATGAACAGTTCTCGAAATTTTCCACAGCAACGCCGTAAAATGTCCACGTCGGAACGACAATACTTTAACATTTCTTCCTGAAAGTCGAAAGGGTCCGAGGCGTGAGCCTGGTACCAAGCGTAGAAAGCTTCTCGTTGTTCGGTACGCATGTTGTCGGGGTCGTAATAGTGAGCCTCGGGCAAATGGGGTAGAACGGCGTGTTGATTGGCTTCCGTATTGAAAAAGTGTGGAAAGTACCCTTTAGCCATTTCTGTCATTCCAAACGTTTTAGGCATTCGACTCAAAGGCATGGCCAAGTAACTCATCGAATCTTTAAACTGCACTTGTCCCACTTGCATGAAAATGATTTTGGCTCCGTTCAAAGTCACTTTAGGACGCTCGGTGCCTTGTTCCGTATAGTACCTCAAAAGAAACTGTCCATCGTATCCGGAGAAATTGTGAGCCATCACCGTGGCATGACGATGACAATCTCCGTAACGTTCGATGTCCTCTTGGCTCCACGTCTTGTCAACGGGGTCTAAGACCCATTGGGCAAAATCGGCTAACGTGTTTGGTCCCCGAAAGATTTTTTCACGTCCTCCAGGAATCTTGCTGCAGTGAGGGCAATGACTGAAGATAGGTTCTTGAATGCACTTCTCGCACGCTCGATGAGCCACGCAGAAATTAGGAATGTGAATGCCGGTTTCTTGCATGCATTCGAAATCGAAAAAGATGAAATTGCCTTTCTTCTTGTGACCGTCCTCTTTCTCTGGTGGGGGTTGGTATTTTTGCACGTAACATTGGTGTTCCAAGTCCACGATGTGGTGACAAATGTGACATTTTTTCTTTCCTGAACATACGTGTGCCTTGACACTATTGGTACGTATGCCTTGTCCACACGTAGAGCACAATCTCAGCAGTTGACAAGCGCATTTCTTCTGTGAACCTTGCGTTTTCAGATGTTGTTGGTAACAGGTAGGGCTGACAAACGTGCGCAGACAAGTGGAACAAGGCACTGGTTCTTCGCTCAGACAGGGTGAAGAGGCCAAACATCCTGTGCATTTCGATCCACAATGCTTGTGTTGCTCTCGATTGTTATAACCATGGTCACATTTCTCACAGTAATAACTGTATTTCAGGAATCCGGTGATACTGGTAATGGTATCGAAATGTTCATCGTGATAATAGACATGAATGTATTTTCCGTCCTTAAAGTCTTGCCCTCGAAACAATAGAGGTCCGCGCACTTCTTGAGGGTGCACTTTCAAGGTATATCGTGGAGCTAGGACATCTTGCAATTTTTGCATCTCAGGAATGCCACAGGGTGTGTCTTTGGACAGGCCAGCTTGTTGCAACAGGAGTTCTGCTTCGTTTCGTTGTTTAGCTCGGTCGGAACGTTGAATAGTGTCCCAGGTTCTTTTCCATTCTACCGTGTCGTTCTTGTTGGCATAGGTTCGTCCCACCACGATGGCACGGGCTAAACACATCTGGTCATGAGGGTTGCTAATTCGGACGAGACTCTTTTTGGTGTTGCGAAGGTCGTCCACCAATAACATCTTTTTGCGTCCTGTCCCTTGAGGAGGAGAGACGTGGGTCATGTCCAGTGTGGCTTTACCATCGGTGATGTCAAACTGATCATTAGATTGTTGTACGTGTTGAATCTTGTCCATGACTTTGGAAGCAGTTAATTCTGCAGGGGTGCTAAACTCGATCCAAACAGGGGATTTCAAACCGTCGTGTTGTACGGAAAGTCTCAAGCGATCGTCTTCTTTGGGTTGACATTGTTGCTTGAGTGCAGTGAGCAAAGAATCCCACACCTCAGTGATGAACACTTCTGCTTTCTCTAACGGCACTTCAGCCTTGAAATCTTTAAACTTCACCGTGTATTTGTAAGCCGTGGTTCTAAATTTTCTAGAGGAGCGCTTTTCCGTCTCTCGAATGGAATAGTACTTTTCAGGGTTAACTAAGGGTGATGAACTTGGTTTAGAGGGTTCGGATTCTGGTTCACTCATGTCCTCTTCAAAATCACTGGCATGAATTTGTGCCAAGATTTCAGCCCTGGTACGAGGCGATAGATCACGTTTCTGCCTCTTACTTTCTTCTTCTTCTTTCTTCTCGAATGAATGGGATCGTTTCATCTTGAAAGCAAAAAGTCAAATGACTCAAGTTCAAACACCATAAACTACTTTATAGTCATAGCAGACCAGCGTATATAAAAGGGTGTGTGTCTTGTCCTTTCACTATTCATTTCACTCTCGAGCCGAGCACAACGATGGAAGAGACTGACCAGATGGAACGTTTCGTCAGAGCTTTGCGAGGGGTCATTAGAAAATTCTCTTCAGACCAGCCTACGGACTACTCTCCTTCCTTTAGAGATAAAAGTCAAGATACTTGCTATATCTGTCAGAAGAAAGGGCATTGGTCTTCAGAGTGTCCAGACCGTCAAAAAAGAAAAAAAAAAACAGGAGATAAAAAAGACAAAAGTCAAGATACCTGTTATTATTGTAAAGAAAAAGGACATTGGTCTCCAGATTGCCCCAAAAAGAAACAAGAGGAGTCAGAAGAAGAGAGGGATTCTTCAGAAGAAGAGAGGGATTCTTCAGAGGAAGAGAGGGATTCTTCTGAGGAAGAAAGAAGACAGGTGAAGAAAAAGAAACAGGAGAAAAAAAGAAGAAGGGAAGAAAGCGAGGAGGAAGAAGAGGAAAAGAGTGTGACGGTGAAGAAATTCAAAAAACAGAGAGACTAAACAAGGAGAAAAGAAGAAATTAATGAACTTTTTATTAAAGTGTTGTGTTATAAATTGTGAATTGGATTGTAAAAAATGGAGAAAAGAATAAATGAATGATATAAGGTAAGTGTCTTTGAGTTGTGATTTTAAAATAAGAAGCTACACTCACGCACTCATACACAGACACGTATTAAAAGGGTAAAATGGGTGAGTTTTTTTTGAGTTATTGGCAAATTGAAATTGTATTTCTTTTCGAGAAATGTGGGTGGCCCTGAAAAGGGCCTTTTTTCTTCATGGTGTAGGGGTGAGTTTAAGCAATCAATTTTAACTGCCTTAAGCCTTTGCCACGGCCAAGGCCTACTTCTGGACTGCGTAATGTTGATGATGATAATGATTGGGTTGAAATCACTAAGGGTGGTACGGTAGACTTAGTCACAGGGTTGACATGTTTGGCTCGGGAAGGTCGTATTCTCTTCGGTCGTGATAAAGAAGTCTGATACATTTGTTTCAGACTTCTTAACTCCGCTAAAATGTCCAACAGTACCGTGACCGTTTGATTTTCACCCTCTTGTTTCTTTGCTGCTACTTCTTCTTGCTGTTGTTGCTGTTGTTTTTTTCTTACCTCTTCTTCTTGTTGCTGTTGCTGTAGGAGAAAAGTCTGTTCCGCTTCCTTTTGTCGTTGTATAAATTTCTCCAATTCTTCTTTCTGTCTCTGTCTAAAATTCTCCACTTGCGGTAATGAAGAAAGTAACGAAGGTTCCGGAACAAATTCTTGCGAGGAGAGAAAATCCACAAAATCCCAATTCACCTCTTCTGAAAGTAAGTCCGGGTTCCCTTGGGCAGTCTCCCCTGCTGGTGCACCCCACTGGATCGTTTTCTGAGTTTCCGTCATGTTGAATCACTGTCGCATAGATTGACTGCACACAAGCGCTAGCGAATCTATATTGACTACGTGACGTCACAGACTGCTCTCTTCGGATTGGATGCGAGCTGACTGAATTCTGTAACGCGTGTTAGGATTGGTAAATGAACTCAATCCGTTTCAATCCTTCCTCCGCCTATAAATAAGCGCCATTCACTGCATTGATTCACCTGTTCTCGTCGCTTCAAGATGTGGACCACAGTTGAGTCATCCACCCTTGTGTCTTCCATGATGTTCCGGACGGACATGCTCATGTATGTCCGAGCCAAGTGGACCGTTGTCCACAGGACAAACACCAGCCTGTGGATACGTAGGATCTACGTCGAAAGACAAGGATGCCTGAAAAGAGTGCTGATGTACGGACCAACAGTAAGACGCAGCCTAAGGACAAGAAGAAGACCAATGCGGTGCCATTTATGTTAATGAATACATTAACATAAAACCCAAAGGCCCTTTTCAGGGCCAGCCATATATCTCGAAAAGAGATAGTCTTTGAATTGCCTAAATTTAAATTTAAATTTTAAAAATTTTTTTTAAAAAAAAAAATCCCATGTTAAATTCCCCTTGTCCGTAGAGTGACCCACGATTTATTCCCATGTTAAATTCCCCTTGTCCGTAAAGTGACCCACGATTTATTCCCATGTTAAATCCCCTTGTCCGTAAAGTGCCCCACGATTTTTCTCCATGTTAATTTTCCCTTGTCCGTAAAGTGCCCCAAGGGTGTTTTTAATGCTAATTCCCATTGTCCGTAAAGTGCCCCCATTCACTACTAATGTTGTATATAAAGTCAATATTGAATGTTGTATATAAAGTCAATATTGAATCTTGAATATATACTGATTATTGAATGTTGAATATATAAAGTGATTATTGAATGTTGGATATAAAGTGATTATTGAATGTTGGATATATAGTGATTAATGAATGTTGGATACATAATGATTATTGAATGTTGGATATAAAGTGATCAGTGAATGTTGGTTATAAAGTAAATATTGAATGTTAGATATATAGTGATTATTGAATGTTGGATATATAAAGTGATTATTGAATGTTGGATATATAATGATTATTGAATGTTGGATATATAAAGTGATTATTGAATGTTGGATATATAATGATTATTGAATGTTGGATATATATAGTGATTATTGAATGTTGTATGTATAATGATTATTGAATGTTGGATATAAAGTGATTATTGAATCTTGGATATATAAAGTGGTTATTGAATGTTGGATATATAGTGATTATTGAATCTTGGATATATAAAGTGGTTATTGAATGTTGAATATATATAGTGATTATTGAATGTTGAATATATAAAGTGATTATTGAATGTTCTATGCATAATGATTATTGAATGTTGGATATAAAGTAATTATGTGAATGTTGGATATAAAGTCATTATTGAATGTTCTATGTATAATGATTATTGAATGTTGGATAAAAGTGATCATTGAATGTTGGATATAAAGTGATTAATGAATGTTGGATATAAAGTCATTATTGAATGTTAGATATATTAAGTGATTATTGAATGTTGGATATATAGTGATTATTGAATGTTGAATATATAAAGTGATTATTGAATGTTCTATGTATAATGATTACTGAATGTTGTATATAAAGTCATTATTGAATGTTGTATATAAAGTCATTATTGAATGTTGGATATAAAGTCATTATTGAATGTTGGATATATAAAGTAAATATTGAATGTTGGATATAAAGTGATTATTGAATGTTGGATATAAAGTGATTATTGAATGTTGGATATAAAGTGATTATTGAATGTTGGATATAAAGTGATTATTGAATGTTGTATAAAAAGTCATTAATGAATGTTGGATATATAAAGTGATTATTGAATGTTGTATATAAAGTCATTATTGAATGTTCTATGTATAATGATTATTGAATGTTGCATATATAAAGTGATTATTGAATATTGTATGTATAATGATTATTGAATGTTGGATATAAAGTGATTATTGAATGTTGGATATAAATTGATTATTGAATGTTGGATATAAAGTGATTATTGAATGTTGGATATAAAGTGATTATTGAATGTTGGATATAAAGTGATTATGGAATGTTGGATATAAAGTGATTATTGAATGTTGTATATAAAGTCATTATTGAATGTTGGATATATAAAGTGATTATTGAATGTTGTATATAAAGTCATTATTGAATGTTCTATGTATAATGATTATTGAATGTTGCATATATAAAGTGATTATTGAATGTTGGATATAAAGTGATTACTGAATATTGGAAGTAAAGTGATTATTGAATGTTGGATATAAAGTGATTATTGAATGTTGGATATAAAGTGATTATTGAATGTTGGATATAAAGTGATTATTGAATGTTGGATATATAAAGTAATTATTGAATGTTCTATGTATAATGATTATTGAATGTTGGACATAAAGTCATTATTGAATGTTGTATATAAAGTCATTATTGAATGTTGGATATATAGTGATTATTGAATGTTGTATATAAAGTCATTATTGAATGTTGGATATATCATAATTATTGGATGTTGGATATTTAGTGATTATTGAATGTTGGATTTGTAAAGTGATTATTGAATGTTGGATATAAAGTGATCATTGAATGTTGAATATATTAAGTGATTATTGAATGTTGTATATAAAGTGATTATTGAATGTTGGATATAAAGTGATTATTGAATGTTGGATATAAAGTGATTATTGAATGTTGGATATAAAGTGATTATTGAATGTTGGATATATAGTGATTACTGAATGTTGGATATATAATTATTATTAAATGTTGGATATGAAGTGATTATTGAATGTTGGATATATAGTGATTATTGGATGTTGGATATATAAAGTGATTATTGAATGTTGGATATAAAGTGATTATTAAATGTTGGATATCAAGTGATTATTAAATGTTGGATATAAAGTGATTATTTAATGTTCGATATAAAGTGATTATTGAATGTTGGATATAAAGTGATTATTGGATGTTGGATATATAGTGATTATTGGATGTTGGATATATAAAGTGATTATTGAATGTCGGATATGTAATGATTATTGGATGTTGGATATATAGTGGTTATTGAACGTTGTATATAACTTGATTATTGAACGTTGTATGTATAATGTTTATTGAAAGTCGGATATAAAGTGATTATTGAGTGTTGGATATAAAGTGATTATTGAATGTTGGATATAAAGTGACTTTTGAATGTTGGATATATAAAGTCATTATTGAATGTTGGACATAAAGTGATTATTGAATGTTGTATATAAAGTCATTATTGAATGTTGTATATAAAGTCATTATTGAATGTGGATATATAGTGATCATTGAATGTTGTATATAAAGTCATTATTGAATGTTGGATATATAAAGTGATCACTGAATGTTGGATATAAAGTCATTATTGAATGTTGGATATATTGTGATTATTGAATGTTGTATATGAAGTGATTATTGAATGTTGGATATATAAAGTAATTATTGAATGTTTTATGTATAATGATTATTGAATGTTGGACATAAAGTGATTATTGAATGTGGATATATAGTGATCATTGAATGTTGTATATAAAGTCATTATTGAATGTTGGATATATAAAGTGATTACTGAATGTTGGATATAAAGTCATTATTGGATGTTGGATATATAGTGATTATTGAATGTTGTATATAAAGTCATTATTGAATGCTGGATATCAAGTGATTACTGAATGTTGGATATATAAAGTCATCATTGAATGTTGTATATAAAGTCATTATTGAATGTTGGATATATACTGATTATTGGATGTTGGATATTTAGTGATTATTGAATGTTGTATATAAAGTCATTATTGAGTGTTGGATATATAAAGTAAATATTAAATATTGTATGTATAATGATTATTGAATGTTGGATATAAAGTAATTATTGAATGTTGGATATAAAGTGATTATTGAATGTAAGATATATAAAGTGATTCTTGAATGTTGGATATAAAGTCATTATTGAATGTTGTATGTATAATGATTATTGAATGTTGGATATAAAGTGATTATTGAATGTTGGATATAAATTGATTATTGAATGTTGGATATAAAGTGATTATTGAATGTTGTATGTATAATGATTATTGAATGTTGGATATAAAGTGATTATTGAATGTTGTATATAAAGTCATTATTGAATGTTGTATATAAAGTCATTATTAAATGTTGTATATAAAGTTATTATTGAATGTTGGATATATAATGATTATTGGATGTTGGATATTTAGTGATTATTGAATGTTGTCTATAAAGTCATTATTGAATGTTGGATATATAGTGATTATTGAATGTTGGATATATAAAGTAAATATTGATTGTTTTATGTATAATGATTATTGAATGTTGGATATAAAGTGATTATTGAATGTTGGATATAACGTGATTATTGAATGTTGGATATAAAGTGATTATTGAAAGTTGGATATAAAGTGATTACTGAATGTTGGATATAAAGTGATTATTGAATGTTGGATATAACGTGATTATTGAATGTTGTATATAAAGTCATTATTGAATGTTGGTTATAAAGTTATTATTGAATGTTGGATATATAATGATTATTGGATATTGGGTATTTAGTGTTTATTGAATGTTGTATATAAAGTGATTATTGAATGTTAGATATATAGTGATTATTGAATGTTGGATATATAAAGTAAATATTGATTGTTTTATGTATAATGATTATTGAATGTTGGATATAAAGTGATTATTGAATGTTGTATGTATAATGATTATTGAATGTTGGATATAAAGTGATTATTGAATGTTGAATATATAAAGTGATTATTGAATGTTGGATATAAAGTGATTATTGAATGTTGGATATATAAAGTGATTATTGAATGTTGGATATATAATGATTATTGAATGTTCTATGTATAATGATTATTGAATGTTGGATATATAAAGTGATTATTGAATGTTGGATATAAAGTGATCATTGAATGTTGGATATAAAGTGATTATTGAATGTTGGATATAAAGTGATCATTAAATGTTGGATATATAAAGTGATTATTGGATGTTGGATATAAAATGATTATTGAATGTTGGATATATAAAGTGATTATTGAATGTTCTATGTATAATGATTATTGAATGTTGTTTATAAAGTCATTATTGAATGTTGTATATAAAGTCATTATTGAATGTTGGATATATAATTATTATTGGATGTTGGATATTTAGTGATTATTGAATGTTGTATATAAAGTCATTATTGAATGTTGGATATATAAAGTAAATATTGAATGTTGTATATAAAGTGATTATTGAATGTTGTATATAAAGTGATGATTGAATGTTAGATATATAGTGATTATTCAATGTTGGATATATAAAGTGACTATTGAATGTTCTATGTATAATGATTATTGAATTTTGCATATAAAATAATTATTGAATGTTGTATATAAAGTCATTATTGAATGTTGGATATAAAGTCATTATTGAATGTTGGATATATAATGATTATTGGATTTTGGATATTTAGTGATTGTTGAATGTTGGATATATTAGGTAATTATTGAATGTTGTATGTATAATGATTATTGAATGTTGCAGATAAAGTGATTATTGAATGTTGGATATAAAGTGATTATTTAATGTTGGATATAAAGTGATTATTACATGTTGGATATATAGTGATTATTGAATGTTGGATTTGTAAAGTGATTATTGAATGTTGGATATAAAGTGATCATTGAATGTTGAATATATTAAGTGATTATTGAATGTTGTATATAAAGTTATTATTGAATGTTGGATATAAAGTGATTATTGAATGTTGGATATAAAGTGATTATTGAATGTTGGATATAAAGTGATTATTGAATGTTGGATATATAGTGATTACTGAATGTTGGATATATAATTATTATTAAATGTTGGATATGAAGTGATTATTGAATGTTGGATATATAGTGATTATTGGATGTTGGATATATAAAGTGATTATTGAATGTTGGATATAAAGTGATTATTAAATGTTGGATATCAAGTGATTATTAAATGTTGGATATAAAGTGATTATTTAATGTTCGATATAAAGTGATTATTGAATGTTGGATATAAAGTGATTATTGGATGTTGGATATATAGTGATTATTGGATGTTGGATATATAAAGTGATTATTGAATGTCGGATATGTAATGATTATTGGATGTTGGATATATAGTGGTTATTGAACGTTGTATATAACTTGATTATTGAACGTTGTATGTATAATGTTTATTGAAAGTCGGATATAAAGTGATTATTGAGTGTTGGATATAAAGTGATTATTGAATGTTGGATATAAAGTGACTTTTGAATGTTGGATATATAAAGTCATTATTGAATGTTGGACATAAAGTGATTATTGAATGTTGTATATAAAGTCATTATTGAATGTTGTATATAAAGTCATTATTGAATGTGGATATATAGTGATCATTGAATGTTGTATATAAAGTCATTATTGAATGTTGGATATATAAAGTGATCACTGAATGTTGGATATAAAGTCATTATTGAATGTTGGATATATTGTGATTATTGAATGTTGTATATGAAGTGATTATTGAATGTTGGATATATAAAGTAATTATTGAATGTTTTATGTATAATGATTATTGAATGTTGGACATAAAGTGATTATTGAATGTGGATATATAGTGATCATTGAATGTTGTATATAAAGTCATTATTGAATGTTGGATATATAAAGTGATTACTGAATGTTGGATATAAAGTCATTATTGGATGTTGGATATATAGTGATTATTGAATGTTGTATATAAAGTCATTATTGAATGCTGGATATCAAGTGATTACTGAATGTTGGATATATAAAGTCATCATTGAATGTTGTATATAAAGTCATTATTGAATGTTGGATATATACTGATTATTGGATGTTGGATATTTAGTGATTATTGAATGTTGTATATAAAGTCATTATTGAGTGTTGGATATATAAAGTAAATATTAAATATTGTATGTATAATGATTATTGAATGTTGGATATAAAGTAATTATTGAATGTTGGATATAAAGTGATTATTGAATGTAAGATATATAAAGTGATTCTTGAATGTTGGATATAAAGTCATTATTGAATGTTGTATGTATAATGATTATTGAATGTTGGATATAAAGTGATTATTGAATGTTGGATATAAATTGATTATTGAATGTTGGATATAAAGTGATTATTGAATGTTGTATGTATAATGATTATTGAATGTTGGATATAAAGTGATTATTGAATGTTGTATATAAAGTCATTATTGAATGTTGTATATAAAGTCATTATTAAATGTTGTATATAAAGTTATTATTGAATGTTGGATATATAATGATTATTGGATGTTGGATATTTAGTGATTATTGAATGTTGTCTATAAAGTCATTATTGAATGTTGGATATATAGTGATTATTGAATGTTGGATATATAAAGTAAATATTGATTGTTTTATGTATAATGATTATTGAATGTTGGATATAAAGTGATTATTGAATGTTGGATATAACGTGATTATTGAATGTTGGATATAAAGTGATTATTGAAAGTTGGATATAAAGTGATTACTGAATGTTGGATATAAAGTGATTATTGAATGTTGGATATAACGTGATTATTGAATGTTGTATATAAAGTCATTATTGAATGTTGGTTATAAAGTTATTATTGAATGTTGGATATATAATGATTATTGGATATTGGGTATTTAGTGTTTATTGAATGTTGTATATAAAGTGATTATTGAATGTTAGATATATAGTGATTATTGAATGTTGGATATATAAAGTAAATATTGATTGTTTTATGTATAATGATTATTGAATGTTGGATATAAAGTGATTATTGAATGTTGTATGTATAATGATTATTGAATGTTGGATATAAAGTGATTATTGAATGTTGAATATATAAAGTGATTATTGAATGTTGGATATAAAGTGATTATTGAATGTTGGATATATAAAGTGATTATTGAATGTTGGATATATAATGATTATTGAATGTTCTATGTATAATGATTATTGAATGTTGGATATATAAAGTGATTATTGAATGTTGGATATAAAGTGATCATTGAATGTTGGATATAAAGTGATTATTGAATGTTGGATATAAAGTGATCATTAAATGTTGGATATATAAAGTGATTATTGGATGTTGGATATAAAATGATTATTGAATGTTGGATATATAAAGTGATTATTGAATGTTCTATGTATAATGATTATTGAATGTTGTTTATAAAGTCATTATTGAATGTTGTATATAAAGTCATTATTGAATGTTGGATATATAATTATTATTGGATGTTGGATATTTAGTGATTATTGAATGTTGTATATAAAGTCATTATTGAATGTTGGATATATAAAGTAAATATTGAATGTTGTATATAAAGTGATTATTGAATGTTGTATATAAAGTGATGATTGAATGTTAGATATATAGTGATTATTCAATGTTGGATATATAAAGTGACTATTGAATGTTCTATGTATAATGATTATTGAATTTTGCATATAAAATAATTATTGAATGTTGTATATAAAGTCATTATTGAATGTTGGATATAAAGTCATTATTGAATGTTGGATATATAATGATTATTGGATTTTGGATATTTAGTGATTGTTGAATGTTGGATATATTAGGTAATTATTGAATGTTGTATGTATAATGATTATTGAATGTTGCAGATAAAGTGATTATTGAATGTTGGATATAAAGTGATTATTTAATGTTGGATATAAAGTGATTATTACATGTTGGATATATAGTGATTATTGAATGTTGGATTTGTAAAGTGATTATTGAATGTTGGATATAAAGTGATCATTGAATGTTGAATATATTAAGTGATTATTGAATGTTGTATATAAAGTTATTATTGAATGTTGGATATATAATGATTATTGGATGTTGGATATAAAGTGATTATTAAATGTTGGATATAAAGTGATTATTAAATGTTGGATATATAGTGATTATTGAATGTTGGATTTGTAAAGTGATTATTGAATGTTGGATATAAAGTGATCATTGAATGTTGAATATATTAAGTGATTATTGAATGTTGTATATAAAGTTATTATTGAATGTTGGATATATAATGATTATTGGATGTTGGATATATAGTGATTATTGAATGTTGTATATAAAGTTATTATTGAATGTTGGATATAAAGTGATTATTAAATGTTGGATATAAAGTGATTATTGAATGTTGGATATAAAGTGATTATTGAATGTTGGATATAAAGTGATTATATTATTGAATGTTGGATATAAAGTGATTATTGAATGTCGGATAGATAAAGTGGTTATTGAATGTTGTATGTATAATGATTATTGAATGTTGGATATAAAGTGATTATTGAATGTTGGATATAAAATGATTATTGAATGTTGGATATAAAGTGATTATTAAATGTTGGATATAAAGTGATTATTGAATGTTGGATGTAAAGTGATTATTGAATGTTGGATATAAAGTGATTATTGAATGTTGTATATAAAGTCATTTTTGAATGTTGGGTTTATAGTGACTATTGGATGTTGGATATATAGTGATTATTGAATGTTGTATATAAAGTCATTATTGAATGTTGGATATATAGTGATTATTGAAAGTTGGATATAAAGTGATTATTGAATGTTGTCTATAAAGTCATTATTAAATGTTGGATATATAGTAATTATTTGAATGTTGGATTTATAAAGTGATTATGGATTGTTGTATGTATAATGATTATTGAATGTTGGATATAAAATGATTATTAAATGTTGGATAGAAAGTGGTTATTAAATGTTGGATATAAAGTGATTATTGAATGTTGGATATAAAGTGATTATTGAATGTTTATATAAAGTGGTTATTGAATGTTGGATATATAAAGTGTAAAAAAGCAAATGCCCTGGTGATGCATGAATTATTTTTCTGCTTCTTTTATATTCAGTTTGTATGCAGAAATTGAGGACGTAACGTGATGAGAACGTTTCACACGCTGCTTATTGCTGTCTTCAATGTTACTTTTACGACTATTGGAAAATTTCATATATGATGTTGGTAAATAGAGTGCTAGACCATAGCGAAATTTAAAATAGGACAATATGGGTCGAATAAAAGCATTCATACATTTTTAGAAATTTGAGGGTTTATCAAAAGCCTCTCTTTGAGAACTTTACGAAGTAATTGATTCAAAGGACATGATAAAATAAAAAAATACGCAAAGTAAACTGCAGAAAATATAAAAAAGGACAAATAGATTGACATCAGAGATAACTTGTGTGGTTTATTTATATATATTTTCTAAATAGTATTTATCTGGATACTTTTATCCTGTATGACTAATTAAGTTCATTTGGAAGGGTTTAACTTCAGATTTGTTTTCCTTTTTTTTCTTCTTTTCTCTATATTTATATTTTAGGAACTTGACTATGTCGGAACTATATAGTCAAGTTTGTGCTGATGTGCTGGTAAACTCCAATCATATACCTTCTTTTTCTGCTTCGTTCTGATTTTGGAGGTGTGAAGACTTTAAACTTGGTCTGACCCTGTGGCCAGGTAGGTCTTGACTGGGTAGAGACGTGACTCATGGAACGTTTTCTCTCAATTTGAGCCTCGTTGCATATAAATGTATGGCAGTATTAAGGGACGTTGTGCATTCTGCATTTTTTTCCAGGCCTCAACACAAGCCATGCCTTTCTTATAATCTACTTGTATGATCTCTTTATCGTGCTTCCGTTTCAGCCAGTCTCTGGAGCACGAAAAGTGATTGCCCTGGTACTTCGCACACTATATTTTTTCCTTTTATGACGATGCGTGTTGTCCCTTCAACCCATAACTAGGGCACATTGACATCTTTTTGCAACCAAGTTGTGATGACCATATATTCAAGAACCCAGCCTTGATCGATGCAGGTAAATTGGCATAGTTAAGTAGATGTCAAGATCTAGCAGTGGTGGGATTCAACTTTCGCTTTCAACGAATGCTGGTTCTTTTCATCTGCGAAACATTATGAGAGCTGACATTTTTGAGTTTCTCAAACTCACTGCAGATGTTTTAATACCTTAGTTGTATCATACATGTGCAGGCGTTAAGAGAATCGTGTGGAAATACCTTGATGGGTGCCACAAGAAATCACTCTGAAAGACTCGTATAGCCCGAGTTCAGCTCTAGAATATTATTTGTTTCTTTCAAGACATACCCTGTTTTATTATGAACGGTGAGAGCTTTGTGAAGTTTTGATTCTCATCATTTGAGTCAACAATGAAAAATCGTGGCCAGTTATCTTGAACCAGAATAGCTTCCATTTTCGTTTCACGGGGTTGAACTGGTCTTCGTTCTTTGAGGCCGGGTCTACTACTGGTTGTATTTTAGACAAACTTTTCATTAGTTATATCAATAGTTCTCTCTCATCCGGATAATTCCCATCATTTTTTAAAACTACCATTGTTACGGCTCTGTTGAAGAAACCGACAATTGACCCGAACGATTTAAAGAACTACCGACCTATTTTTAACTTCTAATTCATTTAAAAAATCTTAGGGAAACGTTGTTCTATGACAAATTGTATCTTATCTGAATTGAAATAGTCTTTTTAGCAATGATCAGTTTGCATATCGTTCTCGCCATATTAATGAAACTGTCCTTCTGAGAATAACTAATGACCTTCTCTGTGGTTTGGATAGCGAAAAGTTTATAGTTCTCACCCTCATTGACTTGTCTGTGGTATTTGACACAATAGATCATTATATATTACTTCACCCTCTGCAGCATGCATTTGGTATTCACGATACAACATTACTATGGTTCAAGTCCTACTTATTCAACAGGATACAAATTGTGTCTGCAAATGAAAAACATTCCAGTCCAGTTGATTTATGTATTGGTATGCCACAAGGCTCTGTTCTCAGCCCTATTCCCTTCATGTTATTTGCTCAAATCTCATAGATCGACACCCTTTGTCTCACCAGTTGCACACAGATGACACTCAAATATACAAATCTAGTTACACGCCTGAAGTTGTGGCTATTTTCCAAGGCGTAAAGGTGTATTTCTCATGTGAAGCCATGGATGACAAGTAACAAGCTGCAGATGAATGAAGATAAAACTGATGCCATCCCGATCGCAAAGACTTACTCATTCACATCTTATACCTCAAGAAATAAGCATCCGCAATGTCAACATTAAATTTATTACAGTCAGTGCACAACCTGGTTATTACTCTCGACAATACGCTCTCATGATACCAACGTGTCATTAACATATACAAGAATGCATGTATGGATCTGAGACGCATCGGCTTCACTAGCAATATTCTTTCGGTTGATGCCACTAAAACACTTGTGTGTTTCTTAGTACTTTCAAGACTGGACTATTCTAATTCGCTTCTATCATTTTCGTCTCAGTAGCTACATCAGAAATTTCAACAGTTCATATCACGTCTGCTCGGATCATCCTTAGAGTACGAAGAACTAAGCACATCTCCCTTTGTTTCACTGATCAAGAATCAAACACAAAATTTCTCAACCATGCAATAGAGAAATCTGTTTCGCTAACCTTACTTTTCTTATCTCAGTCTAGTCATCTCAGACCAGTCGACTCAGTCAAGGTGGCCATGCGCTCAAAACTACTTTAAAAAAAAACACATTGTCTTCTGCTGTGCCTGACGTGGTTGTTCTAAAATCAAACAAAAACAACAACAGCAAATATATATATCAAAACATTGTAACTTAATGTCAATCCATCTTTGAGAACACACCATACAAAACCATTTCGAGAGAGACAAACACGATGTCGATGTCGATGTCATACAATGTGGAGTGTTTTGGTATTATTCTAGATTGTTCTACATAGCATGGTCAATTTTATCCTATATGCAGGCCTATCTCAGTACATGTTCAGGTCAGCATCATTAAATGTAGCTAAATCTATCTAACTAGTTTTAAATACTTAGTGTGAAACAAATTATATATTGTTAGCTACATTTAGTGACGCTGACCTGAAAATTGAATGTACTACAGATAGGATAAAATTCTCTATGTTGTTTGAAATGAACTATGACAGAAAACACTGATCCATGCACATAGACTATAGACTTATAAACTTCATAGCCTCCTAACTCTCTTAACAACTACGGAAAACTTAGTAACAACCAGTAATGTGTTATGTCAGACAAGCTTTATTATAATTTTGTTAAGCATCTCCTGTGCCCCAGATGAATAAAAAAAATACCTACAATATTTAATGACAAATAATGCATTTACCAGCCAGAAGGAATCATTTATTCGTCAGCACATTAATCCATAAGCAAATTTCACTGTAGCACTTGCCATATTTCCAAGATAGAAAAATAATTTTTCAAAGATTCCGTGAACTTGAAAGTTTAGCACATGGTTATCCGACAGGGTTCGTATTTGGATTGTCTTTTATACTCCAGGCTAATTTTAGAATCATTATTAAGGACAACTAAAGTATGTCAGAGTTTCACCTCCTCCAAAGAAAAGGAGAGCTATATACGGTAGTAACACAGATCACTAATTACCAATGAATGATCTAATGCAACCTGTTACTCTTCGTTACAGCTTGTACTACGTATAACTACAGTAGAGCTGAGTACCCAATATCGTTTCAGCATTTACTACATAACTTTTCAAAATTGGAACTGATGAAAATGAAAAAGTTTCTTGTAACACATATTAATTATTTATTGTCAGTGTCATATAACATCCATATATTAAATGTGATAATACTTCATTACTACGCGACGTCTTATGTTGTTATTTTTCTTTGCTCACGCGTATAAACTGTGTACTTCGGATGGAACGGTCATACGACAGCCCTCATTAACATATTTGCATTAATGAGCCGCATGTAAACATTTGCACGTGAACTATATATACTGCACTAGTGCAGAGTTCTTTTTACTCAAAAGGAAAACATTGAGTGAGAAAAATAATCTACGTCGGGGTTTGGACCGAGACAAGGAAATCCCAATCGCAGGGTTACGTTATATATGTCCCCAAGAGGCTTGAGTCGTCGAAAGGCAATTAATGTAACCCCTTGACTGGGAGTTCTTTGTCTCAGTCCAAACCCTAACATAGATTCTATATGTCACATTTCCTTGACTTGATCAAGTCCAATTCTAGAAACTCATGCTTCTCTTCCGACAATCGCATTCTCATTATTCCCACTGTTAAAATGAAGTCATACGAACAACGTTATTTTACTTACCATGTTTCAGCTATGAGGAACGAATTGCCCATCGATCTTAGATGCAAGGACACTATGTTCTCATTCAATAGTCTCTTAAAACACCTATTTCGACTACAAGCGCACACTCGAATACTTAATAATGTTCACTTCCTTAATTATTTGTTTGCATATTTTTTTCTAATTTGGTGGTGGTTGTTTTGTAATCGCATATGTCTTTATGGGTTATTTAATTTTGTAAAGTGCTTAGAGCTTCCAAAGATTAGGCGCTGTACTAAGTTATTATATCGCTTTTAGTTAAGTACAGCAAACCGATCGTATCCGTCTTCAACTGATTATCTTAATAAAGTATTTAAACTGTTGGCCAATCATCTGACACAACAAGTCCTGCCTCAGTCAATCTAAGGTTGAGCTTAATGATAAGGAAGGTGTCAAGGTAGTATTAAGATACACAGATTATTTAGCGTGTGTGTGTGTGTGTGTGTGTGTGTGTGTGTGTGTGTGTGCGCGCGCGTATGTGTGAGTTTGTGGGTGGGTGTCTGCAAAGTGCAGCTAACAGTGGCTACGTCTAGAATGGCTATCCATACAATAAAGTATTAGTCTTTAAGCAATCTTTCTCTGGGTATATCTCTAATCTAACCCCGATCGACAACTGACAACGATCTCCAGATTCCGTGGTCGAAAGCCAACCGTTACAAAAGCTAATTCACTGTACCAGCACCTATCTTATGGAATTCCCTACCCATGAGGCTACGTAATTCGAAATCTTATGGAATTCCCCTCCCATGAGGCTACGTAATTCAAAATCTTATGGAATTCCCTTCCCATGAGGCTACATAATTCAAAATCTTATGGAATTCCCTTCCCATGAGGCTACGTAATTCAAACTCTTATGGAATTCCCTTCCCATGAGGATACGTAATTCAAATTCTTTTGCTTCGTTTAAAATATCATTTAAAAAATTCTGTCTTGACCAGCTTGATGAATTAAAACCTCCGAAAAATGAACGTTATCTTTGTGCCCAGCAAAAATATATGCAAGTCTTATTCGATGTATGGATATACGCCTACGGTCATACTGAAATGTATGTATATGTATTGTTCATATATGTATCTGTTGACCAGTATAGTAACATCTTTTCATTTATTTTAAATATGTATGAATGAGCTCGCGAGGATACCTCTATAGGTGTGTGTGTGTGTGTGTGTGTGTGTGTGTGTGATTTGTAGAAAATATTCTTTAACATGCTTTGTTCTTTATCTTTACAAAACTTGAGAACCACATGGTAGAGGGGTCTTACATGACCAAATGCGTTATCTCGTCAAATAAAGTTTATTGATATTATTATTATTATTATTATTATTATTATTATTGTTATTGTTATTATTATCATAACAGTGATATAAATTTAAACAGTTGATGATTTACTTAGTTTGTTGCCCAGAAAAAGGAAGTAGTCACATACTTGTAAAGTATTTGCATGACGCTCTAGGTCAAAGACCTTTCGATTATCGTGCATACTTTATTTTGACTAGACTTGTTTGAACGAACTTGGAGACAGAGTTTACAACGCGATTGTTAATTGGATCTCAAAAAATTATTGAATCTCGGACTGCTGGATACTGTTGAATGTATACAAATGTATTATGTCCCATATAAAACCTTGTCTTAGCTATTCCAATGTTTATGTACTGTCTTGGAAGCCTACCCAACTTTTGGTGTTCAGTTCTAAATCTACGATGATTTTCAACCTGTTAATGCAAAAATACATTATTTTTAAAATGAAGGATAATTAAAATAAATTAATTTTAACACATTATTGACTTGTTTGTGCTAAATAATGCATAGTTTTCAGCAAGTCAGCCTATCAGCCTATTATAGTCGTTGCGTTGTAAAATTGTGTCCTGTATTATAGTAATGGAGTAAATTCTTGGTGGGTTGGGTGGTTGGGGGGTGGGGGATGGATGGACTCCTGGGTCAGTTTCATGCATAATGTTGGCTTTATATATTGTTGCCACAATCTCCACCTTACCTAAGCTTAACTTGCCTAGCCGTTACGTTTTGGGAGGAGCTGAGGTATGTTACACGTATACGTATATTGGTAAATGACATCGCAATATCCCAGATCTTAATTTTTATGCAAATAACTGTCCATTTTGTCTATCTTATTTACTGATAATTATCTTGTTGCTATTACTGAATGCCGTATACATCGCTTAAATAACTGGAAACATGATTCGAGATGGATATGAGAGAGAGAGAGAGAGAGAGAGAGAGAGAGAGAGAGAGAGAGAGAGAGATCGGCACATTAAAATAGCTCTAAAGTAAGTGCTACGCAAAGTGCTGGTGTTAGATGCATGAGTGTTGGTGTTAGTGTTAGATGCATGAGTGTTGGTGTTAGTGTTAGATGCATGAGTGTTGGCGTTAGATGCATGAGCGTTAGTGTTAGATTCATGAGTGTTGGCGTTAGTGTTAGATACATGGGTGTTGGTGTTAGTGTTAGATACATGAGTGTTGGTGTTAGTGTTAGATGCATGAGTGTTGGTGTTAGTGTTAGATACATGGGTGTTGGTGTTAGTGTTAGATGCATGAGTGTTGGTGTTAGTGTTAGATACATGAGTGTTGGTGTTAGTGTTAGATGCATGGGTGTTGGTGTTAGTTTTAGATACATGAGTGTTGGTGTTAGTGTTAGATATATGAGTGTTGGTGTTAGTGTTAGATACATGAGTGTTGGTGTTAGTGTTAGATATATGAGTGTTGGTGTTAGTGTTAGATATATGAGTGTTGGTGTTAGTGTTAGATACATGAGTGTTGGTGTACATATGTGCCAATATATCTGATGTATCTAAGCTGTGCCAAAATGGAGCGTGAATATGACTGGGCCGAGGATGTGGTAAGTTACCTCCCAATTATATTACAAATCTAGTATTTCATCACCGCTACGGTGGCCTAGTAGTTAGAGCATCCGCCTCGGATACGGGAGGTCGTGCGTTCGATCCCCGGCCGAGTCATACCAAATACTTACAAAAATGGTACTAAAAGCTGCCTCGCTTGGAGCTCAGCATTAAGAGGTTAGTATTAGGACTGATGGGCCTGGTGTTAGGATAATGTGACTGGGTGGGACATCATTCTACATGTCTGCGGCATGATGCCCCAGTGCTAGACATCACTATAAACTGCCACATTGCATGCAGACATCGTAGCGATATGACTGAAAAATTGTTAAAGCTACGTTAAAAATTCAAATCACATCACATATTATTTCATCTGTTATGCAACATTAAACCTGTTATTTTACTAACTTTCGTCGTGGAAGAATAGTACAATGTTTCATGAAACATACAACACGCCTTTAATTATACAAAATCATGTCCCCTATCATTCGCTGGGTTTCCAAAACGTACTCCTATTACGATATGAAGAAACATTTTATGTCACTTAGAAACGTTTTCCAAAACCAAAGTATTACGTATTTACACCTTACAAACCTGATGTATGTCAGTAAATATAGCATTATAAAAACAAATCTTTAAAGCAAGTTTTAATTGATCTTGTGTATACAGCAATATAGACAACAAGCTTCCTTAGTCAACCACGTTAAATATTTACCAAAATTGGTAAAATTGGTAATAGGACAAGTACATATATTGTTACAAAAGCAACCGCATTTTTCTATATTGATGTCGTATATTAGAACAGTTTTAATCAGAGGTCTCATTAAGTGGCTGGTTAAAAGGTTTTTCTTTTATCCTTTAATCAAAAGACTAAATCAATGACTAGTAAAAACGATTGTCATTTTACTTAAATCAGAAAACCCATTCAATAGCAGGTAAAAGGTTTGTGATATAACTCAGTGGCTCGTAAAAATAAACCTAACAGGTTTGTATTTTTCATTTAATCAGAATATTCATTGAATGGTGGTAAAAAGCTATGTCCCTTTTAGTTTAATCAGACGACACATGAAATGGCTGGTAAAGTGGGTTGTCTTTTTCCCCTCAACCTCCTCCGTGTCCTCTTCCAAGTCATATTGTCAAAATGTAAAAATAAACATTGTTCAATCTGTTAATGGCTTTACGAATGGAACCAAAAGTAGGCTGCGTCATTTTTCTGATGCAAAGAACAGTTTATCTCTGACTGACAGAATATTTATGAATTTAATTGATATAAAGATTAAATGACGCCACGTGTTTGTATTGACTCTCTAATTCCAATTCCAAGACGTTACTCGAGCGCGCAGAACCCGTTAGAAAGAAAATGGATTAAACAACTGTGCGTGTCGTTGGAATTCTACACACGGGTATTTCTTCTCTGTTAAATAAATTCCGGACCTCCACAAATTTTGAATTTGTAGTTCATCATTCTGAAATATATGTTTTGCCTTGCAGGGAACCTGTGCTACCACAGAATACATAAGTCATCACCCTGCGAGTGATATCTCATCATCCTAAATGAATTCATTCTGTTGTATATGTCAGGAACTGTATATAATTTGCTTTCAATGAACTGTAGATAATTTGCTTTCCAAGTCAGGATTTAAATGGACAATTGATCTTGAGATAGACATATCTACTTGCCTAATTTCAAGAACTCACTGATGCTGAAATATGTTTTTCACCCCATCGCCAGTAATTTATCTTGTTAACTATAAGCAGATAGAAATGTTTACTGCAGATAACAAAGGATATATAGAACAGTATACTGAAAATGGAAAGGTTTAAAGAATCTTCCGAGAAAAAATATATATTTTGGCATCATAATTGTCCAGGATAGATAAACATTTCACTGTTTTAAATAATTTGTAAGAAATTGTCCGGACATACTTAAAAACCCTCTCTTAATTACTGTCACTTTTCTTTTAAAGGAGAAAAACACTGATTTTTAATGAAAATTTTGTGCGCGTGTTTTGGAAATTTAACGTAGCATTAACAATTGTTCAGTCATATATCTACGATGTGTGCAGTGTGGCAGTTTATGGTGATGTCTAGCACTGGGGCATCATGCTGCAGACATGTAGCATAATGTCTCACCCATTCACATCATCCTAACACCAGGCCCATCAGTCCTAACACTAACCTCCTAATGCTGAGCGCCTAGAGAGGCACTTGTTAGTACCATTTTTATAAGTCTTTGGTATGACTCTGCCGGGGTTCGAACCCGCGACCTCCTGCATCCGAGGCAGACGCTCTAACCACTTAGGCCACCGGAGCGATCTATTTTAAAGAAAGACTTATGTGAGTAGACTGGGCGTTCGCTGTTTATTCAAGAGATCAATCATTGTAATATCAACCACTGTAAGATCGATTTATATCATTAAAAGATCTTGGAGTATGCTGCACTATTGGTAATTCACAATAATATGCCGATATTGTCCATTGATTAATTGTGAAGATAAAACAATCAATTATGACATTTATGCGAAGCCAACGCCCAATTACGGAAAATTTGAGATATGGCTTGGTCAATAAAGTAGGTGTAAATGGGCAGTTTCGAGATTTCATTCTCATCTAGCTTTTAATCTTTACATGTTTGGATAATAAAAGCATACGCGAACCAGAGTTGGAATTCATTAATTTAACCTAGCCCCTTAGCAATACCTTTGATCATCCTGGTAGCGCATGTTAAACCTCGACCAAATGGTCACACTAGTAACCCACGTTAAAACTGTAAAACTGAGAAACACTGATTCAAACATTATGGCTTGTGACTGTCTCTAGTTTATAGAGATACAGAAAGGTCGGTCATGTATATTTCACCAGTTATCTATAAATTTGGTACTTTAAAAAAGTTTCATACAATAATTGTTCACATAAACATAGATGACATACAAAATTACAACTGTCTGCCGGAACACTCAGCTTCATAGTTTTTTTATTTTTTTTTTGTTTTGCTGAATCCCTTTTCTCATGTGCCAGCATACATTTGCACTAAACTGAACCGTATATGATCCCCTATCCAAAGACAAAGGATGTGCAATATGCGACAACATCTGTGATCCTCTTGACAAACACAAAGAATGTCAAGTGAACGATTGTATATGTGGTCCCATAGACAAATACAAAGCTTGTCAAATGAATGATTGTATATGTGATCCCCTAGGCAAACACCAAGCATGTGAAATAAATGACTGCATCTACGATCTCCTTGACAAACAAAAATAAAATGAATGACTTTACATATGATCCCCTAGACAAACTCAAAGCATATGAATGACGGTATCTGTGAAATGAATGAATATATCTATGATTCCCTAGAAGAAGAAAAAAACACCCAAAAAAAATATGAAATGAATGACAGTGCTTATGATCCTCTAGACAAACACAAAGCATGTGAAATGAACGGCTATATCTATGATTCCCTACATAAACACAAAGCACGTGAAATGAATAACTGTATTTCTGATCCACTAGACAAACGCATAGTATGTGAAATGAATGAGTATCTATCATCCACTAGACAAACAAAATCATGCGAAATGAATGACTATATTTATGATTCCACAGACAAACACAAAGTATGTGAAATGAACGATTGTGTCTAGGATACCCTAGACATATATTATAGGGATAAAATTAGTTATTTAAGGTGCTATGGTATTTATCATTGTTTAGAAGATGTTACATATTTAGACTCTCATAAACAGTAACAAGAAAAAGGGAAAACAACAAACGTTGTAAAATTTAACAAATAATTTATTTCCCTAGAAAAACAAGGTAAAAATGAGAAAAAGAACTTAAGAATGAAATCCTAAAAAAATCCAAGAATAATCCAAGGATTAAAAATTAGAAGTCCTAATAATAAAATGTTCTAATGAATTTGAGTTCGAGTCCCGACGAACATCCAAAATGGAGGGCAATGACGTATACAGTAGTCATTATAGTACTGAAGTGTCATCAGTTCTTTGTTGAATCACAGAAAATAATATTCCAGTTTTGAATTCCGAATAAAATTTCAATAAATGTCTTTGTCCAAGAACTCTGCATGAGCCCTTAAATATTCACAGGGAAAAGAATTAAACTCTTAGAATCCAAATTATTTGAAGAAAACTTAAAACTTAACTCCAGCTGGTCACAACAGAAGAAGAAAAAAAAAACACATTGACGTCTAAGTGTTTTAAAAGTCCAACTCAACTTATTTCTCAAAACATCACTTATAAATCTGGCTACTGAGCAAAACAGACACCCGGATATGGGTCAACCCTCCAGTAAAAACCAAATTTCGAAATAAGTGAAATTTCACTCTATAAATCCCACATTAATAATGAATTGAAAAAAACTAAATAAAGACCATGTTTATTTACTCTTACTGATTCTGAATCAAGGTCAGGAACTAGGTCAGCACTGGGTACAAATTCTAATATTAGGTTTTCGAAAAACTGAACTGAATTTCTGGAAAATATTAAATCCATTAAATAAAATTACATTACAATAGCATGTAATGGAATTTAAAAATATTAAAACTAAATACCAAACAATTAAATCAAGTCAAATATAAATTAAATCAAATATACATAACAAAGAAAATAGAAATTTGTATATATCAATTTTCTGAATTCGCTTGGTAAATTTAACAGTTGTATGCCTGTGATAGAGAAGTACTGTACATCTTTATTTATAGCAAAATTTAGTGACCTTGATTCGTGTTAAATGTAGTGCAATTTGTAGCTCTATAATATTTCCACCATCTGTACTAACTTCTAATCGGATGTAACTGCGCTAAGGGGAATTAGTCCCAAACGAGCGGGTTTTTCGTTTTCACATTTAATTCAAGCCTAATGCATCCCGATCTACATGCTGACTCCTAACCCTACGTCGGATCCTAGTTTATAAACAATCCTTGCTTAATTCAGAGAAAACATTACAGGAACAACTATTCTGTAACTTAACTTGCGGTCTGATTGTGTTATTTACCGATCCTTCTCTAACCTTATTCATAAGTGCACAAAGTATAAGGCTTTATAACGAAACTATAGCCATGTATTCACTCTTCACACACTCTTTTGCAACTGATAATGTTTATTTGAATTTCCAAATTTATGTCGGAAATCACTTGTAAAATTTATCCTTATTAGCTATTTCATTCCAAATTAAACTGTCACAAACCAACTCTATTTTAAGCATTTTATATCTACTAAAAGAAATTCAAATTTCCACACAAATGGTCACTAAATTAAATGATTGATTATTATTTGAATCTTGCTGTAATTGATTTATTGCAAGTCTACAACACACAATCCGACCACTATGATGACTTTTTTTGTTTCAGTGGCCTATCAGACTGATCTGTAACATGACCCTACTGGGGACTGAGCGGCTAAAATAGAAATGTTTAACATGATAATAGCCACTAAATTTTACTGTGAATTAAGATGTATTCCTCTATCGTAGACATTACCAAGACAATTCAGAAAATTGTATACATTCAAATGCATCTTCTTGTCTTAGCCATGATAAATACCATAGCACTTAAATGAATAACTTTAGCCATATAATACAAACACAAATCATTCCAATAAATGTCTGTATCCACGACCCCATTGACAAAAAACAAAGAATGTGAAATAGAAGACCGTATCTATGTTCCCCTCAGGACAAAATACCACTCATGTGAAATGAATGAATGTATGTATATAAAATCCCCTAGACAAAAAAAAAAAAAAAATATGTAGGCAAACAAACATCATATATACAATGAATGACTGTATCTAGGATCCTCAGGACACAACACCACACATGTGAAATGAATGAGTGTATGTATATAAAATCCCCTAGACAAAAAAAAAAATATATGTAGGCAAACAAACATCATATATGCAATGAAACACTGTATCTAGGATCCTCATGACAAACACAAAACATGTGAAACGAATGACTGTATATATAATCCCTTAGACAAACACAAAACATGTGAAATGAATGACTGTATCTACGAACTGCCAATAATTGCCAGCAAGTTCTATGCAATCAAAATTTGATGATGGAAAATAAATGTTTTAATAAATATAGAGACATAATTTATCAAAAAATCTAACGTTCATGTGGTCTCTTCACATAATTTCTTTGCCCCCTCCCCCGATTTTATTTGGATGCTTGCAATGCCATTATATTAGTAGTTTCAATACACAAAAATATTTGTTGGGTTATGTCCCTTTTAGTGAAGGTCGTAGGACGTTTTCTTCATACCTGGCTTAAACCACAAGGGAAGACCAATTTATGGACTAAATTTGTCTTAGTTCTGCCTCTGAGAATGTATATATATATATATATATATATATATATATATATATATATATATATATATATATATATATATATATATATATATATATATATATATATATATATATATATATATATATATATATATATATATATATATATATAATTTCATGAATCTAAACGGGAATTTCATATTTATTAAAACACTAATGTGTGTGTGTGTGTATATATATATATATATATATATATATATATATATATATATATATATATATATATATATATAATTTCATAAATCTAAGCTGGAATTGCTAAGAACATGTAGCAAATAGTTTAAATCTGTCACATGAAATAGAATTTAAGACTCAAAAAATGAAATGATTGAAATGCTTATATCATATTTCGCACAGACCTAAAATAGACAATGAAATTTAAACAAAATAAAATCAGAATAAGGAACTTAACTCTGTGTTTTTGTTTTCCTCAACTAAACTGTGTTTTTGTTTTCCTCAGCTAAACTGTGTTTTTGTTTTATTCAGCTAAACTCTGACCTTTTGTTTTCCTCAAAGGAACTCTGTGTTTGACAGTTTGACAAGATAAATGTTCGCTGAAAGCAATATAGCACGACAAACAAGTATGTGTTATACTGATGCTATTTTTCATGAATGTAATGAATTTGTTTTATTCGTACAGAGAATCAAAAACAAGGACATTTGTACGATTTGTTATGTTTTGTTTTTAAATACACAGGTGCCATTATGTGAGGGCATTTTATGAAAACGGCATAATACACGAATCGATCCATAAATAAACTATAGACTAAGTAGGTAATCGGCCAATCAACATTCGCCAAGTATAAACAAAACCTGGTGACTAGAATATTGAACAGTGTTAAATTCGCGGTAGGAGAAAATATATAATTGCTTTATGGCTTTTTAAGAACACGTAAATGAGATTTTTTTTTAAAATCAGAGATAGTCGAGAAAAGATGCAAATCAAATATTTCTTCTTATTCCCATTTTTAATCTACAGAATATTTTTTGTTTTGAAAATGTCATATTGCACATCTTTTGTCCACAAGAATTCTTCTTAATCATGATTAAAGCAAATCTTGCCAATTTTAAATTGAAAATAGACTGAATGATCGTGTATATCTATATTCTGCGTTTAACTTTTGGCCAATTGTAGACTGTAAGGTTCATTCGTAAAAATCTTATTACAAAGCTATTTTTTCTCCATGATCGTGGGTTGAACTTTAAGACAACATGTAAACATGTTTACGTGGCCTTTTGATCTTATAAGATTATAGAAAGAGAACCTGTTTACGAATCAGCACCCTGGTTATCTTATTGTGACTTAGTTTTTTTTTACAAGTTTTGCGATGAATAAAAGTTGTAATTCCTAATTTAATATCAGTCTAGTGGAATCACATTTAGTTGTGTTCAGATATAGTTTGAGATGACGCATTTATTTAAAAATTATTCATTGAAATTACAAAGTGCTCATTTACATTTTGGAATAATTCACTATTATGTGGATATTGTGAATTCATTAATGGGCATTCTGGATTATACAATTGTTGCACATCTTTCATTAAATACTGAAATTCTTTCTGAACACTCAGTGCTTCTGGCGTTGTGGTAGACCTTTTAGGATTATTAGGGATTTGAATAACAAAAATAAAGTTCTTTTCAAATTTTCATTATGCATTCTATGGATATTAAATTATTTGTTGAATTTTATTAAACATGGTGGCATTGCTTTATCTATTACTTAGTTTAAGACCATAGAGTAGTAACAATGATTTTAATGATGATTGTATTGATATCAGGAGTCTTGCACCAAATTAAAGGGAAGTGCAATGAAGAAAATTTGAATCTAATATGAATTTATACTTATGTTCTATCAAATAAATTAAACATTGGATTTTATTCATTTGAAAAAAAAAATGTTTGATCATGAATGCTATTCCAATCCTTGAAAGCTGCAGGCAATCCCGCAACAGTGTCATGAATTGTACATAAAACGCATTCCTATTTTTTTGTGAGATTTCTTTTCATGAATTGCGCTTTGCAAGAGTGTTATGAAAGTCGGTTTGCAATTATAAAGTCTGCCATATCTGTGATGGGCATTGCAGTCTTCCTTTTGACGCACATGTATCTGCAGCGAACAAATTTGAGTTAAGCAATTCGTGGCAGAGTTGATTGCTATGCGAATAGATATGATAGCATTTCGATGGCCAGATTATGGCACTGCCCTTAAAGATAATAACGCCGTTCCTTTGATACAAGAAGATTTCTTACTGATGAACCGTTATCTGTTTAAACAACCCTCGATAGTCACTTATCGGGGATGTGAAAAGCTGAAATAATTCTTTGGATCAAAAGGCCCGAAGAACCTAATATCGCCCAGCATATACAAATGTAGTTTTAATTATATTCATTGACTTAAGTCTTTAAAATGAGTTTGCCTTAAACAAATAAACAAACAAAATACCAAGCCTTCTACCTCTTCAGTTTAATATGTGCGTGAGTTCTAATGTTGAATTACGAGTATTCAAGTGTCGTTGCTTCAAATAATATTAGTACACACTTAACTGTATAGTCATTTCCTTCCTGCAATAATTTTAAACCACTTAGCAAGAGAAGAGATTTTAAATTTAATATTTAAAAAGTGAAAGCTTCCAAACATCTTCTCTTAATGCGACATAATTTTGACGCAGCTCATGAGCTGATCAGTTTTCAAGTCGGTAATTGTTTATATTTCAAGTCAGTAATCGTTTATCTTACAATCTAACCCACTTACTCTCTGGAACAATATTCGCACTCTCTGCGAGTAGGCTCTATCAATCGTTTTACTTACAGCGGATTCAGGCTTATGCAGTTACTTAATGGAAAATTATTCTTTGTATATTATGCAATATTACATGGTTCTGTTTTTCTCATTTTTAAAATTAAGTCTTGATCTAGCTGTTTCGCTCCGTCGCCAAAACCCCATTTGATGTTGCAATATGTACAGACAGCGCTTAATATTCTTTACTGTTACGAATCAGTTAAGTCTGTTTTAGGTTTCACGCATGTACATTTTCTCTATTCCATTGAAATTCTCAGACAATGCTTTTTTAAAATTCGATCCTGCAAAACAATGCAGAACAAAATTCATGAAATTTCAGATGACAGCTCTTTCAGAGAGGTTCTATATCTCCTGTTTTATATGTGAAAATATAAAGAAGAAACAAAGTTATATTGATCTAATTTAGAAGGGGTTTCTGCATACACAACATGGTAAAAAAACCGTGTCTTTCCTGTGTAATGACTGGAGAAAGTGTTTATCTCAAGCAAATGATGTTTTTATGTAATTATAACATAGTTCACGATCATCTTTGCCTTTATCGTTAGTTCAGATAAGTTGGGGTGGGTAACTGCCATTTAAAGAACGAAAGGATGTTGCAATTGAAGCAACAGAGCACATTAATTACCATGCACAATGGACACGAATCTTTTATGTTCCAATCGGTCGATCTTTATAATTATACCACAACTGCAAGTTTATCAATCACAGTTTTATGTATTTGGAAAATTTATCGAAATCATCTGGTTGCTAAGATTAGTTTTTAAATCAATATAGAAATAAACATTACAAACATTTATTTTATGATAGATTGTGAATTATCAAATTTCCCAGAAAAATAATTTTGATAATTCACTTTAGTGGAATACGAGAAATATAGTTTCACTACCACGTCAATAGACGTTGATAATATTAGGACTAAGAAATCAAAGATAAATTTAGACGCTTGTGTCATCTAGCGGTAAATATGGCAGCCTCGCACGCACACGAACCAGATTAAAATCCCATACATTGTATATAATTTGTTTTTCTTTAGTTCTATTTTCACGTGCTGTTTTACATTAAACTGGAAAGGAGAATCAACTTACTATTACTGATGTTTTGATGTCAATAGACACAAAACATAGCAGAACATAAATGGGAAACTGCTGACATCATCGCACTTAATGAATACGTTAAGAAATCTGCTATTCCAGTCTGTAATGCATATTCCTAGCCAGTACTTCTGAGCGGACCAAACAACGAAAAGATTTTCTGAGAGGTATATAGGACAAATTAGGATAAAATGGTATTAAAATATGACCACATTATTCACACAAACAAGTTTTATATATATATATATATATATATATATATATATATATATATATATATATATATATATATATATATATATATATATATATATATATATATATATATATATATATATATATATATATATATATATCAGTCTCATGGTGTGGTGAAGCCCTTAATTTACTTAAAGGCTTTCTGTGGCTGACATTAGAAATTATTCTAAGATCTATAATTTATCTCACATTTGACCATAGCCTGAATTCAATAGTATCTTTCTCACATTATAAACCCAGATTTAATAATTCTTTCTTTCGCAAACGGTAAACATTAATCGGTATATTTTTTGAAGAACACATTTGTTTTGGAGATTAACAATTTAAACAAATACTTAATAATACACACATATCTATTTACAAAAGGTTGATATCTGCCCAACTCTCCCTAAAACAAACATACTTCGGGTACAAAAGTTTAAGATCTACCAACCAATTGCAACATTTTTCCGTGCACCCGTTCTATATTTTCTGCTTTCAAAAATCCCCTAATTTCATAGCCTTAAGACAAAATTGGGAGAAATAAAAGAATAAAATATAGCACATTATATTCACTGGACATTGTAAATTATTAGTACTACTCAAATGTATATTTACTGGTTGACACCTTTGCCAGCAATAATAATAATAATAATAATAATAATAATAATAATAATAATAATATAAATAATAATCTTTATTTAATGAGGACGCCATATTTTGGCATGAAAGACCCATCTGCCATGAGGTCCTCAGGTTTTGAGACAAGTTTTGTTATAAAAAAATCTTTTCATATAAAAATGTCACTTACACAAACTAAAATATCCTCGCACAGGTACTCACACACATTTAAAATCAATTAATATGTGTAACTATAATCGTCAAAAGATATATATATGTGAATAATATACTCTATACAGGAATGCACATTTCAGAATGTCAGATGTCATATATTCATACATCGAATAAAACATGCACATATTATTTCCGGACACATTATAACATTCTCTATTGGGAGGCTTTAAAACATCATTCAAGCTGGAAAGACTTTCTTTAATGTTGTTTAAACAAAGCAAAGGAAATTGAATTATGCATCCTCAGGGGTAAGGAATTACAAAAGGTATGTGCTGAGATAGTGTAGGATCTGTTGGAAAAGGTGTTTTTCGACCATAGAGATCGTTGTTGGTTGTTGATCCGAGGTTACTCTCAGTATTTGATGGTCTTAGTTCAATTAGGTTAGAGATATAATCTGGAGAAAGATCTCTAAAAATTATATGTTGTAATTCTTTTAAAATAAAGACCATGTTTTTATATAGGTAGTCATTCGTAACAGGAAGTTCAGAATTATTCGGGCGGAATTTTCTGGAGTTTGCCAATTTTGAATAGATTATAATTTAATGTATTTTCCACACGTTACAACCGTAATCGATTAGCGTAGTATATGAATCGAGAAAATAAAGTTCAAATGACTGGGGAGGTAGAAATGTCGACCGTAATTTTAAGAGTTATTTTCTTGACTACCATCGTACCATATGTAATCGATATGTGTATTCCAGCTGAGATGTTGATCAACATAGGGACCAAGATGTTTTTGAGTTTTAACACTAGACACGTCTAAGTCATTTTGAGTTGGAAGTAGTTTAGGTAGTATTAGTATATAGACACTGGCTTGTTTTGATTGTCATCCAGTTCGTTTTAGATGCATCAATATGCATCCTGTTTTGCTGGCAACAAACTGATATGCAGTTTATTTCCAGTGAAGTCACGAGATGTACTAGACAAATGCATTGTAGAGTCGTCAGCGAAACGATCTGTGTTAGAGTGCGCTGGATGCAAGGCAAGGCAAGACAAGCAGTAAAAAAAGAAGAGGCCCTAATATTGACATCTGAGGAACACCACTTAAAATATGACTTGATTGGAAGCATATTTACCCGCGCTTACAACCTGGGCTCTATTAGTGAGATCCGTCATGAACCAAGCCACTGAATTTCAAGAAAACATGTAGGCTGATAGTTTATTTTAATGGTCAACTAAATCGAATGCATTTTTAAATTCAATGAAAATTATGTTCGCCTGATTCTGTTGCTAGTAGCCACTGGTATATACGTTTCGTAAATGCAGCTTGCCGATGAACGTTTCTGTCGAAATCCTGATTGTGATTTAAGGAGGAGTTAGTACTTATAAAGATTTACGGAAAAATGCTTACTGACATGTTATTCAGTCAAATTTTGAAAGTACAGATAGAACAGATATGGGTCTGTATATGGATGGGCCATTCTTTTCATTTAATATAATAGCTGCAGCCCATCAAAACCAGAATCTATTGGTAAAAACAAATCCTAAATAATTACAATTATCCATAATGTCTAAAAAAAATACATCTCTATATGAAAGTAGTCTTCTAACTCTTTTGTTAAAAACTAGAAACTTTATTTTATCAACTGATTATAGATTTTACTACGCATCGTCAACGTGAGGCTATATAGAACCACAAAAACGGTTATGCGATAAAGATTAAACCTTAATTTTATAAATATATTCCATCTTATACAATACGCACGTAATGTTTTAAGGATGCTTGTAAACCACCTGATGTCTCTGAAAATATCAAACAATCTTCAGCAAACCATAAAACATATAAAGACGTTTATTCTAAAATGATACCCGCATTTATATTTCATAGGTACATAATAATTTAATCTCTAGATCATTTATATAAAGAGAAAACAGAAATGGAGAAAGGCTTTCTCCTTGAAGAAGCCCAAGTGAGCACTCATCATAGTCTTAGTGCGAGTTAAAGTGCTTTACATACGACTGCACTGAGCTGTACATAGATCTTACTATCGTTAATATTTTCCCAATCACTCTGCATTTTACTACTTTTTGCCATATACGTGATATTTCAACAAAAGCAGATGTTTTTCTTAAATTAATAAAGGTATAAAATGAATTTTCATTTCATGGAATAGCTTTTTGATATGCAGTGAGATCGTTTCCTATAAGGCTAACGCAATGTCATCCCTCTAAAATTATTTGCATCGGATGGAGTTTTAAAAATTGGCATAAGAAGACCAAAAAGTAGTAAGGATTAAATTATTTGTAGGAAGCAATAGTCATGTGGACAGCATTGGTGACCTGTAATAAATACGATAGTCACAATTTCGGTTGTATGGCAAAATATGAGATTGTTTTTTTCCGGAAGAAGACTATACTCCAAAGGTCGTGCAGTGTTACTCATAAAACCCGTTCAAATTTTCTCATACAAATGCAGTAACCTATAAATATTACACGCATGAAGGCAGATATATTTCCTGAATTTAGAAAGAAGTAGTTCTTGAGACGATGCTGGTAGAGTGGCCAAAGCGCATAAAAGATAGAAGATCCTGGAGTTTGTATAATTTGAAAATGACTCTCCTTCACGAAGGCTTGCAAACATTAATAAACTAGATTCAACATTACCTTCCCCTATCTTGAGTAGAGCAATCGCTATTATGAAAAATAATTTTTTTGTCGCTATCTGAATTTGTGGGTTTTAAAAGAAAACTATTACTTGCCAAACGTGGATGATTGTTGCTTGTGCTTCTAAATTCATTATTAATAGAAATCATGTTACTCACGAAAATTAATAACTCACAAAATATAGCAAATTCATAGTATACGAGATTTAGTATTAAGACAACGAAACAATTGTAACTTATGTCAGACTGCTTCACATGTAAAGATATCCAAAGTCTCAACAAAAAGTTTATCCTACAACTCATGCATTGTTTGATATAATGTGTTTAATGTAATGTGTTTAATGTAATGTGTTTAATGTAATGCGTTTAATATAATGTGTTTAATATAATGTGTTTAATATAAAGTGTTTAATGTAATGTGTTTAATGTAATGTGTTTAATATAATGTGTTTAATATAATGTGTTTAATGTAATGTGTTTAATGTAATGCATATGTGTTTAAGTTACTGCTCAGGACCTAAGCTTGTATAAACTGTTGTTGAAGTGTGCGTTGGAAGTGGAGTTTGTGAATGTAACTGTATGTTGCATCCGTTCTTCTTTGATCATAAAATTCATCGGTGTATATTCGTGTAATTTTAAATCTCAAGGTATTTGATGCTAAAGTATCATTGTAAGAGATAAAGTTAATACTTTATTATGAGTGGAAATACTTTTTGTTCTACTGATAAAATATTTGGTTTACTTGTCGGGGATTGGAAGACATAATTACGTAGATGAAGTCTGACTTGTCAATTCATTTGTTGAGCTGTGTCAGATCGTAGAAAGTAAAATGAAGATGGAGGAACCATGCTCCAGCTGTATGACGGATACGTTCAGCTGTTGTGTACGTCTCTTGAACAGTAACATAGAATTATGTGGTCATCTTTTTGTTTCTATGGGATACGCGATTCTTCATCGTGCATTTGGGTTAAAAGCTTTCTTAAAAATGCTTTCAAACAGGCACTACTATAACGGTTAAACCTGACTCCTTGGACTTTTTCTCTGCATTTTTTGTGTGTCACTGGAGTGTTTTTTATTTACAAAATAGCTAATTATTTGTGCGGAAAACATGATTATAAGATTCTATTAAGTTTTTCAGATTATCCCTTGTACATCTGACGTCTTTTGCATTGAAACAACACTTCCCAACTAACTACTTGTTTTAGTGTTTATTACCTACAATCAAGGTTTGTTTTGAATAGTTTCCTTTGATAAGACGGCTCGAACAAACAATATGGTCCCTATATACGACTGAAGTTATACTGTTATTATAACAAAGTGGCTTTCTTCTCATTATCCATCAACCCATCTCGATTCTGAGATATTTACATCTGTATGAGACATATAAACGCGTATCAAGGCGGTAAAAGCCCACATCACGCATTCGATTACCTAGGCAATTGTAACTGAAAGACAGTCACCAAATGAACCAATACATTTTCAGGCATGATTCAAAGTAAATGTAAACCAAATTACACAGTTTAGTTTCTGTGTGAATGTATAAACACAAGGATAATTCTTTATAGGCTTGTTCCTTATACCTTGAAATTTAGGGGTGGGAGATTATATAGCATCATAAGTGTCGCTGAACAAGATCTATGTTAGTGCGTTTAACCTGAGTGTCGATATTAAATGGAAGCTCTGGTCCGAGTGCGCTTGCATAATCAAAGTAGACAGAACTAGTCGGCATACTCAGTATGTTATTTTTTAGCAGTCATCTTTCATTTCGATGGCGATCGTTCATCCCAGTAACTGGATTACCGTGATTTTATCGTTCAAGATACAAACAGATTACATCAAAAATATCACCTTCACAAAGTTGGCACCAGCGTAGCAATCCAAAGACAGCTTCCTCCCATAGTGCTTGCTTCAAATGTGATTCACCACTAAGAGGTTTTTGATTTCCGTCCAAAATGTTTCATATGGTGTTTATTAATGAGTCTAGATTAACGTAGATCTAGTGTACGCTGTCAACTTGCAAGACATACAGCCATCATAATATTATCAGATGTAACAAGAAGGTATCGATATTGTAACAAGAAGGTATCGATATTGTAACAAGAAGGTATCGATATTGTAACAAGAAGGTATCGATATTCTCATGAAATCTAAGGATATCTCTACGTGTGCCGAGATAAATAATTAAAGGACTTTAACTCTGTACACTTTGAGCTCGCGATTCTGGCACGCCAGACGACATATTACAGACAAAAGTTACTTGAAAAACAGTATCCAATAACATTTTGGCTAGTGTGTCAAAATTGTATAGTTTTCATTTGATTGGGTCTCGGCCTCCCAGAAATGGGACCCAATAAACAGAGCGTTTTATTACCAAGCTCATACTAACCATCTTAGTCTGTTGGAGTGCCACATAAGTAGTGGGACCAGTTGGGATCGAACACTCAAGAGCTATAGTCCATCCAGAGGATTAGTTAATTCTATACTTTGCATATGTGATGCCACTTGTTGCGGCATTACCAGTAAAACGACCACAAGCAGACGACTGCCAGCTTTGACGAGGTTTTACCACATTCACATTTACTAAAAGGTGACAAAGATCCTCTATCAGATGAAGTGCCATTTCCAGCGTACGAATACAGCTTTCTCAGAAAAGATTATAATGCCATGTGTAATAACTTTTATATGAAGAGAGCGTGCAACCGGAAGTGATTATATCAGCTGCATCTTCTGAGAGCCAGCCCGTAAACTTAGCTCCGTAATATGGGAAAACATCCCTTCTAACGTGCCATACCTCTCTATATACGAAATAGAACATTATATGTGGCGAGATCCGACCGGTGGAAAATAAACACTTCGCATATTTTACACAGAACGAGAATGAACCGACTAAAATGAGTTTGTGTACTTCATGCTGAACAAGGCGAAAGTTTTCATCCACCATGTCTGGTCGTTTCCTTGTGCGTTTTCTGAGACGCTTGCCCCATTAATGGGAGAAGGTAGGGCATTCGAAATAAAAATCAGTCTCAAAGTGAATAGCTAATTACCAGTACGCAATAACAGAGACAAGAACTAAAAATGACCGTTTACATAATCCTGTTTGACAAGGAGCTTACATATGGTACATATGCAAGGTACAACAATAACTTTTAGGAGGCCACCGACGACATATTTTAGACCAGCCCGAAGGCGGAACGCCAGTAGTAACAGCGAAAACTGACACCATGCAAAATATCAACAGAAGCCGCAGACTACGAAGCTATTAATCGGCATAAGTCGCGGGCAGCATCATGGTGGGGCTTTTGGCTATCTAATTTCAGCTGCAGGTTTTATTTGATCTTTCCATTTGATTTTCGTATGCTTAGTTTTTCATATATATGATGCGGGAGACTTACTTGCTGGACAGGAAAGTTTGTAATTTCTAACATGCCCCACCATTGTGTGTATTCAACCTATGTTATACTTCCATGGTCTTAGCACATAGTTTTAAAAATAATATACTCAACATCGATATAACTGTCTTTTATGCAACTAGCCTTAAAGAATGCATCAACATTATTATTGCCAATTTCATTGTTAGCTGTTAACATGTCTTTGATACAAATCTTGGTCAGGCCGTTTTCCAGTTCCTGTATTTGTTGTTGATAATGTCCGGGAGGATAATAAACTTTTCATCTTCATCGTGCCGGTCTTATTTACGAAAGCGAAACTCGCCTATATTAATGTCAAAGCCTCCTTAAACTATGGGGCTGTATATATGCTCGCTTATTAAATAGAACACGCATGAATTCCAATAACTCAGAAATAAATTCGACCCATTTCGTTTCCTCCGTCTTGTGCTTAGTGTAAAGGGAGCCCGAAGTACCACTGATTCAACTCATAACCCAATCACAAGCACTGACCACTACAAACTCTATTTAATTATAAGCTGAACGTGATTGATGCTGCCAGCCTTTGATGACTAAGGAAGATTCCAATACAATACCAGCCCAGAAGTATACCGTTAACACCTGAGTGAGTTTGACTATATAGACAATGCTATTCAAATCAAAGCTAATGATATTACCAAGTTTGACAATCGCAAAGACACTATACCGGCACATGATTTTGGCCAGAAAAAAAAATGGTCTATACCTGGTACGTATTAGTAGCGGAAGCATGTATTGACCGTACACTATCGGTCTATAGGTGATGGTCAACACGGCAAACTCAGAAGGTTGAGCTGCCGCTTATACTGCTGAAAAGAGCCACTACATTTGGAAAAGAAACCTAAACCGTATTCAAGCCAAGCAAATGCAGGAAAAATAAACATATCTTCCGCGGGTGACTCCACATCTTTAATCAGTCTGAGCGCGTGTCCTTACCAGAGAAAGGTAAGAAAATATTATTCTTCCAGGGTCACCTGATGCATATTCCATGCATCATATATGCGCATTTGAATGTTCCTGTGGAAGGCCTTACCAGCACAAACGGATTAAAGCAGCACGCAGAAAATTGCTGACCAGATCCAATGTAGATTCGTCTATGTTGCCATTCGATGTGATGATGTACACAAAGAACCAGTGTTATACAGAGGCCGTGAGCAAATTCAGACCAGAGGGACGCTCAGAGATCCCACGGGGATGGGACAAAGTAAAGACGTCTGTGTAGCAGCATATCAAGAACGCAATCTCTAGCTGCACATCTTTCCAGAAAAATCTAAAGGTGTTTGATGAAACTGCTTGCTACGATTGTCTCATTGATGTGTGTGTGTGTGTGTGTGTGTGTTACTCAAGATTGTTGTTGCCTTTTGTTTTCCTACCTTGCAGTTGAATGTTTGCTTGTGTCTAGCGAATTTTGTTTCAAAAATTAAATTAGAACAAAAACAGTAGTAAGTACATTTACAAATCTATGATTACTATACCACTGGGACTATGAACAGTATTAGTAAACGGCACATTATGTGCAAAGTACAGAATTGATTTGACGGTGTAAACATTAAAATTAATGGTACAGGCTACATTTTATTGATTTCAACAGTTTCATAGATGCGATATTATACCAGTCCCAAAGATAAAATGAATCATTCGACAATTCGGATGGGATAGCCCTTAGGTTCTCATAGTCTGAGTAGTGTTTCAATATTATTGATTTTTTCACATTGAACTCAAGTTGTGCTGGTGTAGTAATTTTCAACTTTGATTTTCATATGGACAGCGTTATTTTGCATACCAGGACCCAGCAACGTGGAATGAATTACCCAATGAACTTAGACACAAAGACACAGTGATCACATTCAAGAGTGCTCTCAAAACTCACTTATTTCGACTGCAAGGACCAACTTAAAGACCCAATAATGTTTCCTACCTTAAATATTCTCAGCATGTTTTTTTATGTTTTCTAATTTCATGGTGTTTGTTTTTGTAATCATATCATTATATGTTTTTTTATCTTATAGATGTTGTCTAATGTCGTAAAGCGCTTAGAGCTTTTAAAGATTAGGCGCTATACAAAGTCCTCATTATTATTATTATTATTATTATTATTATTATTATTATTATTATTATTATTCAAGTTCTCATATTACTCTGGAATATTCTCTATTTCTTAATTACATAATCACGAACTAGTATATCCGTGTATAATATATCTGATTATTTCCTCCATGCCGGAAATTGTACACTTGCAAATCTTGTTTTGTCTAGAAGATTTGTTTTGCAGAAGTGGACATGGGTTTAGATTCTGTTGTATTCTGTTCAGACGTTGAAAACTTGAATGGCACAGAGTTGCACAACATGAAAAGATATATGATTAATAATATTCGTTGAAATGCATATACCTTTTTAATAGAGTGTGCTATTCATTTGTCTTTATTTCATTTATTACGACTATATGGTCTTAAAACATATAATAGAAAAGAGTGAGAAGCAACAAGCGTTTCAGCAAAATTCAACAAATAATGTATTTCCTTAGAATACAAGGTGAAAATATAAGAAAATAAAGAGCAAATACTCATGGAAATACAGACACAAGTCTTAATGAATAAGATTCTAAAAACAACTTAAGCGGAAATGTCCAGATTAAATCCGACGCTGGAAGTGTTGATGTGCCTGTGGTGGCCCGTGTAGTGGTGATGTGCCAACAGTCTCTTGTTGGATCACAATAATACAATCCCACAATATATTCTTATTTGAAATTTCACTAGTCAAGGCTATGTTTCAAATAATATTGTTTTTAAAGAGCACCCTGCACCTCCAGTGAATAAATAATTAGACTAAATAATATTCCAACCCAAATGAACTGCTGGACACAACAATAATATTATTGTTTCAAGATTTTATAGCACGAATAAATCATTTTTCTAGTAACAAGATAATATAGTTCTCTACCAGATCTCAGGTCTCAATTAACATTTTCTAATCAAACTATTACCTGATGGAAAGCTTCCAAATACTTACAAAATACAATCTTAGTTAATTAAGAAAGTTATTAAAATTATAATATAAAATGTAATAAACCACAGGTTGGATCTGGCATTTCATGGGGAATTTCCAAAGTTCTAGACTCAGATTGAGATAAACATGTTTTTTACGAAACCAAAATCAATGATTATCACGTACTCCAATTATGGCCTCGATTTCACTTTATGAATCTTGCTCTGAGAAAGAAGATAAAAAAAATGTTTTAAAAAATTGTTTACTTCAACTGTTACTGTTAAACATTTTTTTATCTTCTTTCTCAGAGTAAGATTCATAGGTGAAATCGAGGCCATAATTGGAGTACGTGATAAATATCATGTAATTAGGTTTTTCCAGTGGATTGACCCACATCCGGGCCTCTGTTTTGCTTCGTAGCTAGATTTATTATTGATGTTTTGAGAAAGAATAGTCATTACTTGCCTTAAGACTGGAGACGTCTATGTGTTTTATGTTGTGACCAGTTTTTTGTGGCTTATTATTTTGTTTTCTTCAAATTATTTTGATCCCAAGAGATTATTTTCCCCTGGAATAACTTGAGCTCTAAATTAATTCTTAGACAAGGACAGTTATCGAAATTTACACAGAATTCAAACACTGGAAAATTGTTTTCTGTGATTCAACAAAGAACTGTTGACACATTAGCACGGCGCTGACCACTTAATACGTCATCACCTTCCATTTTGGAATTCATCGGGATTCGAACTCAGTTTCATTAGGTCTTTTTATTAATAGGACTTCTATTTTTTAATGCTTGGATCATTCTTTGATTATTTTTGGATTTGATTCGCAAAACCTAAGTTTTCTTCCTCATTTTAACCTCGTTTTCAAGGGAAATAAATTATTTGTTAAATTTTATAAAGCTTGTTGTCTTTACTCTTTTCTTGTTACTGTTTGAAAGAGCCTAAACACGTAACAAGGTATGTATGTATGTATGTATGTATGTGTGTATGTATGTGTGTATGTATGTATGTATGTATGTATGTATGTATGCATGCATGCATGCATGCATGCATGCATGCATGTATGTATGTATGTGTGTATGTATGTATGTCCTTGGGATAAGGGACTTTAAAAAAATAATAAGAATCCAGTTAGAGTTTTGAGTAAATATATTTGACAATAGATAGACACGAAAACCATTAAAAATCAAAAGGTTACTAATCAGACATAAGTATTAAAACAACTTGAAATTTTAATTACCCTTCCGATTATATCTAATACAAGACATGCAAAGAAAAATTAATGTCTTACAGAATAATGTATTTTCCCTGCTGAAATATTGAGATATTTTTACTGTCCAAAGCCATGAACGCAGCATGTAAAAACCTTGTTGATAGTGCATATATTTCCAGATGAAGAATTGGAAATCTGAAACTTTATCAAGTTTGTGATCTGGCATGGAGGCCATAAGACATGGAAAGTCAAGCTTAGAGTCTCATGGTCTCCATACGAGATCACAAATTTGATAAAGTTTCAGAATGAATTTTTTTTTTCGTGTCAGTCACACGTTATTTTACAAAACATGGCGGCGGATACGTAATCTAAAGCTCAAACTCACGCTCAAAATATGTATGATATCTGTCTCGTATCACGAAACTTTACTCAGCATTTCTAGCAATAAATATCACTCCAAACGTGGAAGACATATTCAAAATGTAGGAATGCAGCTTTTGGATTTATCAGAAAATTTTAGAGTAAGATTTAGGTTTGAGTAAAGTTGTATCACGAAGGTATTGTTTTATCGCAAGAAAATCCGCTAGGACATTTTCCATCCGCAGGTTAATTGTATCCTTAAATCTCTGAATTCTGTTTTCTCAAAACATCTTAAATCTGAAAAGTAACATATAAAAATAACGCAGCCTATTTATCTTCATATAATCTGGAAAAAAACGTTTCTATGCAGACATTTTTGAAAGAATATATTGATCTATCTAAACGCATGATAAGTTTGGCAAGAGAAAGTGTACATGGTATATAAGTGAAGTACATTCACGTACATTTATAAAAAATATTCCAAGATTTTCTATCACGGCACTGATAGGCACTTGACATAGTATTTTCTAAATGAATTTGGTTTTGCTAATACGATTAGTTTTACTACAAACGCCAATACCTTGCTTATATACTCGAATTCAAAGATGCAAAAACCTTAACTGAACATGTAGTTAAGAATACCCTTTTGATTGGGGGAGCATCCATGCTTTTCTTTATCAGTTAAACTTTATTGAATGTTTGTTTTTGTCCATTAATTTATTTTCCAGTTCACCTCCAGAAAATCCTTTTCTATACTGTTATAAGAAAATTGGTTATGGTGAAAGAAAAACAAAAATCATTGAACATATTGAAATATAAGAAAAAGAGAGAGTCCAGGCCGCGTTCCATTATTTGTCCCGGCGTATCCCTCTAGATCTGATCATTTTATTTGTATTATTGTTTCAAGATTTAATAGTAAATATGAACTTCTGTAATGTTTTGCTATAGCTGATGTAAAAAGTACGTACATGACAAGACAACTATCATTGATTAAAAGGACATATACTCCATTCTTATCACTCATCGAAAGTTAACACGGCATGGTCACACCTGAATTTGAAATTTATTCCGAAGTGTTTTAAAATCGAGTATATCGGAGATATGTTATGATTGATAACAGGTAAATGCCGTCAGCTAGCAATTTATGCCTGTTCCCAGTCTATCAATATTGCTATATGCATATTTGAATATATTCTTGAAAATCTGAATAGGTACATGGCAACATAGACACCTTACAGTTTCCCTGCATTACATTTATTTATGTAATAAAAAAATTAATTGACCCTGTTATATTATCACTTCGAAAAGACTGGAAAACTTACGATCATTGCAGTCTTCATAGTTTGACTGTCAAAGTTTGTTGAATCAACTGTTTGAAGTTATTGCCCCAAACACATAAATAAGTTTACCAGAACGATACAAATAGCTATCATATTTCGTATGCGGAGGATATGAGACAGCTCATTTTTGAAGATGTCTTTACTTTATTCACAGTACTGAAAGTTTCTTGATTGAGAACATATCTTGTAATATATTTGTATTTGCACATTTTTGACTGTTAATGCATCTCGCAACGGATGAAAATTTTCAGCCATAGCAAATTGACTCGCATAGAAGAAAATTGAGTAGAGACCAAGATTCATATACCGTCATAGTATAATGCAAATTCATGTACAATCATGGTGCAATACAAATTCATATCCCGTCATGGCATAACACAAATTTATATAACGTCATGGTATAATACAAATTTATATACCATTATGGTATAATACAAATTCATATACCATCATGGTATAACACAAATTCATATGCCGTCATGGTATAATGCAAATGCATGTACAGTCATGGTATAATACAAATTCATGTACCGTCATGGTATAACACAAATTTATATAACGTTATGGTATAATACAAATTTATATACCGTTATGGTATAATACAAATTCATATACCATCATGGTATAACACAAATTCATATGCCGTCATGGTATAATGCAAATGCATGTACAGTCATGGTATAATACAAATTCATATACCGTCATGGTATAATACAAATTCATATACCGTCATGGTATAACACAAATTTATATACCGTCATGGTATAATACAAATTCATATACCGTCATGGTATAATGCAAATTCATATATCGTCATGGTATAATACAAATTCATATGCCGTCATGGTATAATACAAATTCATATACCGTCATGGTATAACACAAATTTATATACCGTCATGGTATAATACAAATTCATATACCGTCATGGTATAATACAAATTCATATACCGTCATGGTATAACACAAATTTATATATCGTCATGGTATAATGCAAATTCATATACCGTCATGGTATAATGCAAATTCATATATCGTCATGGTATAATACAAATTCATATGCCGTCATGGTATAATACAAATTCATATACCGTCATGGTATAACACAAATTTATATACCGTCATGGTATAATACAAATTCATATACCGTCATGGTATAATACAAATTCATATATCGTCATGGTATAATACAAATTCATATGCCGTCATGGTATAATACAAATTCATATACCGTCATGGTATAACACAAATTTATATACCGTCATGGTATAATACAAATTCATATACCGTCATGGTATAATGCAAATTCATGTACAGTCATGGTATAATACAAATTCATATACCGTCATGGTATAATACAAATTCATATACCGTCATGGTATAACACAAATTTATATACCGTCATGGTATAATACAAATTCATATACCGTCATGGTATAATGCAAACTCATGTACAGTCATGGTATAATACAAATTCATATATCGTCATGGTTTAATACAAATTCATGTACAGTCATGGTATTAATACTAAACAAAAGGAAATTACGCCTATGCATATTACTGAAAACAGCTGAGACCGGAAATTTTCAGTTTCTGGGCGATCAGCGTTTCAAGGTATCATCGGCTTTAATGCATAACTTGGAGAAGTATATTTCGTATAGAAATGTAGGTGATTAAATATTTTCATTCTTTTTTCCCCCATAAATCTTGAACAGCAATACAACATAGCAACTGTCTCATTTGCTGCCCTGGAAAACTGTTTCTATTTTAAAGGAGTATGTATATAATATCATAGACCACCTTTAAAAGTCAAGACAAACATACATCTACTTTGCCATAAAATTTATAAATAATTATATACGTCCATTGTTATAAATCTTCTGTTCTGATTGTTTTGGCTTCGCAATCACACCATTTTTCAATATGGAAAAAGTCCGTCGTAAATACTTCACGATCATATATATACGTTGTTTTTTAAAGCGCATCTCAGATAAGGTCAAAATAAAATTTGGTGTCGCCGTCATGGTCGACTGCAAACCTAAGCGTCTAATTTTTGCTCTGGGTGGGAGAAGTAAGCAATCGTGGCCTTATCGTTTCCCATCTGACGAAGACTTGACTGCAAATTACCACTGGTGCGGCTTTTCTTATCTTCCCTGCACGATTCACAAGGAGGAGTACACGTGCCGCGAATTGTTACCCAGCCATTATCGCTAAATCAAAGAGACTCATCACTGACTTCAAGGCATTCGGATTGGAGGTGCCACACGGACTGTGGAAAAACAATAAACAAGATTGCCGATGATAAGTTTGATTTAGGACCTAATGACTGATTATAAATGTTGAATAAATCTTAACTGTAAAATGCAGGAAAAGAAAATATAAGGAATGTAAGGGAATCTGACAAAGACAGATTTTTGAATGTGTACAAAATCCGATATATCTGAGGAACGAATTTCTGTCTTACAGGCGAGAGTAGTTAATCGTACATATATGCCCAAAGCTGAAGACATATTTGACAGGAAATCAATTTTGTTATATCTAAAGCAGTTGAAAATAACGTAGCCTTGATTTTGTACAAGTTTAAAAACTCTGCAATGTGCGCAAAATTAATAAAATATTAAACGGGTGGCTTCTCAAAATTGTACGTCCATCAGCTATCTTTGAAAGCTTTGATCTAGTCAACGGCGAAGGGTTAAAAATAAGTCATATCAATTGTCAAACATAACGTTAGTGTTGAAGGCTCGTGAAAACTTTTGAAATCTTTAGGCAGTGATTGGAGCAATCTAGGTGGAGAGGAGAGGAAGAAGAAAGCGTGGAGGAGGAGAATGAGGAAATGACGCCTACTCGTATGAGTTGCAACGTCCATATGAATCAATTCAAAGGTACCCAATTAATGCTGCAAAAATGTAAAATAAATAAATAAAATATTAACATTATATGATACTATAAGAAATGTAAAAATAAATAGGTAAAGAACATTAAACTGTCGGAGTGACTGTACACTATGGTTACTGTAGTCAGTGCAAGATAAGAACACGTGTGATACAGACACATACTCATGTTCATGGGATGACAAGAAAAAGCTGAAACGACGTAAAAACGGAAATGGAACGACAGAACATGAAATATAATCCGATGCTTTTTTAAACACACATAGGCTCTGAATCGTCGCCCTCTGTGTGTGTACACACAACACACACACACACACACACACACACACACACACACATACATACAGAGAGAGAGAGAGAGAGAGAGAGAGAGAGAGAGAGAATGTCTAGATTAAAACACTCAAATCTTCCCTTTGACGAACTAACATGTTGAAATAAAACTATTTCACAGCACATACACTATATTCCAAAGGAAAATTTAACAAAATGTGACTAGGCTTCCAAAATCTTCTAAACAACCATAAAATACCATGAATCCAAAGACATTATTTATGTTGCAAGCGACCTACTACCAAAGAGTAGAAATAAATGATTTCTGTAGATTATTAGTAAGCCATCAGATGCTCTTATATTTTCCTGCTGTAGCATATGTGAAAAAACTGCTTTGAATGAAACAAATATTTATCTTTTATTATATATCTTAAAATAAATGGAAGGTTCTCAGGTATTATTAGATATTATTATTCTTTTTAAAGACTTGTAAAGCGCAACAGTACCTCAGTATGACGGAACGTAGTTATTGACTCTAGACTACCCTTTTTGATGTGTAGGAAATAAATGTAATTATTTATGATGACCTTTGTTAATAGATAATATCTGTATGGATAGTAGAGAAACGCATTAACAGTCGAAGAAAGAAGGATGAATTTATCAGTGTTTACCAATATAATTAGTGTTACAGTTAATGTTTAATGAAAAATATATATTCAGTGCTCCTTCCCAAGTATCATTAACTTGGTAGAAACCTATAAGAATAGGATAAATAATTAATTGGTGTGACAATGGTCACTGTGAATTTTAAATTGATATGCACATCTTGTACTTTGGAAATATATCCATTCTGCTTCATAATTTTATATCATTTAACCATTTTTGAAACGCATGAAACATAATTTGATGCTTTTGTAAACACGCATGGCTCTGAATCGTTTCCCTCTGTGTGTGTACATACGTACATACATACATTTAATTTTCATTCAAAAATATTTACAATGAAAAAGAACATCTTGAAATGGATTCTTTTTACAAATATTGTTGGAAAAGTACAAGAAGACTATGAATTCGTTGTTCAGACTTTGTATATTTATCGACTTTAAACACATTAGTTCTATGTACATGTCAAAATTCACAAAACATTACGCGGGTAAAATTAAGAAATATATTTTCTTGTTTCCTATAGGAAATGTACTGTAAATAACACTTTTTTGTGTAGGGTGAGTGAAAAACTACAACTACAGGATTTTATTTTAAATTGGGAATTAATCTTCTGTTAAGATTTATCATTTGCTTAATTTATTTGTAAAACGATTTGAGACGACACTTTGTTATACAGAAGAGTACAAGTTGCAATGCGTTCACTAACACTCTTCTTTTATCAAATTCTTATTTATGAAGACATCAACTTTGGCGGAAGCTGAGATTATGCATGACAAATTGCCAAAGTTATCCGAATGCAACCCCAATTAAGATTAATGTTTGACATCTTCCGTAACTTGACGTTTATTAAATTACCATTGGGTAACACTAGAAATCTCGGTTTATCGCGCTAAGATATGGCTCTCTTGGGACGTTAAACGGCCTATTTCGCATTCAGAAAATTCTCCTGGATTTTGAGAATGACTGCTAACCCATCGTAATAATGTAATGCCGCTATATCCGTAAAGCTGCGTTGTCTTTATACAATTATCTGTTAGAAACGTGATAGTAGATCTAGTATTTCGACACTCACGATAGAAAGTTGTTTGAAATTATAAAGATTCCAAAGGAATGTGTCTGTTTAATAGATTATTCGTTTGTTTCGCAGGCTTTAAATATTAAAATATATTTTCACTGATTACTTTTTAAGATGTGCAAACTTGCGTCGACATTTTTTTGAATATATCCTCTCCCCAATTAAAGAAATGGAACATAGTATGCTTTAGTTCAATTCTTGCTGGTAATTTTGTTGATTACTGGAAAGGATTTAATTAATTCCAGTAAAATAATATTTAATGTTTGGTCAGGAAACGCTCCTATCTAATCACACATATCGATGCAAAAGTTCCCTTTGATGAGAGATGAGAAAAAGATCAACATTTCGTATGGAAAAAAAAGGGATCTGGGCATAATCTACTGCCCAATCTTCTACAGCAATTAACAAACCTTAGGTTCCGTTTTACAAATTTTTGTTGTAGCGTTGAACACCTCGTTGAATATTCCCAGATGAATGCAATTTTATCACTGTTCTGAAATACGATAGCACAGTTAGGTGAAACAATATATACCTTGATCATGTAATTGTTCGAACTAGATTTAAATTCAAAAGAATGTATTTTCTGCAATTTTGCAAATTCTTATAGCCGTCTTTCACCAGTTTTGTGGCAATTATATTTTACAGTTTAACAGACTGGCATCACTCTTGTTATAATTAGGAAGTATTATCTTCGATCGTGAATCAAAAGCCGAATAATTACATCCTCTAATAATGTACAGTTCGTAGCATTGTACCGTACGGACGTGCTCATGATGGAGGACACTATAGCTGTCTTGTACACAGCATATTAAATATCATTAGAAAATCAGCGCATGATAGCTTAGACAGACAGAACTCCCACGCGCATAAATTCTTTTGAGGACCAGATGACGCCATTTTCACGACTACAAGTATTCCTTTCCTTTGATACGAGTTCATTATTAGCTGCTTGACTGAAATTGATTAAGAGACTATTTAGTTATATGCTATTAAATTTTGTTTGAAGAGAAAGATATAATTATATGAGCACTAGAGAATATTGTTTATTTGATGCCATTAAGTCCTTCTTGAAAGGAAAATGCATTATTTTAAGAAAGGAAATATTTAATAAAGGCGCATGATAAATTTAGTTCCGGCCAATTTTCGGTTGGAAGGCAAAGTTGTCTGAACCTATTCTTGTGTAATATTAATCTAATTCATGTTTGAATTTTATCAGATACAATAGAAAAAGAATGTCATAGAATAAAGTAAACTTTTTTTTAGAAACATATTGTTTCTGTCCGAAATGTGTGTCATCATATACTTGAGTAAACAAACACTTTTTGCATTGCAAGATATGCATGGTATTAATCAACAATCGAAAGCTCTCACATTGCAAGATATACATGGTATTAATCAACAATCGAAAACTCTCACATTGCAAGATATGCATGGTATTAATCAACAATCGAAAACTCTCACATTGCAAGATATGCATGGTATCAGTCAACAATCGAAAGCTCTCACATTGCATGATATGCATGGTATTAATCAACAATCGAAAACTCTCACATTGCAAGATATGCATGGTATTAATCAACAATCGAAAACTCTCACATTGCAAGATATGCATGGTATTAATCAACAATCGAAAGCTCTCACATTGCAAGATATGCATGGTATCAGTCAACAATCGAAAGCTCTCACATTGCAAGATATGCATGGTATTAATCAACAATCGAAAACTCTCACATTGCAAGATATGCATGGTATTAATCAACAATCGAAAACTCTCAGATTGCAAGATATGCATGGTATTAATCAACAATCGAAAGCTCTCACATTGCAAGATATGCATGGTATTAATCAACAATCGAAAGCTCTCACATTTGTACTAACAAACTGCACCTACTAATTGAAACTATAACAGTGCATGTTTTAGATTAATGAATATCACTGAGTGCCATATACATGCATTGTATACCTTTGGCACAGCACGAACTGTATAAAAGTTGATTATCTTTTTGTGACAATACTACGCTCAAAGGAAATTACGTTTAAATGTTGACAACATAATACGAACTTAGAATAAATCGCCAGCCAATTTATTTCACAGCAATCAACATTTGGGTCGAGGAGAATTTTACTCCTGACGGCCAGGAAACATAAAATATATGTTGGGATATTTTAACTGTAAGTGGGCAGTCAGTATAACTTGAATCTTTAAACAGATTCCTAAAATAACCAAGTTTAAAAACGTTGAGTCAAAACCCTTTAACTTCTGCAAAGTGTATACAACACTGGTTGTGTTATACCTGTTGTCGTATTACGTCATTGATTATGAATTCTGCTTCCTAAAATGATCCATTCTTAACATGCGAACAATCGATATGCAAAATGTGCACACCTATCCGAATAATATTGGCGCAAAGCAATGTGCTGCTCATAAAATGTCAGGGTTGGGTCTTGAGATGACTTACGCTACGGTCACTCAGGATATAAATTGCTAAACTAAATATATGAAGTATACTTTTATAAACTTCAAACTTTCTTTACAGATGTAAGTTGTAATGAAGGTATTGTTAGAAAACGGTTTTGAAAAACATTAAAAGTCTACGGCTGCATTGAAATGAAACCACTATACCAATATGTTTCATCTCATTTGGGGTAGTTGTTGTTGTTGTTGTAGGGTTTTACGCCATTTTTCAGCACAAGATAGGCTATACGTGGCGGCCAGTATAAATGGTGGAGGAAGAACCCAGGAAAACTCCGGAAAGAACCACCGACCCACGAGAAGCTACTGGCAGGCTTTCTCACATACCCACATTGGCCGAACCCGAGACTCGAACCCATGCAGAGAGAGGTGAGATGTCAATGAACCGTAACAGTGAGCGCTTTAGACCACTCGACCGCTCTTGGCCCCCCATTTAAGATAGTAAATATGACTAGAAGATAGAATGAAGCTGTCGAAACGGTAAAAGCAACATGAAAAAAATACAGATAGACTTGTCACGTCTATTTTATTTTTTGGCAAACGCTAATTACTTCAGGACACGCGATGTAAATATATGCTTGCGTTAGGGGGAACACAACATTGGTACGAAAATATACAAGCAATGTTGCTGGTGTCTTTTTCAGAGGAAGACATTTAGTATTAAAGCAAATCTCCTATTTTATCTTCATAAAAACGAATACAAACTACACACGTAAATAGATCAATTGAAACTCGTAATTATGCTTAAAAAGCGGAAAAGATTACTGTGAAATAATTAAGTATGACGTCATTAATGTAGAACAATACAAGATTTAAACATGCATACAGTAACATGGGAATATAAGTCTTAATATTATTAGCGGTGAGCCATAAGACAGTTTTCCATATTTTTTACCCGATACAGCACGATTAATTTAAAAAATAAGAAGAGCAGGATCGTGGTATAAAATGATGGTGTGTGTGTGTGTGTGTGTGTGTGTGTGTGTGATTTGGATTTTTAACGTAGCTTTAACAATTTTCCAGTTTTATCGCTACGATGTCTGCAGTGTGGCAGTTTATAGTGAAGTCTAGCACAGGGGCATCATGCAGCAGACATGTAGCATGATGTCCCACTCAGTCACATTATCCTGACACCAGGCCGACCAGTCCTAACACTAACCTCTTAATGCTGAGCCCCAAGCGAGGCAGCTGTTAGTACTATTTTTGTAAGTCTTTGGTGTGATTCGGCTGGGGATCGAACCCACGACCTCCCGCATCCGTGGCGGACGCTCTAACCACTAGGCCACCGGAGCGGTCACATGATGGTGTTTAGGAAAAGAAAGAAGGCCAGGGTAATATATAATCGGTTTGGTAAAATATACAAGTAATCAGGTACAAGTCCTTTTACTGTCTTGTACATAATTCACAAAATGGGATCTAATTTAATACCGAAACCATTTAAGACTTTTAGGAATTATTCAGGCAGCTTGATTTTGCAATTTATTAATCTTCTCAGTTTGAAGAGTTTGATGTTGTCCCAAATGGTGTACCCATAATATAAGATGTTTAAAATATAGCTATTGTAATACAGTATATAATATTTACAGAAGCGTAATAAAAATGATTTTCAAACGAGCTATCCATTTACTCGTAAATGTGATTGACATGGGTGTCTCATTGAAGACTGTTATTAATTAACATGGATGCCCCATTGATGACTGCTATTTATTAACTTGGATACCCTTTGAAGACGGTAATCAATTAACTTGGATGTCCCATTGAAAACTGTAACAATTAACATTGGTGTCCCATTGAAGACTGTTATCTATTAATATGGATGGCCCATTGAAGACGGTTATCAAAGAAATTGGATGTCCATTTGATGACTGTTATCAAATTAGCTTTTCATAGATTTTCGTTTTGCATACACGACTTAGTTTGTATATTAGTCTGAAGATAATAATAGACAATTGATTAGATGTTCCCGAATGGCGGACAGTTGTGTCATTCGCGAATAGAGTCTATAAGACATGGAGATATATCGTGTATAAAGATGAAAAAAGGGACAGGTTCAAAGATGGATCCTTGAGGGCCGATACATTTTACTGGTTCTAATAATAAAAATATTTTTTGTCATTGTCTCAGGGCGATAAAAGCTTTCTTGTCGTTTTATAAGGGTGAAAAAAGTTTTCTTGTCATTCAATCAGGGTGAACTAAGCTTTGTTGTTATTCTGTAGGAGTGAAAAAGATCTCTTTTCATTCTATCAGGGTGAAATAAAGCTTTCTGGTCATTCTATCACAGTGAAAAAAGCTTTCTTAGCATTCTATCAGGGTGAAATAAACGAGACAGAAGTTTATACTAACAGTATTAATGAGAATCCAAACACTTCCAATGGACATTTATTTCATGGTTGCCGTCTTTACCAAAAGCATTTCCTAATATTCCAATGGACATTTCATGGTTGCCGTCTTTACCAAAAGCATTTCCTAATATTCCAATGAACATTTCATGGTTGCCGTCTTTACAAACATTCTTAGCGTATAATGTAAATAATAACATTTGCTAAAAGAGTTTAAGATATATCACTTAAGGACTGAAACAGTTCTTCTCCTGAATTTCTTGTGAGGAACCCCCCCCCCCCAACCCCCCAACCTTAATGATGAATATCGAAGTCTGCAAGAAGACCACAGCGGCAACGACGATGATGATAATAGTCACTGTAATGAAGGCAATAATGAAAGTACCATTTTGTGGTGCATTAAAAAGAAATGGCCCCCTCCCCGTTTGTGTTGCTATCATGGTCACATTTGTGAAGGATTTGGCACTTGAAAGGAAAACAAATCGTTGTGGTACGCCGCATTGTATCACAAAGTTATAGAGATGTAGACAAGTTAGATGTATGTACAGTACCTGAATTCATATATTCGATGAATTCGTTTTCCGTTTTAGTGTGTTTATAATTTTTCATTAGTTACATTTCCTTGTGCAGCATGTACTGGCTAAATTCATATTCAGTGCACATGGTTTTCTTGAAATGATGGCCCACGACCAATATATGCGAATGTACTTAGAATAAAAAAAGAAGAAAAACTATACTCGGCATTACTCATGAGACTTAAGCAGACAAAATATACACCTCTCACCATGTGGGCGAACCGTGGTTAAAGTCTTAGTCCTGTTTTGTATCTCTCGTGACCCGGAATGCATATTTTGTGTTCTCGTGTAAGATCGCAATATGCTACTTCATGGACTTAAAACGGTAAAGCAATGGTATCCTATAAAGAAAGTAAGGAAAGTAATGACTGATACAACCATGGCCCAGTTCTATTACTAGGAAGTTTTAAAGCTGAACTTACTATTGATTTGTTCTAGACTGCGTAACGGATGTCTTTTTTTACTGCAGGGAGGACATGGCTTATCACCGAATGTGTTTATTAATAGAACTTCAGTTACGTTCCACAGTAGTCATTTAATTGGCAGGGTCGGCGTGTGTAGGCTTCATTAGATGTTTTACACCACAACGCATATGTGAAAAGCAGATCCAGTTCGGGATGGGTGGGTTTGAGGTGGGGTTTCCGGGGTTGCCACCTCCCCCAAGCCAGGATAAAAACAAGCGTACACACATATAAACGTATATTCGCTTGTCATTTGAAATTTAACCATCGTTTTATCCTAGCGCATGTTTAGTGGGTATTATGGATACTGAATATAGACATAAACACTTCTGCATTGGCGCCCTTTCATGGAAAGTCATGTCCCTTTTGAAAATTTGGAAAAAAGCCCACCCCATCAATAGACCTGATCCAGACCTGTGTAGGCAACAAGCGTAAGAAGGCGTGGAATTACGAATAATTTTTTTTCTCACCCGTGTAACTATAGTTTCTTTAAATAAATAAAAAAGATTCATTTATGGCAACGATAATAGTTCGGTACGTAATAATCAGAAGAAAGCCAGTTTTAGAGAGACGGTTTGGAGAGATGGTTTAGAAAGATGGTTTTAGAGAGATGGTTTGGAGAGATAGTTTAGAGAGATGGTTTTAGAGAGATGGTTTAGAGAGATGGTTTGGGGAAAAGGTACTGCAGGATCGGAATTTGGGAAAATGCCGATGATGGCAGATTATAATGGTTGTTGGTATGACCATAATAAACATATATTGCTAGATTCTCTTGATGGTAGCCTTTTCAATCGTTAGATACCTTCGAATAAATAGTTCGTCAGCTCTGACATGTGCAAGGGCTCTTATCACTCTGAAATTCCAAAATATGACTGGTTCTATCCAAAATGCCATTAACGTACTCTAAATCGTAATTTTCCTCAGTTGTTGTTACAATTCAACTTACTAGTATATGTATCAAAAAAAGACTTTAGCATTCTCTCTGTGAAGGAAAGCTAGATGACATCGTGACAGCAAGACGACACAGCACGAAACATTTCAGATATAAACTAATGCTACACACAGGAATGATCAATATTAAGAGAAGACAGCAGAGATAAAAACATAGACCCAAATTGAATGGTTCTAAAAATGAAGAAATCCCGACGAAATTGGTGGTATCGTACACTTACGTGATAAGAGTGAGGGGGGCTTGCACCATGATACTATATATCAAACACACAATATCAGCTGTGGGAATGTAAAGCGTCCAAGAGGAAAAGTGTTTGACGCGCGAGGAGAGAGAGAGAGAGAGAGAGAGAGAGAGAGAGAGAGAGAGAGAGAGAAAGCTTTTGAAATACTGATGCGACGGAGTTTCCAAATCCGAACCAATAACTTTAGAAAATCGGATGTTTTGACAGGCGATGGAATATTAAGAACGTTGGATGAGTTGATCAGGGAGCTTGAATGCGATCAGGCTTGCCATAAATGTAGATCGACAGCAATTTGGTATAGAAATTCGTCAAACTGAAATGGAGTAAAACTATTTATATTTACTGTAAATATACAGTGCAAGTTTGAACTTAGTAACTTTTACTAACTGAATCAGATCTATGGGACATTCACACGTATACGGATATAATCAGAGACACAGAAGATCGATAAGAAGAAGCAAATGGCTGAATATGATGAGACCACGTAATCGACATGAAGAGTTAAAGAAGGAGTGACAGAGTTGATGTGATGCCGACTTAAAATTCGTAGCTTTTGATTCATTATGAAAATTGTCCGAATGTAAACGTGTGTACGCTGAGCTTTAAGAAATGCCTCAGAAGATTTATTGTGTATGTGGAACGTATTAAATTGGACAATCCCAAATGATCTGATTGTATATACCCCAGAAGGTGGCATGACTGAGCGTAATTTATAATGTCAATTACAACGACGATGTTCTTATCTGTATCGGGCAATGAATATGGTACTGCGTGGCTGATATAGGGAACTGGCAGTAATTTAGTGGTTAACTTTGCTATTATGATAAGGTGTGCACGTATTAATTTTGCACTGAATGAATGAGCGTGATTTCATTTCGATAAGTATATGAATACGAAAGTCCTCAAATGATATAGTTGATTCTTAATTATTTCCCTTCTAGTTGTCGCAAAACAGATTATCATTTAAATCTGTAGAGAACGCATAACTGCACAACAATTACTGACTGATTACTAATACATTTCCTGCAGTTGCTCTTGTTTCGGGTCAGACATTGGCTTCATTAAAAAAAACGTTTTAGTATAGCATGATACACTGCCCTCTCACGATGCTCCGCATACGAGACTATACATGAATGGTCGCTACCAGTGGAAAAATTCAATGTAGCGGAAGTAACACAAAAATGCGTTGGCAATAAAGAAATAACATGCAAGTAGTTTATTTGCAGCTGTCGCCCTGTTTCTTGTTGTTGTTGTGTTAGTCACAACCATGTCAATCAAAGAAGTACCGAATATTTGTTTAAACAGTCACTATGCAGTGCTCTAATTTCAGCCATTTTCGGGTGGGGTAATGTGAGAGATTGCGATTGGGGTAATGTGAGTAAATTGTCTCACCTGCACATTCAAGTAACTTCATTTTAATAACCTTGAACTAGGAAATTAAAGGTCAGTATGATGGTAAATTATTCCAGACTGTACAGGGGCCCCAAATGGCCGAATGGTCTAAAGCGCTCACCGTTCCGGATCATTGCCATCTCACCTCTGTCTGCGTGGGTTCGAGTCCATGGCTCGGCTAGCGTGGGTCCGTGGGAAAGCCGGCCAGTAGCTTCTAGTGGGTCGGTGGTTCTTCCCTGGGTTTTCCAGGGTTCTACCTCCACCAGTTATACAGTCCGCCATGTATAGCATATCCTGTGCTGAAAAATGGCGTTAAACCCCAGAACACAACAAACAACCAGACTGTACAATATAGTATGTTTTGCAAAAATGAAGGAAAAAAAGTATTATGTTAATTTATCAAGATTTTTTTAAAGCTGGATTATGATAGACCTTAGAGATAAGACATTGTAAATATCACATCGGATATACAGTTATACACATACATTATTTATGTTTACGTTTCATAGGCAGTCATTTTTCTAGGGTCTTTATATCATACTCTTTTGTGGAGATATACTTATCTACCCAAGTTGTTACAATGTTTTAATGGGTACACTTATTTCGTAACTCTTATATGGGGCATGCTAAATAAGCTGATTGGGAATTCCTTAGACGAACGTGTGGTTGCTGGCAATACTTGATATGGTAAATTACAGTGTCGATGTTCTTATCATTGGTCACTCAATGCGGTCTGAGGGTTTATCACCTGTTGACGGACGAAATAGATTAATTAACTGGTTCTCGGTCTAATGATAGTGTCAGTACATCCGTTTAATGTGTTTCACATCAACTAATTTTGAAGCGAATGAATAAAGATGATAACATTTCATATTTGTGTGACCATAGTCTCTGTACTGAAGCATTTCTCTAACGGATGTACGAGTTAAACATATAAAACAGAAGTTTTTATTATTATTATTATTATTATTATTATTATTACTACTACTATTATTTACATTATTATTATTATTACTATTAATATTATTATTATTATTATTATTATTATTATTATTATTATTATTATTAATTTTTTCACAAACATCTTTACTTCGATTTGAGTTCAAGACATTGGTTTTCACTTGGTAAAACATGGTCTACTTGAACTGTGTTCGGTAGTTGACTAAAATTTTAGTAAAACACATGACCTTATTTACAACTTAGAATGTTCTGGATAAGTACTATTGCCTCTCATCTTGTTCTTCTTATTGTGTTTTCGTTTTATTTTAAGGTTCTTCTCATGGAATTATTCATTCATATCATATGTCGTGGAATCAGCCTCTTAGTGAGTTCAGTTTTAATTTCATTGCAATTACAAAGTGATCATAGATACTTTTGGACTAAATCACTATTTTTGAATTATTGTGTATTCATTCAAAGACATTCTGGACATTTCATTGTGATCATTTACTATTGTTAGCAAATCAGCACATTGAAGACTATTGGCACATCAACACATGGAAATAATCGTAATGCCAGTAGCTGGTAAAGGAAAGTAACATTTTCATTGGTCAGAATGTTACCACGTGATCAAAATTAATTGCGTTTATTTCTATATGAACTGTAAGGAGAACTACTTTTCTAAGGGCGTTATTTGCTGTGTAGGTCGGCAACTGACAGTTTATACCACGATAAACTCAGAAAAAACAACGCTAAACTCTTAATTAATTCGGAACACCACTTTAGTTCATTTGGAACACTCTTTTTTTTATACTTCTGATAGAACGTTTAGGACTGTTTGTGATTTAACCGTAATACTATACGTTGCTTTAAAATTTTCACTTTGTATTCTAGGGAAATTATTATTTGCTGAATTTTGCTTAACTTGTTGGTTTTGGCTCTTTTCTGTTACTTTTTTAAGACCAGCGTGGTAACAAAAAATTGGGGACAGTCGTCTGGGATACGAATTTCTTTAAAATATTTAAGAGAAATTATAATTGCCTTTGAAATCTAAATTCAGTTTGTTTCGAAAAAATGTTGTCTCTTGTATTTTAATTTTACATAATTGACAAATCTTTAGTGAAACAAAAAAGCTTTCACAATGTCAATTAAAGTGGAAAACTTTATCCGAGTCCTTGAGAAAAGGACGTGTTGCTTTAGCTTTTCAGACAATATGATTTTTCTGAAGCAAAGGCTTCTTTAACAAACAAGATATACAAAACAGTTGGGTTCTAGAATTGGTGGAATTTTGTTTGTTATTATTGCTATTAAATCTGTTTATGTTTCGAATTGGAAATTAAAATAATTGCAGTTAAAAAATAACCGATGATTTAATTAGTGTAAAGAAACCTTCAGCCTGAAAATATGATGGAAATCCAAAATCAGAAAGAAGAAAGGGAGAGAGCGGGGGAGAGAAAGAGAAGAGAGATATATGCAACCTTGTACAGCTCATATTAGTTGAGGAGTTCAAGAATTGCGTAAATATAAACTTCAGGACATACATTAATGAACAAAACGTCAAAACTTTGGTACAGGCTGCTCGTACAGCAGACGATTATTCCTTGACTCACAAAGTTTAATTTATCAATAAGTCTTTCTCGCAACAGTTTGGGGTTAGATAAAAACATCTAAGTTTCATACGAGTATTTCCAAATTTTCATCTGCAACAACTTTTAGGAATCAAACTTCTGATTCGACTGATCAGAAATCCACACGTGCACGTGTTGTAAGAAGAAAAGGCACGTTATTTCTGATTGCTACTGACTAAAAAATAAACAGATTAAAGACAGAACTATTTCCAATGCTCTTATTTCTTAAAAGCCAAGGACACGGTACTACATTTTGAAAGCAATACATATATTGTGTCAAACAAACTTCATTCTGGTCTTTTTCTAATTGAGAATTATGAACCATTCTTGCTGAAAGCTTTGGATCACTTGTTGGTGATTCTGCCAAGCCTATCCCTATTAAAATATTTAGAGGCATATGAGCTTCTGGGAGTGTTTTATTGTGAGACAGTTTGCTTTTGTATGAGTTTTCTTCTTGAGAAAGTGTTCAGGGCGTAGGGTTCGGCTTTGTTAATGTTCCTCTACACTGTATAAAATTGACATCAGACTAAGACTCAGGGCCAGTGACAGCCGTTACACTGACTTCTTTACCAAATAAGGGTATTCATATATTACTAGACAATGACCTAGCTGGAAATAAGGTTTCGGGTTTATCCGCTTGTAACTGAGAGCCTTTTTTGGATTAAAATGTCGATACTATTGAATATGAAATCCCTTATTTGCAACCTGCTTGTGCAGTTACTAGACCTACGGCAAAAAGAGCTCTTGTGAATGATGCTGACCTGGATATTATTCCTTTAACTGACACATTTATTGGGCAGGCTTTTAATGACGCCAAATTTGCTCTTGGTATTGGTCACTCAAGAGGTATTGATCACAGTGATTGTCTTTTAGCAACTATTTCTCCTTATTATGATCAGGTTGACAAAAGACAAACACTCGTAGTCGATTAGGAACAATATCATGCGATATGTTTGTCTTTGGAGGATATTAGTAAACAACTAAAATCTCATTCCTAATTATTTAGGGATCAATAATTGCCACAGGATTTTGAATCATTGTCATTGGCCTTAGATTAAAAGTGATGTTTTGAAATACGTTAGATCTTGCCAGAATTGTCAAATGGAAGGAAAACCCCATCAGATGATAGCTAAGGTTCATCTGCAAGCTATTTCTGCATTTGACGAGCCATTTATCAGAATAATGTCAGAGTGTACTGGTGCCTGACCTAAGACTACGTCAGACAATCCATAATTGTTGACTATAATGTCTGGGTCCAAAAGATTACCAGCGGAATACTTAAACTACGACCACAGCGTTGGCAAAGTTATACTTTTACACTGTTTGGTCTTCCCAAATCTATCCAATCTGAACGGGGGTAAATTATGAATGATTTAGGCATACAACAGTTTAAATCTTCTGCCTATCAGCATAAACGTCGAGGGGCTTTAGAAACATTTCATCAAACACTCAAGACTATAATCCGGTCATATTGCTTTGATACAGGATAAGATTGGGATGAGAATGTTCGCTTGCTGTTCTTGTGTGTTAGGAAACCAATTCAAGATTCTTTAGGTTTTAGTCCTTTTGAACTAGGTATTAGACATACTGTCCGTGTACCATTGAAGTTATTAAAAGATTCAGAGAATAATTTTCCTGACTGTCTCTGATTTCAAATATAATTTGTCAAAGGCTTGTTAAGTAGAAAGAACTAATCTGCCCTCTATTCAGTCGGAAATGTAATTAAGGCATGACAGAAATGCAAAGGAAAGAAGTTTTCATCCTGGTGATAGAGCACTGGCACTTTTTCGGATAACCCAAAATCCTCTTTAGGCTGAGTAGTATGGTCAGTATACAGTTCATAATGAAGTAAGTGACTTAAAATACGTTTTTAGCAACCCCCGGGAGAGGGAAACAAAGAAAATATAAATATGTTAAAGAAGAATGCTGAAATATATATCCACGTTAAACATTCAATCACTTTAGTTATACATGTCCCGTACAGTGAAAATGTAATCGGTGGAGTGGAATCTGATTGTAGTGACTTTGGTTAAATCAATCTTCGGAATATAGGAATATTGAATTATCTGGACCAGAAACACATTTACAGTTACAACAAAAGATTTAATTAAAATAGCTGTATGAATATGATCACTTGTTTTCAGATGTTCTAAGACGAAAAACAATATTGTTTCCAGATGTTCGAAAACGAGAAAATACTACCATTATGTTGATATTGTAGATTATACACATATGATATGATACAGCATCCTTACAGGATTAATCCTCTCAAGCAGGACTGTTTGATAAAAAGAAATGCAATACTTGCTCGAGAATGGTTTCATAGAAACAAGTAAAAGTATCAGGAATTCACCATGAATTATTGTGCCGAATCCATGCAATACTTTCTGCCTGTGTGCTGACTACAGAAAAATTAACCGTGTCACCAAAATATTCATTTATAGTGCCACCAATTTATTATTGAATTGACAAAATTGGAAATAAAAGTGTGTCACCAAGTTTGACTCTTTGAAAGGATTGTTGCAAATTCCACTTACGGAAAAAGCTTTAAAAACTTTGGCATTTGTAAATCCAGTTGGAGTTTATCAGTATAAAGTGGTGCCGTTTAGAATGAAAAATTCCCCATCAGCTTTTCAGTGCTTAATGAAATATGCGATGTTTACTTTGATGACCTGATCAAATACAACGATACCTGAAAAGTTCACGTGGAACCATTCGGAAATTCTTTGATCGACTGATGCATATTTGAATCAATTTAAGTGAAAGTGTGCTTTGCCATGCATTTGTTATATTTTTTAGGAGATATTGTGGGACACGGTGAAATTTTACTGTAGAAATTAAGATCAAGGTTGTTTCTGAATTCTCAGCGTGGATAAATAATAAGAAACTGGTGCGATGTTTCGGTACGGTTGCATAGTATCGGAAATTTCGCACCAAATTTTACATAATTACCGGGACCCTGACTAATCTATTGAGTAAGAAATCCAAGGTTATTCTGTCTGGCAAATGTTCTGATCTTTATTATTTGTTAATGCACATACTTCAAGGTGCACCAGTTGTTTCAGCTGCAAAACATTTGTTGATGCAAATGACACTTGATTTGGTGCACTGATGATTCAAGAAGACCAAAGTGAAGCTCGGAACATGACAATATGCGTCTGTCAGATCGAGACAGATGGTAACTTTGTTCGGAGGGATATAGTGGCGGATTGATCTAGGCCGTCCTAACGGGAACATGCTTGGAGGAAAAGCCTTGATACAGTGGAGAAGAAGTCGCAGTTTCCTCCATTGCTCATTTGTAACAGTGGCCATCATTAGACCGCCCAAATACTCAATATGAAGTGAATGTTCAAGGCATCAGTACTCTCGGCCCTTTGATTTTCGAATGTTCAAAACGTCAGTACTGTCAGTCCTATGATTACTCAAGTCACTCCCTGTTTCTTCCATTTTCCTTAAAACTGTCGACCATATATTTTCCGACCATCTGGCGCACACGATTCACGTTACCAACGATGTACTCATTGCACATGCGAGACACGAGGCATGAACGTTTAGTGCGCAGTCGACACACCCACATATCAACATAGTAATTAATTCTCATCTGTGCACAGTCATTCTGGATTCCTAAGACAGAAAGCATGCTATATATAAATACTTATATAGGATTACAGATATATACCAATAGAACTAAAAGTGCTATCCCTGTATTTACAGGAGAATCCTTCATAATACTAACATTATTTTTACAAATATTAGTGATGTGTACATGGTCGAGATGGTATAGGTGTCGGTTGGTGTCGGTATAGGATACATATATCTGGCCATTACATACCTCCTGAAATGTTAACCTCGACCTGAGTGTATACCTTAGCAATGGTCACTGTCAGAGGGACACATTCTAATCGAATGTATCAACTGGCACCATGTGAGAGATAAGTTTGTGATTTAGCTTAATTAGGAAGCTGTTTTTATCATTTACGTCAGATAAAGCAAAGGGCCAATTATTATTTTTAAGCGGGTTTTAAACAACAAAAAAGCAATATATTAATGAGCGTATATTTGTATTTATCTTTACATTTTTTATTATTTAATATATACAATTTAATGAAGTCTGTATGTTTACCTTCCCTACTTCTTGCATTACTGTTCACATTTATTTTGATGGGTTTGACTTTATATGGTTTTCTTTGTAATTTATACATTTCTATTTCCGTAACAACGCTACGGTGTCCTAGTGGTTAGAGCGTCCACCAGCATTAAGAGGTTAGTGTTAGGACTGGTCGGCCTGGTGTCAGGATAATGTGACTGGGTGGGACATCATGCTACATGTCTGCGGCATGATGCCCCAGTGCTAGACATCACTAGAAAATGTCACACTGCAGACATCGTAGCGATATGAATGAAAAATTGTTAAAGCTACGTTAAAAATCCAAATCACACACACACACACACACACACACACACACACACACACACATTTCCGTAACTTATGTTTTAATTGGCATTATGCAATTTCGATTGTGATGACGTACCGTTAAACCAAATACATATATTCTAACATAGATACATATACTAAAATTTATACAAATCTTGACTGTACACAAAGACCTACGAAATGAACCTATATGCATGTTTGTCATGATCATATTGATATTATGTCTGTTCATCTTCCTTGATTCCTTTCTAGCTGAAAACGTATTAAGGGGCGGTGTAATTTTTTTCTTCTTTTTTTCTTCATTTTTTTCATTCGTATATGAAATAATGAAGTCTGCATTTAATTTATTCAGCTAGAACTAGTGTATGATTCTTAACATTTAACCCTTAACCTTTGTCATAAATGTCAGCAAAAAGCCCTTATTCTTTCTATGACATTTCAATCCCAAAGGAAAGCCATCTCTTCAGTTTTGGATCCTCCTGGGATATGATTCATCACTTTTTCTCTTAATAGGAGTTACATATCCATGGTCTATTATGTCAAATCACTTCCAATAAGATAACAAGGGTGCAAATTTCTGTCGATCTATAAAGAGCACATTAATTTGGGCTAGAGAACAATTGATTAGATTTATGGGGACAGATGCGTGTTAAATCGCTATACTGCAATAATTTGTATTGTCTCTGTCGTGAGAGGAAGTGATTCTTAATTAAGCCTTTGTTTATTTAACCGTCAGACAGACTCGAAGGAAAAGGTTAACTTCGACCTTTGTATCGAACATTGAAATTGTCCAGAAACAGTTATTTGGAAATCTAGAAGTCAGGCTGGCCACGGTTTTTGCACATTTATTCAAAAGTCGGTAGATATATTTAATCCTGATTGGTTACGATAAATAAGGGGCGTGTTTCCTCACACGAATTTGTTTTGGTTTCAATATGCCATATCGAAAAACTTAGTCAGTCTACGTTTTCCTGCAAGAAAAAAAAAAGAGACTGCGAGATTGAATTTAGAAGAAATTCTCTCTCTTAAAACATTTATCCGAGGGACCGGATGTCTGGAATGTCGACGGACACAATTCTGGCGGTAAAAGCAAGCAAAGCTTGAAAGCACAAGGTATTTGCGTCAATCTCATGCAATTCGTTGATACCAATATAATGATTTGTTTAAATCCTTTGATCAATTTTCTTGATATGAATATGACCGTGTTTGAGTTCATTGTTGATTGTTATAAGGAATCAGGTATTCTAAGAATTTCATGCATTACTTTAGTTGAGATGAGTTACGAGAATCAGTGTGAATTCTCCGATTTTAGATGATTTCACGTATGATAAAGACTTGAGTGCGTATTGACTGAAATTAAAGTTGTAAGCCATGAAGTGAGATGTCATGCATGCTAAAGACTTGAATGTGAGTAATCGCTGAAAATAACGTAGTTAAGTCATTTAATGAATTTCAATCATTCATTTGTGTAATTGAGACGAGAACGGAACTGTTATGCCTCGTGTGATGTTAATGTGAGTCAGTGATGAAATAGCCGTTAGGAAGTACATTATCCGTATGAAGAAGGTTTGTTTATAGTATGCCATGTTTGGATCGACAGATAGTCTTTGGTATCTGTTTGAATTCCGATAGGACGATATCTGACATAACGAGAGGGGAGTAATGATCTATTCCCAGTAGGACAACTGACAGAAGATTTCTGTTGCTTCTGTGTTTATATTGAAATGACAAATAGCTCCACTGACGTATCCACGTACCTATTTATCTAAGTATCTACGTATTTACGTATCAACCTACTCACACAAAATCTGAGAGCCGAAAAAGGCGAGACAATAGAGAATTTGGAGAAGAAAAAAGAGAAAGGACAAAGAAGAACCGCCACATAGTGAAGTTGGAGTGAACCGGAAATAAGCATGTTATGAAGTTGTACAAGGCAATGCCTTCCATTGTTCACTCGATTCTATGATGAATCAATTCTATCTTTTAAACATATCGGCTATTTATATAAGTATATTTGTGTTTCAAATTTGGTGAATTATTTATTTCAAATGAGAATGTATCTTCCTAATGTAACGTATTATCACAGTTGTTTATGTAATTGATTAAATTGTTGTATTTCATAAGCTCGTGTCATTCTGTTGTATATTCCTGCTCAGATCTCTATTTATTCCATCTATAAGTTTCACACTTTATATTAATATTTACTTGATCCGGGCAGCAACACCGAGGGCGATTACCCTCTAGATAACGATAACCAAATAAAGTGGACACCTTGAACGAAGGTACAATCTGCCAATCAACCCCAGCCAACACCTCCAGCCACCACAGTATGCAATGTTCTTCAGTAATGCGAGGTTCTTCGCAACTTGCACTAAAATCTTGTATAGTCTCAAGCTATACCCTTTACAATTATCAGATGTTACACACCCTTTGACTCCAGTCAATCAGCTCAATAAAATCGTCGTGCGTGAAGATGAAGAAGATGAATCAATGAGAGCATGCTTGGATGCACAGTTTTATATACGCCAACTTCCTTATATATTGTTCTTATGGTCGTTAATTTTTCAGTGGTATTTAAAATGTATTTCTTGTCCAGAAGCCATTTTTGATATTCATCTAGCAAAGGAGATACAATTAAATACTTTAAATTAGATCCTATTTTTTTCTCTCACCATTTTCCAGACTTTTAAAATGGGATACATTAATACATAATTTCTACATTAAAATCGTTTTTTTTTTGTTTCAAGGTAAGTAACTCAAATTAAAATCAAGACTAAAAGAAAGAAATTATTTCCCTGTATCGTTCTTTTATTTATTATGGACGTAATCATCATGACTGATCTAGCAAGTGTTATAATAACTGTCCTAAATCCATAAAGTCTGGCTGGTCGAGTAATTTTTCGATAAATGATTTTTAAAACAGATTCCAAGCCAGACTCGTCTGTTGATTTTTTTAAAATGCAGTTTCAAACATACCCATTTCTTGTTATTCCATAGTCGTTGTACATTATAAAAGTTCAGAAATTAAAATGTCTCGATATATTTGTTATCTATTCTTACACATGCAAAATTATGTACAGTATTTCAATAACAATAATATTAACCTTTTAAGGAAATAGTTTGGATTAAAGCGACCTTTTTCAACAGTGACACTTTTCTACGCTGACAAACTTCGTGGTGTCATAGAGTTGAAGGTATCTTTATATAAATATAAGTTACAAATATGCTGAACAGCATAATTACGAACCGGGTACCAAAATAAGTCTGACGGAAGGGATAATCTTCAGCCCCCCTTTTTTAATGGATTATTCAATATATTAGAATTACAAGATTGACAAGATGTACTACAACAAATATTCCATTGTCCCTATGAAGATGTTAGGAATGGTATCTAGTTCAATCAGATTTTAAATTTAGAACTGAGTATTATGTTCGTGATAGCAGTTTCACTGCAGGACGTTGGATCGGAGGTTTCCGAAGTTGTTCCGTAATTTCAAGAAAACTGAATATACCTAATTCATATAGATGTGCGCATGCCTCGCTTGGTTTACAATCAAAATGTTTTGATTTAAAATGTGGATGACACCGGCGCTTATAGTTTCTTACAATAGAACTAGAACATTATGTATGTCAATTTTTTAAATGAATCGAAAATATCATATATATTTCGCGTAAAAATAAACACAGTTCTCAAGTTGTAGGAAATCGAGAACTTTTGCTTGGAAAGATACTATATGCTACAACAATAATAAATAAATGTATAAGCTCTGTGCCACGTTTCTTTGAAATCTATATAGTAAATGTTCAAACTTTATCGAAGAATCTAAATTTAGAAACTGTATACGTTTCATTAAATGTAATATGCAAATCGCATGACAATACATAACTTCCATCCCGAAATTATAGTTTATTCCGTGAAACTGTTTTGATAGCTAAAACAGTTGTTTTTATTAACATAATTCAATTTGACATATTTGTAATACAAATCTCGAAACTATGTCAAAAGTGGATCATTGAGAAATTTTATATCCAGCACTTATACAAACTTTGGCACATGTTGTGGTCCCTATTAACGGTCATATTACCTAACCTGGATAATCCAAAGAAATGTATATTACCTAACCTGGATAATCCAAAGAAATGTATATTACCTAACCTGGATAATTCCAAAACAATGTATATTACCTAACCTGGATAATTCCAAAGAAATGTATATTATCTAACCTGGATAATTCCAAAGAAATGTTTATTACCTAACCTGGATAATTCCAAAGAAATGTATATTACCTAACCTGGATAATTCCAAAGAAATGCATATTACCTAACCTGGATAATCCAAAGAAATGTATATTACCTAACCTGGATAATTCCAAAGAAATGTTTTAAATATTACACTTTGACAGCAAAAACCTGTATTAGTATGATACAGATTTCACAAAAATGTCGTCAGTATCCTTTATCTTCTTTTTATATCTTTATTTCTAGTACATTCAGCACCATTTGAAAAAATCGCAATTTAATTATTAAGTGCATCATTTGTCTTGTCACGAGAAGGAATTATTCTCATACAGTTTTCGATTGATACAATTCATCAACCTTATTACATTAGGAATGTACAGAAATATTCGAAATAAATCTTTTCGAAGAAAAAATACTTGTGAAAAGAAATGAATTTATTGTAATGAAGTAAAATAGTAACCATTGGTACTTACAAAAACATAGAAGAAACAGCGTTAACAAAATGACAATCTGTTTCTTTCCACAAGGAAACAGGTCCAATCATTTTCCAAATGTAAGCAAACATGTAATATCTCCTGTAAATTTACCCTTTATTCACATTTTAAGTGAATGCCCAAGGAACATTAAGCTTTCTTCACCGTTATTGTAATCGTTCAAAGTCACAAACACTTTTTCATACGTAGATATAATCTATCAATCAATATTTTTCACTAAGGGGCTTCTCGACTTGAATGTAGTTATTATAACGATGCTAAATACATCGTTTGAAAATATATTCACTTTTTCAATATGCTCCATAGAAAGAAAGGCACTGTTAACAAGTGAAAAAACTGCTATTTAAATTAAAACACTCGTAATTTCCTCGAAACGAGGTAATTTAATTTTCACGACATCCTCATCACCCAACGTCAATTTTAGTCTCAGAAGAGGAGTAAACCAGCAAAGTGAACGTGAGCAAAATTCAGTTATCTAGATCGTAATCATCCAAAACTACATCTACAGATTTACACTGACACTGTTAGTGGCCCATAAAGTGCTACTGATGCTTAATTCCTTTCACAGAGGTCTGTATTTTGATATCCAAATGTTGCAATCTTTTTGTCTGCTCCTTATGTATAGAGCCCAACCGTTCAAAAGCATCCATAGAAAATAATTAAATGAAAAACCTTTCTCTAATCTCTGAATATTAAAAATATGTTTCATTAGGAGACATTAAACTATACCTGTGGGAGGAAAATTATATCGCCACAGTGGCAATATCACCTTTGGAACTTTGTTATTTTCCGTTTAGGAAATATATCTGACCTTACGGATGTTATTCAAACATATATTTCCAGTTTTAGGACTATTTTATTGTTCTTCTTCGTCTGTGCCTTCTCTGTCCCCTCCCTTCATGAACCAATTTATCTCTTTATTTTTCTGTCTGCATTAGGATGAACAAATCGAACAATACATCAATACAGTAAATATTGTACTTATGTAATCACGAGGAGGCACCATCAATAAATGGCTAAAAACGAAATCCAATTAGCAAACAGTGGGCTTCACGTATTAGCTTAATATGGTATGTTCCACATGAATCATGCAAATTGTCAGTGACTGAACTTAAGCGAGCTGTGACCTGTCACAATTACATATTCTGCATCACCCATCCAGTGTCGTATACCTGTTGCACTCTTTTACAAACGGTACACAATTTTAAGGTAAATATTCCTCTTGATTTCAAAATTGTTTAAGTAGCGATTTCAACTCTGAACACAATTTAATCATATTTGAAAATGACGGAGATGATGGAGATGTGAGACACTGATCATAAACAGGAAATATCTCATCGAATCAGAATGAAATCTTGCCAAGGCCACTTATAAATTGCAGGAAAAAAAACACCAAGAAAAATAGAACCAAACTCCTTACAAGAAAACTCAGAATCATCAAAATCTGTTATTGCAATATATCACACTCTGAAGTCTGCCGTACAAGACCACACTTCTACAGTATCCCCACCCAACACTGTTAGCTGTATCAATCTGCGTAAGAAATGTGTTAACTAAAATAAAGACATCTTTCATGTTTGACAAAATACAGCATTTAAAGCATTAAATGTACAAGCTAAATTTGTACAAAGTCGTTGTCCTATAATCATTGTAAAATTTCGTAACTTCTTTATATCGATGCAGCAATGCAGCCATTAGTCGCATTGTCACAATGTGAAGAAAATAAAAGATCCATGCAGATCGATTCCTTTTACCTTAAAAAGTATATAATACAATTAAATCTACGTTATTTTTAGAAAATATAAGGACATTTTGCAAGGTGAAATGTTTCCACATCACTTTCGAAATATGTCCATGTATGTATTACAAATATAATATTCCTCTAAAACTGGGAATGATTGAAGAAATGTTACTTTCTTTTATCGATATATTCGCATAATATCTCTGTCTCACGCTTTAACGCTTGGAATAATGCGCGCAACCAATGTTGACAATATTTACCCGCTTTCATCACTAATGGACGTTAGCTTTATTTATTTGGATACAATTTTTAAAAAAATAACCATTGCTGCAATTGAATTTAATGAGGTTGAAATTTCTTACTAATTCTTTCTGGCATACTTCAACGCTGTGCCAGAGACGAGGTCTTACATATAGAATCTATGTTGGGGTTTGGGCCGAGACAAGGAAATGTCAGTCAAGGGTTTATATTATTTGTCTCCCCACGAGGCTTGCCCGAGTGGGGAGACATATAATATAAACCCGCGACTGAGATTTCCTTGTCTCGGTCCAAACCTCAACGTAGATTATTTTTCTCACCCAATATTTTCCTTTAAAGTAAAAAGAATTATGCACTAGTGTTCACGTCCAATGTTTACATGCGGCGCATTAATATAAATATGTTAATAAGGGCTGTGGTGTGACCGTTGCGTCCGAAGTACACAGTTTAAAGAAAAATAAAAACATAAAACGTCGCATAATAATGACGTATTATCACATTTAATATATGGATGCTATATGAAATTGACAATAAACAATTAATATGTATTACAAGAAACTGTTTTATTTTCATCAGTTCCAGTTTTGAAAAGTTATGTTATAAATAATAAAACGATATTGGCTACTCAGCTCTACTCTAGTTATACTTGGTACAAGCTGTAACGAAATCTTTCTTTAGATTATTCATGGGAAACTCTCGCATATAACTATTCTTTTCTTTGGAGTAGGTGAAACTGTGTGTGACATACTTGTGTTGTCCTAAATATTGATTGTAAAATTACCTCTGTGTATAATAATAGACCCTTCAAAAACGGGCTCTAGCGGATAACCATGTGCTAAACTTTCAAGTTCACGGATTCTTTGAAGATTTATTTTTCTGTCCTGGAAATATAGCAAGTGCTACAGTGAAATTTGCTTATGAAATTATGTGCTGACGGATAAATGATTCCTTCTGGCTGGTAAGTGTATTATTTGTCATTAAATATTGTAGGTATCTTTTTGATTCATCCTGGGCACAAAGGAGATGCTTAATAAAATTAGAAAAAAGCATGTTTTATATAACACTTTTCTGGCTGTTACTAAGTTTTCCGTAGTTGTTAAGGGAGTTGGGAAGCTATGAAGTGTATAGGTCTATAGTCTATATGCATGGAACAGTGTTTCCTATTATATTGTTCATTTTACACAGCATTGAGAATTTTATCCTATTTGTAGCAGTCATTTTAAAGTCAGCGTCATTAAATGTAGCTAACAGTATATACTTTGTTTTACACGAAGTATTTAAAATTAGTTAGTTAGCTTTAGCTACATTTAATGACGATGATTTAAAACTGTACTGAGCTAGGACTGCATATAGGATAGAATTGACCATGCTGTGTGGAACGAACAAGTATAATACCAAAAAGCTCGACATCATATGCGTTAGTCTTTGTCTCTCTCTCTAAATGTTTTGTAAAGTGTGTTCTCAAACATGGATTTAACTTAAGTTACTATATTTTTGCTATATATTTGTTGCTGTTGTTGTTGTTGTTTGATTTTAGTACAACTACGTCAGGCACAGCAGAAGACAAGAAGGGTTTCTTTTTTAAAAGTAGTTCTGAGCGCGTGGACACCTTGACAGACGACTGGTCTGAGATGACTAGACTGAGACAGGAAAAGTAAGGTTAGAAAAACAAGCAGATTTCTCTGTCGCATTGGTGAGAAAATACTGGATATGTCTACTAGACCTGGACAAGGTAGAAACGACCAGGTGGGGCCGTCCTTTGCACTTACTGGAGCAGGAGAAATGGGAAAGTTCTGACAGGCTGGATAGCTTTGACACCATGTGGGTGTATTCACTGGATACATTGATGTCAATGATCTTGAACTCATTGTGGATTTTGTTAGGCTGGAAAATCTTCCACAAGGCTTCGTGGATGATTTCTGGGTGCGGCCTTGTATTCCTCGAAAAATGCGCTAAAGGAGCAACACTTAGACACTGGAGGAACTTTTTCAAGCTATCCAACCACCATAGAGCTTGGCAGTAATTCCATTATTCCTCACTTCAGCCTTCTCGTCGTTCTGTGTGAGCATCACACTGCTATTTACAGGTACTTTCCGTATTGTCCATGAGCAAAGGCTCGAGGTAGACAGTGTATTAATCAGTTACCACAGCCTCGTCTGCCTCTGCAACGATGCGGGACATCTCTTTGAAGCTGTCGTCAAGACTATCGACTGGTCCACTGACTTTTATTTTACATCGGCGTTTCCACGATTCGGTTGTTGTTGGTGTAGGGTTTAACACCATTTTTGAGCACACGATAGGCTATACATGGCGGCCAGTATTAATGGTGAAGGAAGAACCAGGGAAAACCACGGAAAGAACCACCGACCCACGAGAAGCTACTGGCAAGTTTCCTCACATACCCATATTGGCCGAATCCGAGACTCGAACCCACGCACACAGAGGTGAGATGGCAGTAAGAGCGCTTTAGACCACTCGGCCACTCGGAGCCCCTCCACGACTCGGTAGGTGTATGCAGATGATGCAGTGCTGCAAGTGGCCTATTCAAAGGCAAAGGTCATGCGCTAGGCTTCGTAACATGGTATTTGAGTTGGCCTTTGTATTTTGGGAAACTGAAACGAAATAGACCTATCGCGTAGGCCGGGATCAAATTTTCGAAGGAGCAGTTTTGCCCAGGATCTCCGATGCAATATTGAGATCTTGTTAGTCAGTTTCGCTGTCTCGACGCAACTCCAGTAGATCATCTGCCATCTTGAAGGATATGCCTAACAGTACAAATGTCTATAAATAACGTTTTCTGTTCTTTCGCCAAATCTGTTCAATGTCTATATCAATGACTTGCCTAAAACGTAGTCGTGTAAGTTCATGTACGCAAGTGACATTGCTCTCTGGACTCAAAGTCGCTCATTTACTGAGATTGCGGAGGTACTGAACAAGGATCTGGGGGAAATGACAGACTTCTTCAAGAAATGACGCCTTCAGCCGAGCACAGAAATACGGTCTCCAGTGTCTTCCACCTTAATAGTACAAATGCGAACCGTGAGCTTTACATTCTCCTCAATGGTCAGCACATAAAAAAACGACCCGATGGCAACATACCTTGGTGTTACTTTGGACAGATCACTGAAATTCTACAACTACCTGAAGAAAACTGAAGTAAAACTGAGCACTCGAAATAACCTACTCCGCAAACTGGCTGTCTCAACCTGGGGCGCTAGTGCTCAGACATTCAAGACATCAGCACTGGCCCTCTGTTATTCGACAGCCGAATATTGCGCTCCTGTCTGGGCTCGATCGTCCCATGCCAAATTAATTGACATCCATCTCAACATAACAAAACTCATAATCTCTGGAACACTACGTCCTGCTCCTTTACTATGGTTGCCGATACTTCCGTTCCAGGAAGCAACTACACAATTGCCTGGTAAGGTTTATGCCAGTGAGAAACTTCCACTTTGTGTGGACATCAGTTCACATCCAGCAGTACGCGTGGCTTCGAGACATCAAATCTGGTTAGGTCCTTTGTCGGAGGTTATGGCGGCTATATCGGCATGGAATGATGAGTGGTCTTCAATAGATGTTGTAAACCACTTCCTCGTGACCGAGCCATCTGTCTGATCTCCTGGCTTCAATCTTCCACGGCATCCGTGGACCACGCTGAACCGTCTCCGGACAGGACAGGGACGTTGTGCAGTCAACCTTGTACGATGGGGCAAGGACACTGACTCTTTCTGTAGCTGTTGAGCTCTGCAAATGTCAATCATTGTGAACAACTGCCCACTGACAAAGTTCCCAGGTGGACGGCATACTCTGCACCGTGCTGTTAAATGGCTCGCCATACACTACACACGATAAATAAAAATAAAAACAGTTAAAAAGTATATTTAAACCTCGAAGAAATTTATTTACCAGCTTTTATTGTTTCTCGGCATGTAGCCATTGTGCCTAAATCTGTCGCTTTCCGTAAAGACATTGTCCTCACATTGTATGGATAACGTGTAGCTCGCCTCATCTTTACTAGTCAAAGTTGCTGTAAATCGTACATAGATATGTCCTTTCTTCTTTGGAGCCTATGTTAGTTAATACAACTCTCCCCACAGGTCTCAGTGCTCGCATTGGTCAAGGGCAGCTGTTTTTGGCTGTACTCATCGTGGATGTACTTTTCTAAACAACTACAATGTATCTTACTGATGAATAAACAAATATCACATTATTGTTTATTAACGCACATTGGTACAAAAACATAGACTTACACCGCGATAGCCCGGACTAGTGAATGTGATTTGGTGCATGGATAAGATGAGTTTTTTTTTCTTCAGTTGGAGGTATATTCCCCACCGAAATGGGGATTCAAAAATGCCTGACGTATTTTACTGACGCTCTCGGGACTTGGGATTAAGCTGTTATGAGCATAGATCAGTCGCAAAAATTTAGATTTCGGGTTTGGAGGTCGCAGATACTACCAGCCGCACCCATATTTCTCTCCGTAGAAAATTAATCTTTGCCCTAGGGACGATGGGCACGAAACAAAACTCTACTTACCGTGTACTAGCAAGATAAATTGAGGTTTAGAGAAAATCACTCTATCGCAAATGGAACAAAACCTGGCAGTTACACTTCGATCCTGCAACAGATAAAGACCCCCCCCCCAACAAGAGATGACAAAATTTTGGCCTATTTAATATAATAGGCCTAAATTTTGTCATCCCTTCTGGGTATCACTGCACGAATGAGACTAATAAGCTGATGGTGAGTCTTTTCTTACAAAAAAAAAATATTTGTTTTTCTGTTTTTCCCATTAGCTTTGCTGACCAGTGAAGAAAGCCACTTGCATTAAATAGAAAGTAACATCAAGATCTGAATAGGACACATACCGTTGATTGAATTCGGCCCCTTGAATTTTGCGCAAGACAAATAAAACGTTTGATATGGCCGTTTTCCTGTAACGTCATTGGCACAGATATTTAAAGTAATTTAATTCAAATGTATCTATATTTTACAAATTGTACATATCTCATAACATGTCGTGTTCAGAGGTTAGTGCCCAATATAAATGAAGTTGTCTTGATACATCCTGTATGGAAAAATGTAGACAAAATAAAGGTAATGTAAAAGGAACTTAGTGGAGTGTGTGTGTGTGTGTGTGTGTGTGTGTGTGTATAATTTGGATTTTTAACGATGCTTTACAATTTTTTCAGTCATATCGCTACGTTGTCAGCAGTGCATAGTAATGTCTAGTACTGGAGCATCATGCCGCAGACATGTAGCATCATGTCCCACCCAGTCACATTATCCTGAACCCAGGACTAGTCCTAACACTAACCTCTTAACGTCTACCATTTTTAGAAGTATTCGGCCGGGGTTCGAACCCACGACCTACCGCATTCGAAGCGGACGGTCTAACCACTAGGCCACCGGAGCGGTTAGTGGAGAAATACTTTGAAATGTTTATTATCAGCGCTATTGGATTACGGGAAACTGAGCTACACATACAACACTTACAATAGAAGTTTCACTCTAAAGATGTATTGAGTGTTACAAATTGAAAAGTACTATGAATAAATTGAGATATCAGTCAAAAATACGTACTTACACAGATATCGCAGCGACAAACACAAACGCACACAACCTTTATATGATCGAACAAAGTTGACAAAAAAATTTCTTTCAGAGTAAGGTTGTATAAAATCAGCCTTTGTTCGGACGTGGGTATGCATTAGGGTGTATATATATATATATATATATATATATATATATATATATATATATATATATATATATATATATATATATATATATATATATATATATATATATATATATCTATATATATATATCTATATCTATATATATATATCTATATATATCTATCTATATATATATATATATATATATATATATATATATATATATATATATATATATATATATATATATATATATATATATATATATATATATATATATGTATCTATATATATGTATGTATCTATATATATGTATATATATATATATATATATATATATATATATATATATATATATATATATATATATATATATATATATATATATATATATATATATATATATGCACACACACACACATATACCCTTAAAAAATCAGTCTACAGAGCTAAAATATAAAAATAATACAGTGTGAGAATTAAGCCATTATTCATCCTGAGAAAATAATATATTCTGAGAAGTGTTGACGTGAATTTAACGGCTGACTTCAGAGTGAGTATTTACAATGGGTCTATTGCCTTTCATACGAATCCAATTATGTGCTCTTATTTTACGCTAGAGCTAATTTTCACTGAGCCAAAACTTTATATCTTCTTTCCCCGACTAGTATTTTTTTTGGTTGCGATATCATACTCTGTTTACCTTTTCATCAATTATACATTTTAATTATTTCTAAGCGGATCGGTCGTCTTCACGCTACATCTGACATAGCTAATTAAATGGAAGTGGCATGCAGGTGGAAACTGTTATATATATATATATATATATATATATATATATATATATATATATATATATATATATATATATATATATATAGTTGAGAGAATGACAATATGCTAAATACAAATTTTAAAACATTTATTTCATTTTACGGAACGGTTACCCATGATTAAATCCATCTCTTGACACAAACGATAGTCAAGATCAACCAGTAGGTCATCAAAACGTTTCTTCAATAACTCACTAACAAGGACATCGTCACAAGTTTGAGCCATTACACCCGAGGCATCCGAATTAAAATAAACAACTTAAAAAGTTCGCAGTCTAGGAATAGGACAAGTTTGAAGTCTTTAAAGAATGCTGTCATTCTAAGGAAAATTCTTAATTTCTCAAACATGTAAAGCGAAGTAAGTGAAGAAGATCAAGACAGAGGATCTCGGAAGGTTTCCAATTTGGCAATAAGATTCAGAATTCACCTTGACAGATAATTACTTTTCTCGCCTATGAGACGGAGAAATCTGACTGTTTTGCTACCCTTACGTTGTTTTTTTATATTGTTTTTTTTTTATATCTCAGTCTGGTTGTGTCTCTCCGGTCATCTCAGTCATGATATTCACGCGCTAGGAACTACTTTTAAAATGAAGAAACCCACGTTGTCTTCCATTCTGCCTAAGGGAGCTGTTGTAAAATCAAACAACAACAACAGATATATAACAAAAATAAATTCACTCATAAAGCAACTTAAAGACTCATCAATTTTGATAACACACCATGCATAACGTTCTGAGAAAGACAAACATACACACGCACACTTAAGTCGAGCTATTTGGTATTATGCTGGAAACTGGAGACAACAAGGCTAAGTTTATTCTATCTGTAACTTTGCAAATTTTCAGGTCATTAAATGAAGCAAGAAGTGTCTAATTGATTTTCAATACTTAGTGTGAAACGAATTATGTACTTTTAGCTAGATTTAATGAAATCGATCTGAAAATGTTTTTGGTGTAGTGTTGAAATTATTTTTACTCTTGTGTAGTACCGCGCACTAAATTTATAACGTGCCCCTGGCTACATTAAAATAGCATGCAGATGTCACGTCTAAAGGAAATTAAAAAGAAATAACTGACTTTCAATAAATAGGCATTATGATTACCTTTGTAAAAAAAAAAACAACCGTCACACACAGAGTTTCACAAATCAGAGGCAAGGACCTATAGACAAGTACACATAACTGTTACCATTCAAATCCTTAAAAATGAAGATAACGAGATAGCTGTTGAAAGTCTTTTGAATCATGTAGCTATCGAGACATACAGTTCACAAATGATCGGTTATTTCGTTTTTTCATCACACTTGTTTTCACATCGGCATATACAGACTTCATATAACTATTCAATCAGTGAATTCTTCGATTTCGAAAACCTTACCTTACCTTATGATGTGCAGTGATGTGAGAATGATGTCTCTATTTGTTCCCAGAAATTCTGAGCTTACCAGGTCACATTAGCACAATTTCGTATCATAACTGCAAACGTTTCGCTTGAATCCTATTGTTGGTCACTGCGTGCCTAGGATTGGCGTTGCTCAGTGGACATTGCTGTTTCTGTCAGACCATTTAGGTGGCTTAAGTGGTTAGAGCGTCTGCCTCGGATGTGGTAGGTCGCGGGTTCGAGCGGCGGATAAGTCATACCAAAGCCTTATAAAAATGGTACTAGCAGCTGTCTTGCTTGGCGCTCTAACCACTTAAGCTACGTTAAAAATAAATCGAAATCACACACTTACACACACACACACACAACTACACACACGCCGTTTCTACACAGATAAGTAAATTTTCTGTGTTCATAATAATAGTAATCATACTCGTCTATTAATTGAACGGTTCTCCAATTTTCACTTTACCTTTGGCGTTCCTAGACTTTTTGTCATATCAATCCAAAATAGATGAATTAGAATAAATAATTTTCCCACTCAAGTCATTAGGTATATTGTTTATATAGTCCGCATTTATGATGTAAAGATACACAAGACAATATCATGACGTTGATACAAAAAAAAAATGAAATATTAATTGCAATCGTCTAATAACAGACAACAAGAAGAAGAAAAAAACTGTTGAAAATGGTAGGTCGCTTATACAACATGCATTATGATCTGCGAATATATCTCATACATGTTTATTTTCTTTATTTTGAACGCAGGCTGGACTCAATAACAGCACGTTCTTTAATTTTACTTCTTTGAAAACACTGTATATTGGTTAAAAAGCATCATCCGTAACCTACCTATAAGCGTAAAGATGGGAAGATTCGAAGTCAAATTAATTTTGTATTTATTTAAGTTTGCACGTGATATTTATTAAATGGGTATTGAATTTGAAAAAAATGTATGCATCAAAATCTTTTTCACACATAAGTTATACAAAAATCATTATAAAATCAAATTTATCTGTAAATGCCAGCGACATTAAACAAAATATAGAAGTAGATAAATTTATTTTCACTTAACACACTAAAATATAGAAATATATAATTTCATTTACACATTAATAGATAAACAAAGATAAGTTCACTAGCATTTAAAATGGGTATTGAATTGAATATTGAATACTATAAATTGCTGTCCTTCTTTCATTTGTCTTCTGCCTTACATTGAATCAGTATGCAATCTTAAAATCTGATAGTGCACTTCACAAATATGGTCAACGCTGGTCAAGGATAGAAAGTATCATTTAACGTGGCACGTGACAACTTTATTTTTCTACTGATCATGAGAATTATGAATTATTCGAATTCGGGATGAACTTTTCTGTCTTTTCATCATATTTCATCATATTTTGATATTTTATTAAAAAACATGCATTCGATAGTTTGGAACTGAAACTGTAGCATACTCACAAGTCGCACTTGCAATACTAGTAATTACGCATATTTTCTTTCTCTCGCATATACACACGCGCGCGCGCACACACATACACACACACAAAAGAACACACAGACAAGATGTGTGGTCTTTAACAGACCTGATACCGCTAACATAGTCTGTTCCCTGCTTAGTATGCTCCCTGCGTTGCACTCCGCTATACTAGTATACTCCGCTATATTATTATAGTATAGCAGAGTGCAACGCAGGGAGCATACTAAGCAAAACTACACGCAGACAAGTCGAGAGCGTAGTTTTTAACAGACCTGATACCGCTAACATAGTCTGGTTCTCTGCTTAGTATGCTCCCTGCGTTGGATTCCGCTATATTAGTATACTCCGCTATATTATTATAGTATAGCGGAGTGCAACGCAGGGAGCATACTAAGCAGGGAGCCAGACTACCGCTAATACGGCATTAAGTGGAAGCGTATGTTACAACGTCACAAATGCAGCGCCCTCTACGAGAAAATGGCGAACTTATTTGTGCCGGAAAAAACTGAGGCATTAAAGGCTAATGTCTCCTAACATGTGAGCTAATTATTTTAGAATTTTAGAGACTTAGACAATACACATTTGCACTATCGATTATTATGGCTAGGCCCAAATTTCCCTTCACCTGTCGATCAATGCTCATTGTGTCAGAAAGTTTCCTCTACCAGCTACCAGCTCATGATATGGACTACTGACTTAACACTAAAGTAAAGTAGTATTCGCTCTGCTATAGTGGTGCCACAGCCTTTAATACAACCATTGTACATAATGGAGTCACCACTTGAAAAAAGAAATCTAAATGTACATAATGGAGTCACCACTTGAAAAAAGAAATCTAGTATAATCTATATAATATTGTAATCTTGATGAATTATTGGTAAAATGTTAACCAATGCCATCGGAATGAATCTCCGTTTCCTCAGTTTTCTATGCATTCCCCGATAAGCCTACATACCTCTCAACACCTAATTCTTATCTCGGGATAATTAAGACAGTGGGATAAGGCGACGACTACTCTCAATTCACAACGACAAGAATAATTAGAGTCAACCTTTAAGCTTTAATGATTTGAACAGATGTGAAATATACAGAATATCAGTTACATATATGCTTAATTTGAGTCTAGAAATGAGCAGAATAAACGTATTATAACTGTTTGTATCCACTTACACTTTATGCATGATGACCGAATCTATCCCTTGATTGATCTTCAGTCCCAGTCGTTGACCAAATCAAATGTAAAACGTCAAATAGCCTTGGATTTGATTGTGGCAAACACAGATTGGGCGAGACAACCGGGATGTTTTAACCCATTTGTAACGCACTTACGTCAGATCTTAACTTGACTACGGCTTGATTGTGTACGAATCATCATGCAATTCTTAGCTGCAGATGCTTGCTCCGATTCTCATTCAGGGACTTAGGCTTTGTCTGGGAGCACTTAGAACGTGGCTTTTCAAAGGTATTGAGGCAAAATAACAATCATTTTATCTCAGACGAACAAAACCTGCAAAACGTCTTCCTAACCATATAATTCAACATATTGTGTCAGCAAATACAACAATTTTGTGCACACACACGAAACAATTTCATTTTACGTTTTGGCATACGAACTCATCATCTATAAACAACAAAAATCACTATTTTGAATACTGCCTATATTTATATTCTTAATTCGTCATCATGATGGTGATCAAAACCCTAAACAAATATAGTATCGTTGTAAGTTCCAAAGTTTCAACCAACTCAACCGTTATTCAAAGGAAATGTGATAACCGCAGACCTCTTTCGTGACCAGCTGTTTAGCAGATAATTTTTCGATTTTTGATTGTCTTATGAACTTAAAAGCTTCGTTGTATTATAAATTTAACAATGGGGCCCTTGACAATTACAGTTTGTATTAATATAGTTTGTATTATTTATTAGAAGTACGAGATAATAGTCTTGTTTCTGTCAAGACGATTATTATTATGACTTTACTACTGTTCTTGAAATGGTAAATTTCCAGAACCATTATCAATATAAGTCGTAAATTCAAAAGGTCAGCGCAATTTCTCAATATTTAGTCACAAGATATCAAGGAAACACGTCAAAAATACGATACAAATTCACAAGCTTGTTTCTCTTTTAATGTCTTGCATTTAATTATATTTTCCAGCTAGTGTAAATATGCCTCTTGTCTCCGTAAATAATAACGATAAAGACAGGATAATTCAACTACGAGAAAATGATCAAACTTCCTTCGATAAAGTATAATAAAAATAGTATAATTTCAGAGAGAGAATATCGACCCTAATGTTTGGCCTATGAACGAACCGTTGTGGCAGAGCAATTGGCAATACGAAAATGCTGAGACATATACCAATGTATCGTGCTTACTCATGAACACCTTATGGTAGACCTTCATCATGGTAGACCATCATCATGGTAGACCTTTATTATGGCAGACCATCATCATGGTAGACCATCATCATGGTAGACCTTCATTATGGCAGACCATCATCATGGTAGACCTTCATCATGGTAGACCATCATTATGATAGACCATCATTATGGTAGACCATCATCATGGTAGACCATCATTATGGTAGACCATCATCATGGTAGACCATCATCATGGTAGACCATCATTATGATAGACCATCATCATGGTAGACCATCATTATGATAGACCATCATCATGGTAGACCATCGTTATGATAGACCATCATCATGGTAGACCATCGTTATGGAAGAACAACATTATGGTAGACCATCGTTATGGTAGACCTTTATTATGGTAGACCATTATTATGATAGACCATCATTATGGTAGACCATCATTATAGTAGACCTTTATTATGGTAGACCATTATTATGGTAGACCATCATCATGGTAGACCATCATTATGATAGACCATCATTATGATAGACCTTCATTATGGTAGACCATCATCATGGTAGACCATCATTATGATAGACCATCATTATGATATACCTTTATTATGGTAGACCACCATTATAGTAGACCTTTATTATGGTAGACCATTATTATGGTAGACCTTTATTATGGTAGACCATTATTATGGCAGACCATCATCATGGTAGACCATCATTATGGTAGACTATCATTATAGTAGACCTTTATTATGGTAGACCATTATTATGGTAGACCATCATCATGGTAGACCATCATTATGATAGACCATCATTATGATAGACCATCATTATGATAGACCTTCATTATGGTAGACCATCATCATGGTAGACCATCATCATGGTAGACCATCATTATGATAGACCATCATTATGATAGACCTTTATTATGGTAGACCACCATTATAGTAGACCTTTATTATGGTAAACCATTATTATGGTAGACCTTTATTATGGTAGACCATTATTATGGCAGACCATCATCATGGTAGACCATCATTATGGTAGACCATCATTATGGTAGACCATCGTTATGGTAGACCTTTATTATGGTAGACCATTATTATGATAGACCATCATCATGGTAGACCATCATTATGGTAGACCATCATTATAGTAGACCTTTATTATGGTAGACCATTATTATGGTAGACCATCATCATGGTAGACCATCATTATGATAGACCATCATTATAGCAGACCTTTATTATGGTAGACCATTATCATGGTAGACCATCATTATGATAGACCATCATTATGGTAGACCATCATCATGGTAGACCATCATTATGATAGACCATCATTATGGTAGACCATCATCATGGTAGACCATCATTATGGTAGACCATCATCATGGTAGACCATCATTATGACAGACCATCATCATGGTAGACCATCATTATGATAGACCATCATCATGGTAGACCATCGTTATGATAGACCATCATCATGGTAGACCATCGTTATGGAAGAACAACATTATGGTAGACCATCGTTATGGTAGACCTTTATTATGGTAGACCATTATTATGATAGACCATCATTATGGTAGACCATCATTATAGTAGACCTTTATTATGGTAGACCATTATTATGGTAGACCATCATCATGGTAGACCATCATTATGATAGACCATCATTATGATAGACCATCATTATGATAGACCTTCATTATGGTAGACCATCATCATGGTAGACCATCATTATGATAGACCATCATTATGATATACCTTTATTATGGTAGACCACCATTATAGTAGACCTTTATTATGGTAGACCATTATTATGGTAGACCTTTATTATGGTAGACCATTATTATGGCAGACCATCATCATGGTAGACCATCATTATGGTAGACTATCATTATAGTAGACCTTTATTATGGTAGACCATTATTATGGTAGACCATCATCATGGTAGACCATCATTATGATAGACCATCATTATGATAGACCATCATTATGATAGACCTTCATTATGGTAGACCATCATCATGGTAGACCATCATCATGGTAGACCATCATTATGATAGACCATCATTATGATAGACCATCATTATGATAGACCATCATCATGGTAGACCATCATCATGGTAGACCATCATTATGATATACCATCATTATGATAGACCTTTATTATGGTAAACCACCATTATAGTAGACCTTTATTATGGTAAACCATTATTATGGTAGACCTTTATTATGGTAGACCATTATTATGGCAGACCATCATCATGGTAGACCATCATCATGGTAGACCATCATTATGGTAGACCATCGTTATGGTAGACCTTTATTATGGTAGACCATTATTATGATAGACCATCATCATGGTAGACCATCATTATGGTAGACCATCATATAGTAGACCTTTATTATGGTAGACCATTATTATGGTAGACCATCATCATGGTAGACCATCATTATGATAGACCATCATTATAGCAGACCTTTATTATGGTAGACCATTATCATGGTAGACCATCATTATGATAGACCATCATTATGGTAGACCATTATCATGGTAGACCATCATTATGATAGACCATCATTATGGTAGACCATCATCATGGTAGACCATCATTATGGTAGACCATCATCATGGTAGACCATCATCATGGTAGACCATCATTATGATAGACCATCATCATGGTAGACCATCATTATGATAGACCATCATCATGGTAGACCATCGTTATGATAGACCATCATCATGGTAGACCATCGTTATGGTAGACCAACATTGTGGTAGACCATCGTTATGGTAGACCTTTATTATGGTAGACCATTATTATGATAGACCATCATTATGGTAGACCATCATTATAGTAGACCTTTATTATGGTAGACCATTATTATGGTAGACCATCATCATGGTAGACCATCATTATGATAGACCATCATTATGATAGACCATCATCATGGTAGACCATCATCATGGTAGACCATCATTATGATAGACCATCATTATGATAGACCTTTATTATGGTAGACCACCATTATAGTAGACCTTTATTATGGTAGACCATCATTATGATAGACCATCATTATGATAGACCTTTATTATGGTAGACCACCATTATAGTAGACCTTTATTATGGTAGACCATTATTATGGTAGACCATCATCATGGTAGACCATCATTATGATAGACCATCATTATGATAGACCATCATTATGATAGACCTTCATTATGGTAGACCATCATCATGGTAGACCATCATTATGATAGACCATCATTATGATAGACCTTTATTATGGTAGACCACCATTATAGTAGACCTTTATTATGGTAGACCATTATTATGGTAGACCTTTATTATGGTAGACCATTATTATGGTAGACCATCATCATGGTAGACCATCATTATGATAGACCATCATTATAGTAGACCTTTATTATGGTAGACCATTACCATGGTAGACCATCATTATGATAGACCATCATTATGATAGACCTTTATTATGATAGACCACCATTATAGTAGACCTTTATTATGGTAGACCATTATTATGGTAGACCTTTATTATGGTAGACCATTATTATGGTAGACCATTATCATGGTAGACCATCATTATGATAGACCATCATTATAGTAGACCTTTATTATGGTAGACCATTATTATGGTAGACCTTTATTATGATAGACCATCATTATAGTAGAGTCAACGTGCCTAATCTTAAAGACACTATACTAGTCAGTTACTGTACTGTTTTATGGTCGAGCACAAATTAGCATCGAAATAAATATTAAATATGATTGTATTTCTTTACCAATTTTGCAAACTGTCCCTTGTATCAAAAGTGAATAGAGATTAGAGTTGGCATACCTGCGAATGAAATGAAAAACACTATCTGTGATGTCATTCGATGGAATCCTTTTCATCATTTTATATATATTTAGAGCAAAATTTAAGTAAGCTTCACGATATGACCTACATCTTTTGTGACGGAAATAAAATGTCGTCGCAATAGGAGGTAGTATGTTACATGGAATACATATTTTCTTCCAATATTCAATCTAACACAGCATTTGCATTGTAATATTTGGATACTTGCTTTTAATGGATTGTTTAGTACAATGTTGGCCATTTCACGGTTATTATCTCCCCTTGAAGACACCTGAGGGCGTCTTGGCGCAATTCACTTTCGGATAGTTCAATCAATAAAGATGACAGATGTAGATCAAAAAAAAAGTGTCACATTCCGTAAGCAAGACCGATATCTCACAATTTTAAAAAGAAATTCTATCAATATTTGATCAATTGTTTTTGCATCTTTTATTTTCTCACTAACTTGCGCTGTTCCTAGCTTTCAAACAAATGTTCTCTGCCCATTTCAGAACTTCATTATATTTCCATTACTACCTCCTCTGAGTCAAGGACATCTGAATGTATTCACATCGCTAGATCTTGTCTACGTAGTCACATTTTGTCTACGTGGCACATATTTTGTTACGGTTTTGGTAACAGACCCTTTAACTATAACTAGATTCTTCTAGAACTTTGAACTTTTGACCCTCATCCGGGTTGACTGTTTGAGTCTTAGTTTGTTTTTCTTATATAAATCTTGTTTACGGGAAGATAAGTTATTCATGCGATAACATCTGATCATAATCATTGTTATGTTATTGTTGTGCAGTATTTTGATTTTGGGTGAACTTATTTAAATCAAATTATTCATCTCTGGAAATACAAAGTGTGCAAAAATAATATTCTTGGAAAAAGAGACTTGGATTTATAGTGAAATTCAAATAAGGATATATTCTTGGATTGTATTATAGTGATCCAACAAAAGGCTGTTGGCACATGGCTCTCATAGGCACAGCAACACTTCCAGCGTTGGATTTATTTTGGAATACCACTAAAGTTTATTCAGAACTTTGATCGTTAGGGCTTGTGTTAGAAATTCTAGGATCATTTGGAATTTAATGTGCAATACCGTAACTTATTATTTTTACATTTTCACTTCTTATTCCGGGGCAATAAGTTATTTGTTGAATTTTACAAAACCTACGGGTTTCTGCTCTTTTCCATTACTTTGCTATTGATATACTAGAGTCGTAACTGAGTTCGGTACACGCCAAGGACAATCATGGTTGCAGCTTATATACCCGTACAGGCCAGCTTGTGTAGACTGCCTCGGTGTGTTCATTGTTCATTTTCTAGGCATTGTAAAGCCAATAATGCGTCACTAGTACGGTTATAAAGTACCAAGCACCCAACTTAATGACCAAGTTTTCTTATTTCCTTTCTAATCTGCTTCAGAATGCTTGTCATTAATCATAGAAAATCTTGAAAATACCCAAATATTCTTTTAATTTAACTAGAATCACTAGGAAATCATTTCAGTCAAATCACAATACATAGACAAATAGTCATGCATACAATTATATATAACTCCTTAGTGATAAGGTCACTGAGATACAAGCTATCTATATAATGAATCCCGTAACTTTCTTTAATCAGTCTCTTCATCTTTCCACGTACGATATCGATTGGCTTGAAAGAGAAAGGGTGATTATCTCTGTTAGACTGTAGTGAAACATTGGAGGAGAACTGATAAGCCACGCAATTCTTACAGGAAAGAGGTGATTATTCATTCTCTTAGAAACTTATTGAAGTGTTTGCCTGACATATTCCATGTTAGATTTTTGTATACAGTTTTTAAAATCAACTACATCACTTTATATTTAGTCAGTGTTTTAGCTTATAGAAAACATTTTTTTTTTGTATTGGAGTTACAACAATATGTACTTTTATAATATCTGTACATTGAAAGCACCGACGTCTGTTGCGTTTAGATGATGAAATTTAAAAAAAAAAATCTTTTCTGTCGGTTTAGCTCTGGTCAATAAAGCTTGCAAATTCCTAGGTCTTCTATAAGCAAAACTAGGTTTGTTTGTTTCAACAATTTTACGCTGTTTTTATTTGATAAGTTGAGGAGATCCAAATATTCAATCATTATTTGACCTATATTAAGTATTGGAGTATATCATATTATGAAAAGAATTAATTTTTCTTTGTTGAGTACTTTCCACTGTATCTAAAGCATCATTTTGAGTAAAAATACGGGCTTTATTAAAACAGACATAATTTTACAAGCGTATAATAATTCCTGCTTTGGAAATATGTTTTTAATTTAAATAAAGTTGTAATTGACAATCATCTGAAATAATATGACCGCATCTTTTGACGTTGCTGTAAGGTATACCGTTTTTACATGACCTGGGATGATGAATGGACGAATATTCCAAATACTGCTGCAAAAAAGTTTCTCTCATATAAACATTTATAGAGATTCTACTGTCATGATTGTTCATGACATTTATGATAGTATTAGGACAGAACTTTTAAGTAAAAGTATTACGATTGAAATTTATTCTAAATTGTATTAAAAGTAATTTTTCATTAATTTATATTGAAAATAATTTTCCACTAAAATATATGGAGATAAAATTTATATATCTGTGAAATATAACTATGCTATTTTATAAAGATCGCACTTTACAAGCAGGTGCAGAAACCTATACAATAATACAATACATTTCGCTCGTAACTAAATATTAACAAATTGTCAGCACAAAATGTACAATACATTTCGCTCGTAACTAAATGTCAACATTTATCAGCACAAAGTACATTTTGCTCGTAACTAAAAATCAACAATTGTCAGCACAAAATACATTTCGCTCGTATCTAAATGTCATCAATTTAGATTTGGAGGGAAGCTGCAGAACATGCAAATTATTAATATAGAGTATTGGATGCGTTGCGCAGATGGTACACACGATCGCCATGGAAAAGTTCAAAGGGCATGTTCTCACTAAAACTGAGCAAACGAAAAACTGTGTAAATAGCGAATCAGGCTTACGAAGAATTAATTCTTTGCTCCAGTCAGAACAGCTCTGTCTTTTCCTTACAGCGATTCCGTACCTCATTCCCCAAGATGTAGTCATATCATCACGATTATTTGTGACACCCTTGTTATGATACAAACCATATAATAACAATAGCTTCCTACGATATCGCGGGTTCTATGGCATCGGAAGTTTTCAGTATTTGTTTACCTGCTTAGTGCAACCTATCGTGCACTTATCCTGTACACAATACATGACCATAAGTTACTAGTTCTGCAGATCAAAATGATTTCGTAAAAATCTCGGGATTGCTGTCGAAAACACTGTTTTAAAAAATCCACTTAAGAATATCATTGTTTGAAAAATGAATGTACCCCATGTTCTCAAACAAATTATATATCTTAAAATCGATATCACTGTTTTTATTTGACCACTCAAGAACAATAAGACTGCATGAGCAAGATTAATCGACGTATTGGATTTTTTGTGTATTTTCTTGTTCGTCCTTAAATTCCTATTGCCATATCGGATAACATGTCTGCAAAATTGCTTTCTTATTAGTTGGTTATTTCCTAATAGACCCAATGGTATACGGCTGTATGCTTGTAGAGATTGACTGGTCCAACAATATGTCTCATTTCATTGCGTTTTGCAATAAAGTCATTTGGTTATCGTCATTTCTTGCCTGAAAATGTACGCAAGACGAATCTTCAGAGTATATTAGTTCGATTTCTTTCTCATTGCTAATGTTTGTTCTTTTATTTGCATGTCTTTACATTACCTTTTTGTCTATATATTTCTTCGTCTTTTCCTTGTAGATCAGGTGGTCCGCAACAGTAAACGTAACTGGATGATCAGATGACATCTAATAAAATTGTCCATCATCTGCAACAAGCTAGACAAACTTACCTTTGAGACTAATAGTTCGCTGTATCAAGTTTATTCATTTGGTTAAACATATATTTCTGCGTCTCAGAGATCTCGCGTATCATGAACATTGAATTTTGCAAACTTAAAAAAAAACAGTTTCTTAACATAAGTGCATTTGACTATTTAATTATTCTTCCAAAACTTAAAAATAAAACAATAAAAAAGTATGTAGCACAGTATTTACACAACATTCTTTATTTTTTCCACCGTTGCCAAAACAAAAAGAAACCTGTTTACTATTTAGTTCCCTTGGAGTTTTACCACAGTAAGCAGTCTAGGTTCACAATTGATGTTTAAAACACTTTAGAACATAAATGTTTTATCCATTTTTCTTACAGATATAGATAAGATGTAAAAAGAATTTAATAAATAACCAATTTAGTTTTAAATTTTCGTTATAATATTGTGCTAAATCATTGAGGATTAGTATGACATGTTTATTTACTAATTTATTATCGTTGAGGGTCTGGTCCACGAAATTTCATGTCGATACACAAATATCTCAGGGAGTCATGACAACTGATTTGATCAAATTAAATTACCTGACTGATCCTAATGTTTAATTTTCCAAATTTTTTATTGCTCCGTCATTTTGTCTCCACACCTTTTAGTTGCTTTCTTAGTTGTAGCTAACTGTTTTCACCATATTTCTCTGAAAATAACTTAGCACCTCTGAAAACGTTAGTAGTATAGCATTAGTGAGTTCAGATACGCACAGAGATCTGATCAGAACTAATTTATGGAAACGAATCCATGGTACGATGCTTAGAAAGTATGTTTCTTAACTACTGTAAAATCGGATTTTTAATCAAGGAGTGATTTTTAATTATAACATAAAATTTATACTATGATGTTTCAAATGTGTTTCTTGACTATTCTATTATCAAATACATTCCAGTGTACGGAGTGGATTAGTAATAATCTCGTTGTGTTCTTTTTCAATCATGAGATTCTATTTTTGATATCCTCTTTGTGTTCTTTTTCAATCATGAGTTTCTATTTTTAATATCCTTGGTGTGTTCGTTTTCAATCATGAGTGTCTATTTTCTATTCTCGTTTTGATCTTTTTCAGTCATGAGATTCTATTTTGAATATCGTCGTTGTATTCGTTTTCAATCGTGAGTTTCTATTTGTATTATTTTCAGTACAAGAACTGTTGCTTAACAATTTTCTATTGCAGCTACGCTGATATATTCCAAGTTAGTTACTGGAATGGTTCTATAGCTATTGGTTTACAACTTCTTTGAACAGATATGGAAATGCGGTCACGTTAAACGATGTCATAATCTCTTCGAAAATATGTTAATACGGCGACCCTAGCATGGAATCCAGACATTTCTTCGTAATATTTCACAACATCTCAGGGACATAACTATAATGGAAATTTATTGCTGCAGCTGTTACTTTTGCTTTGACCAGAAGGGCACCTTGTTACCTTTTACTTTAGCTAACTTTATTTTTGTTCGTGAACCTTTAATTATTAGAATGATTGTAAAACTCATGCTACTGAAAGTTGACCATTATATGGATCTTAATCAATCGTCAATTATTTTATAATAATGTTTTTTTCTTCTCCAATTCAGTAAATTCATTACTTAGGTCTTCAATATCATATTATAATTAACGTCTGTCTTCTTTTAACACACTCTCTTGCATCTACCAAACAACTGATTCATGCTGCTTCAGCATAGTCAATCGATTCGTTGAAGCGGTCTATTTTTTCATTTAAAATTGTAAACTCGTTCGAAATCAGCTGGTACGCTTCATCTGTTGAAAATTTCTTAGCTTTAGCTAGACATTCCACAGAAACATTTTGTATACAAAACTATTGTATTTTCTCGTCACTTGTATTTTGTTAGTGCTTCATTTGACGTTAATATTTGCAAAGTCCTTGCAGCGCCTAAGGAATTTCGAAACGAGATTGATTTCCTCTGACTTCTCAGGCTGTTTTCAATTGACATAGAGAAATTCAACAGATTTCTAACACTGTGAGGTCAGAATGGTTATTGTTTATTCATTGCTAACTATTTAGGTGTGAAAAAGTAAGTACTAAAGGTAGCCATATTTGATTTAGTAATTGCTACTTGTTGTTATATGACACAAATAGGCACTAATTGTTTCATAATAGTACACAGTGACAAAAATAGTATAGTTCCGACACTTCGCGATTCAGATAACGATATTTCATAATTATATTTACTGTCACTAGATATTGCTAACTGAAATAAACAATGTGAAATAATGAGTGCCTTCACCAGAATAACAAACAAAATGCATTTATCTTTAGAATGAAAAGGCGTTAGAAATACTCATTTTAAGATACTATGTTATAATGCCTCTATTTCTCAAATGGTTGAGTATGTTGCTAAGCAACAACTGATGTTGTAAAGAAACAGAGCAGTAGATGCTAACTCACAGCTCGTCTGAATGAAACAATGAGAATGTTGTGAATCAACAACTCGTGTTTCAAATAAATAATGAAATTGCTGTGCATGAGCAAGTCTTTTTAAAAGAAATAATCTTTTTCTGCGGTACCAAAACCTTGTTTGAAGTGTTGCCAATTAAAGAATGATAAATTCCAGAAAATTTTAATGAACTAATTTCAGTCCAAATCAAACATTAACACAACAAAATGATTTTGCCTGAAAATCTTATATCACAAGTAAGTAATTTCTAGATAAACAAGGTTATATTTATAAAAAAAACTACGAAACAATATCCATAAATAGACAATGTCTATTATTAAATAAAGAACATTTTAAACATAATGTCCTTGACTCAAACCAAAATAAGTGTGTTTACTTCTCTTTGATAATGATCCTAATAATGAACCAACATTCATAGAGAAAATATTAGCAATTAATTAGTTGTTTACATATTTAAAAAAACAATGACTTTGGTCAGGTAGACAATGAATTGGATTTTAGACAGGGTGAGCTACACAATACAATTTTACATAACCCATATCATATAATAAATGAAAAGCTAACTAACAATGCAAATTAAATAGACATGACATATATCTTCAAACGCTTCCCAAATGTGACTGATTTTCTAAATATTTCAAGTTTGGTACATTTCTGTGATTTAAATTTAAATATGCAGTTCATCCCTAACAGCAAAATAAAATTTCAAATTTAATCAGATTAGCTTTGTTTATTCAATCTAAATATTGTATTTACTGCTGTAAAATTAAAATGTTCTAGGTCTATTCATTTATCTACAAATCATTTGAAAACTGTATCCCAAAGCCTTGTAACCGTAGTGAATACGTGATTTTTTGTTTCTCTACAAAAAGAACGTAACTTTTCTTTTCTAATATTCATTTTGTGTACAGTAATATTTGTAGGTAGAATTTTTATGGAAAGTTTTTAATTAAAACCATATATGATAAATATCTTGTGTATACTTACAAATATAAGTTTGTCTCTATTTATCGTGTGCCTTTGATGCAGATTACCTGTTGATAAAATCAATACGTTGACAATCTTTCTTTGCTGAATGAGAATTCCTAGCAGAAATGGTAATGTTGAGCGGTTGAAATACCTATTCTAAGAAAAGAATGTTGATACAGGTGTGCAGATTTCCCAGCACGACTACCACTCATTCGAATATTTTTTACTCTTCCCTTGAGCGCATATGCATACCAGCTAAAGATCTCCACCGCGCTGAAACCGTCCCGGGACAAGTTAATCGAAACCACCCCACTGATGATGATACACATAGTTTGAAAAACGAAAACATCAAACGCCACGTAGTAATTCTTATTTTGTCAGCGATTGGTGTCACTGCGATGAAAATACGACGGTTGAATATTTACATTCCTTACAGTCATTACAATATTGTTTGCTGCTGCAGCTCCTGCTGTTGCAAACCCAGCTGCGCTAGGGAGCAACGAAACTTCAGCCGCCGGGATGGCTATGAAAAGGCGGTCGAAGAACGCATAGCCGCTCTAAGAAGCGTTATAAAAAGGAAAACGTCTTCAACTATCTCCTAGGTTTAAAGAGCAGACTTCGTGTGAAGGTTTTCGGCTGTTGTTTAGGCGTTGATGGAAGCAAAACTTCTTGCGATTCCATTGACCAACTTTGATTTAATTGCAATGAAAAAATGCGATGTATCTTTATGCGGAATTAACATATGTCAATGTTTCCCCACAAGTCGGAACCGGAATAGTTTATGTGGTCTCGACATCAGGACCTGGAACTCAATGGATTGCATACATTCTGTCGCCTGATCATTTATATTTTGTCTCGTGTGATCCTCAATTGCCACTTGAAGTTGTCGATTGTTTAACCCGGGGCGGCACAATTTCCACCCCAATATTTAAACATCTTGCTGCTGAATCATTGCATGCAATGGAGCACTCACCAGCACCACATGCATTTACAGTGTACCTACTCACTTACAAATGAATATTGCCATTTATGAATGCTCAATCAACGGACGTGGAGCCGATGTTGATCTGGCCACCAAAACGGATTTAACTGAGTTTACCAGCCGCAGTATTCTTGATGTCGATCCGTGCGAGCTTGTGATTTTTCAAGAACAGGCTTGACAACTTAAAACATCTATCGTGATAAGCCGTCGCACAGAAACCTAGATGAAAACACCGAAAACCATTACTTGAAAACTCTGGCGATCAAATGAGTCGAGCCCTTATTATGGACAAAAGCTAATTCAACAGATTTAATAGCCTGTAACCGGTTCCGATTCGTCATCACCCAACAAACTAGATGCAGCTGTTCCAAATTTATTTTGCATTTGGATAGTTATTTTTTGATCCGTCATCTGTATCTGTTGTACTAATAATGTCCATCATGATTCACTTTTCATTTTGGTATGTGTGTCTCTCTCTCTATTCACTTGTTTTGGAAGCGAGAACTGTAAGATATTTTTTTCAGTATGCTCATTCCACTCATCAGACAGTTATATTTGGAGTGTTTATCCACCACGTGTGGCTGTGGTCCCTATTGTTTGGAGTTATAGTCAAGACTCACTGTGCGCCCAAAACAAGTTCTACCTGGTGCCTCGGTCAGCATTGTGCTCTAAACTTAAAGATTTAGGACTGTACTCGAAATGCACCCAATCACGTTGAAAGAACCGTCCTTTTATATCAGGACACCGAAAGCAGACCGGTCTCAAAATCACAGTATTTCTCCCTTCACTTCCATTACTGCCCAGGTTGTTATTCAACCGTCCTTTTTAAACCTCAAACTCACTTTATGTTAACATCAAGAAGTTGATACAAATACCTATTCTAAATTCTCTTCTATGTACTCGAAACTGCTGAGTATTGCTTAATTTAAAACCCAAATCAGTTGGAAAACCAAAAACAAAACAAACTACAAATCTGAATTTTCTCATCGACCATAACATTATTTCTGACTGAAACGTGGCTTAATACACCGGGAGACGAACAAATATGTTCCGATTTGACACCTGAATGGTACATGATCAAGCCATTTCCTCGCATCTTACGAGGAGAAGGTATTATTGTCATTGCTAATAACACCATTTTCTCTTGTCTCACGCTCACATCCAGATTCAATTTCAAACATACATCTTTCGAACTAGCTCAAGCACCTGTTTCACTGCAGAAAAGCGTAATCCATTTATTTTGCCTCTACCCTCCACCACTAGTCGAAATATTAATTAACTGATTCTGTTTTTTTCGGAAGACCCCTTCTTGAATTTTGTAATTGCATCAACAACAGTTTAATGATTTTAGGAGATTTCAACTTTCATTTTGACTGCCCTACAAAACCACATGTGTCAAACATCTTAGACTATATTCACATTTTAACTAGACACAGTCTGTTGACTCACAGATGTGGCCACGCAGTAGACTGACGTTTTGAGATCCATTACTTTCTTCCATGAACTTGCATCAGACCACCTATGTATCATATGCTACCTTGATCTATCTGTCCTTGAACCACCACGTTTACACTATAAAAGATAAACACTTGTTTACACTTCAATACGTAACATCAGCTTGTGTAACCGAACTGTATTAATCAACGTCATTAGTTCATACCTACAAAATCCCATTACTGAGCAACTTCAAAGTTGCCTACGTCCCATGCTTGATAAGTATGCCACTACAACATTGAATCTCGTGTCGATGAAGAAATGTGTTCCAAGGTAAAGCAGCATAAGCGACAAGCTGTGTGCCGCCAAGAGGGTACACCGTAAGGCTCAATGACAATGGCTATCCTCTGGTCGGAAATTTCACTTTGCTTAGTACTTTCGCTCGCAAAAGCATTATGCGCTTGTACAAACTGACTCCACCAAGTATCAATACACTGTTATTTTTCCAATAAACTTCCTGAATACTATTTTATGCCATTCAACGTTTATGAGTTTATCGTGTGTCTTTGACGGTATTAATGACATGTACTCTTTCCAGTTGCTGGGTATGTGAAAGAGAACACGCTTTGTAGAATTTAACAAATAATTTATATCGATAGAATATAAAGTGAAAATAAGTAAAAAGATCTTATGGTATTGCCAATTAAATCTCAAAATAATCAAGTAATTACAGAAACAAGTCCTAGTAATTAAAATCCTGAATAAAATTCAGTAAAAGTCCAGAAGAGAACCAAAACTGAAGGCAATGACGTGTATGTTATAATTTATGGAGTGCTGATGTGTCAACAGTCTCTTATTGAATCACAGAAATATAATTTGTATTTCCAGAGAAAATAATCACGTGAATTCAATAATTTGAAGAAAATAAAATTCAGCCCAAACTGATCATAACGTAATGCAACTTGAGGGTGCTAGATGTTAAAGAATAACTGAACAAATCCTCACAATCACAAGATTATATAGTTCTCTTCTCGACCTCAGGTCACAAGTAGCATTTTCTATTAAAAAAGACCATTACCTAACGGACAATAGCCTTCTAGAATGATCTAATGAGTTTTGGCTACTTACAGCACAATAACCTCTAAAATTCCCTTAGGAAACTCCAAAAACCCCAAATAAACATGTTTAATCCTTCTTGTTTACCTGAATAAAAATCCTGATATTAAGTTCATTCACATAGAGAATAATGAAGATATTATTAGTTGTTTACATAACAGGAAACAAAAAGAAAATTTAAAAAGGTCAATCAGGTCAAGAAAAAATGAACTCAGCTTTGGAGAAGGTCAAGCCAAGCATACAATGTTACATTACAATAGCAGGTTAAAAAAATATAAAAAAATGTTTAAAACTAACAAACAAACAATTAAATTAAATAAACATAACAATAGGATTTTCGAAAATCGTCTCACGAGCTGTTTCTTTAACGTATTGAGGTTTGGTTTGTAACTGCGACTTGCAATCAGAGGCATACGTGGTATCCTGGCAACTGTCTCTCTAACGTCTTCGTCAAGAACATGAGTACCTTTGGCAAGTATGCAAATTGCTTTTAAAATTTCACCATCGTCCTCTTTGTATTTTCCAGTCGACTGTGGCAAGTATCCAATAGAAGCGAGTTTTTTCTTTTGATATCTTTGGTGCTCTTAGCTATCTTATAAACTGGACCTAGATCTTCTTCTATTCCCGTTAGCGCTGCTACTTGCTTCGATGTTGTTTGCGTTTCCTTCTTAACATGTCCGGCAAGTTCTGCAATTTCCATTCTAGGTTTAAAAAGCGCTGCAAATGTTTCTTGAAAGCCCGCTTGAGGTGTTCTCGTGCGGATTGTCGCGACTGTAACAGATCATTGACTCTTTTGTGGCCTTCTATAACATTTTGAATTAATCCCTGGAGTTCAGTGCTTCACTGTGTCGCTTTTCACAGTGTTCTTTGACATCACTGGAAGTCATTTTATTGTGATTCTTATGATTGTTAAATTGTCGTGTGAAACACATTTGTGTTCGACGCTTACGTCCAAATCAGTACGATATTTACCCCTGCAAGTTTCATTCAAATTAATAGTGAGAAAACTATACGAATCCTTAGTCATCCACGCAGACATGTCACGAAAGTAATTCCAGGTGTGGTAAGCGGCCTACCAAGTCCAAAAACCATTTTCAAGACCATCCGCGTAAATGCCATGTTACAGTTTTCACGAATAACTTTAGGCACATGTGCGTATCGTTGAGTCAAATAGAACACGTCTGTGTTTTTGTGTCGACCTTGTGAAAATATTTGTGCGGGATTGACATGGTTCTCAATCATCACATCATCAGATAAGATTGTTTTCATTTGCGTCCTCCAAATCACCAATGGTAGTCGCCTATGTAGCAGGAGAAGAAATAGGATCTGGTCGTGGTAAGGACTTGAGACAGCGAAATCTCATCATGTGCAGTCCATGATTTTATCAAAAGAACAAAGACCAAACCGCTCAATCAGGCTCACCCACTTCTCTAGAAAAGAGATACTACTCAAAGATTGCCCAATCAAGTAAAACTAAAACCCATATTCAGCGCATGTCTGAAGGGTGTGCGTGAAAGAGTGTCTGTGTCTATTAATCATAGTATATAAAGAGACGCTTACTTTTTCTTTGGTAAATACTGTTTTACAAATGACAATGAACATTTCACAACAAATCCCAAAATGCCAAATTTCTCATTCTTTCACTGTTTTTTCTTTTGAATTTCTTTATCGTCTTCACTTTCTTCTCGTGGTGTAGATTGCTTGCAGTGACGGGAATGGGTTCTTCATTTTCAGAAGACCTCTCCTTTTCCTCCTATTGTTTCCTCCTTCTGTTGCAGGAAACTCTGAATACCAATGTCCATTCCCTTTGCAATGATGACGGGTATCTTGGCCTCTGTCTCTCTTTTATCATGTCGTTCCTTTACTATGACGATGTGGGTATTCTGGAGCCCAATGTCCTTTTCTGACAAATATAGCAAGTCTTTTGATTTTTTCTGGTTGGGAGGAATAGTGTCTGTAATATACTTTCGTATGACACTCATCAAAGCCTTGCCCAGAAGAGTAAGCTGTGTTGACTCTTCCATCTTGATTGTTCGAGAGTTGAATGATTACTCTGACTCTAATAAAACTAGTTCTGTATATGTGAGCCTGTTGCGTGTAAAACCCATTCAAAACGATATTTGCAATTAAGATGAAACGATTGCACACTTTCAGTGAGAAAGGAGAAAAATGTAAAAGGCAACGATGCGACATATTGCCTGAAGACATCTTGGTTAGACGTTACACGTTAAAAAGTATACCTTCAAATGGTTTCTCACACCTCTGATGTTTAGGGCCCGATTTCCCAAGCGGAAAATACATTTACATCTATCATGATAAAGAACATTTATAAACCATTACCAGCATCTCCGGATGTTTCGGATACACGTATGAAGAATGTGAAATATGAGCCTAAGGTTTTACAGTTAGGAACAACAAGTTGATTGCGGAGAGAGACACCAATGTTCTTTAGCGTCTAGACCCTGCATTCCCGAAGGAGAAGAACCTTTGTCAGTCCAACGTGATACGTACAAAGTCGACAACAGAAAAGCGCTTGTCAGTTATTGCGATTGCGCTTTGCCTGTATCATTAGTACCAATAAACCCCAGGCCTATGCGTGTAAAGGGATGAAACGATGCTGTTTTTGTTATCAAATTGTGGACTTTGAACATGAATGTTACATCCAAAAGTATAAAAAGCAATAGGCGAAAGATCTGAAGGACTTAAAAGCAAAATTTCCTCGGAAACAGGAAGGTACAAAGAATACACAAAAATATACACCGATGATTCTAAATCATCAAACACAAACAGAACTACCACCGCTGTTGTTTGCTGTTAGGGAATCAATTCAGGAATCCTTAGTCTTTAGTCTTTTTCAATTGGATTGAATGTACTGTCCGCGGAGCATTGAAGTTACTAAAAGAGAAACTATTTTCAAATGAACCTATTAAGATTAATCATTTTAACTAAGAACTAATCTTCACTCTACTCAGTCAAAAAATGGAATTAAGGTACGACAGGAATACAAATTATAGGAGCTTTCAACCTGGTGATAATTTTCTGGCTATCTTGCATATCTTTCAAGAACCTCTTCGAGCTAAATTTTATGATTCTGGTCCAATGCAAAAGAAATTAAGTGACCTATATTATATTATTAACACTTCTGAGAGGCGTTAACAGAAACAGCTTTGTCATATAATATGCTAAATGAATATTTTAGTAATGATAACCCTGTTCATTATTCAATCATCTCAGTTACTGTCCCACACAGAGAAGATGTAAACGATATAATGCAATAGTACAGTAGTGACTGATTTGACGAATATTTGGAATTCGGAAATATTAAACAATTTGGACTAGAAACGTTTACATCTACAACCACAAGAATGAGTGAATTAAAGAAGTTATTGCTTGAATATGAGCACTTATTTCGTGATCTACCAAAAGAACAAATAAAATCGATCATGGTGTTGAAATTACAGATTTTCTACACCTGTGAAACAGCACCCTTGCTGGATGAATCCCCTCAAGTAGGAATATTAAGTGGAAGATGATTTTATAGGAGGAAGTAAATGTATTTAGATTGCATCATGTATTCTTTTGACAAAATCAGATAATACGTTCCACATGTGTAATGACTATACAAAAGTCAACAGCGTCACCAAAATGAATTCGTTTCTAATGTCAAGAATTGACGGATGCATTGACAAAATTGAAAAAGCAAAATGTCACTACGTTTGACCTTTTAAAAGGATTCTGGCAAATTCCACTGACGGAAAGGGCAAAGAAATTTCGGCATTTGCGACTGCAGATGGCCTGTATGTGTTTAAAGTTATGCTATTTCGTATGAAAAATTCTCCATAAACATTCCAATGTTTAATGAAGGTGATAACATCTGCTCTAGATAATGATGAAGCATACGTCGACAGCGTCATCATCAACAATGACACATGGAAAGATCGTTTTAAAACCATTCGTAAATTCTTTGGTCGACGCAGTGATGCAAAACTGACAATTAATTAAGGTGAATGTGAGATTTTCTATGCTTGTGTCACATTTGTAGGACATGTTATGGGGCAGAGTCAAGTTGAACCTGTAGAAGTTAAGGGGATAGTTATTTATGACTTCCCGGTCAATAAATGCAGCTGATGCTAAATTTGGTACACCAAGATATTACCGGAAATTTTGTTCAAAGTTTTCCATAACTGCCGAGTTTCTGACAAATTTGATGAGTAAGAAATAAGTGTATCTAATTACTACTGATTTATTTTGTGCGCATTTTAGGTAATTATGTTGAGTTCCTTCCTATGCAAGCTTAATTATTATTATTTTATATGTATATCTTGACTGAGTTCATCTTCATTGGTGGTTTCATCATACATTTCCTATTCTGACGGGGTCAGTTTCATAATTTTCTTGTTATTATGGTGGGAGATCTGTTGGAATTTTTCTCGGTCGTTTTGTCCAACTTGTACTACAACCGTCTTTTCTTTTGAATACTATGTCATCACGTTAAACTCTCCAGCCGACTCGTTTATGCTACAATGGACTTAAGTGGAATAAATAGCGACTCCTTGGCGCTCGATACTACATTATGAAATATACTTAACAACCTGGGATCTTTATTTTAATGTAAACGTCAGGCGATGAGCCATGTGTGTGATTTAACACCCTTCGGTTACACAATCAAGTCGTTCCCACGACACTCCTGCGGAGGCAGAATTGCTGTCGTCGCATAGAACTCCATAATTCACCGTCTTAACTGAATAAAACTTTCAATTTCGAAAACAACTCGTATGAACTGGTATAAACCCAACTCACAACAGAAAATAAGGTCAGTCTATTTTTGGCTTCCTCTACCGCCATCCTCCTAGTCGATAAAAGAAAATAAGCGGACTTATTCTCTCTTTTTGGAGTTGTTTCCTAATATGAAAACTTGGAGATTTCAGTTTTCACTTTGACTGTCCTGGAAATCAATACACATCAAAACTCCTAGATTTTGTCCATGATTGTAGGCTATAAATAGCTTGCTACGGGACTAAGAATTTTCTAGAAAGAAACTTGTTTACAATTTGATGGAACTTCCCATACAAAAATGACTCGCATCTTAATTAAGGGAAAAATTTATATATAGGGACTTGTTAAGCAAACAATTCATTCCTATCTTAAATTTTGTTCATTTATAATTCAAAAAGAATTATTTATGCATTGGAATTAATAGGCACCCATTTACTGGATTAATGCATGTATTTGTGATTTTTATGAATTCATTCGAAGACATTCCGTATTGAACATTTGGTATATCAGTAATTCAGGACTACTAGTACATCAGAATATTCGAGACTGTTGGAATTCATTCGAAACATTCTTCAGTTTGGACTTGTGATAAGTTTGTTGTTTTTACTTAATATTGTTGCTTTCGCGTTCTTTCTGTTACTTAATTTAAGATCTATAGTCGTAACATTGAGGAGGGAGATCAGATCTAGGCTGCGCAATACGAGGTACAATTTTGGCCAGTCTAAGTTACGCTTCTTCCTACCCAATTCAATCAATATCAGAAAGAAGATCATTGAGCACATTAGCACAGTTCGTGATCGTGGATAACGTGGACTTATTCCGGTAATTCCAAATTATAGTTCACGTGCATTACGAGCCAATTCATAGTAATGTATTGCCAGATATGTGGTCTATATACAGCTCTTAATATTTAAATTAAATGGTAATTCCTTATTTCTTAGTTATATTAAATTCATATTTGACACTGCAGCCTTGCTAGCATAATTCCAAATCTTCCAACCGATTTTTATCAATGCACAATTTTTACTTCGAGCAAATGTAGTATTTATACCAATCCGACATTTTTGGCAAGGAAACGGACCTTCATCTTTGACGAATCGCATAAGTCCAACTATAATTATTTACACATTGTCGGTTGCATCGGGTTATTTTCCTATGAAAATCATCCACATTTATCTATAATAAATAATGCTTTCTTATTTAAAAAGATCAACAATTCGATAGCTCGCTCAATCCACAGAGAGAGAGAGAGAGAGAGAGAGAGAGGGAGAGAGAGATATTCCTAAATCCTAAAAGATCAACAAATTTCCGCTCAAGGGAGGTTCGGGACAATGATTGGAGAATTAGGGTTTACAAGGAAGGTCACTTTATTGGCTCAATTAGATGGGTCACATGACGTCCTCGTTAGTCTTGTCATAGGAAAACAAAATAAAGCATCAAATAGACTGCAGTATGTATAAGCCAACATATTTACTGTTCGGCCTCTACATGTCTCCATAGTCTATTGCAATTTTGTATAATTAGTATCGTCTAACACGGAAGAAACAAATCCCATGGAAAGTGTACACAGACAATTATATGGACCCTGGTATTATGGTGCAAGTTCAAATTCAAGGTTTTCATGGAACTCAAATTCTTATTTCATTCTTTACACAACAGGAGATAATTTTTGCTCATTATTGTATTATTTTATTAATAATTAATAGGTGGAAATTCATTACTGACCTACTGAGTACAGAACCAACAGCATACTCTTGAAACCCTAATTATATGCGTATTGAAACCCTAATTACATACGTATTAAAACCTTAATTATAAATGCGTATCAAAACCATAATTATATGCGTTTGGAAACCTTAATTATGCGCGTATTTATACATCATGCACGCATCACAGTATGATGTACCAACCGTTTCTGTTGTTCGTCCTTGAGTTCAAAGATGATGGCTTGGTTTCTGTAAGATCGTGCTTGATCAATAGAAGGCTTACTGCAGTTCTGAGATCTATCCAAGAAATACTTCTGCGCATTGCATTATTCAATGCCCAGTCAGTAGGACCATCGGAAAAGCGCACAGAAATAGTTAATTTTATCAACGACCAGAATATTGACGTATTTTTCCTGACAGAAACATGGCTAAAAGCATCAGGCGATGAGCCCAAGTGTGCGGATCTAACACCCACTGGTTACTCCATCAAGTCGTTCCCCCGTAATTATCGCAGAGGTGGAATTGCTGTCATCACAAAGAACTCCATGATAAAACGTCTTAACCACACCACAACATTCAATTTCGACCACACATCGTTTGAACTAGTCCAAACCACACTCACACTGGAACAAAGGTCAGTCCATTTTTTCTGCCTATAAGGCCCTCCTCCTAGTAGAAAAAACAAGCTGGCTGACTCTTTCTTTTTGGAGCAGTTTCCGAATCTCCTGGACTATGGAAATTCGATAGGTGGCAACCTGATTATTCTTGGAGATTTCAACTTTCACTTTGACTGTCCCGGAAACTCAAATACGTCAAAACTCGTAGATTCCATTAATGTTTTCAACCTCAAACAGTCAATTAACCAACCCACCCATAAACATGGTCACATTTTAGACTGGATTCTTCATAGACCTGATGATAACATTCTACGGTCCTCCCTGGTATCCTATGGCCTTGCATCAGATCACCTCTGCATTATATGCCATCTTGACGTATCAGTCCCTAATCCTCCACCTTTATCTGCTACTAAGAGAAACCTCCGTATGATAAATAGAACCAAACTAATGCACGACATCCAAGCTAACCTAACAACTTGCTTACCTCCTACCGCAGAACAACTCGATAACTGCCTGCGTTCATTGCTTGACAAACATGCCCCAGCTACCAAGTACAGAGTATCAGTTCAAAAGTGTTCTCCATGGTATAGCAGTGTTAGGGACCAGCTTCGCACTACTAAAAGAGACCGCCGTAAAGCTGAGAGGCTCTGGCTTTCCACCAGACTCACTATTCATAAGCAAATCTATGAAGTCTCTAAGAAGAATGTCACAAATATAGTCCATGCAGCGAAATCAGCCCACTACACTACTAAGATCATGGAAAGTTCTAGCTGCAAAGAGCTCTTCGAGATTACTAACAAGCTAATGTCAAGGAACAAATCAACACCACTTCCAACTACCTTCTCTCCAGTCGACCTTCCGGACATGTTTGCAAATTTCTTCCGTGACAAAGTACAAACCATTAGAGATAAGCTTGACACCACACTTTCAATTGACTCGTCGTCGCCATACAGTTGGGATACAGAATTTGAGCGGCAACCATTACAGCATTTGAACCTGTATATATGGATTTCGTACGTACAATCCTGATGAAGAGTGCACCAAAGTCATGTGAACTTGATCCAATTCCAACATCACTGTTGCTTGAGTGCTTAGATCCAGTATTGCCTTCACTAACTGATGTTATTAATATCTCTCTCTCTCATCCGGGGAATTCTCATCATTTTTCAAAACTGCCATTGTAAAGCCTCTGCTGAAGAAGCCAACACTAGACCATAACGATTGAAAGAACTACCGCCCAGTTTCTAATCTTCCATTCATATAAATAAAATCTTAGAAAAGGTTGTTCTATCCCATCTCATCTAAATTCAAACAGTCTTTTTAGCAATGTACAATCTGCATATCGCCCTTGCCAAAGTACTGAAACTGCTCTTCTAAAAGTAGTTAATGACATTCTCTCTGCGTTGGATAGCGGAAAAATTACAGTCCTCACCCTCCATGATTTGTATGCAGCATTTGACACAATAGACCATGATATATTACATCGCCATTTCCAGCATGTATTTAACATTCATGATACAGCCTTACTGTGGTTCAAGTCCTACTTGGTCAACAGGACACAAATTGTATCTGCAAATGGAATACACTCCAGCCCGGTTGATCTTTGTTGTGGTCTTCCACAGGGGTCTGTTCTTGGACCTGTTCTCTTCATTCTGTACACTCAGTCGCTCTCAAGAGTCATAGATCATCGTCCAGTGTCTCACCAATTGTACGCTGATGACTCCCAAATATACAAATCTAGCCACACAACTGAAGTTGATGCTATAATCCAAGGTGTAGAGAGGTGCATTTCTGATGTGAAATCATGGATGACTTGTAACAAGCTGCAGATGAATGATGATAAAACTGAGGTCATTCTGATCACAACACAAAGACTTTCTCATTCACATCTTTTACCTCAAACAATAAATATCAGCAACACCGACATTAAATTCACACAATCAGTACGAAACCTAGGTGTTACTCTGGACAATATTCTCACATTGCACCAACATGTCATGAACATATGCAAGGCTGCATATCTTGAGAAGAGACGCATCAGCTCAATTCGCAAATATCTTTCACTTGTGTATTCATTAGTACTTTCAAGACTGGACTATTATAACTCAATTCTGTCTGGTTCATCTCAATATCTGCTCCAGAAACTTCAAAAAGTTCAAAACACAGCTGCTCGGATCATACTTAGAGTACCACGATCAGAGCACACCTCCTCCCTGCTCTGTACTCTACACTAGCTATCCATTCGATCCAGAATCAAACACAAAATTTGTTCTGTGCTACGTTTCACTGTCGGACTCTAGTCCAACATACCTATCCGACCTCACCCATGTGTACACCCCACCAAGATACGTACGCTCCTCTTATGACAGTCGTATACTCATTATTTCAAGTATGAAAACAAAGTCATATGGACAGCGTTCTTTTGCATACCAGGGCCCAGCAACGTGGAATGAATTGCCCATTGAACTTAGACACAAAGACACAGTGATCACATTCAAGAGGGCTTTCAAAACTCACTTATTTCGACTGCAAAAACAAACTTAAAAACCTAATAATGTTTCCTACGTTAAATATTCTCAACATTTTTTTAAATGTTTTCTAATTTCATGGTGATTGTTTTTGTAATCTTATCATTATATGTTTTTTTATCTTATAGGTGTTGTTTAATGTTGTAAAGCGCTTAGAGCTTCTAAAGATTAGGCGCTATACAAAGTCCTCATTATCATTATCATTATTATTATTATTATTATTATCTCCACTGCTTTTCCGTACGAATTCTGTAGTTGTAATATGGATGAGACTGCGCCATATGTAGCGATCCTGTGTGAGACTTTCACAAAGCCCAGGGTCGATGTTAAAATGTTTAAGGATGAATTGATATAATCTTTGAATATTTTCTTCTGACTACCATGAGAACCCTTTCCTTCCTTCAGCTTGCCGTAGAAGCTCCTTTTCGGTAGCTGCACTTCTGACATCTTGTTAACGTGGCCTGCCCATATCAGGTGTTATTTCATCACCAGAATGTAGATGCTTGAAATGGCAGCGAGTTTGAGGAGCTGAGTGTCTGGGATTCTATCAATTAATCTTATCCTCATCAGTTTCCTCGGGCAGCCCATGTGAAAATAGAAAGTCTTCTTGGCATATCGTCGGTACACCGTCCGGGTTTGGCAACACAGTGGGTTTGTATTTGTTAGTAGACTGATCCCTCTGCGCTCCTAATGGGGCAGGGGCCATTTTTTATGTACAAATTTAATGCCGCAATCAGCGACATAGTATAAACAAATCATAAAAAATCATATACACAAGTGAGGTCAAAAAGGTTCATATTTTTAGATACCTTTCTTAAAACAAAGCATAAGAATGTTATTCACTTGACCAGAGAAGTCAATGGCAGTTCATAGCAGAAGTTTATGCACCCCAACCCTATTTTATACATGCATTTTTTTTACATCCAAAGGCCAATTTTGACAGCATGTGGTGCTCACAGTGCAAACGCAAGCCCTTTCCCTGGATGAAATGTTTTAAAAACATTGTCTACTAAATAGTTTGATGCTATTCAGAATAGTTGTCATCCAAGCCGTTTTTGAGATATTCTACTTGCCTTGAACCCACGTGTTTACTGCTATGGGAGGCTAGCTCTTCTTCCTAGCCGACTATTGGTATTTCACTATCAACATACTGCAGAGCAACACAAGCCCAAAATACCTAGTTCACAAATATATCCATATCTATAAACAGTAAACAATACTAGCTGAAAAAGTCAGACCATAGCCTTAAGTTAAGAAATTTCAGGGGCCAATTTACGAAACTGGACCGTGCCACCTAAGTATTTGCACGCAATCTTCCATAGACTATACTAACGTTAACAATTTAGGCGCTTATTACATTATCTATGTGGAATGCACGTGACAAAGAGCTGCCGAGATAGGTGTACTTGTTCATTGTAACGAGGCTTTGACCATTTACTGAGACGGTATTCTCTACTTATGGCTTTCCTGGTGCAGGTTGGTGGATCACCTCAAGCTTTTTGATACTTAGTATTGGACTGAAATTGTCACAAGCTGAAGAGAGATGGTCCAAAATCTGTTGCATGTCAGACTCAGGTTTGGCATTTAGGGAACAGCCGTCAGCAAATAGGAGATCACGCAGAACCACTTCCTGTAACGATATACATTTGAATTCGAGCTCCTAATTATTACTTAACATGCTATATAAGAATATAACGGTTTTGTTGCATATGGAAAATACGAATAAAAAATCGAAAAGATCTGACTTTCAAATATCGAACAAATTCAAATATAATAAATCAATGAGTTCTAGTGCGCAACCAATGTACGTCTCTAAAAGAATAGATAAAAGTGAAAGAATGCACGACAGATAAAGAATACTTGAATGAGAAAGAATGGTAGATAGGAAAAGTGCTCATCTTAATTGACATAGGATCTAACTGCAACAGGAGTTCGAGCTAAGGGCATGTTAAAAATATGAAAGATCGAAAGTATAAGTTGGAAGAGTTAAACAGAAGGTTATAGAGCAAAAGATTTAGGAAAAGGAAGCAGGAAAGAAGTTAAAGAGCGCTACTCCTCATGTTCAAATAAGCATATGTCAATAAATTCACAAGATGAAATAACCATGACACGTATTTGTTTATTTACTAGCATAAACCATACGCAAAAAAAAAAATCATTACGTTTAAACTGGAAAAAATAATTTCGTGAAGGCTCAATATACATACATAAATTCCCAAAAGATCGCACACAACATCAATTTGCAATTCGTTTTTAACGTAACAGTTGTGAATGCCACTGAATGTATAGGTTGAAGCGGGACACTATATCATTAACGTATTGAAAGTCATCGTCTGGAATGATTGAAAACGAAAGTGATGAATACAATTTATCAATATAAGGTAATGCTGTTTTGTTTTTTTTTTAATTTATCGAAACAATCCAGCGTAATCCACATTCATAGAGAAACATTAACTATGTATTATTTGTTTACAAAGTAAAAACATCAGTAACATTAGTCAGGTACACAGTGAATTTGATTTTGGAAAAAGTCACGTCCAAACGACAGCTATATATAACCTATTATCATGGAACAAAAACTAACACATGCAAGTTAAACATACATAATATCTCCCTCCAAATAGAAAGATTTAAACACCAAATCTTTCTATTAACTCTCAGTCACATATACATGTTATTGAAAATTAAAAAATATTAAGTCTTACCAATAACACATAATATAAATGAAGTAATATGTTACTTCTAGACACATAAAGTGCATCAGCACATTAGATTATCTTTTCCATTGATGTGCCATAAGTATTGTATTCCTGCAGCATCAAACTCGACTTTAATAATCTCTGATTTTTGTTTATCATTTTGCCAATGAATGTAAAGGGGTTATGATCACTGAATACAATAATCGGAGAAAGGAGCTACACTTCAAAGCGTTACAAAGCCAGTATCAAAGCCAAATATTCATTCTAAATTTGGGAATCATTTCTCTGGTGTTTATTTATTATTTTAGAAAAATAGCACACTGAATGAACTACACTTTTTTTCCTTCTTGAATCAATACGCCACCAACCCCAACATCAATTGCATCAACATACATTTTAAATGATTGTCTGAAACTTGGACCCGAAAGAACTGGTGCAATCTTAAATATGGACTTTATTTTATCAAAAGCCATCTGCCATTTTTTCGACCAATGAAACTTGGTGTTCTTATTCAACAAATTGGTCAGGGTTTCAGCCATTATGGAAAAAGTGGATCAAAAATTCCGATTGCACCTTAACGTCTGTGTGTTAAAATGTTCCGTGTCCCACGATATGTCTTAGAAATGTAAATGTAAGAAGAAGAAGAAGAGAACAGAAAGGATATATACAAATATATTATATTGTAAATAACAGTTCATATCGTCACCCCATAGGAACATTGTCCAATCCTAGGATTGATAGTTGTTATTTCATAATATTGAGTTACATGAAACTAATCTTCAGTTTGATTGGTCCAAAATGGACACCTAAATATAGCAGTAGAAAATTTTGTTTTAATTATTGCTTTGACATCTTCATATGGAATATTGTTATGCCAAGCTCAGTATCTTGCATCTAGCCTCTAAAGAAATATTTTTCCAAGAAAATAATAATTTAACTCTGAGAATATATATTTAGCTTGGCGTGATTACATTTTAGTTTTTTGCGATATAATTTAAGCCGTTACTAAAAGACTTTATATTGTGTTCATCCATGTAAAAGTTCGAAGTAAGTCCAAATGTAGGAACATTTTAACTTCTTTACAGTATTTTTGGACTGTGTTTAACACTGTTGAAAACAATATAATTATATCACTACCCCAATATTCTTGCAAGAAAAATTAGCTGTATATATCAAACGTTTCTCCATACGAATATGCCGTGCATTAGTGTATGATTATCCCTACTAGAGAAGTTTGTTATGAAAGGAAAACACAGAAGTTTTATTATAAACCTGGTAATGAGATTTTGATGAACTCCTCATCACGGAACATCAGTTTTCTCTCATGGGAGGAAACTGCAGTTATGAGAAAGTAATCAAAATTCCAAAGTCTATAATTTTATCATTAAATGTGATTATTCCAGAACGAAAATTGACACCATATGTGACCCATGAACAAAGAAGGGTGGCAGACCAATTTGACAGAGAAAAAGCTGAAAGCCAAATGCAAAGAAATATATCTTTAACTGCAAGGTGGATAACCAGAAAAAGCTTTGAAATTTAAATAGTTAGAGGGTAGAATACCTATATGTCTGTCCACCAATATAATACTACAGGTTCGAGAATTATAATCAGTTCGTACCTATTTTCTATCTCTCGTGCTCCAGAGCCCGAACAGACTCAGGCAGGCTGTCATCGTACCAGTGATGGATGGAACATGATCCAAGATAAGAACTCGTGGTACACGAGAACTCATTCACTAAGCAAGCGGAATATAATACTTTTATTTTAACATGTTTTAAATATTAATTGCAGAAGTTCTTACTTAATATACTTTTTGTGATAAAAAAAACAACACAAACGCCGAAAATTCTGTGCAACTAGTTTCGCATTTAATGTATGCTTCTTCAGGCACGAAATGTTTTGAAAGTAACGGATGTAAAGTATTAATGAGATTGTTAAAAATAATAATTCCGTAATTGAGGAGTTTGATACTTTCCCTCTTAACATGCGTACACCTCAGTTCTACATATTACCCAAAACTCCTAAAAATCCTGACCATAATTTACCTTTAAATTATCCAGGACGACCTATTATATCAGGCTATAATTCATATACTGAAAACCAATCCAAATTTATTGATAGTGTTTTACAACCTTTGGTGAAATCACTTCCTTCATACATTAAAGATACGACTGATTTCATTAAAAAGTTGAAGTCTATTCCACAGCTATCGGATAACTCAATCCTTGTATCATTAGACGTAACATAACTATATACCAACATTCCGCATGCAGATGGTATTGAAGCATGTAAATATTTTATTGATAACAATCTTAATAATAACACAATATCTAGTGAAGATATATGTAAAATAATAAAACTTATCTTGGAAAACAATTATTTTCAATTCAATAATATGAATTACATACAAATAATGGGTACAGCAATGGGTAGTCCCATGGCTCCTTCATACGCTTCCCTTTTCATGAGTAAATTAGAAAAAGATTTTCGTCAAAACGAAAAGTTTAATCCATCTGTTTGGTTTAGATTTTTAGATGACATATTTATGATCTGGAACCATTCAACTGAAGAACTAAAAATATTTATTGATCGCCTGAATCATTTTCATCCGACAATTAAATTTACTTATACTGCATCAAGTACGCAAGTTTCATTTTTAGATGTAAATATAAATTTAAAAAAATATTGATAACACTATCTCTACAAATATTCATATCAAAGAAACTAATATCCACCAATATGTAGAATATTCTTCATGTTATCCCATGTCATGTAAAAACGGCATACCATATAGCCAGGCCAAAAGATACCGACGCATTATTTCAGATGATTGTCAATTACAAAATTCTTTGAATAAATTACGAACTTATTTCCAAAAATAGAAATTATCCTACATATATAATTGATTCTGCACTGAACAAAGCCCTTAATCTTACTCAACATCAGGCTTTAAACACAGCAGAATGTAAAATAGAGAGAGATGTAATTCCTTTCACAATACAATATAATCCTTCATTACCTAATATAGGTCGTATAATTAATAAATATTATAGTCTCCTAAATTTATCCAATAAAACTAGCGTCAAATCACTTTTCAAAATTAAACCAGTTCTCGCTTATAGAAGACCCAAGAATTTGCAAGATTTTTTAATCAGAACTAAACAGACAGAAAATAAAAAAATACACTTTTCGTCATCTAAATGTAACAGACACCGGTGTTCTCAATGTGCAAACATAAGAGAAAGTACTTCTTTCAGTAGTGCTAATACAAAAGAGGTATTTTCTCTACGCGATAACACTAACTGCATATCAACTGATGTGATTTATTTAATAACCTGTAAAAAAATGTAGCATGCAATATGTTGGACAAACACTACAACAAGTCTCTAAGAGAATGAATAATCATCGCTTTCATATAAAAAATTATAGAGATCCTCAGTTTTCCTCTAATGTTTCAACACACTTTAACACCAATAATCACTCTCTACTTGATTTTTCTTTCATGCCAATAGATATTGTACATGGTGACATGAATAGACTCATAAAAGAAACTTTGGACTCATAAGTTAGATACTCTGTATCCTAATGGACTTAATGCTAATGCACTATATAAAATTGTATAATTTACATTGATATATTGTATATCCTTTATAACAATATAATTATATGTATGACTGTTTGTCTCTAGTTTATTTTATTATTTTACTTAATATACTTGAAATAAGCAGTACAACTTCTTTAAATTAAATATACCTTCGCATTTGTTAATGATATATTAAATGATACAATTTAAATCACATGTATATCCAGAGCTATTACTATCAATGGAATGAAAACGTTGTTCTTTAAGTACCGTCTTGCGTACGTTTTCTCTCTAGACCGCTCCGGTGGCCTAGTGGTTAGAGCGTCCGCCTCGGATGCGGGAGGTCGTGGATTCGAGTCCCGGTCGAGTCTTACCAAAGACTTACAAAAATGTTACTAACAGCTGTCTCGCTTGGCGCTCAGCATTAAGAGGTTAGTGTTAGGACTGGTCGGACTGGTCGGACTTGGTTGGACTGGTCGGACTGGGTGGGGCATCATGCTACATGTCTGCGGCATGATAGACAGTGATAGACATCACTATAAACTGTCACAATGCAGACACCAGACACCGTGACTGAAAAATTGTTAAAGCTACGTAAAAAAAATCCAAATCACACACAAATCACACGTTTTCTCTTCTGGTAAATTAATTTTCTTATATACAACGTAGGAGTGTGAGTTTTCATTGAGTACTTATATACGATGTACGAGTCTGAGTTTTCAATGAGTTTCTTATATACAATGTAGAAGTCTGAGTTTTCATTGAGTTCCTTATATACAACATACGAGTCTGAGTTTTGATTTTGCAAATGCACTCAAACCAGGTCAAACTTGAATCGACCACTCCTTAAGTGGTGTATACATTATCATAGTAGTTCATATTAATCTTTGCCGTTTCAGTACATTTATATTTGGTTGAATAATATCCTACGACTGAAAGAAATGTCTTACCTGTCCGTTTCGCATTTGATTTCCATTACTTTGAACACATTTGGGTACATTACTTATATGTAATTACATTTGGTAAAGCCCCTATCCTTTTAGAAACATATGTTTACTACATTCAAGTTTTATTACGTTGAATGCACAATCTACTTATCAAACATGAATTATTGAAACAAAGCAAAACACTGATCACAATAGGAGCTGTCATTGGTGTTGATTACAAACATAGTGACCCCTTGAACAGTTAGCTACTGCGCCTTGGAACAATAAAAGGGAAAGCAAGAAGTTCAAATTTAAAGATTAAAATATACAGATTGGTACGCGATAAGCAGACACGTATTTCTTAAAATGTACGTTTCAAGGTTTTGTTCTCACCACTAGGTTTCTGAAGAATAAATTCTGCAAAGTGTACGTACGTCGGACACTACATATATGTAAATGTCTCCTTTATTTCTACGGTTGAGCCCAATGAAAACAAACGTTTTTTTTGCCAAAGTGAATGAAACGGAACAAAATTATATGAAAGATGAGAAGAGTATAAATGAGAATTTAGTATACGAATAAACAAATATATGTGTTGGTACAAAATATGATGCATATTTCATTTCCAAAGGTCACGTATAAACAAAATGGAAACGATTAGACAACGCGAAATTCGACTACGTACACCTACCTATTCACCGATGTCAATATACCTAACGCAACGGGCTTGTCCGTCACAAGAAATTGACTTATGGCTAACATTTTTAATGCATCAAAGCGATTGGCTGTAAAAATAAAATGTTTTCTCTGAAAATTAAATTATTGTAAATACACTCATCCCATCCTTTCATTCTTGAAATCTCGAGCTGAAAGAATAATAAATACATCTTAAGAGAAAATTAAAGTGAATATCTAAGACTTTAGTTCAAAATCAGTTTTAAAGTGTTGTGCAAAATAGGCGATAAATATAATATCATAGACAACAATTTCTCGTCGATATTTGAAACCAAACAGATAATGGGACAATGGGAATGTAACATGAGAATGGGACTGGGGTGGGGTGGGGATGGAAATTTAACATGGGATTGGTACTTGGGGGACAATGGGAATTCAACATGGGAATGGCGCTTCGGGACAATGGGAATTAAGCATGGGAATGCCACTTGGGGGAAAATGGGAAATCCTTTTGTAAACGTGTGCATAGGATTAACATGGATGTTACCATTGAGACTCTGGGAACAGCGAGGATGAGCTCATTTAGAGCTGCATTGTATCAGTCTTCGAAATGGCTGACCTCAGATGGCACACATGCTATATAGCAAGTCGTGTTTACTTAGGTACCTGTTGTATAATAACTATATTCTTCTATCCGATATATATATATATATATATATATATATATATATATATATATATATATATATATATATATATATATATATATATATATATAAAGAATTAATTAAAATTATGTTTGCAGTGTTCGTAAATTTACATAATAATGCTAAGGAGGTTATAAATAGATATAATAAAGGAAGAAGCAACGCTAAAATGGATGTGAGCCAATGTAATGGTAAAATTATCATATTGTCAGGGAATTTAACGGAGACTAGCTTGCATTCGTTCAGACTAAAGGTAGTACTAAAATTACGAAAATATCCGGGGCAAATGGTGAGAGTGACACAAAAACTGAAACGTTGATATTCAAATCGTTGACACTAAAAGTAGCACCAAAATTCTAAATTTGTAAAGGACTTGAAGATAAATTGAAAATTATGCTGAATATTTTTTTATTTCTGTTAAAATTGGATAAAAACTAAAAGATGTACTAATATTCCTAATCTATACTAGACTTCAAACAAAATCCTTAATTTGTTTTATAATTGGCGGACACTAAAAGAAGTATTATAATTAGTGCCTAAAACTCTAGTGGAATCTCTGGAAGATTATATTGAAATTGCCGTGACTTAAAAACTGCACTAAACCTACGAACATTGAGCGGACTTGAATGGAAAGAGACAACTATCCAGAAGATTTTGTTGTCATAAATTACAAAGACAAAAGTGTAGTAAATGCTGAAATTGCTCCTGACGTTAGCATTTACTGACAATGACCCAGAAATTTTTATCGTAAAATTACCAAGTCTAAATGTATGAGTGAAATTCCAAAGATCATACCGACTATATTGGAAATAGAAATAATGTCCGTAAAAGTTAAAATAAGGAGGAAACAAAAAGTAACACCACATTTTAATCTAGCACACCACATATACAACCCAACATCCAATGTTTGATTACTATCCAAAATGTAGATGGGTACACATGGAAATAGCTATCTATCATTCAGCACTGCAATAAACATAGTCCAAATTCCTTTTCTAGTGTCGTAACAACAAATATCAGAAGAAATGGATAGGGCTGAAACATAGGAGATTAAATCAAACAAATATACTATTCATCACACCATCTATACAATCTCATACATCATACACACAGAGAGACACACACAAATCCAAAAAGGCCATTTTAGTTGCAACGACAGCTATAAGACTAAACTCGAAGGATTCAAGCAAACATACATGTAATCCAACATACTGTATATCACACAATCTTTGCTATCCAACAATCTAACAAACAAATCTATCCAAACGCATTGTTTATTCTCCATATACCAACTATCAAACCAAACGGGGATGGGTTTTAACCAAATTACATGTAAAGCAACAAATATATTCTCCATTATATCACCTATATTATCTAGTACTCCCGCCCACCTTGTCTTAACGTAGAATAAAAATGAAAGCTCACAAGCATACCATTCACCACACTAACTATACCATCCAATACGCCAAACACAAACTAAAATGACTTCCCAAAGGTCTAAAATCCCACATCAACTATTATAAGATTGTGCTATTATGTAGATGAAGTAGATGAAATTGCGCAAACATTCAATCTAACACACCACCTATATAATCAAAAACCCCAAACACACTATCCCAAACTCCTCAGTTTTTAATTTAAGCGCAATCTCACAAACATACTATCCACACCATCTATACCATACAACACAACAACAACAACAACATACACGCACACACACACACACACACATGCACGTACAAAAACATAAAACTCCTTGTATAGTTTCCGCAATCACTCTTTTGAAACTTACTACGTGACATGCAGCAAACGAACTATATACATCACATCACCTCCAAAATCCAGCAACCGCCATACAAACAATCCAAAATGCTTTGTGCAGTGTCCACATACCTACTATCAGACGAAAGTCATAACAGAGAGATGAAATCACACAAACATAATATCCATCACACCTACACTATCCAATACCCCATACACAATATCCAAAATATCTTTACCCCGACATGATTCAAAGTGTGTGTGTGTGTGTGTGTGTGTGTGTTTATCTATAAGATAAATACTCCAGACAAAGAGACACATATATTTCTTTGGTATATTACTTTTTAAAAATCACAGTGAAATTTCACAACACATTATTCAAGACAAAGTTACTTCTGCTTTCACACTCTATATCTCGCTTTTAATTTCCTCAGCTTCAGCGGTATGGGCTCTTTATCCCTCAGTCTGGATTTCTTGGATTTCTTGACGAGGAAAGGTTCTTCATTGTCTAAAACTGAGTCAAATGAAATGTTACAATGAAGATGAAACGATTCCAGTAAGAAACTAGAATATAGAAAGAGGCAAGGACGTGCCATATCATCTCACGCACGAGCTCCAACCCATGTCAGCGATTTCGAAGACGACATAAAGAGAGAGAGAGAGAGAGAGAGAGAGAGAGAGAGAGAGAGAGAGAGAGAGAAACAGTGGAAAACCGATATGTTGACAGTACAACCAACAAAGAAACTCCTTCCGTAGCTACTGAAGTTTTTTTATTGTCATATCTGCATTTAGTCCGTTTAATTTAAACAGTTCGAGTCCCATTGATTGTTATGTCTTTTTATGTACCGTTGATATTCTGTTGATGTATTTTCCGCAAAGAATATGTGGGTAAACAAATGCACCCATAGGATACGACATCTGAAATGTAAAGGAATCTTCTCATCTTGTGGAATCAATCCTTTTAAAAGTACATGAAAATGAACTAAGTATAATTGACTCTTTTCCAATGATTTCGGTGTAACATGGCAAAATAACGCCTATGCTCTAGCGTTGTTTACTATTGCAGTGCAGACATGATAGGTGAATTTTGCATTCTTGTATTGTGTGCTGTACCCTTTTTCTTGGCACACTAAATATTGAACTGGAATATTATTGGTTAGCTTTTTGAAATTGACAAATAATTTTCTCACTTAGTCATTTTGACATACACACACATACGCACACATCGGGAGAGAGAGAGAGAGAGAGAGAGAGAGAGAGAGAGAGAGAGAGAGAGAGAGAGAGAGAGAAGTGCTACACTATTGAAAAGCAGGTTTTTATGACAAACCATTGAATTTTAGGTTTCCATGAAGTGACAATTTTTACTAACAAGCGTGTGCATGTTTTGGATAGTGGAAACAAATGGATAGAAACTTTTCTCGCGACTAGTGGAGAGCTTGTGCAAATGTCACGAACTAAGTCGCAAAACTTTATATGGCTTGTAGACGTTTAGACTTTGTAAAATGCGAAGTATCCAAAGATATTTTCGCAAACAGAAGTAGAACGTAAGGACGTGACAGTTGCTCGTTAGATGAATCCAGTAAACCTCACAACTCACTTGCTCTGTCCTGTACTTTGGTCTTTCCAGAGATCACTTTTGTTGCTGTAGCTACTAGGGTACGTCGTCGCTGCTGTCAAAGAAGGAAAAGTTCTTTGAGAAATGGGTTTTCAATGGTCCTAAACAGTTTGATAGGCATCGTGGTTAACGACAAAGTAGAAGTGACAGAGAGAGGTGAAATCGTTGCAGAAGTGTTGTTTTGTGCAGTACATACGCGTCTTAAAAGCACAGTACCTTCCCTCTTGATAACAGTAGCTGTATTTTTTCTTGCGACTTTTCATTTTGTTGTAGGTTTTAACTGTACAGTTAAACTCTAATATAGTTACAGGTTTAACCTCAAATTCTAACTTCTACGTTCTCATGTTCTAGTTCTACTTCATTACGTGCAAGTTGAAATAAATCTTGAAAGATCAGAATATATCTACAAACTTCTCAGTAAACTCACCAGAATACCTGGAGAGTATATAATGTTGCTGTTGAGATTTGAAATCTGTTCCTGTCAAATACTATCTCCAAAATAATGCTCTAACAAATATGAACTTGATCTGCCGTCTCCTATGCAACTCTTTCCTCTCTCCCTTGACTTGTAATGAAGCTTGTAGATATGATCTTGTAATTCCATTGGTAAGCGTTTAATACCACTAGTTAAATTCCTATCACGTAATGGAACTTTCACTCCAATCCAATCCATGTTGACTCCAAGGGAGCTAACCAAGCAATGACCAAAACGTCATAATCCGATTCATGTTAACTCCAAGGAAATTAACCAAGCAATGACCAAAAAGTAATAATCCAATTCATGTTAACTCCAAGGAAATTAACTAAGCAATGACCAAAACGTAATAATCCAATTCATGTTAACTCCAAGGAAATTAACCATGCAATGATCAAAAAGTAATAATCCGATTCATGTTAACTCCAAGGAAATTAACTAAGCAATGACCAAAACGTAATAATCCAATTCATGTTAACTCCAAGGAAATTAACCATGCATTGACCAAAAAGTAATAATCCGATTCATGTTAACTCCAAGGAAATTAACTAAGCAATGACCAAAACGTAATAATCCAATTCATGTTAACTCCAAGGAAATTAACCATGCAATGACCAAAAAGTAATAATCCAATTCATGTTAACTCCAAGGAAAGTAACCAAGTAATGACCAAAAATTAATAATCCAATTCATGTTAACTCCAAGGAAATTAACCAACCAACGACCAAAAAGTACTATTCCAATTCATGTTAACTGCAAGGAAATTAACCAAGCAATGACCATAAAGTAATAATCCAATTAATGTTAACTCCAATGAAAATAACCAAGCAATGACCAAAAAGTAATAATCCAATTCATGTTAACTCCAAGGAAATTAACCAAGCAATGACCAAAAAGTAATAATCCAATTCACGTTAACTCCAAGGAAAATAACCAACCAATGACCAAGAAGTAATAATCCAATTCATGTTAACTCCAGGGAAATTAACCAAGCAATGACCAAAAAGTAATAATCCAATTCATGTTAACATACATGAAAATACATCTAATACCGTGTACTATGCATGACACAGGCATTATGATAAAACGTAATGACGTTATATATGGTAAGCTACACAGACTACATTATCGGCACAATAATTACAAAACAATACACAAGTTCAGAAGTGAACCTAACCGTGCCCGACACGAATCCTACGGTACTAAATTTTTCTTAAAAATGCAATTGTATATGTTGCTAAGTCACAAACAAGAATAGAAAATATTTGCATTGTACAACGTAATACGAAACTACTTTGATAATATACAAAAATAAACTCGGTAGTACAATACTTATAACTTATACACAATAAATTAATAAATGAGATACCTCTACAGCTGAAGATGTGCAAGTCCTTAAAGTAGACGTACCGTAATGTAAAGATTTTGAGCTATGGTGATGTATTTATACACAGACGATGACGCAATACATCGTCTCTGCGCTGGAAGTATTTGGTTCTTCCCATCGAAAGCACTTTGCACGTGCGGAATAGGATGAACCGAACTCACTTTTTCGAAATCTTTGTACAATATACATGAATTACCCTCGGGTATCGTTGTACACAAAAACGAACCCAAGTACATGTATTTAATAAATAAAAGGATTTATACAATTCCGTGACAATACCTCCCCCCCCATAAAAACGTGTAGGAAAATCGCAGAATGTGAACATAAACAATTAATAAATCATTCAATTTTGAATACTGAACAAAACTGATCTGCTAATTACACACTCCTTAAACAATTAGCACCCACATTTTCTGACCCTCGAATCGCCTCGACTCGGAAAATATACGGTTGCAAAGACAACGTCCACCGCATCAATCTTGCGTTGGCGACCTTTGCTTTGTTCAAATATGTATGTTGCATTACATATAAATTGTTTTTTTTTATATTTTAAAAACTTGCCCATTTGGTCTGATAGTTGGTGTGTTGATAATAAACAAGGCATTTGGGATTGTGTGTTTGGTCTTGGATGGTATAATTAGTGTGTTGCATATTATATTTGTAAGAATTCACTTCATTGTTGTAAACAATACCTCTATCTTCTGATATTTTTGTGAGACATTAGACTAGTTGTTTTTTATAGTGTGTATGGAATGTTGTATTGTACAGAGGGTGTGATATATATATATATATATATATATATATATATATATATATATATATATATATATATATATATATATATATATATATATATATATATATATATATATAGTATGTTGGATTGTATACAGTTTATTTGAAACCTACGAGTTTAGTCTGATAGTTGTGCTTGAAAACCAAAACGACGTTTGAGATTTGTGTGTATGTGTCTGTGCGTAATGAGTTACGACTTTATTGTCACAACTCAGTAACAGTAAAACCGCAAAGCCAGCAAGTTTTGTAAAAGATACGAAACAAGTTATTTATCAAAGTCATAAATGAAAATGCTAGAAGGAGCTTTTGCTGATATCCAAGCCAATCCTTATAAAGATCTATGAAAGTTCTAAATGAATGAAAGTTCTTTATTTATTTTAAAACCGGCAATGTAATCGTCCTCTAAGAACCGGGATGTTGCCAAGATGGCGTTGACAAGAATTCCTTAAAATAATTTATTACAGTTTTATAATAATATTACAGTCCAAATAATGGGCAGTTTTTATTTCCACTGAACAGTCCAAATAAATGTTGTTCCTCTGGAATAATATTTAAGTAGGCACATTACAACACAAAATAAAAAATGATTTATGATATAACAGCCTTCTCTTTAATATTTCGTTTGTACAGAAATGTACTAAATATTTATGTGGAAGATGTAAGTTCGTACTTTCAAATATGGTTTCTTTAAATAATTGATTTCTGTTAAGTGAATGGTAGCATTCCCTAACAAGGTTAATTTGTACAATTTGTACCATTTGAGCGTGAGCCCAGTGCCAGTCAGTCAGAATGGTGTGAACGAAATTCTTCTATACAGTATAACTTTAGGTTGCATTACACCATTGCAACTACGCCTAAATAATGCATAGTTGTAATAATTATTTAAGACACATTAAGTGCTAACTACAGCTGAAATAATGCCATGCAAGACACTTATTCAATGCTACGTTATTAGATTATTCTTCTTTTTATTTCATATTAAAGACCAAACACTAAAATCCTTGCGTAACCGTAAACACTCGCCTCTGTTTGAAAATAATACATGCATACTAGAGAAGTGTCATATTTGCAAGAGACAGTTTGAGAGATTATTTGAATACTAATTTTAACTTATTCCACATAAACCTTGTCACTTGTTAACCACGCTTGCACATATCGCAAAGTGAAAACTAGGTGCCCCCAATCCACAAATGGGCTCCAAAACAAAGATGGCGGACAGCGTAAAATACTTGTATAACAGCGAACAATGTATATAGTTACATCATTTGTGAACTGCTCAGAAAACTCTAGGCAATACCCATCTGCACTTAATATATGTGCAATTTATAGTATTCAAACAATGTAAATAAAAGATCTGAAAATATATGTAATTTACTTGTCAATATGGTAAGTATTGGTCAGAGGGTAATATTTCAGCAAAGAGTGGGGGCGGCAGATGATATTTCGGCTACCGCCTCTTATGTCCCCGTGAGAATGGCGTGGAAGTAAAAATAATGATTTCAATTACAGTGAGACTTTGGTATATTTTGTGACAAATTCTCCATCAGTCAAAACTGTTAACATTTTGGAAGTTTTGTGAATTATTTGATCTGTACCGTTTCCTTGTCGCATATGTCGATGTAAGCCATTACTCACCAAGTTTACATAAAGTTTTTACTGAGTTCATTGTGATATAGTATCATGAATAAGAGAGATGGACAAAACGACGGATGGGCAAATGAGCGGAGAGACGATGATATCATTATCTCCACCTCACTGTAATGGTAGGACAAATGATATACTCGCTCAGATCTTACTTGTTTACATTGTTTGTATGCAGGTGCTACTTAATTATACTTCTTCTATCGAAAGTTTATAAGGTCTTTAATACACAAGTTGAAAGCAGGACACGTCCAAGCTGATATCACGACAGATTTCATATAGTGGTTGATATATCCCTATCTTTGTTGGAAACCTGAGCGTGGCGTATGCATTGTTTCCACACCATTGAAATGGTGATGACAAATTCGAATTATATTGCTGTCAGCAATAGTACTGTACTGAGGTATGCACAACTGTATTCTTTCATCAGTGAATGTTCATCTCCCAGAGATCATGTTCTACAAACAAACAGCGTCCCAGCAGTACGAGTCTGAGTCTTTTAAAGGAGACCATTTCAATGGCGGAATTGAGAGTAAATAATTACGAAGAGTAAATTATCTTTCTTTAATCGCTGCTCATGTTTTTAATTAAGTTAACTGATTGGCAGTATGACAAATTAGAATCGTATGTACATTTAGGGTCGTCATAGCGATCTCGCATTACAATGGACACTTTACCTTGTCAAGTCACTGGTTACAACAGCAACAATGCGCTAACCCTATTTTGAAGCTACTGCTTCTTTCTGCGTGACAAATTCCATTCAAAACGTGTGTGTGTGTGTGTGTGTGTGTGTGTGTGTGTGTGAGAGAGAGAGAGAGAGAGAGAGAGAGAGAGAGAATCGTACCAGGGTCAGCGAAAGCAATGTGTGAGCAGCGCGCCTGGACAGGGGGCCGTTTTCAGAGGTGTGCAAAATCAGACAAACGAGCTAAAATGAAACAAAACCTGTTTTTTTTTCTTCATATGAAATTCTTTTTATTTGGTCATAACTTAAACTGAATTTCTTACGATCGTTCTTAAGAGAAAATATTTTAATGATGATGGAGTTTTTCCAACAAGACGCTGTATTTCCTCGCAGAGTTACTACACAATGTAAAATTCGGATATTGTGTCTAACACGCTTCCACATAAACGTAGTAGAACTGACATTACTTCCATCCTTGTTCAAAGTCGTTCTCCCACGCTATTAATTACGGTAGACATAAAATAAATAAGAAGACCTTTAGCCGTTAAATAATGCACGTCTAATTCATGAACTCATTAAAGGAGCAATCTAATATAATTAACATACTTCTAACCCTTTCCAGATATCCACAGTTAAGTACAGAAATAAATTCCGTCCACGACCGTTGTGATTTCATTGTACACGGAAATTGCTTGCAGCTAGAAAATATAACCTTGATCTCATTAGGATGAATTCTTAGAGTATTTGGAAGCTTATTAACAATGAATTCAAGTGTACATTTATATTAATCCCACGACAAAAGTACAATATTAAAAAATAAAGCTTTTGAAAGTTGTATAGTTCTCATTAATATACATTATTTTGCCCAGCGTGACAATACGAAATGATGTGTTTTCCTAGTATGACGCCATGCGCGCTATATACACACGAACATAGGAAGTATCTAAAACTGGTGCCAAGAGCGCAGTTTACACAGCTCAGTGATAAATTATGTGACTGTATGAATAGATTTCTTCAGCATCTCCCTCTTTGATGTCAGTGATATTTATGTCATGTGTTATCGTCTTAAATTAAGTAACAGAAATAATCGAAAACCAACACGTTTTGTAAAATCCAGGAAATAGTTTATTTCCCTAGAACATAAAATGAACATTTAAAAAGAAATGAGAGTATTGTTTAAAGTTTATCACAAGTCCGAATGTTTAAAGTTCCAACTGAATTCAAGCTATATATTCTATTATTTCCCAATATATTAATGTCTCTACACAGTGAACTTAATTTTTGACTAAGGTCAAGTACAAGATACAATTATACAGAACATATAATCATGGGGGAGGGGGAAACAACAACGAACAAATATAGATTAAATATCCATGACATACGTTAGACTATGAATTATCGCATTTTCTGGGAGAAATAATCTTGGTAGTCACTGGAGTGAAAAAAATGTCATACTTTTTCACTGGCAGTCAACAGACAAGGATGGCAGTATAAGCAAGCAGTTGAGGTTATTTCTTAGACGCTAACGTTGTCAAGACTTACGAATGGCTGCTCTCTATTCAACATGACTCGAGTTCGAATAGTTATGCTAATGTTTATATGTTCTATGCGAATATTTACAAAACACAGCAGAACATAAACGGTATACTGCTGCTTCTTCAATTTGATATAAATCGTGCTTGCTAATACGTTTAACATACAATAAAATTAAAATCTGCTTGCTACGTGTGAATAACCGATATATTTCATCTCATGGGTGAAACATTTGCATGAAGAACATGTGGGAGATGTTAAGTACCTCAAACAATGACACACTTTCTTTTACATTACATAGTCTCGTGCTCATACAGTAAAACATGCTCAGCCCAAGAAAACACCAACACATCTGACGTCAAAAAAGTCGTCTTTGATTGTACGTGACCTCTAAATAGAGGCAATTGTTTTAATATTTAATAATTGAGACAGACATTTCTTTTTAAAAAAATCTGTTTTTAAAGAACCGGCTGCCTCATAAAACGGGACATTTATATTACCTTTTGCTAGTATACTGCCAGAGTAATACAACATATTCATTTGTCACTCTATCTTTGGGAGCCTCGAGTGGCCGAGTGGTCTAAAGCGCTCTCCGTTACGGATCACTGCCATCTCACCTCCGTCTGCGTGGGTTCGAGTCCAATGTCGGTATGTGAGAAAGCTTGCCAGTAGCTTCTCGTGGGTCGGTGGTTCTTTCTGGGGTTTTCCCGGGTTCCTCCTCCACCATTAATACTGGCCGCCATGTATAGCCTATCGTGTGCTGAAAAATGGCGTTAAACCCCACAACAACAACCCTCTATCTTTGGTCACTTCTTTCATAGATATTTTGCGGTTTGTTTTAGCTCATGCCTAATGTTAAGGAGAGTATCTATTGCCAGGAAGTGGATCATGTGGAAATAAGGTTCTTGAGGTGTAGATAGACTGGTATATTTGACACTACACAAATCACCACTCTTTGGAGGTTTTGTTATTCAAGTTTTCAAGGATGGTGAAATGCTGACAAAACCCAGTTTATTAGTATGGTTCATTTATTATGCCAAAATATTGTCACAGGAGTAACCATAATGTTAACCTGTCTCCAGATTCTGTGGTCAATCACATGTATTAAATATCAGCAATATCAAAGAAAAATAAAAGATTGTTAACTATCAAGTAATCAAATATGTTAACAATTTTTGGATATATTAATTAGGAATGTACATTTGAGCACTACAAAATGCTGTTGAACTTCTCAGTCATGCAAATGGCAGAGATCATTGAAGTAAATGAAATTTGTGTAGTGTATATGGCACTTACTAAGAAAAGTAAGTATGAGGTATCACAATCCAATCCTGTAACGACAATAAGTGCATCAATTCCCATGAAGACACACATGTCTTTACGTAATAAGCAAATAACACGTATAAATTGTGGGATTTTTGTCATTTAAAACGTCTATTGTAATTATATTTATACTGATATATAATGCTATTTGAGATTGGGGCATCACGAAGGAAATCGGAAGAAATGAATTCCTGACCGCTTTACACTTTTGTTTCATTAATTGTATGTAGCACAGTATGTTGGCATTTTTTTCATCTTCAAAATAAAATCATCAGCTTCCTACATCAGCTGCCAATCCCCCACCTCTGACATCACACGACTAGGTGCTTGACGATCAGACTTTCAGCAAATTTTTAAACGTTATTAACTTCAACGGCTGATAATGTTTATATTCTCAAATACCCGGATGGAATGTACAAAACGCACGTTTGAAAATGAAAACATTTTATTGCCAGAAAAACACAGACATCGTCGTCCTCTTTCAAGGCGACATAGGCCAAATCTCATGGTACAACCATTGATATTGAAACTAATCTATTTGGAATTAGCACAGTGTATATTGAATGCTTATATTATCGAATGCATATGCTTCACTGACGATGAAAATAAAGACGGACCTTGATATAAAATATAACAAAAACTAAAATATAACAGTATTCAAGATCTGAAAAAATAACAAACAAAAAAAAAAAAACAAAGATAGTCATATACAATTGTTATGCATATTTGATTTAATTTATATTTGATAGAAGTTAATTTTTGTAAGTTTAAAAAAAAATTATTTTAATTTCATTACATGTCAAAGTAATGTAATCTTGTTTACTTGATTTGTCATTTTCCCCCAGAAAGTTCAGTTTGATCTGACTCTTTTCATAAACACCTAATACTAGAAACACTGGTTCTATATATGACTTAGTTCCCGACCTTGATTGAGAAATCACTGAGACAAGTAAACAAATTTCTATTTTTATTTTATTCTTGGAGTAAAATGATTGGTTTTTATAACGGTCATGCTGGGAATATGTGACATTAGATATGTAAACAGCCTCTGTTTCGCAATTATGGTTTTTCCGAAATTGTGCAGTAGTTAGATTTAATAGTGATGTTTAGAGAGAGATACTTCTCAGTTATTCTTTCACTTTGGACACTGAAAAGTATTTCGTTGTGACCAGATGAGTTTAAATTATATGTTTTGGAATTATTAATTCTTTTTCCTAGAATTATTTGAGTGCTCATACAGAATTCTTGGACAAAGACATTTCTTGAAATTTTATGCAGAAATCCAAACACCGGAATATCATTGTCTGTGGAAAAAAAAAGAACTTAGACACAACAGCAAAACACTAGCTACATTATACGTCATCGCCTTCCGTTTTGGATTTTTTCGTCGGGACTTGAACTTGAATTCGTTAGAACATTTCATTACTAGGACGTCTAAAATATAATTCGTGGAATATTCTTGGATTACTTCTGGATCTGATTTTTTAAAACCATGTATTCTCATTTTTTAAAATTTCTACAGTGTTTTTCCAGGGAAATAAATTATTTTTTAAATTTTTCAAATCTTGTTGTTTTCACTCTTTCTTAGTTACTGTTTATTAGAGCCTAAACAGGAAATATAAGACAATTAATTCTACTGATCTTAATGCCATTTGTAGCTGCTGATGACTGTTATTAACATTATTTTAGGTGGTTGAAATTACTTCCAGCTCGATGATCATGTTGACTTGACATGAAAATATTATAAGCAAATAGCAATTCTTTTAGAGCCTATCATTGCTACAAATATCCTAAATGTTGTGGTAATTACTGTCGATTACAACTATCCCAAATGTTGTGGTAATTACTGTCGATTAAAAATATCCCAATGTTGTGGCAATTACTGTCCATTACAAATATCCTAAATGTTGTGGTAATTACTGTCGATTAAAAATATCCCAATGTTGTTGTAATTACTGTCTATTACAAATATCCTAAATGTTGTGGTAATTACTCTCAGTAACAAATATCCCAATGTTGTGGAAATTACTGTCGATTAAAATATCCTAAATATTGTGGTAATTACTGTCAATAACAAATATCCCAAATTTGTTGGCAATTACTGCTGAATACAAATATTCCAAATGTTGTGGTAATTACTATCGATTACACATATCCCAAATGTTGTGGTAGTTGCAGTCGGTTACAAATATTCCTAACCTTGTGGTAATTACTGTTGATTACAAATATCCAAAATGTTATGGTAGTTACTGTCGATTACACACATGCTAAATGTTGAGCTTATTACAGTCGATTACAAATATCCTAGATATTGTGGTAATTACTGTCGATTACAAATATACCAAATGTTGTGGTAATTACTGTCGATTACAAATGTCCTAAATGTTGTGGTAATTACTGTCGATGCAGCAAGCGGTGACCGCATCGTGACTCACATTTGATGAACTTATTTTATCTATCGACTGTTACTTATGTGAACGATATGTGGATATACAAAATGCACCAAATTTAACTACCTAAATGCAGCGGAACAATTCATTATTCATTAGAGATATGATTTTTGCAGTTTAACGATTGAAGAAAATAGGTCAGAATAATGTAAAATTTTAGATCATTGTATCGCAGTCTTTTTCAAAACTTTATCAAAGAACCGATACACACCAAAAAAATAAATAAATAAAAAAATTAAAAAAATAACCAAGAGCTGGAGTCCCTACCATTAGAAAGTATAAGCAACTTAGAAGTCTCGTCAGCAATCGTAAAAAAGGCATGTAAAAGAAAAATATAAAGCCAGCTTTGAAAATATTGGACAATTTTAGATCTAGCTCTCGTGAATACTGAAAACTAATAAGAAGCTTGTATAAAAAATAATAGCTCCTCCTCCACTGTGAGTCCATTACTTGTTAAAACGATAATTGATATGAAACTACTTCTCCGAGTATGAGAACATCTCAACGACTTATTTACGTCCATATCCACTGTAGACGATATCCTGGCTAAGTTTCCAGAATTCTTCTACCGAGCCAAACAACCCATTAATATACTGGAACATAATCTCTGGGACCAAATACAAAACATTCCGAAAGAAAAAGAAAAAAAACCAAGCAGAATTAGATTTGAAATGCTCCACGCATTTTGATGTTAGGAATCCAATATGCCTACTATTTAATGAATCACTCAGAGTACACGTTTCCCCTGTACTATTTAAAACTGCTTTCATTATTCCTTTTTAATAAAAGGCAACAGGGGCGACTCTACCATTCCTATACCAATATCACTCTTACGTTATGTAGGGAAAGTCTGCCATCTTGAAACCAATATATATATATATATATATATATATATATATATATATATATATATATATATATATATATATATATATATATATATATATATATATACACACACACACACAAAAATGATTAATAATCCCAGTTTTCTAAGTGAACTTAATATTGTACACATTTTCATCACAATCGTTTCTGCATTCTGTCCCCCCCCCCCATGCAGAAATGTGAAGTGAGAGTTAAGGAATTAAGGAATTTGAGCTGGATTAAAACCTTTAAAAAGAAATTACACCAAGTAACCTACAAGAATATGGTTCGTCGTAACGATATGTGTGCCCTTTCTTTGTTATTAATTTACAGTGTTTATCAATGATACAAAGTTACACACCATGTCGACATTATACGGTAAATTTCTCGGTTACGTGGTCCACATACTGTAATATATTTTTGTTTTGTTGTTGTTGTTGTTTCTTGAATATATGATAATGTTCTAAAAATAGCCCCCCCCCCTCCGTCTCTCTCTCTCTCTCTCTCTCTCTCTCTCTCTCTCTCTGGACCATCGTAGCATTATACGGGATAAAATCTATGAAATGACGAGCGTAGAGAATTTTCGTTTGTGTCATCATACGATGTCTCTGAACTTATAAATGATGGTAAAAATTAAGTCAAACCACCGACCAAAAGATGAGAGAGAGAGAGAGAGAGAGAGAGAGAGAGTTTATGGTTGGTGGTACTGTTACTAAAGCAGAATAATGACTTAGATCAACTTGAAATATATTAAAATACTTTAATTACCCCTTGTTAGTTCGTCATTTCGCTTTGTTTCTATTCTACGTTAATTTCCATGCGCCGGTAGGTGAATGGCTAAGCTTTCATGAAAATTTCATAGCAAACCATGTATTTTGTAGTGATCTACTTTAATCATTAAAACCATCTATCATGTGTGTATTATATTGATTTAATCATTGTGAAAAAAATAGAATCTAAAATAAGAAAACAATCAACTTATCAATATTAAAAGGCATATAACTACATTTTGTAGTGGACGCACTCGGGGATGTGAGGAGTTCATTCACTCAGTCAGTACATGGCTGCCTGTAGTATATCTTAACTCCATTCAAAGAGCAATTATATGTATTTGTATGTGATCAAAATAAAATATATGTACAGTATGTATGCTGTATCAATGAACTACCACTCGTTGTATACATTTTTCATTAAAAGCAAACTCGGCAAACCTCGTTTCCTTCTAACGAAACGTTTATACATCTCGAGGTATATCAGTCATACAGCGTATTATATATACCAAATTGCTGATGATTTGTTTAGACTTTCGTAATTATTTGCATGCCCACGCTTTTGGCATATGCATTCAAAAATGCTCATAAAATTGAATATGTTTTGATTACTAATGTGAAAGACCGCTCTAACCAACGGCTTGTAATCTTTTATACCATTAAAACACATTCAACGCTGTTTATTACTATATTGTTTGTTTCCCTCCAAAGTTTAGTCTTTAATAATGAAATGCGTTGCCTGACACTCTGTCACAAACATATGGGTGTAGCTCTTAGTAGTGATAGAAATTAACCGTCATGTCTATACGACCTATGGAATTATGTACTGAAACTTGGTGGTCAAAATTATGCGGAAGACAAACATTTCATAAAATTATTGGGAGTCAATGTCCGTTTTTCTTTTTGATTTTATTTTTCTTCTCACTTCTTACTGTCTATCTAAGAAGTTATAATCCATGAAACAGATCAAGGATCATCTCAACTATCGTATGATCTAAATAGTGTAATGTTTAAAGTTGTTCAATATTGTATGAATGAAATCGGACTGATTCTCATCTTATGATGGTATATATGATGACGCACAATACCTTTGTCAATATTATTTTCTGTGTAAGAATTTGTGGTTGTCTATAATTCACATTCTCCATTAAAATATGCCAATATAATATGTTTAAACAAACAAAATAATTAATTTTACCATTCTAAATATTAAGAATAATATAGCTGAAGTTGGTATCAGTGATGAAAATATATCACCATTCAAAACTCCAATGAAACACAATGATTCCAAAGGATAAAATGTGACTTGTCTATGCTTCAAATAGAGCTAAATTATTATCTCTTTTCATCTACATATTGTTTGGAAACGTTTAAACATAATCAGTTTTTTTCAATATACTATCCGTGTGTTTACATTATATAAATATAAATTAAACCTAGCCATATTTTGAGCAAGAAGACTGAATTGGAATTGTTTTCATTTCTAATTGTATTCACTGTCTGGGAAAATTGTTCATCATCCTATAGGGTATAAGACTAAAATTGAAGGTCATTTAATTTGTTACATAAATGCATCGCACTTGTTTCCTAGACACAGACTTCAGTAAACCATCAAATCTTTCATGGCATAGTATACTAGTTTCGTATGGAATTTGAATAATGGATACGTTTTTTAATGGATACGTGTTTTTAATGGATATGTTTTTTTAATGGAAAGTTGAACCCTAATATGGGGGACTTTGATATTAAAAAGCGAATTTAGAATCATACAATACCGTGGGAACACTAAACAAAAATAATAATGTACAGGAAGCATATGATATCATGGAAACACTATACAAAAAATAATATACAGAAAGCATACAATGTCATGGGAACACTATGCACAAATAATAATGTACAGAAAGCATACAATATCATGGGAACACTATACACAAATGTTAATGTACAGAAAGCATACAATATCATGGGAACACTACACACAAATAATAATGTACAGAAAGGATACAATATCATGGGAACACTATACAAAAATAATAATGTACATAAAGGATACAATATCATGGGGACACTATAAAAAAAATAATGTACAGAAAGCATACAATATCATGGGAACATATGCAAAAATAATAATGTACAGAAAGCATACAATATCATGGGAACACTATACAAAAAAATTAATGTACAAAAAGCATACAATATCATGGGAACACTAAAAATGTTAACGTACAGAAAGCATACAATATCAAAGGAACATTATACAAAAATGTTAATGTACAGAAAGCATACAATATTATGGGAACGCTATACACAAATAATAATGTACAGAAAGCATACAATATCATGGGAACGCTATGCAAAAATGTTAGTGTACAGAAAGTATACAATATCATGGGAACACTATACACAAATAATAATGTACAGAAAATCATGTTAAACTAATTATCAGAGCATATAGTGCTTCTAAATAGATTTTAAAAAATGCCATTTCAATTCTTTGAAAAGTATTATTATTATTATTATTATTATTATCTAGTTTGAACTCTTCAAAAATGTTTATCAAATAGGTCTTAATTACACTAAAAGACTTAAAACTTGTGTCGATGACGTTAAAGCCACGTCTCATTGTCCCGTCGGAGCCTTCATGCTGAAATCTGTTTCAATAGATTCACTGGCTGTTTGCAAACATTGCAATGATTTCTTAGTTCCAGAATATGTGAATAGGGATCGTTTCACACTTAAGAGTTTTAATGTTATGTGCAGAAGAAACGTTAATAAATCGTGTTTTCCCCTGGATCTGGGGTGTTGATATCGTATCATAAAAGATAATAAGCACATGTTAACTATATACCCTACCTTTATTATTACCTATATATCCCACCTTTATTATTGACTATAAACCCCACCTTTCTTATTAACTATATATACCCCACCTTTCTTATTACCTATATACCCCATCTATCTTATTAACTATATACCCCACTTTTCCTATTAACTATATACCCCACCTTTGTTATTAACTATATACCCTACCTTTCTTATTACCTATATATACTACATTTCTAATTGCCTATATACCACACCTTTCTTATTACATATATACCCCACCTTTCCTATTACCTATACACCCCACCTTTCGTATTAACTATATACCATACCTTTCTAATTACCTATTTATCCCACCTTTCTTATTACCTATACACCCCACCTTTCTTATTAACTATATAACCCACCTTTCTTATTACCTATATGTCCCACCTTTCTTATTAACTATATGACAAACCTTTCTTATTACCTATATACCCGACCTTTAGTATTGACTATATACCATACCTTTCTTATTACCTATACACCCCACCTTTCTTATTGAGTATATACCCTACCTTTCTTATTAACTATTTATCCCACCTTTCTTATTACCTACATACCCCACCTTTCTTATTACCTATATACCCCACCTTTCTTATTAACTATCTACCCCGCCTTTCGTATTACCTATATATCCCACCGTTCTTATTACCTATATATCCCAACTTTCTTATTAACTATATACCCCACCTTTCTTATTACCTATATGTCCCACCTTTCTTATTATATATATACCCCACCGTTCTTATTACCTATGTACCCCACCTTCCTTTTACCTATATACCCCATCTTTCTTATTACCTATATACCCCACCTTTCACCAAATAATCACATGCATGGTACTACTCTAAATTCGCCGAGTTTTGGAGTTTTTATTAGTACGTATCTATAGTCTTAAAAGAAGCAATAGAAAAGAGCGAAAACCAATAAGTTGTGTAAAATTAAAGAATTTTTTTATTTCCTATGAATATAAAGTGAACATGTAAAAAGAACTTACATTAGCTTGAATTCTATCCCAAAATAGTCCTATAATTTCTCACAGAATTCCTAATGAATACATTTCTGAATCAACTTTAGTGGTATTTCAAATGAGTCCAGCACTGAAGGTTTTGATGTGCCTATAGTGGCCTGCAATTTCTAATGCACTAATGTATCAATGGCCTGACTTGTAATAATGTGCCAACAAAAGAAAATAAAACTATGGCAAATTGTTGTCCTTGTAAAAAAATACCCACAGCATTCCCTCCCGTAAAGAAAATGTAAAACAGTTGGCTTAAATAGATAACTGAAATCAAGCTTCCAGATCCAAACTGTGTACACGTCGTTTTGAAGTCTGTAAATATCGCACAAGCTGATAACGACTAAGATATGAAATCCTGTTAGGGCCAATCTCTTCATTGCTCCATCGTGTAGTAATTGACCAGGCGATGGAATGATGAAGCGATGTGATGTAGCAATGGAGCGATGTCATTAAACGATGACATTACGGTCGTTTCATTGCTTCATCGCTCCATCGCATCGTTTCATCGCTCCAGCGCCCGGTCAAAATTACTACACGATGGAGCGATGAAGCAACTGACCCTAACAGGATACTATACAAAGACCTACATCCCGTAAAAAATGTCTTGTGGAAGAAAAAAATCGAATGTACGGATAAAATGAAATGAAGAAAAATGAGAAGAAAAAAAATCAACAGAGCTAGACGCTTCCATCCTATGAAAAATGTCCTGAAGAAGACACGAAAGAAAGGAGGCATCGCAAAACAAGCTATAAGTAGGATCATGTGTGAGTTTAACGCCATTTTTCAGCAAAAGTTAGGCTATACATTGCGGCCAGTTAATTTGGAGGAAAGAAAGAAAAGAAAGAAAAAAACACAGGAAGGCCTTGAGAAGAACCACCGACCCAAGGGACGCTACTCACAGTCTTGCCCACAATGCTTACATTGGCAGAACCGAGACTCAAACCCACGCTGACAGAGGTGAGATGTCAGAGATCTGTAACGGCGAGTGCCTTAGGAAACTTGGCCACCTGGGACCTCTCTAAGCATATGAGAGCGAGATTATTAATAAAGAACGAATGGAACAACATTCAGCATGTTTGATAAAATTATCGTCACCGGAAATGAGCGTGATGAGAAAACTAGGGTGAGGGTGGATTGTCATAGTAACTTTCTATCACTGTATGCTATCTACATAACCAGAAATAACTTTCTAATTTCAGTAATAGTGTTTCGCTCAGAATACAATTCAACCACCTCTCTCTTTGTTGATTCACTATATAAAGAATAATAAATGAAAGTACTTTTGTGTCAGAAATTTAATTGTTGACAGTTGTTTTTGTACTATTAATTGTGTGTGCGCGCATGTGTGTGTATGTGTGTGTGTGTGTGAGAGAGAGAGAGAGAGAGAGAGAGAGAGAGAGAGAGAGAGAGAGAGAGACAGAGAGAGAGAGAGAGAGATGTGCGGTGATTGTTTCAGTCAGAGTATACAGAAATATTGCACCTAGCAGCTTGGACGTGTGGTGATGTGCAATTCTAATTCTGTGATTTTGTGTTTGATATCTCACTTTGGAAAACATGGAATTTACTGTTTTGCCTAAGCAATTATCCAGTGTAAAAACTATACAAATGGCTTTGACCACACGATTCTTGGATAAACGTGTGGAATCAGTATGAATAGAGAGTTGTTTAATTTTGTAAACTTGTAATCGTCCAAATTTGTTCTGCTTTGAAGGATTGATGAAACCTGCCTATTGGCGTTGTAAATTGCATCATATAGAAATAGAAGATACGCTACCGTCCATTCTTTAAAGCCAAGGTCACAGTTAAAGGGTACATATTCTTTAGTGCTCTATTCGTAGTTATGAGACTTTATTTTAATGAAGTCTCATTAAAATTGTTAAACTTCGTACATATATGTAAGGAAAAAGGTATAAAGTTCACCACTTTCATCGTTCTCAATTTAAGGTCACAGGTGGACATTGCTATTTTTGTTTGGAGCTGTAATTTCGCGAACTGTTAAACAATGTGTGTGTGTGTGTGTGTGTGTGATTTTGATTTTTAACGTAGCTTTAACAATGTTTCAGTTATATCGCTACGATGTCTGCAATGTGGCAGTTTATAGTGATGCCTAGCACTGTGGCGTCATGCCACAGACATGTAGCATGATGTCCCACCCAGTCACATTATCCTGACACCAGGCCGACCAGTCCTAACACTAACCGCTTAATGCTGAGCGCCAAGCGAGGCAGCTGTTAGTGCCATTTTTGTAAGTCTGTGGTATGACTCGGCCGGGGATCTAACCCACGACCTCCCGCATCAGAGGCAGACGCTCTAACCACTAGGCCACCGGAGCGGTATGTTAAACAATGTAATCGAATAACACTTGGCATAGTTAAGCATGATGACTTGTTGTGTTCACGTAACAGTTTTATGGACCTATATGTTAGGTCTGGTTTCAGGTCAGTATAATATTTTTGTGCACAAACTATCACACAGAAAGTGTTAACTTGTTAGAAATAATGGAGTGGATATCATACACTAGATATATGTTTTATACCATAGCCAGATCCCCTGACTCAAGGTTAAGTTCGCAGGCTATGGAAAATGCAATTATGTAATTTCTAAATTGACCGCAGGATAACTTTTGTTCCACTGACGATATTTTAATGGTTTTTTAAACTACTTTTACATCATTATGCAGAATGTGTTACATACCATTACCATGTCATCGGTTTCAAGGTTAAAGTTACAACTAGGGAATATAATTATCATTGATCACTACCAATTTACAGGTAATAACTACCAATTTACAGGTAATAACAAAAGAGGCCATTTTCATGAAATTTTAGCCTGTTATAAAGGTGGACTAGACAGTGGCATCCATATTACGTCATACCAACTGCTTTCAAGTTCAATGTCAAAAACAATGGATGATCTGAGTCAGTGGACTATTTCCGTATCCAGGTGATCACTTGTTAACTATTTCAAATTGTTATTTAGATGCCATCTTCTCCAAGGTTCTATGACATCGCACTGTTTTGAGACAACCTTCAAGGACGTCAAAAGTGAATTCTACGGGCTTTTACTTACTGACACATATGAGGCTAGCGACTTCAAACTAAGTGATATAGGTATGAATTTTTCGGGGTTATGATTATTTCTGCCTTAACTGCCTTTGTCTTGGAATTTTCAGCAGCCTTTCTTAGCAACCAGAGAGAAAATACAGCTCTACAAAAATAAACTGCTCAAATGTTAACCGAAAATAGGATGATGTATTTGCCATGACATGATTTACAAAAATGTGTCTCTTTGTCTCGATGGGAGCCAGTTGAAAAACGTATTTGTTTTCTCATCTTCTCCAAAACCATTTAATGTTATCATCATTTTATGAAATGTTCCATATGACATGTTCTAGTCAATGTTTTTTTCTTCTTATAACCTCCAAAATAGCCATTTTTTCACATTTTATTACGTCAGCCAGGTGGACGCATATGTTGACATTCTTAAAACTAACTCAGTACTGTGGCAATTTAATTCAAACTTATATTTTGTTTGCTAAATTTCATTCAACCAAGTGAAAAATGGTTTTAGGCCTAGTTTAACCTGCAATTAGATATTAAATGTGACTCAGTCTGGGCCAAGTGAGCCGTCTCATGCACACTTAGGTCATTATACTTACTTGTCTCGTTCATAACCTCTGTTACAATTCATTTCGATTTTGAAAAGGTTGTTGTTGTTGTTGGTTGTATTTTTACGGCGCATCAGCACTGTAAAACCGTTTAAAAGGTTATAAATAAGATCATTTAAAAGAGATAAAAGGTTTTCTTATCGACCAGCGATGAAATATCAAACAATTAAAAGCAAAACGATAAGATGGTAAGAGTAATATATAAAGCTTCCCGATCAACGGGGAGTGTAAATGGTGTGTGTTAATGAAGATTTAGATGAAAAGGTATTGAGTATGAAGGACGGTATATACATTACTTATAAATACTCAAGGTGATAGCATAAACGTTAGATCTTAGAACAAATCTTTACTTCTTTAAGGAATTCCAAAACACAAGAGACGTTTATTGTATTAGAAAGTTCCTTCATGTCATGCACATTGTAGTACTGATCGCGCATAGGTTGTAGGTCGAAACACAATATCATAAAGTGCTTAACAGTGAATGGTTCATTGCAAGAAACACACTCTGGTGGGTTTTCGCCTTTTAGTATGTGGGAGTGGGTTATATAAATATGACCAATTCTAATTCTTGTAATGACTACCTCCGCCCTACGTATGGTTCTGTAGGAAGGGGTCCATTCTTCTAGGGCTGGTTTGATTGCATAAAGTTTGAAAAGGAGACAACCGTACTTAATGGCTATTATTAAAGAGGTGGGACCAATGAAAAATTTGCCCAGATTCATTTGATCTAATTTCAAAGATATATTAAAATTAATTAAGGATGGTGTCTATCCTTCCTGCCTGTACTTTAACTCCCGTATATCAAATTGTATTTGCATAAAACATGCATGGTGTTCGTGTTGGAATGAAGAAATGTTACACACAAAAACTGGGTCACTGTACTCTAATTTTGAGAATTTATTAACACTGGCTTAATATTTATATCCATGATATAATGTAAACACCTAACCGGTTGTTACAAAACGTTTATGGAGACTGAAACGTACGATGGGCATATTTCCAACAAAAAACTGAGCCATTATAGCAAACATTTCAGGGTTTGTTTCAAAATAGCTACAAAAAAAGAGAAATGTATCCATTTTCTCTGCAAAGTTAGGCCACTACATCTATTGATATTAAACGTATCCATCCTGTCTATCCTGGGATGGCATGGATATGTGTCAGACACCACTATGAATATCTATATAGAATAAAAAGTGGTGACAATTAGTTCTTGGTTTAAATTCCAATACCTACTCACCTGATCTTATAGAAAGTACGCTAAGAATGTATTTTATAATATGGAACACTACTTAAATATGGTGTCTGTACTCAAATTATATTTTTTGTCGCCTGCGAATTACGCTACGAATCATCTTAGAATACAAATATGTTACATTAAAATTGGTTCACTGTAACATAATTTATAACATTTTTTTTAAACCTGTTACCACCGACCATGCATATCAATTGCATATGGAAAAGCAGTTATAAATGTACCAAACTTGGGTTGTTGCAGAGACAAGGCTGTTATTGTTACGACTATATGGTCTTAAACTAAGCAACAGAACCAACATGTTTTGTAAAATTAAACAAATAATTTATTTCCCTAGATGAAAGTGAAAATTTAAAAAGAACTTAAGTATTGTGAATTAGATACCAAATACTCCTAAAAATTCTATCACAAATTCACATGTGTGAAGTTCCGATTGAATTCCAGTGGTGTTCTAATTAAATCCCAGTATTGAATGTGTTGAAGTGTACGTAGTCTTGAATGTGTTAATGCGCCAGTGGTCAGGAATGTAGAGATGTGCTAACAATATTTTGTTTTTTCACAATAATATATTCCACATTTGCCCTTGTCTGAATTCACTATAATTCCAAATTAATGTTTTAGTCGAAGAATATTATTGAACACTTTGTAATTCCAGTGAATACTAATTTGAATAAATAAATCCACCAAAATTACAAATGAACACAACTGACTATTTCTGCTTCAGGCGTCAAGGCAAGATTATGTAATTTTACTAGTATACAAGATCATACAAAACGTTAAGACACAATTATAGAGCCAGGATATAGGTCAGTCTCCTTTCTAAAACATTCAAAGTTGTCAGCAAGTTTAGGAATATTTAATCTACACTCATATAGAAATATTAGCTATGTATCACCGTGTTGACAAAATGAATATCACTGGTCAGGTATACCATTAACCTAATGTAAAAGCTAGAACAAAATCGTAACACAGCTAACTGAAACAATTAATGAATCTAAGCTGTTTTGGGTCATTACCAGCACGATTCCTTGAAGATTTCACAACCAATGAGTCTAAATTGCATATTTGTGCTTTTCAACACAATTCATCGCAGATTTCACAACTAATGAGTCTAAATGGTATAGGTTGCTTTTCAACATTATTCCCTGCAGATTTCACAACTTTGATTCTAAAATATATAGGGTACTTTTCAACACAATTCCGTTCAGATTATGCAACTAATGTGTCGAAACTGTACAAGGTGCTTGGCAACACAATTCCCTGCTGATTACAAAACTAATAAGTCTAGATTGTATAAGGTGCTTTTCAACACAATTCCCTGCAGATTACACAACTACTGAGTCTAAGCTGTATAGGGCGCTTTTCAACACAATTTTCTACAGATTACACACCAAAAGAATCTAAACTGTATAGTGTGCTTTTCAACAAAATTTCCTGCAGAATTACACAACTACTAAGTCTAAACTATATAGGGTGCTTTTCAACACAATTTCCTGCAGAATTACACAGCAAAATAATTTAAACTGTATAGGGTGCTTTTCAACACAATTCCCTACTGATAACACATCTAACGAGTCTAAACTGTATATGGTACTTTCAAACACGATTTCCTGCAGAGTACACAAATAATGAGTCTAAACTGTATAATGTGCTTTTCAACACAATTCCCTATTGAAAACACATATAATGAGTCAAAACTGTATATGGTACTTTTCAACACAATTTCTTGCAGAATTACACAGCTAAAGAATCTAAACTGTATAGGTTGTATTTCAACATATTACCCTGCAAACTTTTTTTCACAACTAATGAGTCCAGACTGTATATGGTTAATTTCAACACATGTCCATGTAGATTTCAAAACTAATGAGCCTAAACTGTATCGGGTGCTTGTCAACACAGTTCTCTGCAGATTTCACAACTAATGAGTCTAAAGTTTATAGCGTCCTTTTCAACAAAATTCCCTTCAAATTCAGATGTTTTTAGTATTTTGAGTTTTGAAACGAAGACAACTTTGTTTTTAATTTTGACATAAATACACATAATAAAAAATTAAAAATAAATTGCATTTCAAAACCAAACCAAATGGGATCGCACTTTGTGACCTATATTTCTGTACAGATTTTGATGTCAGCGTCCATCCTACGTCTACATTTCTAGCAAGCTTTGTTATTTAAAAGGAATACATATTACATATTTCAATTTCTTTAAGGAGTTTATGATGTTATTATTGCTGTTCTTGCATCAGAAACTTATTCAAATGAAAAAGAAGAGTTAAAGGACATGATTCCATCTCTACTATCAAATAAATAGAAGGCACGCCCTTTACTTCTTTTGTTTTACGAGAGATAATGTTAATAAACAAACTTTCCATCGTTAATACACTGAAATGACGACGAGTACAATTTTATTACACAACAAATGGCCTGCATTATCTATTGTTCTAAAAGAGCGTATAGAATTGATTTACCGATAGGAAACTACCATGTTTTAAGACAATTTCATTCCAGCGGCGATAACAGTAGGTATTCTCTTGTTATCACATAAATTCAATCTCACGAGGCCAGCCTGCCATTACTAGTTTTGATGCCTCACATTACCATATTGCAGGTAGTCTAGCTCTATATTTAAACGTGGAAACTCATACATACGTCGATGCATGCCTTTCAGTCTCTGTATTTTGATCACAAGCTTAATTCCGACATTTTGTTGACATTTTGATTATATTTGAAGAAACAAATAAATAGAATTTATGAAAATGTGTACAGTAGTGCTCTTTTAACAAGTTTGTTTTCTGTTATTAAAGCATAACAGCACAAGCTGATGCTCCCATTTATTTCACGATTTGAATGTGAATGCGATATATTCCTGCAATTAAATCAAGCCTGGTATATTTATGCGTACTGTACTGCACAAATGTAAATATGTATGTAAACAAAGTATAGGCTAGTCCAGAAGCATTGTAGTCACCTCGACATATATAGTAGCCCTGTACTGCACATCGGTTCTAAAGTCGCAGGTGTATACGCCGCACAAATGTATATAGCTTAGACAGATTATAAGAATTTGCAACTGTTTTATTGGTGACTAAGTGATGTGTTCTTTTCTTTATATGTTATGTGCCATCCAAGTCCACTGACTACTCAGGAATACATATTTAAGATTTTTGAAGAATAGATTTGTATCTCAGAACAGGACAGAACCGAATAGCACGGCCCTTTTATTTCAATCTTGGTCACAAAGTAACGTCAGTGAACATGCAATAATTGCATGCTTCCAAAGAGTAAAATGTAATATCATCACTTACAGAGTGCACAAAATACTTCAAAGTGAACCACTGAAATAGAAATGACTCCTAAAACATAGCATATTCATAAGGCCAAATCTGGAACTCATTCAGATTCTCGTGTCGCAAATCAACAGTAGGCTAAGCTGTTATCAAGCTTGTCTAAATTCCATAAGGACCAGAACATCCTGCGTATATTCGCTCTTTAAAGGAAAGGTTCACTTATAGAAAACATTTGTGTTTAATATATTGCTCTCGACTAAGCCTTTCATCGAGTTTTCTTGAAAACAAAGTTTTAAACTAGAATAAGTGTACGAACGTGTATCTATATCATCGTTCGTGGCTGATTTCGTAAGTCCTCATATAATCAAATATAATGGTTAGCTTATAGAATAAAGTATATTTTATACCATAATATAGCTTAGAGTACTTAAGAGATCTTCTAATTCGTGCTGATAGGGACAGACAAGAACCCGAGTGCTAATAAATGCGGTATATAATTAGAATGGCGAGATAGATGGGCAATTAAGAAAGGCGTGACCCAAAAGATTTTAGCGAGACCAATCTACGTGAGTCGTATATGGGAGCACGTGGTTGTACTTTTTAATGACCGTTGACCCCGTAGATCGTGACCCAGAATGAATATTATGACTTTTGATCTGTTTAGAACCTTCTTTTTATTGACGTGAGCTCCTAAGAGGGGTAATCGGCGTGTCAGTTCCTACTGGGCTCCTATTGGTCGAATGGTGGCATCAAAGAAGGAACGATGAATGGGAAAGTGACGTTTGGGGAAACTTTAGCCCAGCCCCATGATTTGATATGTGTAGGATTGGTGTAAAGACTTTTGATTTCAAACAGACTTCTCATTGGGTGTCGTTCTGTTGCAGGGAGGACACGGTTCCTCACCGCGTGTGTTCCTTGAAGTTACGAGAATTATTTTCCCACAGAAACGTTAATTAATTGGTGGAGTCGGAGTCTCTAGGTTCTTATGCGTCTTGTATTACGAACTGTATCTAGTTAAAACTTGTTTTGGAATGAACTGACAACACGTTCGCGAGATAGTCCAAAGCTTTTCAAACTTAATTTAATCTTGATAAAAGAAGTTTTCGTAATGAAAAACAACAGAATATGCCTTTTGGATTAGTATTCTATGTAGGAATGTTTCAAGCAGACAAGTAATCAGTTTTCCAACGATAACATCAATATTCACTGGACCTGTTATTAAAAATTCAGATTCGAGAAGACAAAGCAGGCATTTGTGTAAAATGACGATGATGGCGCCCGATTATCGTAGCTGTAGGTACGATCTCCATTCACACAACTCTATTTCTTTCCATGGGAACTCTCTTGGAACGCTAGACATGTCAGATTCTGGGCATATTACCGACCTATCTTATTCTGCCAGCCCGGCAGGGAATAGAGATTTTTGCGGCACTGCTACGGGATCTTATCACCCAGCAACTCCCCAATATGGAAGACCATATCCTGACTGCTATCAATTAAATCAAAACTGCGATATTCCTAACGCTTTTTATAACCCTAGTACTCGCCTAGCGTATAGGAACAAGACTTTAAGAATTTCCTCTGAGAAATGTGGCAAAATGTCTCCTTCAGGAACTGAACCAAAACAAGGGAGTGAGGACACGAAAGGAAAGTTATGCGATACTTCCCGACAAGAAGACGAATCTAAATCTAGAGCCAAAACCAATATTGGTTCAGAGGAAACTGAGGAGACAAAGCATAGCACAAAGTCTTATGATTCTGTAAAAGAAGAGAACTCAGATAAAAGTGACGATAACGGACACTCAGGTGATGACGACGAGGAACACATACCCCATGTTCTTGCACCTGGATTTCATGGACCAAACCGACGGTGTCTGTTGTGGGCATGTAAAGCATGTAAGAGAAAAAGTGTGACAATTGACAGGCGAAAGGCCGCTACAATGAGGGAAAGGAGGCGATTGCGAAAGGTCAATGAAGCTTTTGAAATATTGAAAAGACGGACTTGTCCAAATCCAAATCAAAGGCTTCCAAAAGTGGAGATTTTAAGAAATGCTATCGAATATATCGAGAGTTTGGAAGAGTTATTACACGGAAGTCGAATATCTAGAACAGATGACCATTTCAATGATTCCGGATCAACAAGCAGTGGATCAGACTATATGGTAAGTAATAGAAAAGATCAAATGCTTTGCTAAGCAAAGTCTTTTCTCATAATATCGCATCCGATTATACGTGTAATGTCTTAAATGGATTAGTGCATGTATCTATAGCATTGTTTACTTTAACGCAAATTAATATTTCGAAGGTAAATTAAAAAAGTTCAGATATTCGTACTGTTTGAAAGTGTTTATTTTTTTATAAGTTTTATTTCTTAGATTTGCTTACTGATAAATGAATTATAACTCCAGCTAAGTCCTTTACTATCACAATCGATTGCTCTTTTTCAAACAATATGTTATTGTAAACTAGGTTCCGGTTTTAATTTTTTTAAATTATTTTTACACCTCGTTATGTAATTACGACTAATTACTTTTTATGTTATCAGTAGGCACGACATCGACATCATCTCTGTAATTATTGTATGAATTCTTATGTTATATCATCGGTGTGTTTTCGAAATTGATATAACGAATATTGCTAATCAAATTGACAGACAGTGCACCTTTAAAGATAAGATAATAAATCATAGGAACATTTAAACTACTTTAAAGTGAAAATCAGCTATAAACATAATGTAAACAGCCTTCATAAACATAATGTAAGCAGCCTTCATAAACATAATGTAAACAGCCTTCATAAACATAATGTAAGCAGCCTTCATGGACATTGCTTAAAAATTAGTTCTTTGTCTCCTCTTTACAAATTACTGTGTTTGCTGCATTTCTATGATTTAAATGAAATCATAAATTGAAACAATAAATAAATCAATTAGTCAGTCAGTGAATCATTTAATATGAGAATACAACTGTATTTTATGTACATTGTCAAAAGGTAGCAGGTGTGTTGATTCGATTCTGTTTTACTAGATAACACAACCTTCGCCAACGTTGGCGATAAGTTTACTGGGATAATGAAATCAACGGTTGTATTAGGCCTACCCTGCTTAGTTTAATGGTGGAACATTTTGTAGTATTTCTCACCAAATACCTTGAAAAAGGAACATGTGGAAGCGCTTCGAAAATAAAGACCGAAATATAATAGTATTCTTGGAATGGAAAACAAATTTTCAGATGTTTTCAAGATGTTCTTAGCTAATGTTCTTGACCACTCCTTCTAACAGCACTTGACAGTTAGAGACACGTGAAATTTTGTAATTATTTATTATTTATATTCTCTCTCTATAAGGTTTTTAAGACAATCAGACTGAAACAGCACAAGTAATCTTATGGAAGTAAGCATATCTTTATATATATATATATATATATATATATATATATATATATATATATATGTGTGTGTGTGTGTGTGTGTGTGTGTGTCTGTGTGTGTGTGTTTATGGCACTCTGTTTAATTGACATTTCACAAACTCGTATGCAACATATGTGTTCTTATTTTCAATACAGTTTTTTAAACGATAAATTACAAGACTTTGAAATAGTTCGAATTAACACAGTTCAAAAGAAGTATCCATGACATGTAGTATTGGATATTCTCAATTTATTCACAAATGAAACAATTATTTTAAAGAATTAAGGTGATTGAAATAGATATGTATGCATTGTCCACGATACTTCTTGAATAGATCGAGCTTTTTGTTTATTTAATGATAACATACATTGACTATTCTGTCAAATAAATATAACATTTTAGATCTAAATGTTTAGATTTCAGTATAATTGGTCAAATCAAACCACGTTAAACGTAAATTTACATTTTGTTCACAGCATAACTGACATTGCAAAGAGAAGGACATATAGAAAAGATAAAATTTAGACACAAGTACACCTGAACGATATGACACATCGTACAGAACCTCAATAGATGACACAAGTACGCATGAATGATACGATGCATGGTACAGTGTATTAATATATGACACAAGTACACCTGAACGATACGACACATGGTACATTGTCTTAAAAGATGACACAAGTACACCTGAACGATACGAAACATGGTCCAAGATCTTAATAGATGACACGAGTACACCTGAACGATATGATACATGGTACATGATCTTAATAGATGAGACAAGTACACCTGAACGATAGGACACATGGTCCAATATCTTAATAGATGACACGAGTACACCTGAACGGTACGAAACATGGTACGTGATCTTAATAGATGACACGAGAACACCTGATAGATACGACAAAGTACATGGTACAGGATCTTAATAGATGAACCAAATCAATAAAAAGTAATAACCTTGTGCGAAACAGTTTTTCAAATATCACATTTAGTAATGTCCGTTTTTTTTCTTACTTCAAACTATTAATACATTCAAAGAATTTATTTTCTTGTATCATTTAACATACGCCAATGTTCCGTTAGACGACCTGCATAAACGTGACTGCCTCCAAGGCTAGTTATACAAATATAGTTACAAGATAATATTTGATAATAAAATAAATAATAAACAATCAATGCAATTTTTAAATTTTGTTTTTGGTTTAATACTTTATTTGACTGTTAATATTATGAACAAAATCTGCTACTTTTTTCTCCAGATTGGGTTGATTCAAGGAGAGATTCCAGAGAAAATATGTTACAGGATAGTTTTGTCTTTCTTGCTGAATATTGAAAGGCTGTAAAAGTTGCTTTCTTCGAATTTTGAACCGTGAGAATAACCCAGCAGGTTATAATATTTATTCTACGAACATTCAATGAAAATGACCGAAATGAACCTGCTGAAAAATTTTACGGATGAGTCAAACTACATCAACTTTAATTTTGAGTAATATAATAGCTAAATTAATTTATAGTCATTTATAAAATATCAAATAGACTGTAATATTCATAATGTTATATGTACAGATACACATAAAATGTTTGTTTAATATTTCTGCGCAAGCACTACAATGCAGGCTTCATGTTTATTTAGGAATATGACAAGCATCTACTTATCTTGCTGCTGACAAGGATAATCATTTCCAACCTGGAATCATCTTAGGTCTCAGATGGTGGGTCCAGATCTTGTTGATCTTATTGTACGTACCTCGGATATTGCATGAATTTGTATGATGCGGCGAAATTCAGTGGGAACGTTCTTATCAGTATTGTCTATTTTACGGGACAATGAGATCCATCTATTGTTGATAGATGTTGATAATACTAGTCCAGAACGTTAAATCTAATGAATTCTCAGAAAGCTTAACTTGAACTGGGAAGCAGATGATGATTATATATTAATAACAAAGTATACGTTTAGTTCAGCACTTCCTATAAATTATTCCATTATCAAATTGTGTTTTTTATTAAATTTAAAAAGCGTTAAAAAATAAATAAAGTACATATGAGTAAATAAAAGTAATTAAAACATAGGCAAACTAATAAAACTGTCAAAAGTTATTTGTATACGGATAAAGGAATAAAACTGAAAGATTTATGTACGAATATAATAGGGTCTCACAAGAGCAGGTCCAAATACTAGTATGACAGATAGACCAAGCAAAAATAGCTTTATTGGAAGTCTAATGACAGATAGACCAAGCACAAATAAGTGTATTAGTAGTGGAATGACAGATAGACCATGCACAAATAGGTGCATTTATAGACGGTAGGACAGATAGACCAAGCACAAATAGCGTTATTCTAAGTGTAATGACAGGTAGACCAAGCACAAATAGGTGTATTGTCAGTGGAATGACAGATAGACAAAACACAAATAGGTGTACTAGTTGTGGTATGACAGATAGACCAAGCACATATAGGTGCATTGGTAGTGGTAGGACAGATAGACCAAGTTCAAATAGCGTTATTGGAAGTGTAATCACAGATAGAGCAAGAAGAAATAGGTGCATTGGTAGTGGTAGGACAGATAGACCAAGCACAAATAGCTTTATTGGAAGTGTAATCACATATAGACCAAGCACAAATAGGTGCATTTGTAGTGATATGACAGATAGACCAAGCACAAATAGGTGTATTGGAAGTGGACTGACAGATAGACCAAGCACAAATAGGTGTATTAGTAGTGGAAAGACAGATAAACCAAGCACAAACATGTGAATTAGTAGTGGTAGGACATACAGTCCAAACACAAACAGGTGTATTAGTAGCGGTAGGACAGATACACCAAGCAAAAATATATGTATTAGTAATGGTATGACAGATAGACCAAAACAAACATAGGCGTACTAGTAGTGGTTTGACAGTCCAAGCACAAACAGGTGTATTAGTAGCGGTAGGACAGATAGACCAATCACAAATAGCTTTATTGGAAGTGTAATGATAGGTAGACCAAGCACAAATAGGTGTATTGGCAGTGGTTGGACAGATAGACCAAGTACAGACAGGTGCATTAGTAGTGGTAGGACAGATAGACCAAGTACAGGCAGGTGCATTAGTAGTGGTAGGACAGATAGACCAAGTACATACAGGTGCATTAGTAGTGGTATAATAGATAGACCAAGCACAAATAGGTGCATTAGTATTGGTATGACAGATAGATCAAGCAAAAATAAGGGAATTAGTAGTGGTATGAGACATACCATGCACACATAGGTACATTAGTAGTGGTAGGACAGAGATATCAAGCACAAATAGGTGCGTTAGTAGTGGTAGGACAGATGGACCAAACACAAATAAGTGAATTAGTAGTGGTAGGACATATGGACCAAACACAAATAAGTGAATTAGTAGTGGTAGGACAGATAGACCAAGTACAGGCAGGTGCATTAGTAGTGGTATGACAGATAGACCAAGCAAAACCAAGTGAATTTGTAGTGATATGACATATATAAAAAG